>BNCR01000015.1:12122993-13322993 GCA_014656515.1 Oryzias celebensis | reverse complement strand
ATTAAATATTTAGTAGCTTTAAGAAGAGCACATACCATTGTTTCTGTGTTAACGATCTGCCTGAGAAAGTCAAGTAGAGCTGAAAGCAAATCTGCTGAATCCTTATTGAAGGTTGTAACCAGTCTTTTGAGCAGCGAGTAGACCTCAGTACTATGTTTCTTCAAAGCACTAAAAAGAAAAAAAATGGTAGACATGGTATTGTTTGAGTGAAAGTAGGCATTCAGCATAAAATGAAGAAAACATAAAAAAAAATTACACTTTGAGGTGGTAGATTCCATAGTTATGCTCTGTGAGGAACGTCAGAGTCCTGATGCAGGTGAGGAGGAGTGGGACACTACTCTCTTTATTGCCTAAAACCTCCAACAGGGAACTGCAAACTGATGACATCATCTCTCGCCCGGGCAGTGCATTGGCCAGCAGTTCTACCTCTGACAAACAGCTTTCCCCAGGGGATGGCACCACCAGGGATATGTCCTAAAATCCCAAGTGAAAGACATTTTTGAAGGGTTTTTAGCTGAAGGCCAAAACTTTGTCTGAAGGCTACGGCAGATCTTACCTGGTCACACAGTGACTGGAATATTGTCCCAACTAGAACACTGCACTGCTGCTGTGGTAAGGAGTGACCCGCAGGAGGAATCAGCAGAGACAAAAGCAACGGGAACACATCTGCCAGCTGTTCGTCACCGGAAACTGAGCCAGACAGCAAATGGAGCGTGGCGCTCTTACAAGACCTCTGCGACACCAGAGCGTCCATCAGGGAGAGCAGGCGCAGGGCCTGGCCCCAGCACACGGTTTTCCCCTCAGCTCTGCACTCAGTGGATTAAAAAGTACAACTTGCAGTATGAACACAGACACTGTGGTGAGGTGAGTGCACTTTACTCACGGCTGGAGCTCCTCCTGCAGCATCTCCAACAGCGTCTTCATGATGAGTGTTGCAGTGGGAGAGGACAGGTCTGCCAGCTGAACGCACACTCTCCTCAGCATGGCCAGGAGAGGCGGGCAGCTGGTGGTACACACACACCTCAACACTTCAGAGAGGCTTTTCCATTGAGCCCGTATATGCATACTCCACAGCTTCCTGGTGTTTAAAGCTATTGCCACATCCTGAACAGAGATTGCCTGTGAAGCCACAAAGTTAAAGTTAGTGTGCGATCACAAATATTAGCAGTGGAACTCTGATCAGGAGGATGGAGTAAGTCACCTGAGTGCTCTGCATGGGTAATGGGAGAGGCAGGAGCTCAGACAGCAGGGTTAACCCAGAAAACAGACCTTCAGGGGCTTTGAGGAGAGAGCCCAGAACCTCCTTCAGCATCAGAGACCACGTGTTGCTGGCCAGAGTCTCTTCTGTGTGAGTGACCTGCAGCAGAAACAACCACAGACTCACCCAAAAGGCTAATAATGACAAACGTTCAGCCTCAAACTAACGACTCCCACACCTTTTCATTGACACCCTGCGTAAAAGTGAGCAGCACATCAACAATGAGCGCCTGGACCCTGGTCTCCTCGCCATCCAATCGTCCAGTGGCGGGGATTGAACACACGATCATATGGAGAGTCACCAGCACATTGGCGACACGACTGTCCCTGAGCTGGAAGGTCCCCCCAGACAGCAGCTCTGTCAGCATGGTGCGCAGCAACCTGATGGTGCTGATGCATATGCTGAGGATCATGCAGCGCTGAGGTGTGGGACCCATGTGACCGTGCAAGCGCCACGGCTGCAGTAGCACGCTGCAAAGTTTCTGCAAGACACGGACGCAGGTATCCAGGCCCTCTCCAGAGAACAGCTGGGCACCTGCAAGGCTCCATTTAAGATCCTTCTGTTGACCTGAAGAAATGAGGAAGAGTCAGTGAAGAACATATAGTTTGTCAAGCTTCTTAACATTAATGCAGTTTTGTGGTTCAATTCCTATCTTCATAGTAGATCCCAATATGTTGTTTTTCATGCTCAGTCTAAATGTATAACTGAAAAAGGTGTGCCTCAAGGGTCCACTCTTGGTCCCCTTTTGTTTAGCATTTTTATTAATGATCTTGTAAAATGTTGTTACAAATTGTTCTATAAATATTTATGCTGAGGATACTGTTATCTACAACTCAAACTCAGATTGTTCAATTGTAAAAAAAAAAAAAAAAAAAAAAAAAACACAGCTGCAGCTTGACTTTAATTTGGTTCAAAAATGGCTTTACGAGAATCAATTTATTGTAAACATTAAAAAATCTTGTTGTATGCTCTGTGGTACACACCATAGATTACAAAAAGTTATTTTAGTGATAGATCCATGGTGCACATGATTGTTTCTAATAAGTATCTTGGTCTCTGGCTTGACCCTGTACTAAATTTCAAACCACACAATGATTATATAATTTAAAAAAACATAAGCAAATTTAAGCTCTTTATATCGGTCTTCTGACTGCTTTACTTTAGAAATCGGGAAAAGAATATTCAATCAATTAATGTTACCTACTATTGCTTACGCTGACACAATTTATCAGAATACTTCTGATTTGTTTCTAAAACCACTTTATGTTCTTTTCAACTCTCTTTGTAAATTTATTTTTAAATGTCCATATCAAAATCATCATTGTGTTTTATTTGAAAAACTCAATTGGCTACATCCATCCAAGAGGCTGACTCAATTAATCTTTAAATGTATTTATTTTTACTGTCCACAGTACCTCAAACAATATTTAAATCCTGTAACATCTTCTTGTTAATTGAGAAGCACATATTGTTTTACTCTCTCAGTCCCGCGAATCTCCAAAGAGGTTAGACGCCGGTCATTTCAGTCCAAAGTTCCTTTGGACTGAAACAAGTTACCCATATCTTTAAGATCCATGACATCCTTTGGTTTATTTAAGTCATCTTTATTTGTTTATCTTAAAACTCCTTGTCAATGTATCTAGTTCTGAGCACCATTGTAATCTTGGTAGTCACTTGTATTGCTGTTTTTATTATGCTGTTTAACGATTTTATGATTTGAAACTTTTTCATGTCATTTCTGAGTGTTACATCTGTATGTTGGCAGAAGTGTGGTGAGAGCAAGTTTGTCTTGTCTGTAGGTTAAATATTTTGTGTATAATATGTACAATTTCATTTAATTTATTGAAATTTATATATGTTTTATGTAGTTGGACCCTCTCAAAAATGAGATGGCCGATCTCAAGGGGCATTCCATAAATAAATTGAAATTGAAACATGTGTCTGAAAAGCAAAAAGATGTTAACTTTTAATCCTGCACGCAGAAAATGCATTCACGATAGAAAAATAAAAACAAAATCTCAAAAAATATTTCATTAAATTTACCTTCCACTGGAGGAGGAGGACAAGCAATGTGGCAGAGGACCCTCAGAGCTGTTACCAGTCCAGTTCCGTCAGCATTTAATATGTTTTCCAAATTCTGACAACATCCAAAAAGTCACATTTTTAGCTTTCAAACAACTGTTTCTAAACACACTCAAGTTTTTTTTGTAACAAAAATGTTTTTCCACATGGAAGAATGCAAATGCTATTAAAAAAAATCACTAATTTATTCATAATTTGTGTCCTCCTAATCCTGATTGGGACTATAGTAGATCCCTTCAATTCAGCTCTAATATGTTTCTAACATTTAAATAGTTTAGCAACATTTATATGAATTCAATTAAGAATTAAAATTAAAACAAAAAAAAGTTTTGAACTACAAAAACGTGCAAAAAAGGTTAACAATTTGAAATGCCCTGTGACAGACTGGCAACCTGTGCTGGGTGTATTCTGCCTTCCCCCACATGTGACCGGGTAAGGCTCTGGGAGCCCCGTGACCCCAAAGGGGATGCGGGTTTAGAAAATAGATGGATGGACGGAATTTGAAATGTGAACAAGCAAGTCAGCAGAAAGCAATTCGCCTAAAGTAATATGTCATTCTGAAATAAAAGAAAATTTAAAGATCGACAGACTTTTTGAGAATTCCTTTCCAAACAATAGCTTTATGTTTAGCTTGAGAGGTTAACAGTCAAATGAGATTTCTGTTTGTGAAGGTATAAGTACATTTTAGAAGAAAAATCACTGCAGTAATAGTTTATAAAGAAGTTTATACACATTAGGGGAGGATATTTCTTGTGAACTTGGCTACAGAACTTATGTTGCCCAATTCATACCACAGAATAATACATGTTTTAAATTGTTTACATTTAATTCTTCTTCGTCCTTTCAGTCCTACTCTTTGTTTCTGGCTCTGTAGTTGCGATACAAACTTCTGGATTATTCCACAGCAGTCCTCAAAAACTTTCAGAGTATGAGGCTACCACTTCCAAGCAGAGTGCCTTTTATGTGGGAATTTTCTGCATTATAGGAGCTCCGTTTGTGGGAATTAATTTTAATATGCAGAATAACAGCAATCCCCTGGCAAAATTCAGGCCCTGGCAGTGATTTTATAAATTAATTAATACATTTTAAATTGGTAGAGGTAGGCTGAATGCCATCCCATTGAAAAGAGGCAGCTGTACCTGTTTTATGTAAGCGATGAGGGAAGGAATGCTACCAATCTCAAAGCGAAGTTTCTCCAGCGGCTCCAGCCATTTGATCAGCTCTGAAAAACAGAGACCGAAAATCATAAGTAAATAACTTGAACACTTTTATGATAAAGCAAGAATGCTTATTATTTACCCTGCAGCTTGACGTTGCTTTCATCCGCTTTGGCAATGGTAAGGAGTGGAGTTGTATACTGTTCCATCATCCGCAGCTCATTTGAGGTTTGAACTACCATTAGGACCAGCATACACGCATAGTTGTAGGTCACTGCCTTGCGAGCTTTGGTCTCACTGTGAGGGAAAAAAAAGTCAATTCAAGATGTAATAGAAGCAGACAAAATCAGGAACAAGCAAAAAGAAGAACAACTGTACCCCTGTCCGTCTTTGATGTGGTGCTGGAGCAGCGTGACCAGACAGGACAGGTTGTTCTCCAAGCTGAAAACGTGAGCCACAGCGCTACGGCCAGTTTGTGTGAAAGTCATCAGGTAAAGTGCGTGCAGCATGCCTAGAACTTCTGAATTGTCTCCTTCATCGAGTCCTGCACCACCTTCTCCTCCCGCGGCCACGTGGCTCATAAGTTCTGACACTCCTTGCAGAGAATGCAGCGCCTGCATCAGCCAAACGCAAAACCCCTCCTCCCCAAACCCTGGCCCTGTAAGGGCCCCTTCCCCTCCTGTGTTGTCCTCTCCTTCAGATTCTGCCACTGATGCCAGGAGACGCAGCAGCAGGTTGGTTGGAGTTGGCTGGGCAAGAAGGAAAAGTAGGCCTGACTGGGTGAGTGACAGGAAGCGTAGGAGCTCTTTAACGGCCTGAGGGACACCAACATGACCCGCTGCAGCAGCCGCTGACAAAACCAACGTTGTGCTTTCCAGGAAATGGCAGGCATGCATATACCTGACAGAGAAGAAAAAAATGACCCATGACTTCAAACCACAGTAACCACAGTCTGAACAGTTGCACTGCAAATTTTGTAGTCTTGTCTAGTTTTGTACCTATACAGTGTTGGGTATGGGTTATCCCTCTCTGGTGGTCCTGTTATTCTGGCAGAAGTTGGGAAAGCTTTCCCAGGCGGTTGAACCATGGAATGAGAAGCAGACTCAAGCAGGTGATGAAGCTCCTCCAGAACGCCTGCTATTCTATCAAGTTCAGTCTCACTAACAGAGGAGGAGCCAAGCGGCGTTTCTTCCTCCATAGGGCTCTCAGCATCCTCCATGTCCTCCTGGAAAAACAAAGCCCTTCACAGTAACTCCAAAAAACAGGGATAAAATGTGCATAAATGAGTGGTCTGAATGTGTGCCATCACCTGTTGAGTTTCACTCCAAGCTGCTGCTGACTGCTGCAGGTCGACGAGCACCTCGTACACGTGGCTTTTCTGCAACACGGCGTTGCCAGCTGTTATGACCCGAACAGTTTCCTCACGTAAGAACAGCTGGACCAGACGCTGTGAAACACATCAGATTGTCACCAGATTTATCAATTTTCCTTATATTCCTGGGAAGACTCTTGCAGAGTTGACTGCATGACTTCTGTGTTGACTTTAAAGGTTCATCTAAGCCAGGGTGTCAAACTCTGGGCCTCGAGGGCCAACCTCCTGCTGGTTTTCTAGAAATCCTGTCTCATATGCTGCTGATTACCTGGATCAGGTGTGTTTGGCCAATAAGGAGCTTCAATGGCAGGTTGGTTGGAAAACATGTTGGACACCAGCCACCAACCAAAAATTAAGTAAAGATAAAACTTAAAAACTATCTGCAGTGTGTTGCTAACCTGGTATCCGCTCTTTTCCGAATCTCCTGTGTGCAGAAAGGCCTCCACCCCAGCAGGACAGCTGATTAGACCATCTAATGTTCTTAGGATACTCAGCTTCAGTGTGGAGGACACGTGGTCTGCATGGAGCAGCTCCAGCAGCACTTTCAGGGTACCTTCTCGCAGCAATACAGTGAGGCCCTGCGGACACCCTGCCAGGCAGGATGCCAGCTTCGCACCTGCTTTTAACTGTCTGAGATTCAGGGCAATGGGTTGTGTGAGAGCGACCTCCATGTTCAAAGCTTGAAGGGCCCACTGGACTAAAACTCGAAGAGGTTCCTCAGCATCTTCTTGTTTAATTAAATAAGCCAACCCTTTGTTGAGTAGACCAGGTGCTTCTTCCAGAGCAGTGACCCAGCGAGCATCTCTGTCCTCACCAATATCGGCCTGTAGTTCTTTTAGGTGCGCAACAGCCTCCGCCTCCTCTCCACCTGCGGCTCCTTCTGTTCCACCAGCGTCTCTGGGTTCCTCCATGCCAGTTTTCTCAAACTGGATCTCAAAATGAGTCTTATATGGAGGCGTGAAGTAAGCGAGTGGCCTAAGTTCTCGCTCATACGGGTCATACTGGACAGGTGGCACAGAAGCAAGGTCCTCAGGAGTGTAGTCAATGTCAAAGGTGGGCAGCTTGAAGCTTCCATTATCCAGGTCATCTTCATCACTGGAAATCTGCTCATAACCATCATCACCTAAAAGTATAGAATTTCATATGTTATCCAAAGCCAAGACAGTATGAAAAAAATGCTTAAAACTTAAAAAAAATGAGTGAGGAAAAATTTGTTTACATGAGGAAGTAAAAGGCAGCTCCCAAATTCCTGCAACAAAATCTATTTACCCACAATTCTTCTCTTTTATTACAATATTATGTCAAGCATGCAGGGTTGGTTAAGCATGCGCGATGGGATTAAAGCGCAGTCAGCCACGGCTATTAGAAGGCATTAGGTTTCTCCACGTGGTGGCAAATGAAAGTGAATTAAAAGCCTTCAAGGTTGCGCCCAGTGCAGCTTCAAGCAGTTGCAGACAGATGCGGCCTGTCTGCGCAAACGCTCGTGCTGTTACTTCCGTCCCAAATGGACCCTGTTCCTACAGCCTCCCCCCTCCCTCCTGTGGCATCTTACATTGAAGTGTAGAGAAGAGTTTGTAGAATCGAGGGGTTCAGCTTTGGGCTAAGTGTCCATTTGGGATTTGCAGGCTATCCTATTCTCATGTAACAACACCCCTACCTTCCTCAATCTCCTCTTCCTCGTCCTCACCCTCATCTTCTTCATCCTCCTCTTCTTCTTCTTCCTCCTGAGCACTCCCCTCTGTCCTTGTGTCTTCTTCTTCTTCTTGCTCCTCCTCTTCTTCCTCGTCCTCCCCTTCTTCTTCTTGTTCGGCATCCGAGTAGGCCTCATCGCCAGGCAAAGATCTCTCCGGCGACACCGCCTCCAGGTAGTCGCAACGGGCCTCACTCGGTTCACTTTTGATCCCGCTCACTGCAGAGAGTTCAGTCGACACATGACGGGCGTACATTCACTCGAAGCAAAATCCACAGCAATTCTGACTGACAGATCTGCCAACATTAAAAGTCAAACAATAAAACTCTGAAGAGGTTTTTGCAAAGCTTTTTTTATGTGATAAAGGCAACCTAATAAAGTTAAACAAAGTAGTCTGCATAATTTAATATTATCTGATTTATTCAGAACGTATTTTTCCTTTTTTAGTACAGATTTACTGGAATTGTGATTCATAACGGATCATAGAACTTTTTATACATGTAGTTTAGGGTAATTTTGTGATGTATATTTTTAAATGCTGCAGGTGGCTGCACACTTTAGTAAAATGGTTTTTGAAATGTTTGCCTAACTGTTTTTACACTATACCAGTGTTTCAGGTTTTAAGGTTGGTCTAGTCAGCAAACTAGTTTTTCGAGCAAACGTTGAGTCATGATGAAACTACAACAGGACATACAGGCAATTACTCTCTCCTATAACTCAAATTGTGATTTCTTTTAAAAGTTGAGAGTCCATAAATTTGATTGCATTTTTAGTATTCCTTATCCAGTCATGGAAAACCGAGAGGGTGAAAATGACAGAATGACCTCAAACGGGTGTCAAACTCAAACGCACAGGGGGCCAAAATTTAAAACACGCCTGAGGTTGCGGGCCGAAAGGGAAAAACATTTTAGAAGACTTTTAAGATGTAGCTGTTTAAACATAAATATGAAAAAAACAGACAAGAAAATAATTCTGCAATAAATCAACTCAAACTTCTAATGCCTTTAAATATTTTACTCTCCATAAAAATATATTCTATCAAAATTATAGAAGTTAGAAATAAAGTAAATGTTTACTTTTGTGTCATTTTATTTAAAAAAAATTCATAAATATCCCAAAAGTTTTTTCTCTCCATAAAATATATCCTGTTTACAATCATACAAATATAAACATGCTGCAGAACAAAACAATCAAAGTCTGGAAATATAAAGAAAATTTGTGTTTTTTTGCAAAAACTAAAACAGATAATTCAGTTTTCTTTGCTTTTGTGTTGTTTTATCAGAGCTAGACTCCTGGCATCCTTTTTAAGTTCATTTCTGTTTGTTGTGTGAGATTCTGTTTTTGTGAAACACATCAGAGTGAATTGATTTTTAAAAACCTGCTATTGTCAATATATTTTTTAGGTGATAATAAAACATTAAAAACTAAACCAAACTTTTAACTTGAGATTACTGCTAAAATACTTAGTGTTTTCCTAATTTTACTGACACCAAGAGTAAAACTCTTCCCAAAAACTTCTATGTATTCATAAACAAATGATGTACTGTTCATTTATTCATTTGTGAAACATCGCAGTTGTTTCACTGCCTTCATCTCCGTCTGTCCTATTATTGCAGTTTTATGTCAGATACAAACACCAAAGAAATGACAAACTTAAAATAGATATCATATGGAAAAAAGACATGTAATAGAAATGTCTACAAGTATTAAATAGTTAATAAAGAATGACATTATTAGCATACCTCTGGTAAACTAAAGACACATGATGACCCAGTTTAGTAGGGATTGCACAACCAAGGCTGTTGGTTTTTTAAGTGTATTCTGTTGTCTGGCTGCTTTGCTCTTTTTTTTTCTCTTAGTTAATGTATCTTCTTGTGTTTTCTTCTTTACACACCCTGAGTGAGAGGCAGGGAGAGGATGATGACCCCCTTGTAACGTTGTATCTGACAGTAGAGTTAAGAGTTCCTAAAAGCTTACCTCTCAATACTCATAATATGTTGTTACATGGCATTATGATGATACCAGCGTGAAATATTGCCATTTTAATAAGATGGATTGTTCTACCGGGCAAGATTTCATTACTCGGCGGGCCATATGTGGCCCGCGGGCCTTGTGTTTGACAGTTATGACCTAGAAAGAAGCAAATTCTCTTACAAGGCTCTTCCTACACCTGGTTGCAGCAACATTTACAGATTCATGTTAGAGCTCTAATGTCATTCTGACATGCTTTGATGCGCACACATTTGCTTGATTCTGCTTATTCAAATGATGGTGACTTACCAAAAAAAAAAGTTTATGAATCAGACATATTTCCAGACATGAGCTGTTTTAAATTGTGTTGTACTGTCTCCAAGCGAGGCTGCTACATGTCTAATTGTTGCCATAAAATGAAAATGAGCCAGTCAATCAATTTATGAAGATTGTAATTCCTACATATTGACATCCTGTAATGGCATGTACTAGGAAAAAAATCTCAAAAATTCCCTGATCACTGTGACAAAGCTGCTCTGTCGATGCACAACGCAGCCTGAAGAATTCAGTGCATCATTTACTGGAGATTGTGCAACATTATCCTTTTAAAAATAGCTCCAGAGACTTGTCTCTATAAGCCGTTTTCAACAACTTCGGTTTTATATAGTCTATTGACCTAGAAGGATTTTTTTCCCTTCATAATCAGAGTGGGAGTTGGCAAAATGTTCCAAATTAAACTACAGAAATTTTTTTCTCAAAAAAATTAAATGCACAAGACTTGGAAAAAAAACTAAGATAAAATTACCTGGATATTTTATAAGGATAGTGTAAAAGATAAATGACATGCTATTGAAATTAAACTGCATCTCTAAATAACTTCTAGAAATTTGGGGATGAAAAGCTACGAGTAATTTAAGATTTCAGGAAAAAAAGCAATTGTCCTCCTAAATAGAATGGATTACATATATACATTATGTAAGTGTGTGTGAGATTTACCTGCCGCTGGGGCCTGCTCCTCCTCATCATCATCAGGAGGAGGAGGTCCAGGTGGAGTGCGAGGTCCTCTAGGTGCTGGTCTGGGAGGGCTGCCATTGTACTGGTCCTCTTTTTCCCATTCTGAAAGATATGTAATGGCAGGAAATCATTTCCTTGTCAAAAATAAAAATTCATGTGGAAGCAGATTGATTGTATTTAAGTTGGTGAAAGTGCTTTCACAGTTGTGATTTGGTCAAATGATGTCTAATGTTTCCATTTACAAAAGCTAACTTGCTAGCTCTTGGACAAAAGCACCAGAATATGTTTTTGGTCTTAAAACTTGTCTGGGGAGTCATACTGGTGAGACAAGCCAGATGTTACTCTTTCAAGTGTCTGGAAAGCATTTTCACTAAATACCCAAACAATTTTAACAGTACTATTTTAAGGCAGAAGAGCAACAACTTCAAATAAAGATCCTAAGCGACACCTTCAACCCTCTCCCTATGGGTAAAAACATGTCACTACATAATAATGCTTATCTTGTCAGCCTGTGCTTATGATTTCACTCTCTTGGTCAATAGTTAGAACCCGGGACTATAGGTTAGCACTGTAATGTTGACAAACCTGCAAAACAACAGTTTTGAGAGTTCGAACTCACTTTTTGTACTCTTGTCAAGAAAAACAGTTCAGGATGTTAAAAACCTAACGATAGAAAACAATCTACATAATTTGCAATGAAATTTAGGGTCTTGTGTTTCAATCTATTAATTGTCTGGTATGATTTTTACTGCTTTTGGGCTCAAAAGCAGCAGTTGGGCTCCACTTGTTGATCCTAATACCTACTGATCCATATTAATTCAAATACTCATAGCTTCAAGGAAAACAACAAAAATCAGTAAAAAAAAATAAAAGTAAACCTTGTTTGATGATTCTCTTGGGTCCTGCTGGTTGTTGGGGAGGTGGAGGCGGTGGAGGAGGCGAGGTTTGGTCATGACCATGAGAGCGCTCTGCCGTCCCATAGACTGCCAGAGTCAGACTGGTGTACCATCCACGCAGAACAAGGCCATCTGTGTTCACCTGTCCAAATAATCCCAGTCAGTTATCTTCAAAACAACTGAAAACAGAAATTAAGTTTTCTTGTTTTTTTTTTTTTAAAAACCTTTTACCTTTCCACTGGGTCTGAACACAATGGACTTGTTCTCATCATATTCCAAGCTGAGGACACAGCAAAACATGACAGGTTAAACAACAAGAATAAAGACAGAACAATACAGGTTTTTAAATTCAAATCAGGTTTTAATAAATAAAACTGATTTAGCTTTAGTTAATTAAAAAAAATGTTTTGGTCAAGTCTTGATATCACTGCAAACAACTGAAAGGCTCTGATAAATCTCTAATTCAAAGCTATTTGAAGAATTATGAATTAATCTGACAATTACAAATCCTAAACCAAATTTTGGGTTATGAAAACAGTTTTCACACAATTAGAGATTAAAACTGGACAAACTAACTTTCATCACTAAAAGTCAAAGCTCTTACAATAAAAACTAAGAGTGACGCGGTTTTCAGACTTTAAAGAAAATACAACAAAACCTTTAAAAAATTGATTCAAGGACTTAGTTAGTAAATATTGTGTTTTTTAAAAAGAGATAAATGTATTTTTGATTATTAAAAAATGTAAACCCAACGCCCAAGCTTTAGCACTTCAAACATACTTACTTGCTAAATCTAAAAATCTAAAAAAGCATGATGTTAGCCTTGCTTTCATCATGCTTTCTACATCATCTCACCAAATTAAAGCATTTTTTAACAAATACTGTGAAATATACTTTTAAAAAATTGAAGTAACTAAGATGCAATAGTGCATATTTCACAGCATTTCTTTCTGACTTTCCCTGCACAGAAAATACCTTGGGTGTGTCACATTCACATATTTTCATAGTACTAAACACAGGTTTATGCTTTGGTGCTACTGTGAACACCCCAGTTATTGAAGTTTGAATAAAGTGTTTTGACTTGAACATTCATCTTGTCCTTCAGTGAGACCTCTTTATCTCTGTCACTCTTAGCTACAGTGAAGGTGCGGCAGAAATTCTGGAAAGACCAGTTAGACAAGGACAAAGAACAAAGGAACCAGAATAAGGTCGATTTCAAAACAAGCTAATAAGAAAAGGACTCAAATGCTGCTCCAGCCAGTTTCACCAGAGAAACAGACTTCTCCGTCTTGGGATCTTTGTAAACCTCACAAGGAACTGTATTGACTGACTATGATAGGCTAAGACAGCAAAACAGACAAGAGACATTTAAAGTCAAAGAAATACTGACCTGCCCAGTCTGTGGAAGGTAGGGCTGTTGGGTTTGGTGACATTATTAAAGAACAGTTCCAACTGGAAAGCATGAGGCGACGTCTCCCTGAGAACGTAATAAAGTACTAGATGAATGTCGACATCACAATCTGGAGAATGACAAAATGACCAGCTCATTATTTGCAACATAATATGCCTAAAGCTTTTCCAATCAGAAACATGATATAAAGTCAAATGTATATCAGAATAATGAATAAGTGAGCAATAAAGAAGGACATTTAATTTAGAAGCATTAGGTCAGAACAGATTTTCTCAAGAATGTCTTACAAAAAAAAAAAACATGCAAGTGGACTTCAAGATAATAATTGAACACATTAGGGATGTAAATACTAATCAATGAATTTATTAATACATTTATATTCCTAAGATCCAATCAGATTGTTAATCAAAGCTACCTATAGCATTACAAAATCCTTTCAAAATAAAATACATTGATTATATTGATGTTGGAAAATGTCATTTGGATTGAGTATTGTATTATTTTCATGAGGAAGAACAACAGTTGGTTGAACTTTATGAAACTAAAATGTGAATGGCTTTGCCAGTAATTCTTGTTTACTTGTTTGTGCACATATTTATTTTACACTTCATTATCACGCAAAAATACAATGAATCTAGAAAACTTTCTCTGCACTCTTCAGTACCCAGGTATTTATCTCCAAATTGTTATGCCCTAGAACACATGCTATTTTTCTTCCTTCGACATTTTAGCAAGATCATCACCGGTTACATCTTTAGATCAACAAATTGCCCAGCAGTCTTTGTCCCATCATGAACCCAAACGTTATTTTACAAGACTCTTGACCCTAAATCTTCTAGTAGAGTTGGTCACAGTCCTCAACAGGGACGGGCAATTATTTTTGCCATGGGGCCCTATGAGAATCAGAAATTATTGTGGAGGGACATGCTGAAAGACTTGCTTCAATTCTCCAGAATATCAATAGTTTCTCTTTATTGGGTGGTAAATAGTATTATTTTTACATACAGTCAAGAGTATAGGTTATGATTGATGAATGAAACAGTGACCTTGCTTTAAAAAAACAGTTTAATTAAATTTCCCCAGACAGTGGTAAACAAACTGGGATACTTTCATAACTCATAACAGCAATCATTTTCTGTCACAATCTCCCTAAACCACATTTTGAGTTTCAAATATTGTTGGAAAAAAACAGAAGGTTTTCATTAAAAAAAAAACATCACTTTTTTTCAGTGACACAAATCTCTTGTGTCTGTTGGGCTTTAACAAAGTCTGAGGTGGAAACATGAAGCACTGCTGATAAATGATTTTCAGCGACAGTGGATCTGTACTGGAATTTATTAAACTTCATCACTGGAAATGTTTGTTCACAAATTCACCCAAAGAGAACCAACATCTTCTGGTTATGTCTCCTCGTGTTTGGGAAGTTTTCCTTCTTTAGAGAAGAAGATGGTGATCCTGACTACAAGTGTTATGCCAGTATGGCATTAGACTGGCATGTCAGTGAGCTGGTCATCAGTAAATGCATGATCTACATTGCAAGTAAAGGGAGAAGATATCAGGAAGATCTCATCTTCAAGTGTTCTGAGATCTTCAAATCGTCTTGAAAACTTAGCATGGAGTGTTTCTAACATGGATGAGTCTCTGTGGAGGTCCTCAGCTGAAGGTGTGACTTCTTCCAAAGTTTGCATGTCGGTGAGAATGTTGTTCGGTACTCTCACGTCCTGCATCTTCTTCATGAAAGACTTCACCAGGGTGATCTGCACAAGTGCTTTTTATTTTTTGCTGCACCCAGGTCCTTCAAAATCCCACGTGAAACTTAAACTTTAAAAGGGAGGAGGGAGCGGGGGATTGATCTCAGTTGGCTCAAATCACGTGAATACTGGAAATGTGTTTGATTTGTAATTTCCCAGTAACCTCACGCAGGGCCGTCAGAGTCAAGCAAGGGGCTGTTTCTGGCCCATGTGCTGTTTAATTCCCAGGTGTGGTCTAGATAAATGTGCATGTTTTCTCTGGTCAGCTCCGGATGTGAACATGAAACTGCGTGAGTCAGAAAATAACTCACAACAGTCCCACCCTGTCAGCAAGTTGTTGAATAAGATTTGCTTTGCTTTACAAAAACACACTGTTTACAGCAACATTATTCAATACATAACATCAAATAATTCTCAGAAAAAAGTATTTCCACTGGCACCAAACATGTATATATGAGGTGAGGGGAGACATTGAGTCCCATTTTTAGAGTCTTTGGGATGACTCAGCCTGAATTCAGAGTGGCCTCCCACTATCAGGGCAGACACTCTACCACAAGGCCACTGAGCTGGGACATTTCTCGAGTTTGCAAGTTCTTCTTGTGCATGCGCTGATTTTCTCCAGATACTCTGGGTTCCTCTCAAAGTACAAAAACGTGCTTTAAAGGTTTATTGGTTACTCTAAATTTTCCCTTTTTGTTAATGTCAGACTGTATTCTTGTGGTCCTGCGACGGATTGGCAACCTGTCCAGGGTGTACACTGCCTTTACACAACGGTAGCTGGGATAGAGCCCAGCAACCCAGTGACCGCGGAAGGGATTGAATACGTTTGGAAACTGGATAGTATACATTTCTTTTAATTTAAAAGTGCCTTTCAAAAAACCTAAGGGCATTATATATATTAAAAAAAAAAAAAAAACAAAAAAAAAAACACACATTTAAAAACAGAAAGAAAACTGAGTTAATTAGAACAGTAAAAATGAGATAGTGCCTCTCTCTCTATTGTGTTAAACTGAGCAGAAGAAACAATGAGTTGGATGGAGAATTGCAATTTAAGAGAATAAAAAGGAATGGAGATGTGGAGGAGGCAGGATAGATATGGAGTAAGAGGTTGTGGATGAAGTTAAAAACATTGGATGTAGAAATCAGTCCCGTATTTAACTATGAGCCAGTGCAGCAATGCAGTGGGTAGAAAATGTTTTGTTGATGATGCAGCCACCTGAGCTTTAAACTAACCAAAGCTTATTTAGTATTTATAAAATCAAATCAAAGCTTATTTAGTATTTATAAAATCAAATTAAAATGTTGTTTCAAGAAAACAGAACAGTTCACTACCAACTAAATGCATTGCTACCAAAAGTAATACTTGACTAGAGTTTGTGTGACTGGTCTGGATGCCCATTTAATTGAAGAAAATGACAGAACTATCATTAATAAGTCTGATAATTTGGTCTCTATTTATAGGTTCCGTTTGTTTTGGCATTTCACAAGTTGTTTTTTAACTACAACTTTGACATTAATGTTCTACATTTTCTAAAATATGTAAGTGCTAGTTGTGGTGCTACTGCAGTATTTACCCGAATGCCCGACTGTCAGGTAAATTGCTGTGTGCCTTGATCCCAGGAGGAATGACCCGCACCTCGGTGATTAGGACCCCGCAAGGAAACCGAACCACATCCACATTGGTTAACTGCAGGTTATAATTTTAAAACACTTATGTTAATATAAACAGGATACAACACCAAGCACTTGCAAAAAATACTTAGTCTGAGTCCTCCACTGCAAGGTAAACACCTTGGTGTTTAGTTAGCATTAGCCTTTAGCTATTGCTAACTAGCAAACAAAGTTTACAAAAAGACTTCCAAAAAATAACCCCCACAATAATTTTTATACAACAGTTTAGTGCAGCTCACTTTTAATTCATGGATTTAAAACACACTAATTTTCGTCAGTCTATGGAGGTCTTGAATGGTGGGAATGTATTGCAATTTAGTTTATTTCTAATACTTCACAGCTTATCATAGCCGAATTAGCTTTGAAACAAACACTATTCTTCTCAACATCCGGGGATTCTTTCTATGACTTTCAAAAACTTATGATCAAATATATACTAAAAACATATAAGAGTATAGACAATTCTCAGAAATAATTACCTCTGCATTCTGGTGTTTAAAAGTATCTAGAAAAAGCAGCTCCGTTGCTGCATCCACCGCCATAGCTCACATCTATTAGGGCCAAAGATTTACTTCCGGTGCAGTAAACCCTTCCGGGGCAAATTTCAGTTTAAAATGACAACAATGATCATGTTATGATCGCATTTTACTATTTGCAATATTGGTTATTTGTGAGTGAAATAATACAGGGTTGATGTTTAGTGCAATAAACTTTATTTTTAAAAGACTTTAATTTATTTTAGTTGCTTCTAGTAATTTTCATCTATATCAGTTGACAAGGATACCCTGTTAATTCAATGTTTAAAAAAATACGTGTACCTTACCTGTGTGGCACGATTGCTTTTCTGGTAGGGTATTTTTTAATAGTGTAAACCTGTAATACATATCTTATAAGCTATTTTTATATCAGTATTAACTTGTGATACATATTTTAAGAAGTAGCTTATAGTCGTGTGTTATATATATATGAACTAAAATAAATGTATTTATTCATATGTTTTACATTTATTTTTGCATAGACATTAAATATTTAACATTTACTTTAACCTAATACATTGCCACGTCCCAATCGCTGAACCACCTGAGAGAAGAAGGGGGCAGGTAAAAAGTCACGTGGTCACACAGGTAGAATCACTACAAAACGGGGAGCATTCAGCCATTATTCCGTGATGGTGACTGCAGGCGGTTGCACGTTAAAGTAATCGCGCGACAAGAAACCTTGGATTTTTACGGAGTTCGTTTTTAGTGTCATTGTTAAGGGGCATTTCACCACCAGCCTCACGCTCTTGTCCTTTAAGTTACCCTGGGTGTTGTAGTTGTAGTTTATCTAGTATTATACTTTTTTTTTTAAGTTGTGTTCAGATGACGGGACAGGTAGACTACCTGGTGGTGTTTTTCACCACCACAGCTGGCGCAGGCGGAGAGCTGCTGGGATCTGACGAGAAGGAGCTGCTGCAGTTGGTTTGGCAGCTGGTAGATTTAAAGAACAAAAAGGTAAACAAAAAACAAAAAAAGAAGAAGAAGAAAAAAAGAAAGAAAAAAATCTCTCTTTTCAAAATAAGTGAACTTTGTCATTTAAAATGGATTGTGATGGTGAGCTAAAATGCCCAAACTAGTGTTAACCTGTACATGAAACAGTAAATTTAGGCTTATTGTTATTATTGTTGCTCATCTGTTATGGTATAAAATAAGCAAAATGAAAAGCAGTTTGAACGACATTTTTTCATGTAAGATACTTGTGCTAGAGACTTATGCATGTATAATAATATGTAATAGTTGTAGTAACATCTACGTTGAGATTCTTAATTTTAAGATGGTAACTAACACCGTGCATTTTGTTTGAAAGCGTCTGTTTTATGTCTGACTTGGTATATGTTATTGTTGTTCTGCCTCAACCAGTTGGGCAGGGTGAATGAGCTCCTCATCAGGCCTGACCTCTCAGACTTTACAGAAGAAAATGTGAAGGAGGATGTTGTGGAAGAGAATAAGGAAACCGAGCAAGGGTCTGGAGGGGATTGCATATTTACAGTTACAAGTATTGACAGAGCGTTGAGCATGGTAAGGTCTCGTTTTCCTACAAATAGATTAAAAAAAACGGATTAGTCTAATTTAGGGTAATCTGTCTAAGATTCTGTTCTTACTTTCCCCCTCATCTATCTTTTTTAAGTTTGATCTTCAGCTGAAGAATGAGGTGAACAATGCGGGCGCAGGCACGTCATGGTGTTTGTGTACAGACGGGCAACTCCATATCCGTCAAGTGATTCACCCAGAGGCGGCAAGCAAGGTGAGCAAACTGGGTTTGAGTAAACACCTCGCAGCCAGGGTGGATCTTCACTTTTCTCTTTGCTGCCTGCAAAATTAAATGTTACGGTAAAAGCTGACTTACAAAACAGAGGCTTTCATGCAGACCCCTCCATTAATACAGACCCACGAACATACCACACCTGTGCACGTGCTACAGGACTTATGACATTTTCCCACGGCAGCTGCCGATCTGACAGAACCCTGTGGAGGGTGGGAGTCATTAAATAACAGCTGCTGATGGACTACTTGTTCACATCCTTTTGCTTAATGTCGTCCCTTTGTAGAACATCCTGGTCCCTGACTGCTTCTACTCTTTCTTCGACCTTCGAAAAGAGTTCAAAAACCACTTTCCTTCATCTGACCTCAAGGCTTTGAATGTGCACACCATGGCTGAATGTATCCTTCCACACATGACAGGTTTATGTTTTTTTTTTTTTGGGGTTTTGAAAGTCTAGTTGCTGCTTTCTTGCTTTACCCTCAAAACCGACACATGACATGTTTACAAGCAGGGGTGTTGGCTGTAGGGCAAGAGGTTTTGAAATGCAAATAAGGGAAAGAATGGCAACATTTTACTAGCTTTTATTGGGAGAGTGTGTGTTTAGTCAACAGGACAAACCTCACACACCCTCTAGTACAGAAAAATGGACATGCCAGTACTTTAGAACACTTAAAAAAAAATCTGTCTCTAAATAAGTAACACTGCTCTCTAAATCTTTGTGTTTAGTCCTTTACTGTCTCCTCATC
The DNA here is from genome assembly GCA_014656515.1 of Oryzias celebensis. Taxonomy (NCBI): domain Eukaryota; kingdom Metazoa; phylum Chordata; class Actinopteri; order Beloniformes; family Adrianichthyidae; genus Oryzias; species Oryzias celebensis. The sequence continues at coordinate 13,303,673 of BNCR01000015.1, read as the reverse complement.
AGCTCTAGGAATACCAGTTGAAGCCCCCCCTGTGTGGGAACCCTCAGGCACCCTAGATCCAGTGGCCATAGTGCCTGTACAGCAAGTCCAGCTTATGGCCAGCATTGTTCTTGCACTGCTTTCTGAGCCATCTTGTGAGTCTCACAAATTAAGTAATATACAGATTATTTTGGCATTATATGGAATAGTTGCTACCAGAATTTAAGCAGAAGTAGAGGATTTCTTAGAATTGCAGTTAGTTTTTCAGTACAATAATTCCAGTTTTTTAAAATACAAATTATGTTATTCAGTTGACAATTTTTCAAAGAAATATAATTGTTGACGTTTCTATCAAAGCATAAATGTTGGTAGTTTAAAGACCCACTCTGATGAAAATGTTTTTTTGGTGTCTTTAACATGTCCGTGTTGCATTTATCTCATGATGAAGGACATGTATAAAGAAAATTAAGCTTAAAGTTGCATTACTGAGTATTTCTTTAGTGACATAGAAAAATAGATCAAAAGTTGAGTGTGTTTGTTTTCCATCAGAAAGAAACTGAGAAAGAATGCTTGATTAAAGCACACCTCTAATATAATAATGCATAACGTTTATGAAAGCACCTGATGTAGTTCTATTCCAGCTTTGAAAAAACAACTTTTGACTAACTAATTTCTTGCTTTGCTGTTACAGGCAATGCGTTTTCAAACCCGGAGAGAGTTAACGAGAAGTTTGAGAGTGGCACTTGGTGAGTAAGGGTCAAGATGACATTCATTTTTCTGTCCTCTGCCTCTGAAATTAATTCAGAGAAGCCGTTTGGGCTGCTTGCTTTGACCGTGTTTGTGTGTGTTTGCAGCAGCAAGAAGGAGAAAGTGTGTGACAACACAGTGATCAGAGCCAGAGGGTTGCCATGGCAGTCCTCCGATCAAGACATTGCTCGATTCTTCAGGGGCCTCAACATTGCAAAGTTTGTTGCAAATATCACCTAATTGCAGCAACTGTCCATCAATTGTCCACAAATGTAAGACTTAGTTGGCCGTGCTTGTTTCTTACAGGGGAGGGGCTGCGCTCTGTCTCAATGCTCAGGGGAGGAGGAATGGAGAAGCACTTGTTCGTTTTGTCAGTGAAGAACACAGAGATTTGGCACTGCAGAGGCACAAACACCATATGGGCAACCGATATATTGAGGTAACCTATTGAAACTCAGCGTGTTCCTTCAAAAATACACACACTGTTCTAAGAGAGGCTATTTGTCACCAGGTTTACAAAGCAACTGGAGAAGACTTCCTGAAAATAGCCGGAGGTGAGATTTTTTTCACACATATGTTGGTTTTCCAAACATCTTTTGCTGCTGTTCCTTTGATGGATTCTAAAATGTTAGAAAATCATTATAATTAAATATAAAGCAATCATTTAAAAAAAAAAAAATGGTGGTTTAATAAATGATGACTAGCCTTATTGTGACAGTGTTGTCCTACTTTTCAGTTTTGAAGACAAATGTATAACTTGTAGAAGGAAGTGTCCACTATAGTTAAGAAATATAATTTTTTGTAAACAAAGAAGTAAATGATAGTTTATTCAATCATAAATGCCAAATCACAGGATCGTCATTTTTAAGTCCCTAAAAAAATAGAAATTGGTCTCATCTTTACTAGTTGTTTACCTTTGGACATATCCCGTCACAGCAAATCAACTTTCACTGATTCGCGCAGGTGGTTTAGCAGAGTTTTTACGCCGGATGCCCTTCCTGACACAACTCTGTATTTTATCAGAGCTGAGGACATATTAAAAATCCTGTATTGAGAAATTCTGAAGTGCTCTATAATCAATGTTAGACCTCCAAGCCATTGCAACAAGTTGATCCCAGAAGAAGCTTCATTGCTATTAGTTCATTGACAGTCTGTCTTTGTGTTTTTTAAAGGTACAACAAATGAGGTGGCGATGTTCTTATCACGTGAGGACCAGATCATAGTGAGGATGCGAGGACTGCCTTTCACTGCCACCTACGAACAGGTGCTTGCATTCTTCTCGCCCAAGGATGGGCTGATCGAGACGTGTCCGGTCAGCGGAGGAAAAGATGGCATCCTATTTGTTCGTTACCCAGATGGACGTCCCACCGGAGATGCTTTTGTTTTATTTTCTTGTGAGGAACATGCTTTGTGTGCTCTTCAAAAGCACAAGGAAATCCTGGGGAAGCGATATATTGAGCTGTTTAAGAGTACAGCTGCAGAGGTGCAACAGGTATGTGAAGGTGTATCTTTTTAATGTAGAAAACTTGTATTTTATTTTTATTTTTTTGTCTTGCAAATATTATTTTTTACTTTCTTTTTATTTCCTTTTCACTGAAGTGAACACAAATGTATTTAAACAGCCTGGGCTGCTCCTACCGTACTTGTGAGATAAACTCATGTGAATGAATTTCCTTATCTGCCCGGACTGATAATTTTGCACTCCATATATATTCTGTGTGAGCCTTTCTTGAAGCTTTTTATATGAGGCAGAATGTACTTTATTGGTCCTCTTTAGAAATGCAAACACCTGAAGTCCTGTTGGCTAGGAGCCAGCTCCTGCTTGACATTGCAACACTTTTAAAGACAACGTGGGCTTGGCTTTGTTCAACATTGAAAGACTCTGAAAAGAAGGCATATATGCATAAGGGAATTATTAACAGTATGTTTGCTTTAAGGTATTTGAATGTGTATTTTTTGCCTTGGAACTGAAATGAAATGAGTCTTCTTTAGAGTAATTAGAAATTGTGTGTCATTTAGGTGTTGAACAGATACTCTTCGACCCCTCTGATCCCTGTGGCCCCAGCACCGCTGTTGTCCATGCTGCCCACTGTATCTCTCCTGCCGCCCCCTGGTGGTGTCCGGGATTGCCTACGGCTAAGAGGGCTTCCTTACACAGCAAGCATAGAGGACATCCTTGCCTTCCTGGGCGAGTTTACACACGATATCAGACCACATGGTGTGCACATGGTGCTCAACCAGCAGGTACATGCCGTAACCCCACCCACTGACTCTCAACTCTTTCTGACACAAAATAAAACCTCTGATCTGGGCTTTCAGGGTCGACCCTCGGGCGATTGCTTCATCCAAATGTCTTCACCGGAGTGTGCACTACAAGCCTCACAGCAGCTTCACAAGCATGTCATGCCAAGCCAGCGGGGGGCTAACAGCCGCTACGTGGAGGTGTTTCCCTGTAGCGCCGAGGAGATGGGCTTGGTTCTGATGGGATGCTCGCTCTCACACATGCATACACAAACACATACTCGGAGCAGGAGTGGGACAGGGCTCAGCCCACCGCCATGTAAGTCTAGACGTAAGTGTTGGGAGCTGGGGTGCTTCGGGACTGCAGGGTAGGTGGGCTCCGGCCCTGGGGGCAGGGTTGCTGGTTTTTTCTCCAATCTAGAACTGTGGGAGGATGTTGAAACTCTGGATTCCAAGTCTGTGGATGTCATTGTGGTTCCTCTTTGTAATTTAGTGCCACTGATTCACTCGTCTGCATGCTTGACAACAAACTTTCATATTTCATCTGTTTTTATCAGTTTTACTCAAATACTTTAGTGTTTTTATAGTGGCATGTTTGTGCTATTTATTCTCAAATATTCTCTATCACTAATTCTTTTGCCAATTGATAATGATCTGGAAAGGTTAGAAGAGTGCAAGCAATGCATTTTTTCCTGTCTCAATTCGTGCACAATAGAGCGACAGTGCTTACAACTCTAACCTTTTCAGATCAATCATAGTAGTTATGGGGTTTGAACTCAATAGATTAGTGCAGCTCAGGTCTATACACCTCCTGTGCTTCTCCAATCAGGAGCTTGCAAAAGCTGGGCAGTGCGTGGTGTGAAAATCTGTGCTGTTCCTGTGTGTCCGTAGCTCTTCACAGTTAAACAATATGTTCTAATGATGTTTAGTTTGAAAAAAGTGCACCTGGTCACAATCTTGACCTGAAACCACTTTTTAAAGAATGAATGTGGCTGTTTTTATGCAAAATACATTTTAAAATACTTTTTCCAGTGTTGGAATATTCTCAAAAAAGTACACCTGAATTAAGTTGTTTTTGCAGAGAATAGTATTTATAATGTTTTTTTACTTCTGGGAATGTAATGTGTAGTTCCCATCTTTTACCTCTAGAGTTTTTCGAAAATCAATTTACAGCTAAATTTGAAAGTTCCTTCTGCTAATTTGTGTAATTTTCAGACAACTGAAAGTAGTTTACTTGACAAGAGATTTTCTTTCGTCTTGTAACCAGCCTGCAAAAAACTGCAAAGACAATAAATTCAAAACTAATTACCATGGGTGCAAATACTTACCTGTACCAGATAAGGAGGTTTAAATGTGTCGTTGTAAATTTCTTTGTTTTTTAGAGTCAAACAAAAATCCAACCAAACCGTCAAGGCTATTTAAAGGTCTGTCTGTTGTTTCACTCTTTCTTTCAGGTTTATCTCCTCCATCCTACTCTTTCACCCCTGTTCCACCTGTCTTGCCAGAGGCCGCTGCTCTTTACCCTCCTATTGGGCAGGTGCTGCTCACACCCCGCCCGCTCCCACCTGGACATGCCTACTACCCTTCGTCAGCTCAGCTGTACATGAACTACACAGCCTATTATCCCAGGTAAACAGGGGTACATACCTGTGAAGTTCAAGGACAAGTTTTCATGCTCAGTCTTTTTACTTTGGTTTGAGATTTCCATGTAAGTTGTGCTTTTCCTGCAACTGCTTCCCACCCTGTAAGCTGGGAAATTGTGAATTTGGTATCAGAGTGTGTGTTACCAAGTGAGCTAATAAAATAAGAAACGATAATGATAGTGTTTTAATATTTATGAAGTGAGTAATTTAATATGTTTGCTGCACAGCTTCTTTCAGTATACATATTTGGGCATTTAACAAATACGTGAAAATTACATTAATTTTTTTCATGCTTATATTTCATGCATTAATTACAAAAACAAATTAATTAAAAAGCACTATTATTATTAGTTGATTTGCAATAATTATCTATTTTAGTAAAACAGAGACATTTTAAGATGTAGTTTTTTTTATTGGACTTCTATTAATAAGTTTCCTAAAAATAAAGCTAAGAGAGACTTTGCATTCTGTTGAAATGTAGCTTACCAAGAAGAAAGCCTGAGACTAGATTAGTTAATAACTAGAGATTGTGTTATCAGAGAACTTGGTAAACATCAAATGACCTCTGTTTCTCTTTAGTAGGTCATTGAAGGACACTTGGAGACAACACCCAAAGCTTCTTGGGTGCTTTTCTTCCCCTTTATGTCTTTTGTTTATTGAAACTTTTTCTTGGATGATAGTCTTTGCCTTTTGCTTTTTTTTTCATTGCAGTCCGCCTGGTTCACCTACAGCTTTAGGTTTTTTCCCTGCCCCCTCTTCTCTCTCCTCCACGGGAGGGTTGGTAAGAATGCCTGGCCTTCCCTATAATGGAAACGGAGTCAAAGACCTCATTAACGCGGTCCAAGGATACCAGGTAAGACAGTTCCTCTCCATCATACCAAGTTCACTAACTTTGAAGTAGCGCCTGAACTCACAAACGCTTTGTACGTTCACATCTTGTTCTGTTCAACTTCAGTTTTATGTTCAGACCTTTTTTTCTGTTATGGGTGTGTATTGTTAGGTATTCATCATGGCTGCCCAGAGGCTATCAAACTAGTTTATCTTGTCTTCTCTCCCAGTCCTGTCACACAACTGCTGCTTGCTTCAACTTGAACTGGAAGAACTCTTGTTTCCACTATTCAAAGCTGAAAGAGAGAAAAAAAATCCTACATTTACCACATTAGGAAAAACTCGTACCAAACCTGGCTTTTTTATTTTCTGCTTACTCTGTTTTTTTTTGCTACCTTGTCACTCTTAGGACTTTATCTATGGACTTAATTTGTCTCAGAATAGTGACTGTCATTCCTCCCCCTCCCTTGCACCGCAGTATGCTCCTGAGGATGCACTCATGCACGCCCACGGGCCCATGCACTCTCACGATCCTGCCAGGACTTTTGTCTCACAGCCCAAAGAATGGGTGTGTATTTGAGGTGTCAGGCAGGTGGCAGGTAAGGATTGGCTGAAAATGCAGTGAAGAGGGGATTTATTTTGGAGAGAGGTTCTAGATATTACTTGACTGGTTACTGATGGGCATGACCTTCCTTTTCTTCAGCTTAACTTAGCTGGAATATAGACAACATGTTGGGTTTTGGTTGACTTGCATCTTATTGATTTCTACTGTTTCTAATACTTCTACAATGGGGAATTTTTGTCTTCTTAAAAAGTGTCCTGTGAATGCACAACAGAGCCCAATATAGTTCACTAAAAGCCCTCCTCAAATCCAGTTTTTGATCATTTGTACAAATAAGGCTGCACTGTCAACCTTTAATAACATTTAATGAAAAGGAAAAACAACTATAGAGACACAAGGAACACAGTATGAAATGGTTAAAGGTTCTTTTTGGTAAACTCATAGCAGGAGCTAGCTTATTTTTAAGGGACAGCCATTAGCTGTTGTAACATTTAAATTTTGAATCCACATGACATTCAGTTCAGTCCAGCTGTGCAATAAGCAAAGATTAGGAAACAAATCCTCAGCAACCAGTATAAAATTTTTTTTTTTGACTGAATCACCATTGTAAATGGCTGAATGAGAACCTTTGAGCAGCTCGGCGGTGATTCATCCTGCATTACTGTCTCATTAAAAGCACTTTTAAAGAAACAGGGCAATTAGAATCTGACTTGGTCTCAAATAAAAGCGCGGCATTCTACAAGTGAAAGGTGCTCTTACTAAAATTACTCTTATTGAGAGCTTGAAATGAAAAAACGCACCTGAGATTTAGTGGGCATTTCAGCATTGATATTTGGAAGTGAATTTGCTGCCTGAACAGCGAGACGAAAATCTTTGGGATGATTTTAACTCACTTAATTTTGATGTCTGTTGCAATTTACTTGACCACTAGAGAGCTTGATATGCAGTACAACAAAAAATAAGGAGAGGGGGTTAAGCTAACTGTCACCTGTTGGGGTTGTAGTGTATTAGTACAAAAGATGGATGATAATAGTTGTGGGAGACACATTGGATGAGGTGATGGGTAACATTTGGTATTGGTGGAAGGTTTTGGTGTTACTTCTGCATTGTTTTGATCTGTCTCTCCCTGCTCTCTTCCCACCAGGTTCCCGCGGAGTCCATGTCTCTCCTGAGCAGCAGCCCGATTGGTCAGTCCAGCGGAATAGACGCCTCTTTCATGTCCATCCCCACTCTCATAACCAAACCGCGGGGCCAGTATGCAGATCTTACCCTGCTGTAGGGTCCCAGGATCATGTGACAATTTGCTGTGTCAAAGACATTTGTTGTAATATTCTTTTAGATTTGTTATTTATACAGTATCTTTAGATATTAAAAATAGATGTATTTTATACCAAATTCACTGTGGCCTTAGACTAAATAATAGCATTTTTTCCTACATTGCACAATCTTTATTGTAAAAGCTTTATAGATCTTTTTTTTTTTTTTTTTTTTTAACCACTGTTATGTTACTGTAATCATTTACTTGTTAGTTAAAGTAGAGAAAAATGATTTGGTACCAACTGAGCTAAATCTTTTCTTTAAGCTTTTTTGTGAAGAGTGAAAGTGTAAGTGTGAGAAAAGTGAGAATGAGTATTTTATCACTATTCCGATGCAGTAAATTGTATGTTTGATGTACACTTGACACAGCACAGTTATTGTGTTGAAAGCTTTAGTGCATGATGAAGTTCAGTAGAAAAACTTTTAAGATGTTTACATAATGCCAAATATAAATGCACTGCTTAACAGTCTAACTGCAAAACAAAGAAACAAACAAAACAAAAGAAATATATATCGCAGTATCTTTGAATGATAGCATTTGTTACTTAGAGTTAGATTTTTACATCATTTACAAAACTGTGACATCTCATGCTTCATTAACTTGAGCTTGTTTGCCATCTTTGGTTAAGCTTCCCCGTCGTGACAATGATGAGTTTTGTTTCAGCCTGAGAAGAAAACAGACTTCTTGGTAACTTAACGCAGAATTCTTCCAGAGGACTCGAGTCACAAGTTTGGTGATTAAAAACAGTTTTTATTTCAAATGGTTTTTAAAATGTAAGATATTTTTTGTAGACTATGACCCTAAAAAAACCCCACTGAAAATGTGTTTGCAAAAGTTGAAAAGTAAACCATGTTATAGTCCTTTGTGCCTTGCGGAAATGATGTCTGTACTCTGAACGTACATTTTCTAGAGTTGCTGTTCTTTATGAAGTGGACACTAGAAAAAAAGTCTACTCTAATAAAGATTACATGTTAAGTTGTGAAGCCTCCATGCTTTTGATTTCAGTGTATGTCTGCTGCTGAGCATTTTCTCTGTAGCACTTGATGTACCTGAGGAAGACTAGAACACAGGCGTACAGGTGGAGACAGAAAGTGGCTCATGGCGAAACTGTGGGAACTCCCTCACGCCGTCTTCTGTGATTACCTGAATGCACCACATACACACTTATTACACAGCAGAAGAGCTATTGTCACAGATACACCAAATACATCATGTGAGAGAATGGCTCATTTTTCTGCAGGTTGGAAAAGGGCAGAGAAGAATGAGTAGAGCGTTAGAGGAAAGTCAGACAAAGCAATGTCAACCCCCCCTTTAGGCCAGATTGAACCATTGTGTAATTCAAGCTGGTGCACCCCGCCCAGCTTGATCCCTTTAAACGCACTCAGACGTTCTCCTTCATAAAATATACTCTGTTTTAAAGTGCATAGCAACAACGTTGCCATGCAACAAATCTCTTTATCACCTCGTTATTTCATTGGTACACATTACTTTAATAGACTGAGAACAAGTGCTACCCAATACTATTTAAAGTAGAGTTTTAACATTAGTACAACTTTACCAAAATGAATGTCTATAAAAGAAAGCTAATTATGTAATATTCTAAAACCTATTATACAGTATTTGAATTGTCTGAAGGGTTTATACAGAATCTTACTCAGTTCTTATGGACAGAGATCTCTGTAATCTGCAAGAGCCATTTTCCAACTAGGGGGTGTGCAGCCCCTGCTGCTCCAATTACCACTGGCCAGTTTCATCTTCAAGTTTTTTTTCTACTTCCTCCTTTCATTATTTCCTTGAGTTTCAAGTCTTTTTTCCTTCTGGTCCAGTTGTTTCACCATCACCCAGATGTCAGGGTGGAAGCATTTAAGATCCTTAATTCAGCACCTTTTATGAGAAGAGAAATTCTAATTTTACAGATAATCAGGTTAAGTTCTATACCCTTAAAATCCAAAAGAGTGAGAGTCAAACCAAAATAAATGCACAGGTATGCTCAGTCAGGTTGATCCCCTTTCCCACAGTGGTTGTTGAACAAAATCTGTAGCAAAAATGATGTCTTTGGCAGAAACATCTGTAGCTAAATCTGTAACAATAAGATTCCTGGAAAAAAATAAAATAGTAAAAGCGAGGTTTGTGCTTATTGACTTTATTTCAGGAACATGCTTTTATTTTTGGATCTGTATTGTCAGCATGTAAAAAAATAGCAAAAAGATTCTGCTGCATAATTACAACCTGTTACTCTGACTTTATGCAGTTACAACAGCCTGGTTTTGTCTCCTTCTAGTGGACAAAGATGACACAGCTGTGCTGGGTTTTTTTAGTGCAAGCCACTCACAACATTTCCCACATCTTAGTAATGTTTTTTAAATGATCACATAAAATTTGAGCTCACCAGCAAATGTTTTTGCATGTAAAAAATGACAATTTGTCGAGTAATTATGGCAGAAATATGCATATACAGTGTAATCTCTGTCATTTTAAAAAGGGTTTATTTACATTTTGGATAAAGTGATTTAAACAGTGCTTTTTATAAAGAGACCAGAGCTTCACCAGATACACCGTTTAGGCATGGAAACAAAGATGGTGTAACCACACACAATCTGATGAAAGCAATGAGATGATCGTTTAGAGAAACATATTTAATTCATGCAGGCAGCACCAGCACAATTGTAGCTTGTCTGTAATCAAAGAGTCCTTTGAATTCATTTGGCCTTTTCTAACCTTTTAAAATGATAAATATAAGTACATTTCCCCCTAAAATAAGCAAATATACCAACTGCGTGTTTGCATACAAATACACATAGCTGCTAAATTTCGTGCAAACATACAAACACTGATTGACTTTAGCGACTTTGGGACTTTGCTTGAACTTCTTCCTGTTGTGCTCCTGTTGGTGAATCTACAGATCAAGGTCTCAGAGTTCTGTCATCAACAAGGCTCTTAGGATTTTCTCTCTGTCCAGCCTAATTTCCTCTCCGCTGTAAAAGAACACACACACAGGTTTTGCATTACAACTTTTGGTAATATTTTTTCTAGACACAATCAAAATGATAAAGGCAGACAGTACAATGGTACTCAATTAAATCAAATATATCACACATTTGTTATAGATTTTTTAAAATGGGGAACATTAAGTCCTTGTTTTACATCAAATTTTCAGTTAGATATTATTTTGATATTTATTATGAGGCTTATCAGGAACATTGTAACTGTAAAAACATCACTTAAAAGGGTGTGTGCAGAGCCATCTCAGCAACAAGACTGCACTCCTGCTTAAAATGTGCACATTTCCTATTTTTTAATGAAATATACCAATCACTTAATGTGGTTTTTTTTTCTGTAAAACATCTGCATGGAAACTCAACAGTTTAAAGACCACTCACAAGCTGCAAATTTCCTCTGGACATCTTCCAGACATCAGAACTGCTGCAATTTCAGTTTACAAGATCAAAATATATTTTGTTTTAAGATCCAATATGCTTTGAATAGATATTATTAGATTTGTCAAACTCTCTTTTCAAAACTAAGTTTATCTGGTTTGGAAAAAAAGCTTTTTCTCCCTCTCATAACGTACATTTGAAACTTTCATTGAAAATAATGTGAAAATATGTAATTTTTTAATCAAAAACCAACAGAAAAACTGTTTTGTGGATAAAAAAAAAGTATTGCTTTTGAATTTTAGGCATCTTATGAATTGATGCTAAGGTTAAAAAATGTGTTTTCTAGGATCTAAAAAAAAGGGTTTCCTTTGTTTAAGTAACCGAGTAAAGATAAATTCTAAAGCAAATGCTTTTGATGTAATGTTATAAAATCATTTTTTTTATTTTTGCAAGAAAAAGGCTATTTCTGACCTTAAATAAAATCACAGGTGAGTTCTCTGAGATCACAAACGAAGCAGGTAGGTTCTGTAGGTTCATCGGAAAAATGCTCTGGCTACTACACAAATAAGTGGGTGTGCAGAAGTGTCCATTGAATCAGGAATGTTCATGATGGGAAAGAATCACAAATGCAAAGATGCATTTTGTAAACTTCTGAGGGAAAAAGGCTAAAAGCGTTTTCTTGCTGAAAGGTTCATGGTTATTTCAGCCGCACAATTCCAGTTCTCATTCTGGAAGACTTAAAACAGCAAAGCTCTACAAACTGTGCTTGCAGAGTGCAGATTGTCTTCTGCTGAAAATATATATTCCTGCCATGGTGTATGGTCCAGGTGAGGGACCAAAAATGCAGATTCACAGCCACAAAGGAAGATGAATAATTAATGCAACTATTTCATGAATAACTAAAATCTGCTGTGCCAAGAACCCAAATAGGAACACGTAGCAAATAATAATTGACAAAAACGAACTTTTTGAAATGATGAAACAAAGGCAAACGGCCATAATCAGTTGGCAGTGTGTCCACAATCACAAAGGAACTGTTTAAAAAAAACCCAACAACCTTGGAATGTGAACAATAAAATGTAAGTCTGCAGCAGTCAGCACCTCAAACCCAGTAAGACAAACAAACTCAGAGATAAAAGAAGTGCAGTTGCTAGAATACAAAGCATCGAAATGAAACAAGGTTTTACCAGAATAATAACACAAAGAGCACAAGATCCATGAACCATTAAAGGCCGCAGACTGCTGAGCAGCTAAACCTTATCCGGCAAAAGAAAGTTGTTTTTTTCATGCTCTTTTTTACCTTTGACATAATAAAAGCAAGACGAAAAACAGATGCAGAAAACTGTCTTTGTTCACTGAGAACCAAAAATGGATCAAAATCCTATTTTTTGTCTAAGAAAAAAACTCTGTTCACAATGTTACGCAGTTTATAGTTTGTTGCATCTTTATCTTAAAAATACTAGTTTTCCAAGAATACAAAAAAGTGGGATTGCAAGTAATTATGACACATTATTAGAGCTTCTTTGAGTCCACATGAGTCAGAGGTGGCAAAGGCAGCAGTGTCATGTCATGTTGAACAGAATCTCTGAAATGTTTTAGTTTTCATACCTCCAACTCTTTCTCTTTCTTGCTTTGTCATCTGTTGCAACTCTACTAATTTATTTAAATTTAAAAAACATTTAAATATAGTTGCAGAAAACTGTTGTTTAACTATTTTCTTTTAACATTTCAGAAAGTTGGACTTTTTTCCCTAGTGCACAGAGAAAAAAGCAAGGACCCGTTTAAGCATGTTTCATTTACAGGATCTATAAATATGAAATACAGTGCTTTTTAAAGCAACCGACTCCATGTTTTCATGTTCAGGAAGCAAAGAAAATTTCAAGTGGCTTGAAATTTCACTTGAGTGCATGCTTGAGCAATTACACGAAAGCACATGCACGTTACCTGTTGTTATGAGCAGCGAGGTAAGGGACCACATTAGGAATGGAACTATGGTGGTAAGAGGGGGAGAGGTGAGGGGAAGGCGAGGGACTAGGACGGCATGGACTACGCAGCTCCAGTGATGGAATTTTATCCGCCTGGAATACACACGGATGCATGCACACATACAGTCATTTGTGTCTTTACTCAGTGTGAATGCATACATTGATTGAGCATTTGTTGAAGTCTGATTTTCTAAAGGCGTTTGTCACCTGGGGGTATATGGATGGCTGGATCTGTTTATCCAGTGAGCCGCTGGATCCTGACTTCCCTGTGCTCTGAGAGGAGATGGCTGCAAGTGCTTCTGGTAGATTTTCCTCATCCTCATGGTTACTGGTGAGCAAATAGAGAGTGATTACTTTACGTGACCTTCAGAAACATAGGAACAAAATGTCAGAGAAAGCAGGCCTGTTGCTGCAAGCACTCCATAGAGCAGTCAGGGCAGACAATTTGCCACCTACACGAGTGCAAGCACTTGAAGGGAGCACAGGCCTGCAGAAGTAATGAAAGGTTGCTTTTACTCACAAGCTGAACTGTCGGACCAATCGTTTCCTGCGGTTGGTGCTTGGGTTGGATTTGGCTTGTAGGCCCTCCAGTGTTGAGTTGGAGCCATGCTGGAGCGATGTTTTGTCTGCAGTCAAGCTGGATGCAGCTGAGTCTTGAGATGAGCTTTGATACCTGATGAGAAGAGTCGCACGAGATGAAGAGGATTAAGACCTGGTACAGGAAGGAGTGTGAGCACAAGAGAAGTACTGGCCTGTCATTGAGGGTTTCATTTGAATTCTTCCCTCTGGGTGTCGTTGGGACCTCCTTCTTTTGGAATATGAAGAAAAAAAAATGGAAATAATCAAGCGAATGTTGCAGAGTACCCTAAAGTTGAAGAAAAATCGTAGTCACCCTAAAAGCTGCCTCCATCTGTGCCTTAAGGATGTTACATTTGAGGTGATCAGGGAGAACTCCTGGTGAAGCAGGAGGATGCAGAGACTTCTCTGAAAGTTGCTTTTCCTCTCTCTACCAGGAAAGGAAGGAGAAAAGTGAGGAGGTCATCAGAGCTGGGAAAACGAAAAGTGGGAGGAAAAGGTCTAACCTTGTTGTCGATGTTGATGTGCAGTGAGGGCCACGGGGCAGGATTGTTGTCCGACTCCAGAGCTTTCAGCAAAGACTGAGAGATTTCCAACTCATCCAGAGGGCAAGGAGGAGCTCGACGTTCTGCATTCAGTACATCAAGAAAAAATTCACATTTTTCCCCACATTTACAATTCTTGAAACACACATTTAAGTTCCACAAACAGAAAAAAAATAAATATACAAAGCAATTACAATAAGAAAAGCTTAAAAAAAAATCAAAGTTTTAGAATTAAATGAGGTAAAAATCAATAAGTTTAAAAAAACTGAAGAAAAATAAAAAACGTAAGTGATAATTAACTGACATTTTTACAGAAGGAAGCAAAATTATAGTGGCGTTCCTCTAAACCAAAGTGACATTTAGGCTTTAACCAAGCACATTTGCTGCAGCACGCATTGTATTTTGAGCCGTATGCTTTGTAAATCCTCATAAATGAAATACGTTTCTTAAAAAATCTGATACTTCATGAGAATTAATCACTAAAAGACATTTGCATTTGTACTTACACAACAAATGAACCCAAATAAATTCAAATGTGCAGCAAATGTGAATTGAAGGAGATAAACTCTGTTTTTTTCTTTGTGTGTGTTTACTTTAAGCAAAGCCAGACATGGTTGCTTTTAAATTAAACATGATTAGTTACATGTAGTGTGCGAACAGATGCCACAACAGTGACTCTTGTGCTTAGATGAAGGATCTTTATTTCCCAACTTACTTTCAAAAACCCAAAAAGTTCATTGTTTTTTTTTTTCTTTTTTCTATTTGATTTAAGGCAACATCTTTTTGTGGAATTGGTACAACCACAACCTGGCTAACGCCTTGTTTCAGGGTGTGTACAATTTCATTGCATTTTTACAACACAAAATAAGCTGTGACTGTGCAGCACCACAAAACATTAGGTAATGCTAACAGTTAAAGACATAAAAAATTGGAAATGATTCAACTGAAGTGTTTTTCCCGTTGGCGTTTAGGGAATTATAAACACTATTCAGCAAAAAAAAAAAAAAAAAAAAAGAAAAACACATCAAACCAGAGATAATGACACAACATACATGTTGGTAATGATGATAGATGGAGTTCCCTAATAAATTGGATGTAAAAGATAAAAAAAAAAGGTCAAGTTCCAAGAAGAGCCAGAAGGAAGTTTTACAAAAAGTTTTGAATGATACAAACACTCAAAGATGGGATGTGACTTGATCAATTTACAGTTTCTGGATTGTCAGAGTTACATGAAACACTACAGTCTGGATGAAAATATTGTAATGTTGCCTGTTTTTCAGACACTCCATTCAGGAGGGATGGGAAATTTAGTAAAAATATGCTGCATCACGTCAGTTTAAACAAGCAGCCACTCCTTTGTTTGGGAAGCCAAACAAGCCTTCAAATTAAGACAAGTAATTATGGCTGGGTATCGCTGCCAATACACAGAATCTATTCCATTTAGGATTGAGTATCGGGTTGATTTGTCAAATCTTCAACCAAAACAAATGCTCTTGGTTTAAACAAAAAGTTTTCACATAATTAGGGATTTCAAAAGAAAATTAATAAAATAATAAATTCTTAGATTATGAACTAACTCAATCTATAGATATACGGCTTTAATGAAGAAGGGATTGATGATCTCGATCGGCTAATGTTTTTAAGTCAAAATTCATTTAGTTTACAACAATGGTCATTTTAAACTTAAATAAGTGCTATATCTACGTTTATTTGATTTTTACCAGATTGGGGGGTTTCTTAGAAATAAACCACTTAACATCTTTTAGGAAACTCTTATCAAAAACATTTGCTGCAAAATTTGAAATGTAACAAGTTAAACATGGAATATTATAACTGATTATAACAACATTTATTGTAGTTTTAGGTCTCTGAATTGCACCATGATAAAAAAATTAGAGGATTAGACACGAGACAGATGCAATGTTTTTTTTAGGCTGACAGTACTCACTGTGCTTGGTGTGTGTGTGGCACAGTGTGTCCTGACTGTGTGTGTGGCGGCGGTGGTGATGGTGGGTCTTGCTAGAGTACAAGTTCTCGTTCTTGGATGAGCTGCATTGATGGTCTGAAATAGAACTGCTCAGCGGGAAACTGAGGACGACATAAGCAATCAAAGCAACCTTCACCCAAATCCTCTTACAAAATAAAAGTAACACATCCAACTTATAATAATTCTAAAGCTTTTTTTTAGCTTAGAACTTAACAAAAATACTTGAAGTATTTTTTTTCAATGTTGCAGCTGATGATAGTAAAAACAAAGCAACAAAAGAAAGAGTTTTGCAGCATTTTGGCTTTCAGAAGTTTATTTAGATGTTAATTCTAGTAGTTATATGGCAACGTTGCTGAAGGCCAGGTGTGATTCAGGTGAAAAAAAGGCAGTACACCATTAAAACCACACTCTTTGTAAACAACTGATCAAGCATTTTCATTACCTGATGTAACATTAATATAATGTTTCCTCAACATACACAATGCCACACATGCAGGACTCCAACTTGAGTTTCCTGTTGAACACAGAGCTACACACTGTAAATAAAGCAGCATCATTTCTTAATCTAAACAGGTTTATGCTCAGAACTGGACCCTTTTCACCTGCTGGGAATTTATACATTCATCACTTACATAGCTTCACTTCAACCCAAGTGATTTTTTTCCCATTTAGCCCTCAAAAAATGCCTAAGACACAAGAAAAAAAAAAAAAAACCTCTAAGGCAGAACTGATACATAACGTACTAAAGGCACTCCAACACCAGCTTTGATTATGTAAAAACATCAACATTCAATAAAAGGCACAAACCTGGTCATTTTGAGTTTACATTCAGTTACATTTATGAATCTAAATAACGAGGAATGGGGAAAAAAAGCACGACGAACTAGAACATCAAACTTTTCTATACCAATCTGTCTCAGGAGGTATTAAATTATGCTTAAAAAACTTTTTAAAATCCCTCAGCTAACTGATGATCACTGCAAGAAGAATTTTTTAAATGTGTATTTGCATACATTTTGAAAGCTGGAAATGCAGGCAGTATCACCTTCAAAACAGATAAGGGACACGCATAAGAAGTCATAATAACTCAGAAATGTGCTAATGTATCACTGAGTTATGACCCCAAGAGGGAGTAAAGTGCAGCAATAGAGGATTATGAGGGCTTCCAAGTCGCCTCCATGAGCTATGTAGCTGTTGACAGTGATAAGCTGATAAAATTAATAATCCACAATCATATAACTTCCCATTTTTTTCACAAAACAGTCTCTGGTCCCTTTTCCCTGACACAGTGTTAGTAATCCACATTCTTCAGTGCTACTTCATTCAACATTTGCTAAGAAGGTGGACACTAATAAACATGGGTGGGCATGATGGATGGAGACGGACAGAACAGATGAGGATGATTCAGGGATGTCCATCTGCAGTAGAACTTCTTTCATTTATTCCTTCCCTGGATGTCAAAAAAGGTCAAAGGGCAGTCATGACTTTATCCCTGTGAACCAATCTGACAGATTCTTTAAGGGTGCTGCTGGTTCGCTTTGGAACGGGAGGACGAGAGGTCACTGGATTTGTAGACTCAGACCTGAGCATGTGAGGTAGGGGACCGCACGTCATGGAGGCAGACGAGACACAAAGTCATGATGATGAGTAACATGAAGGATGAGAAGCAGACAATGTTGAGTATGGAGAAGGAAACTGAAGTTCTTTCTCTGCTGAGTTTTAGCATTAATGGCGTTACCTGTGTGAAGGCGTATGTCTGGAGGGCTGCAGGTAAACTGGAGTCGTGAGCGTAGACTGGGATGGATGCCACAGCTCGTGACCAATGGGAATATTGTGCTGGTACTGCAGAGGGAGGAAGAGATTTGAAAATGAAATGTTGTCACATACCAGCCTGTATTTGTATGTGAAAGTGTAGGATCACTCACCGCATGCAGGCTGGGATCTGGGCTGGCGTGAGAGCTGCAAAAGAAAGACAATCATCAAGGTTTGCAGGTTTGAACAAAAACAAGCATCAACTTGCCATTAAAAAGTACATTTCATTATTCATGACATGTTTTATAATTTCATTGTCCGGTTTGGATGGAACAGGCAAATTGAAATAAATATACATATATCATCTTTACTCCATTTCTTTGACCTGGTCTAAACCTTATCATGGCGAACTTTTGTAATCTTTTTTAGCAACGTAGAGAGAATGTGAAAACAGGACTCCTCATCTCATAAAACTCAGGAATTTATTAAAGTTCTTAAGGCTTTGCCTGGCACCTCACACACATTTTCTTTTCTGTTCATTTCTGACCATGAAATAATTAAATATGTCATTAAATGTGCTTTTTAATGGCATTCTTACTATTTTAATGCTGCATATATTTAAATATGTATTAATTGATTTCCAATTTTATTTATTTAATACAGATTTTAAGTAATTAATGACAAAATTATTTTTCGATTTAATAGTATATAAATTTACTTCATATGGTCTCTTCTCCATGCGTTTTTTTTCCTGTCTTGAACTTGTAGCCTGTTCTTCTGTCTGTTCCTGCACTTATCCCATTTGCAAAGAAAGGTTCCACATACAACTTTCATGTGTTGCACGGCCCCAGACTGCTTTGAGCGCTCAAGTGACTAAAATGTCATCAAGAAAATCCAGTCCATTTTCAAAAACAAAAGATTTTTCAGAATAAAATATCATTCAGATCGGTCATTTTGCTCCCCTGATCAAACTTTACATATCAAGTGATCAAAAGTGTAACTGAGAGAATCTGGTTATTTTTCAAAATAAAAAATTTTTCAAAATATAAAATTTTCGGGATTAAAAAAAAAAAAAAAATTATAATTTCTTCCTTGGCCCGGTGGCAATTGATCCACGGATTGGTACCGGTCCACGGCCCGGTGATTGGGGACCGTTTAAAAAACAGCACAGTTTAAAAAAAACCTGTGTACGTTTGCGGTGATTTTTACCTGATTTGTTGAGGCACAGCTGTAAAGACAGTAAAAAGGACAAATAATATATAAATTAATAAATATGTCAATTTATTGCATTTATATTTGCATTTAAAAATGAATAGCTTGCAGATATTATTCTGTCTCAAAGTATATAAATAAAACCTATCCAAGATTGATTATTATAAACAAAGTCAAAAGTACAAGATTTACCTCTGATAAAAAAAAAAAAAAAGGCAAATCATTAAGGTTTTACTTTAGTTGCAAGATTCCCTTTATTTTCGGCTTCCACAACAAACAAGGTGTTTCTAAATGACAGATTTCAGACAAGGAGGTAAAACAAAGAAGTGTGGAACTTTTATGGGGACATGTAAAGGACAAGACATGGGCTTTAGTCATCTGTGCTTTCATGTGCTGAAAAGACTCACCTTTGCAGAGAGAGCGTGAGCGGGAGGGATACCGTTTGCTCGGCATTCTCTCAAAGGTGCTGGCTCTCCTCATTCTGCCTCCATGAGTGGCTTGATATTCAGTCTTTCCGCTGAGACAAAAGGACAAATAAAAACTTTAGATTTGTGATTTTATGAATGTTAAAGCAGGATTTTTAATAACTTACATCTTGATTGTTTTACTAGGATGCTTTATCTCAACATTAAAAGATTTTTATTGTTGACCAACATATTTGCAGATCTATCAGTCATTTAAAAGTCTGGTACTGAAGGTACTGAAATAATCGCCTGGTTATAATCTTACACAAAATGATGGCACAAAAGTTAAACAGAAACACCTTTTGAGGCAACTTTTTAAAGAAGCAACAAAGTTTTGGAGTTGACGCTGCTAAAAGTCATCTTCCGTTTCATAGCCTTGTGCCGGAGTGTTTTTTTTTTCCCTTCCAGTTTCTCCAACACGAGTGTTTATGCACAAAAAGTCATCACGCCGCTTTGATTTTGATGAGCCAACATATGACAGGAAGTGGTCTATGAGTGTGAGAATTTGCTCTGACCATCTCCAATAATAATCAAAAGAAAACAAACAATGAGTGGAACGGCTCAGTCGCCATAGGAACAGATTCACGTAACCATAGATACTTTGTAACCATAGATACAAAGGATCTGTTTTATGTGACAAACTATTCTTCATATGCTGGTAACTGCTGCTGGCTATAGCCACCTGAGTGAGGAAGCGTGCACCCTCCTCCTCACCCAACCACTCCCACCACCCTTTCAACACAATCAACAGCTCTACTCCTGAGAGTGAGGAGCAGGTGCACGTCCACATTTGCGCCCTACCTGAATCTGAAGCGGGACCCTAGCCGTGTGAAATCACTGCGGTTGGTTGTGCTTGTGGCTGGCTGGCGCAGGCGAAAGAAGGCGTGGCTCTCCACAGCACATTTCCACAGGTGTTTGCAGCCCGTGGCGCTGGCCAGCTGGAACACGAACGTGTGCTCCTGCTCCTGGCCCTTTCACAGCCAGAAAACGAACCGCTGTCAGTCCCCTCAGAGGAAATTACAGATTCTTATGTTTGCCACGTGAATGTTAAAGAACGCAAACCTGTTCATCGTCTTCCACCACCACCAACGTGAGGCGACTCTTTTTGAAATCCAGTCGAGTGATTTTGGGCCTGAGAAACACATTTTATTGCACAAATAAAGTAATGCAATCAATGAAAAACAAGAACATTTAAAAAAAGCTCGACTGATTAGCCCTGTTTTTCTCAATTCAATGGCTCCTACTATTACAAGAACTTAAAATAACTGACTCAAAAGTTTAGGCCTGCAATCAAAAGCCACTTAAAAAAATATGCAATGTTGAATAACAGCAAAAGTACAGCAGCCTGGGGGGTTAGGCTCAATATCCTCTAAAATTAAAAAGAAAAAATGTTGTATTAGGGACAAATTGGGATTTGTCAATCAATCCTTCTACCCAGAAAAGGTCGGAGTAGAGGTAAAAAATGTTAAAAATGACTTACAAATCACATTAGCATAATAATGAGCTACAACAAAAACCAGACTACAGATCATCTTCTGATCTACTGTAAACGGATTGTCAGTTATCTTTGAATGATGATTACGTTGTTGTAACACAAATCAAAAGACCCTGTCATGTTTTTTAAGACACACTTTTTGCCGAGTGGCAGGAGATCATCAGAAATTCACCAGAAATTCACCTCTGAGGTGTAGGCGGAACTGTTGGCACGGAAGTAAGCCTCTGCTGATATCCCATCATTCCTTTGTTTACACTTTCTCCTGCCAGCTTACAGCCCCTCACAACCCCAAGCTAACATTAGCAGTGCAACAAAAACGAAGAGCAATATAGGAGCTAGCCAGTCGTTCAGTTTTGAAATAGATCCCAGCTCAGATGAGGAAAATGATCTATTTGTTGGATCTATTTGTCTGCAAATGGATGCATCAGAATGGAGCAGAGCAGTTTCTACTTCACAAAATAGCTGTTTTTTGGCATCTGCTCCTAATTCATAATAATTTCCATTAAAGATTACTCAGAAATGCAACCTTAAGCTTAATTTTCTTCGTATATCTCCTCCATCATCAGAAAAAAGCTAAAAAAGAGCATTTTCAAAACACCAAAAACAGAATTCTCATTAGAGTGGCTCTTTAAGGAATTGAAAATCATCGCTTAATGGGATTTCAATTATTAAATCATTTGAAATTACAAAATAAATTGGTAAAAGCAGTTAAAAACAAATGAATTCCTTTTTTTAATTTAACACAATACTTCACTAAGGTTTCATTTTACTCGCCACTTACCAAAAGAAAAGCCCAATTTTGTTGGAGCCCTCAAAAACCAAGATGCCAGTTGGAGTGAGACCCAGTGCATATTCTCCTCCATCTCTGCCCTGTACGCAGACATTTGGTTCCATTTAGTTATTAAAGCTTGTAAACAAATGTGGTGAAATTTGTGAAGGAAATTTCACACACCTTGACAAGGTGCATGTCCACTCCATAGAGCTCCAGCCACTTGCATTTGTTGAGAAAATCAATCTCTGCTTGTGACGGACTCTTTCCCCTGAGAGTGAGAGATAGAAGACGCAGCATTTGGCTTTTGCAACAAACATGTCACTCCTTCGGTCGCCTCCTCTCTGACCTTTTTGGGTCGCTTGGACCCAATAGAAAAAGAATCAGAGAAATAGCTTGCTGCATGACCTCAGATTGATGATTTCTGAGGCAGTGTATAAAGTCTGTCTGCATCCCTGACTTTGTATGTGAACTCAGCACACACAAAAGCGCGTTTTCATGACCCAGTGAGGTGCTGCATACAGTATCAGTAATTTAATCTGAGATAGATGTAATCGGAGCATAGCTGGGTTAAACTGCCGGGAATCAATCAAGACCCTTCAGAGATTAATCTCATAATCCTTCACATGGATCAGTCGTAGGGAGGCTGAAGGAAAGGAAGCCAGCGCAGAGGGAGATTGAAATTAGATGCTCTTGCCTCTGATAATTCAGGCGCTTACAGGTGAAAGAAGGAAGGACTTCCTTTTCTGTTTATGCTCTGCTTTCTGACCCAGTTGGGGTGCTCGTTTGGGTCGAGCTGCTGGCAACTGAAAGCTCTTCAGTGTGAAATTTTGCTGCTGTGAGAACTACTGCTCAAACTGGTTTGAGTGAAAGTATGAATGCAAAGCAAGTGTCTCTCACGTCAGTTCAAAAGTGATAAACAATCATCATTCCTTGTTCCTCCTCACCTGAGCTCCAGCCACCTGTTGAGGATGTCCGCCTCCATGGTCTCACTCTGTTTGGGAGTGAACCGAAACTCTGACACCAGCTCCGGAGTGTGCTCCAACGGGTCGCAGTCCCCCAGCTCACCTGAAAGGGGATGCACACAAACGCAGCTGGAATAGAGATGCACAGGTGTTCCCCTCCCGACAGCAGCAGGTGGATCAAGCTAGAAAAATGCATCATTTGCCTCACACAGCCAGCATGGAAAACATTAGTAAAACTGAAACTAAATTTGAAATCATAAGCAAGAAAATGTTATTAGTGATAATCTGAAGCTTTTCTAAAGAGAAGACCTTTGGCAGCACATCTACTTGACAAAGGTCATTTATGACTTGCGACGCTGCAACATTTTAGCAACCTATAGCTGCTGTTATCCTGCAAGTCTACATGTCTGTCACTTAAACTTGCTGTTTGACACAGTTTATCTTCTTGGAACATGAAAAAGAAACCAGACTAAACTAATCAGAATAATTTATGTGAAAAGTGCTAAATCTATGTAAACTTCTAACAAAAACCTGAAAATGTACCTACTTTGTAAACAATATGCAGCCAGCTCCACTGACACATCATATGGACATTTCAATCTGTCGAGAGAAAACCAAACTCTTATGAGTCTCTGTGTCTTATACATATCAAAATAACAAATTGCTTGTGCAGGTGAGACACAAAAGTGACTGTATGCCCTCTCCAATGAGTATGCATGTGTGAGGGAGAATATCAAGGAGAAGAGTAACAACCTTTTTTCCTAAAATAAGCAGCCCTCCACTGTTCTTGATCTTCAGCTTTATAATAGAGCTGAACTCTGGGGATCTGTGGCCCAGATAGAAGGAGCACACTGCGTGAAGCATGTGTTCACACAGACAGGTCCGCATTTATGTTTGAGGGAAAAGATGTCGGCGGGACAGAGGTCACAAGAACTTCAGTGGAGGTGACCTGCATCCAGCCGAGCATGTTTATCATGTGTGTGAACTGCTGATAAGAAAAAGGACATCCTCACAGGCAAAAAGGAGGAAAGCGAATGTTTCCCTCCCTCTGCTGTGTGGGAAGTTTTATTTGGGTCAATTATCTTCTTAAAACAACCAAGAAATGAAGTCCAAAAACATGCAACATTAGTGACTCCATTTGTGTGTTTATGTGATTGATAAAACATTGTTTGATTGATGTTTTCCTTTGGGTGCATTCTGACTGAGAAAACCTGTCGGTCCGGACTGAGTCAGCTTAATCTGGTCCGGATCAAGTCCTAAATCTTGTGTTTGGTCTCTATTCAGACTGCTGTCAACCAGACATTTCTGTTCTGAACCAAAGCTTGTAAACAAAAGCAGGTGATAAAAGATCTCTTCAGTCATTGGCCAGGAATTACAAGGGTGGATAAATCAACGAGAGAAGGAATAATAAAAGTCCTACGCTTTGTAAGATCCGGCACGGCTACGGTGGCCGTTTAGGTTCAGTTCAAAAGAAGTCCCAGACCAGGGTCCGCTTAGGTGTGTGCAGACTGAACATGTATTCTGGATTATCGAGGTAAACAAATTGTGCCTCACTTTAGGCAAACCAAATGTGTCCAGTCTGAATACGTTATATATTTAGTTATATATTAATACATTTACTAGTGGAGTACATCCAGTGCATGCTACAGTCTTTAAATGACACAATTATATCAGTGTAAAAAGATCATTACTGAGGGCTTCAGCAAGCAATTTGTAGGTGGATGATTGGTGCATCAAGTGTTGATGTGAGTTTTGTTCCTGTGAAACTTACTTGCCAGACAAAATGTCTTGTCGAAGCTGCAGCACAAACAGATACCTGTTGATGTGACAAGAAAAAGAAGGTAAACCAGTGGATACAGCTGCTCTTCTCTGACACGCAATTTGCATGAACGAGTCTCTGTCCAGTCGGCCTTGATTTGATTCTGCCCACAGCAGCAAAGTAATTAGCCCCATGTCCCCTTTGGACCTAAATGCAGGGCCTTAGAGAGTCCTGAGTGTGTGCATGCCAGTGCGTGAACATAGGTGTGTGTCTGGCTTTTACCGTGTGAATTCCTCACGCAGGTTATTTGGCTCCGATGAGTAAAATTTCACCCTGAAGAACAGTCTGTTCTGCTGCCCGTCTAGAAGGCACAAAGAAAAGTTGTGTAAAAAGATGAAGCAGAAAAAATATATATTTTATCACATCTTTTAATGATTACAATGCACATCTTTCCTTTACAAGCCCTAAAATGTGAATTTGCTGTCACTTTTGAGCAGCCTTGTATTTTCCTTGTAAATGTTAACATTAATGAGTCTCTCTGGCTACAGTACCACTGCAAAATCCACCTCTGCCTCTCCATTTATCCCCCTGGTAGAAACTGGAGAGCAAACAGGCGAACAGCGCCTAATGCACATGCTAATCACCATGTCAACATTAGATAATACTCCACCTGCTGCCCTCATGCACACACAGCACTATTTGCTGCACACTCTAGTCAGAAAAACACTCTGAGGCAACTTACCATGGATCTGCTTCTTAATAGGCTTGGACAAATCCAACCAATGCTAAGAAATGTTTTAAAAGAAAGTGGGAAAACATTTTATTAAAGAATACATTAGTGGTTTATGCAGATTGAAATGAGAGCTTGTTACTCACTGAAACTTGATCAGTGTCCATGAACTGCAGTCCAAAGTAGTCTGTCTCAATCAGATCAAGGTAATACATGATCTGATCAAAAAGTTCCTGGCCTTTGGCTTTACTCTAGAAGAAAAATAATATTTTAGTTTTGCTGGAATACCAGCAAAGTCATAAATAAACAGAAGATAAAAGTGTCGCCAGTCCAAATCATTCTGGCTCAAACCAGAAGCTGGATGTGTGCAAGCTGATGTGAAGATAGGTGACCCCCGTAAACCACAAGGACGCGATTTGGAACTTTATGGGATCGGTTTACAACCAGATGTGCCTCATCACCTTATGTGAAGAAGCAAGCCGGGTTTGAACCATAAAAGCAACTACAGGATGTGTGGAAACGACCTCATCCTTTGGATCCTAGTTGTCAGTGTCCTCGTGGGGATATCAGTGGCTTGAAGGACAATCTTTTATTTTGGAGACAGCTTAGCCACCACGACGTAAGAGAATTTATCCAACTGTAGACCTCTATAGGTTTGACTTGACACAAACAGGGGAGTTTTTTCTTTACTCAGCTACTGTATGGCTGCTGTATCAGTGCATGTGGGAAAAAACAAAAGTGCGAGAACAAACTTGTTTCAGCACACCTGTGACTAAGCTACCAGCTTGACAGGCCATGTGTCAGCCCTGTGAGCTGTGGCTTTGTTTCATTTCTGTAATCTTCCTTCAGCAGGACAAGAGAAAAAGCTTTCAAGCTGGATCACCTGCAGCACACCGGCCGAGTGTTTCACAAGTGACGCACGCAACGGCTACAGTGACACACAACACAACCTTTAAAATGAAAACATCTTATGAGGAGTCACTTACGCACACATGCCCACACACTCACTCATCATCATCCCACCTACCCCTCACACACATGAAGCGTTCGTCTGTGGCACAGAGTCCCTGTGGTGGTAAATCAAATCAAGAAAAAAACTTTGAGTGGAAGAGGGAGGGAGCAAAAAGAGGAGGAGAAAAACAAGGATGTGGAGGCAAATGCGGGAGAGAGGAGGCACAGAGGCGATGTAAAAGAAGATTATGAGGGAAATGGCACAAGGAAGGGAGCCAGAAGCGGAGATTGCTTGGGGAAGATCAAAAAAGGGAGAAAAAGAGAGGGGAGGTATGATGCTGCGAAGGAACAAAATGAGAGGGGAGATGCATCAATTAAGACCTCCTGCAGTAAGAAGAGCAGTGCAAAGTTCTGAAGGGGAGGATCAAGGCCTCATCTGGAGCTGCAGCTGTCACACTCACACCATCACTTCAGAAACTAAAACTTTCAGAATATGAAGTGTTAAAAGATGTTTTCTAGTCAAAAATGACCATTTAAACAAATTAAAATGATAAAACGGCGCCTTGCATTTATCTGAATTAACCCTGACTCCAGAGAGCAGATAATAAATGAAGTGTGGACAGTTAGAGGAGACACCAAACCCAAAATGACCCCTCGGAGTCCCTGGGGCCACACCCTGACGTGTCAGTGCCACCTTCACTTTGTTTGCACTCAGCTCCAGCGCACTCACAGGTAAATCCACCACGAGGTCCCTGCCGTCCAGCAGCAGGACGCGGCAGGTGATGCTGCTCCTCGCCGTCCCCGCCGCCTGGATGTGGGCCGAGCCTCCGCCGGTGACCACAGCGGGCGCATGGACGACCTGCTGCTGATGGGGCAGGAGCAGGGGGTTCCCGGCCACCCCTCCCGCCCCTCCTCCGCCACCGTCCCGCTCGACCCTCTCTCTCGGGGCGAAGCGGCGACTGAACGTCCGGCGCAGAAACCCCATCATCTTCCTCTGATCCACGCGGAGAGCGGCTCCGTGTCGTGCCCGCGGGAAGTGCTCCACGCTGTTAATTCCTGCCGCCTCCTCTTTCACTTTCTGGGCGAAGAGTCGCTCCGCAGGAACGGAGACTTCTTCTTCTTCCTCCTCCTCCTCCTCCTCCTCTTCTTCTTCCTCAGGCGGCACCGGGGGACTCCGGCCGCATGCTAATCAACGTCAACCAGTTGATCTGCCAATCATTCGGTCCGGTGTGAGCCACTTTGTCAGTGGAAACCTCGGCGCGCTCCCCTCTTCCTCCCGTGCACCTGCTCCGCTCTCCGTTGCGCACAGACGCGGAGAAAAACCCCGGAGAAACGCCGCCCGACGCTCCGCAGCGGGAACCCTGAGTCACACGGACACTGGGAGGGAGGGGGGGTAATTATCACCACCTCTGGACCGGACCGGACCGGACCTCTGCGATCGCTGCGCCTCCCTCCCACCGGCGAACCGAAACTATTGCACACCTCACAGATAAAAGTCAAGCAGCAAAACTGGACAAACAGCATGATCTGCGCCTGCGTAAAAACAGCGCATAACAAACTTCTGTTCCTCCAGACTGACCGACCCATCAGGGCCGGAGAACCAGCGCCACCTGTCTGCCAAAGGCCCCTGGCTGTGTGGGGAAGGTGAAGCGGTCGTCACAGGTCTTTAACCCTTCAATGCCGACATTTTCACCTAACTGCCAAATCATCAGAAGCGTGCGTCACGGTGCGTCCCTGTTCCAAAGGTTTTCAACCAAAACTACAGTCAACTTCGAAGTTTCAACTTTTCACACGTGCAACCGCCTAAAAAGGATTTCAATGCAGACTATTTGTATTAATAAAATAACTTTTTCAAGTTTAGCATTTTAAAAAATACATGATTTTATGTAGTTTTATTTCAAAATGTCAATAAGTTTGGAGAAGATATTATGAATCTCCCAAAGCATCAAGAGGAACAGGCGATGGAATCCAATTTAAGTGTTCATCTTAAAAAAGTGATGACCTTCAGTGGAAATGTTGCACAAAAATAACCTAATTTAAATAGCAAACATTCTACAGTGCAAGATATAATCTTTTTTTTCAGGCACTGTCAGATATTTTGGAGTTGTCCATGTAAACATGACTTAAAATCATGTTGGTTTGTGATGAAAAATGACCGATCGAACAACAGATGGCTTTAAACAAAGCAGGTTTTACAATTTAAAAAATATTTTTTATGAAATTTTGTCGACCAAATTGTGTTCTAAAAGCAAAAAGAGTATAACATGTCATACCTTTATCTAGTGTGAGAGATTTTACATGAGGTAGGCTAATAGGAGGAAAAGTTCTCTTTGTGGCAGAAAACACTTCAACACCAGAGGATTGTTTGCTTTTTGATCTAATTTGAAATATTTGACTCAAGTAGTGCTAATGTGATTCTACCAAAAGAAAAAAGCCACAGCTGGGAAGAACAAGTGGAGAATCAAATTTATTTCTATCTACACTTCATAAAAACACAGACATGTCTGTATAAATCAGAGAGTTTATTTAGTTACAGAATAATTTAAAAGTGATGAACAGTCAATCCGGTGCTCTTCAGCTGTCTACTGCACTCCCCCAATCTTACAATATCAACTGTAGTGATCTAAAGTCAGATTTGCTCCCTGCCTTGGGGACAGAGTTAAACCAGATTACAACAATCCTGGCCAACCAACAGGGAAGAATCAGAACCATAGCTTAATGAATAGAAGCTGTATTGCTTAGAGGTCTCTTGTACAGAAATTAGCAGCTATCGTCAGTCTTAGATCAGTCTCTATGGAGACCACAGTCCCTATAAGCCTAATGCACTTTCAGCAAAAACTAAGGCAGACTAGGTGCAAGATTTTTTCTCACACAGCTACACAGATCACAGACAGCTGTGCTCCGAAGCTTGTTATACTCTCATTATCCTGTCCATGCGCCGGTCCCATAAGCTCGACCGAGTTTAATCTGTTGGAGCTCGGACGAAGGAAACGGTTTGGTCCAGTTGCTGATTTAGGTTATGAGGTTGTAGGCATCTCTTGTTTCTCTTTGTGGACCCGGAGAATGGCCTCACACACAAACTGGAACTGAGACTGGAAGACAGAACATCACTGGTCAGTGCTAGAATTTGTATTTCTACACATCTAGAGAGAAAAATATGAACTGAAATAAAAAAACTAGTGTAACTAAGGAAAAAATACAGACTTCCATGTGAGAAAAACATGATCAGTTGTATTGTTTAACTGCAGTCAGAATGATTTACAAATTTTATTTTACCCTTCCAATAATCCAGGATATTTCTCCAATCATAGCCCAAATGAGAAAAATAATCAGCAGAAAGCTGTGAGTGAAGCCACACAGCTTGCAAGGTTAGAAATGTCAAGTGGGGTGCTCCATCTGCTCAGGAGGAGGGGGATGCTGCTGAAATGTTCTGAGCAGTTACAGAGGAACTTTAACTCGGATCGAATTATACATTGGTGTTCTCATTTCACAGATTTACATCATTAAGAGGAACTTGGGTTTTCTAATATTTGCATATTTTATTTAATTACAGAAACACAAATAAGCTAGACCCACCTGAAGAGACATTCTATACCCTTTTAATAGATAAAAGTTTGGGATAAACAGACAAGCTACTATTCTTCTCACAACCTGCATCCTGTTCTCACTGATGACAATAGACAAAAGTTGAACTCCAATCTCAATAGATCAAATGGAGCTATCCATCATCTGCCTTCACTGTTTTCCTCTTTTATTTGAAGATCTGTGACTTAAAAAGGGTCAGAAATCAACTCTAAACATTTCAAGAGAATAAAAATTCGAAACTAAGTGGTTCTCATTCCAACTACCAATAATTTAAGGCTGATATATTCCCATTTTCTGAGATGGAAACCATTTTTTCTCTCCTGACAGTTGATATTTCTCAGTTCCAGGCTTGAAGTACTTTTAGATTACAGAGTCAGACAAATTAGCTGCAGTCTCTATAATTAAAAGCTTGCTTTACATCAGACAGAGCACAGAAATGGAAGACAGCTTGGGGTGATCATACTGCAGTGCAATAAAAGAGTTTAATGAGGCCAAAAGCAGCAGGATCGTTTGACAAACGGGAAGCCCCGGCTCGGTTTCTCTGTACCGTGGTTTGAACCATCATAGCTCGTTGACTTCTCAGTGTTTTGACAATTTCCAGGGGGAACACTGGTTGACCCTTGTCCATCAAAGTCAGTGCCGTTTCCATGGTGATCAGGACGCCGGTTCGTCCAATCCCAGCACTGATTATGTAATTTCAAACAGACATTACATTTGTTTTAAAGGTGGAAGGAGGGCCACCAGTGATTTTGCAAAATACATTTTCTAAACGCCATGTTACCTGCAGTGGACCATTAGCGGCTCCTTGTCCCTCCTCTCTCTTACAGAGCTGACAAACTGCAGAAAGTCTGACGGGTCATCAGGCACGCCGTGGTCCGGCCATGCCACATACTGCAGGTGTGTGATCGCACGCTCCTCACCCAACTGCAAATCAAACATCCAAATGAAAAAAAAAGCAGAAGGCAGGATAATTAAAGTGTTGCATAATCATTATGAATGTGTTACTGTTGGGTTAATTACCCATATGAGGCACTGCAGCGCTAAAGACAAACACTGATATTGTTTAGCACGTAGAGGGCTAAAAACCAGGCAGGGAAGTAGAACAACAGTGCAAGACATCCACGTGATCAGTAGGTGACAGAGAGATTATAAAAACAAGAGGAGAGAGGAAAAGACCAGAGTTCGAGGCTGCCAGGAGAACGGCTGACTTCAGAGTTTGTAATGGACATGTGGCCTGTGACTCCATGCAGGGATTATCACTCCATGAGAGGAACAGATGGGCTAACGCAGCAGTATCTTTTTGTTATGCATGTGCATGCATTCATACTTCATGCCTCCTTGAGCATTATCTGCTTCTTTACCTGTTCGGCGTGGACGCCAGTGCGTTTAATCTAATTACCTGCCATGACACAGTTTAACAAAAAAAATAAAGTCCCAGAAGCACTCACACCCTGACACACCTGCCCCCTTTACACCTACACACAGACAGGCTGCAACACTTGTTATTGACACGCACACGTGCAGACAAAACCCACCGCGCGGAAGTGACTGAATGCTGGATGTAGTTAGTTTGCCAGGAGGGGCTGTTGCCTGCAGTGAGATCTGTTGTGTGGCATATGGTGTAAACATGCTACATGCTGGGGCAACATACAATTCAGAAAAGCTCTGCATGGTCATGAAATCAGCTGGGAACTAAAATTGATTTTAAGTTATTTCAAAATTAAAAAATAAACTGTAAACTGAGACAGGTGTAAATAAAAAAAGAAAAACAGGAAAATAATAATAATCAGTTGCAAGCAGTTTGTATGGCTCACGAGAGCTAGCTGCCCTCGCCACCTCCTAATTGTCCCCTTTTTTGCCTTCACAGCCATCAACAGCTGTGCAGTTACTTCAGGCCTTTCACTGTCCCTCCCTGTCTCAGCCATCATGGTCAGAGCTGCTCATGACACATTCATAAAATAATACTTTTTTCAAAATGGCAGGTTTTCTGTTGGTTTAATCTCCATAGCAACCATTTTATGTTTTGGTCACCTGGGGGCGATGAACAGATCTATGTAATTTTTAGAAGAATCAGCAAAAGTAAACTTTTGGATTTCCTTAGCAACGGAGGTTTCTGTTGGCCACAACCACATTCCTAGTAAAGTCATATTGTATGTTATATCATTTTGTTCAGCTTGAGTCACAGATTTATGCGATTACATTTTAAAGATATTTCAGTAAAATATGTGCATGCAAAAAATGTGAACACAAGAAAGGTGTGCCACTTTTGTGAGCTTTTCTAATTCCAATATTTTCTTCCGAGCAAATTCCTAATAATGCTCGAAGAGTTAGGAGGCGATAGATCAAAATTCCTAGGAAGAGTTTACATTTTAAACTGGTAGTAAATGTGTTTTTTCTGAAAATCCAAGATGGTGGCACTTGTCCCAGGTCAGCAAAACTTCAGTCGTGGTTGTAGGCTTAACCTGGTGGCATGTGAGTGTTTTGGTTGTGGCGGCAAGGGGTGGGGTGTCATATTTTTGCTCACAGGCACAGTAAAACTACAGTCACATATCCCAATGCCACTGCGCGGCCACCTACATGCAAGTTTTTCAGCAAATTCAAATTCAGCAAATTGAATTCAATTTTTCTCTAAAAGGTTGACATCAGTCAGTGGCCGCCTGGGCACACAGTGGTAGTGACAGGCAAAGATGGCGATTATGAAATCTGGCAGTGGCATGAAATCTTGAAGATTCTACCAATACCTCACCTTCACACAATGGCAGTTGTATTTGAGTGTAGCCTTAGAAAGAAGAATTTCGAATACAATATGATCCTTGCAGCCCAGGACTGCTGCGGACCATGATGGGAACAAAAACACCATGAATATAAATAACTACTGTAGATCAGCTGCAGGTTCATGGAGGGGGCGACATAATCTCATCACTATAGCTCACCTCTGTGTGTTTAAGGGTGAACTGTCGCGTCACGTAAGCCAGGTTACACTCCTCCGAGTGACACTCCACCGACATGTGCCCGTAATCCTTCGCTTTTGGTGGGTGTGGCCAGTACTGGTGGCACTTGGTCTGTGAAGTGTGTGGCACAAACAACATACTACATTACTGACAATCCTCAGGAAACTGCTGTACAGCAGCTGAGCTCAACTTGGAGGAAATCAAACCCATATTCAACAGTCTGAGCAACAAAACCTATTCATCAGATGCGGCGGGGGAGCCAAGAGTCGTGATCTATATGTTACAAATGTGAGTCTGCCATGTGAGGGAGTGGTGAATCTCAGGAAAACTTGATGAGTATCAGGAAAATGATCAATTAATGAGAAAATCTGGTTACTAAGCAACAGGCAAGCCGAGGCACAGACATTCAGCGAGACCTTGATACCTTGCAGCCTCTGTGAGGATGCATTTATACCTATAAAACATTTTTTCCTCACTGGAATCCAGTTCTCACACAGTGAAACCATGTAATTACTGGCAAGAGAGCCAATCAATCATTTTTGTGTGCAAACATCCCCAATGAAACTCCTAATTACTATAATCTTGTATCAAGTCAAACATGATGCATCGTAATAATACGGGAGTCATGCTGCAGTAATCACTGACTTACTGCGCCACTGATATTGAGCTGAGTGATTTCCCTTATCGTTTAACTCATTTCCTATCTCTAAATATAAACTTTGTGTTTGCCGTTTCCATTTTTTGAGAAGAAAAGTGTCATATACCCGTCCCCTTTCTGTGAGAGTTGTAAGCATGATGACGGTGTGAATCTGCTGCTCCCACACAGTCTGCCAAAAGTGAGTGCAGGTCTGTGGCAGAGGACCCTGTGCTGCAATATATTGTAAACATACACCAGACTCTGGGGCGCCACCTACAAAACAAACAAATAAGTACACACATGCACGCCACTCAAAATGAGATTACATTGACAGTTTGATATGGACAAGACAACAAGTTTCCCAGAGAGGTGTTCACCGTGATGTGGCTGGCATTGATGTAGTCTTCCTGACCCTGCAGCACCACTCTGGTGGCATCATCTGAAAAGGAGAGCAGGGTGGCAGCAGGTGAGGGGCAGAGCAAACCTGTCAATGCAAGCTCAGCCACTGAAAGTTCATGAGGACCCACAATCTGTATGGAGGCCTCAGGCAGTTTGGGAAAGATTAAGGTGGCGCCACTGAGCAATGAAAGGACAAGTGGCAAAACGCCAGAGAACGCACGGCCGAATAAGGAACACTCACACGGCAAAACATCCCTGTACCGATTCTTCTCCTGGTTTTCAGGGAGTCGTGAACAGTCTTGTGACAAACCGGGCTTCCTCCTGTATAAATTCTAGGAATTACAAACATGTAAACAGACGCACACAGAAACAGACAAAGAGAAACTAAAAAATCCAGCAGAGTCAGGGCATCTTTGTTTTCTGAACTACATCCAACTGGAGATTAGGGTCAACATCTGTCCAAAAAGCATTAAAAGGCTGGCAAAACCTAACAGAACAGGGCAAATGCAAGGCCGCTAATAAAAAGACAAACGTGTTTTCTTTTTTCGTGACGTTCTTGCACTGTAAAATACATTTGACTGACTTTAGGTACCTCAAAATGAAAGCACAGCGTGCCAGACTGTATGCCTCTCTCCAGCTGTCTCATCGATTCCTCCAATGTTTTGACCCGCTCTGACTGGCCGGGGGACTGTGGCTTGCTGTCATGTGAAGGTATGGTGAGTGTGAGGGTGGGAGGGAGCTGCAGTGAGGACGCCACTCGACCAGAACCTGGATGTAAAAGAGAGTTTCAAGGTTGCTATTAATATTCATAAACCTCTCAAAAGTACATATTTGAATCAGCTGCGGGTTCAGCACTTTTCAACAGCTTCACACCTTTACGTTTGATAAGCAAGGCCAGCTGTCGGGAGTGTGACTCCCTGCTGGCTCGTATAAACATGACCACTTGGTCGTGCGTGTGCTCAGAAATGTCTCGACCGTTAATGAGGACGACGAGGTCTCCCTCCATGAGTTTGGGCTCAGATCGACCTGCCTACAAGAAGAAAAGTTTACATTTTAGGGGCACTGACAGGTCAAAGTTCAGACAAACTGATGTTTTAGCTTCAAAATGCCATGTTGTGGACGTTTCAAATAAATTAAATCAATAATTTCAAGGCTAACTATTAAAAAACAGTTGTTACATAACAACAAAAGGTAAAAACCCAATAAATAATTAATGAAGTAACAATAGTTTTAACCTCAGTTTTAACAGACTGTGCCTAAAGTGGACAATTTTTAAAATCACATAAGATGAATAAAAGGAAAAAAATGCACCAGAGAAACAACTGAACTATGACACTACGGTAACTTAATTTACACTTTTTTTTTTTTAGCCAGTTCCTGCTTTATTTTGTTTCACTTTTTCACTCTACAGCGTACCCTTAAAAATCTTGCTATTCTTATTTTCTAATATATGACAAACTGCAAACTTCTTCCTAACTATGCTTTACCAAATAGCTTCACATTTAAGCATACATTAACCCACCAACACAGCTTGTATCCAGTCCACATAACTTTCCTTCAGTCTTCACTTTTATTCTCCAACCAGCCAATGGAAAGACCCATTGCTACTCATAAACAGATTAACGGTGGATTTGGATTTTCTACATTTTTACCCAGCCTGTCTCAATGTGGAATTTCACCATTTGATAATCTTTTCCAGCTCGATAGCCTTCAGTAATTTTTTTTCCCGAGTTCCTCACAAGTGTCGCCATGATCCATTTGCACAAATATAATGTGGTCCTGTGCTGTTTAGATTCTAGTTTTTCCAATAAAACATACTTACAGATTGTTGGAAATCCATTTACTCAAAACCAATTGTTTTTCCTTCAAATTAGCAGTTAGTTTAGCTGCCTTACCTTGAACACTGACAGAAATGTAACACTGGATTGATCCCTACAATGAAGATACTGAGCCACATTGTTTCCTTTTATCTGAGGGATATTGGACTGATACATCTGATGCGTTTATTTATTATTCAGTTGAATCTATTGATATTCTTCAGAAAATATTGATATTGAAGTTTTGAAACGATACACTTCAAGAATAGGTAATAGGCTGTGCTTCAACCAGCACCATCGGTTACAATTTATGCAATGATTCCTATTTATTTGCCTTTTGTTATTTTTAAGTGTTAACAAAATGTGTCACCAAAATAAAAGAAAATAACTAAGTCTTGCATTAGTTTATGTTATTTTTCTGCACATTCTCAATTCAACCAAAGGTAAAGACCTAACATAAATAAGAAAACTCTTACGGGGGAGTCTGGTTTAACATGGGAAACAGACAGGGGCATCTTCTGATCCACCCCACCCTGAAAGGTAAAAAAAAACACAAAAAGAAATCATAAAAAAACAAACAATATATATATATATATATATATATATATATATATTATACATGAGGGAAAAAAAAGGGACATACTTTAACGTTGAAGCCAAACTTGCCCTCGTGGTCTGGAGTGATACATATTAGCATTAGGTCTCCATCACCCAGAGCATCCTGCATGAAGAACTTGTTTTCAGACGTGCATGTATAAACCACTAATATATATGTTTAGGCTTTAAGGTGAGGTGAAGAACCTTATTATTGTAGGGTGGGCTGTCCTCTTCTCCTATACTATCATCAGCATGCAACAGAGCATCATCTGGTCCTTGGATGTAAGATCCAGAAAGGCTAAAGACAAAAAGCAAGACTGGATTTTGTTTTTCTAACTTTGACTTAAGTTTTGTTTTCTTTCTTACAAGTTTACCCAAAATTGGACGTTCGCTTGTAAGCAAAACTAACCGATTAGGTGAGACGTCTCCTTCGCTGCCTTTGCTGCTGCTCACAGAGGCTCTGTATGTGTAGAACACATCTTCCCCCAAGGACATGTTTTTCAAATCCGTGGTGAGCTCCGCCGAGGATGGGCGAGGTTTACGGATCTCGTGGCGAACTCTGGGACTCCGCCTGCCCCACAAACACAAAGGCAATCAGGTGTTGCGAAAAATAAAAATCCAATTTGTGTCTTAGGGAAATAAAGAGATGGATTAAGCCGTTACAACATGTCAGAAGAAGCTGAAGGTTGTACCAGTTGGGGGTGGATGGAGGCGATCTGGATGGCAGGCTCTTGGTTTCAAGATGTTCTAATGAAATTGACCTCTGCAGAACCGGATTCCACACCATGCCGCCAACCACACGCTGGTACACCGGACCCCTATAAATAAAGGGGGAAAAAAACTTAGAAACCAGCAGCATTTAAGATGAAAAGATTGAATTTATGACATAATTAGGAAGCTCACGTCTCAGTTTTGCTGTTGCCGAGCCCTAAGTGTTGTGTTATCAGCTTTGTGTAGGTTTGAACTGTGCTGTTGCTCTGTTTAGGGCTCTTGGCGTTGCGGTTGGAGGAAAAAAAGGAGTGGTGGTCCACACATGATCGCCACAAGTTCTTACAAGTTTTAGGGCAGGGAAGAAGAAGAGGCACTTCACAGTCTTGGGTCTCCCCCTGTAACAAGCAACAATTACAGTTTACAATCAACATTTCTAAAAAGCAAATAAAAATGTGATGTCAAAGTCATCTTTGGTTAAACATCTGTTTTAAAAAAAAGCAGAAAAGGACTCACGTGTTTCTGTTTTAAGTGTAGAAAAAAGCGTTTCCTCTTAAAAGAAATCTTGATAATTTTGCCCCTGCATGGAGGCAGCACAGTTCAGCAACAGTTAATGGATAATAGCTGAATATTAATACACTACATTAATACTCACCAGGGGAAGAAACTGGAACAAACCATATTGCAGAAAATTGCAACCCCACTTGAGGCCAAACCCACCATCAAATGTGTATTGTTAGTGTCCTTAAAAAAGACAAAAAATAAAAGACCAACATTTGAAATAATGTTCATAACAGAAATTTCATTTTAAATAGCATTTATACTTTAATTTTTTACGACTATAGTTTGTGGTGAACAGATACAATGCACAACTGAAACTTTCGGGATATTTTTCAGGGTTGTTTTAAATTATCTTTCCTGTACACGTTTCTCAGAATCAGCACAGTCAATATTGTTTGTATCATTAAGAACTAGGATCTAGAAAAGAGGAAATTATTGTAAAAATGAGTCAAAATCATTTTGATCCATACTCCTAATAATAGAAGAACTTGATCTAAGACTCTAAAAACCTAAACTGCTCTGTGATTTTTTAAAGATGTTATTTTTAAGTTCAATAAATGTTGACAATTTAGACAGGCATTAATTTTCATTATTTTGGAAACAAAAATTTAGATTTATGTTCTAAGAATAAGTGCTAGGTTTAGATTTTATAAGGATTTATTAAAATGGGCCGACTTGATTGTATTCTCATTTTGTTCAAAAATGAGTCATTTTCACTTATTGCACTAGTTGTTTGTCACTGCAATTAAAATGAACTGCACTTGGGCAGACAAAAACTAAAAAAATACAAACCAATTGCTTAGAACTACCAAAATAATGCTTATTGTTGGACTGTATAACATTCAGTTTCACTGTAAAAAAACAAACTATGATGTTAAGTAATTACATGTTTATTTTCTTCTTACATTTATGTTCACTTTTCTTTATATTTTTTTATTCAATGCATTTTTTTCATTTCTGATATGAGTTTGACGTGTGTTTTTTTTATATATTGTTTACAATTATTGCTTGAAATAAATCAATAAATCCAATCAAGTCATGAAGGCTTGTGTATAACTCCTTGTTTCTAGATTTGACATCTTATAAGATTTCTTGTTAAGTAAAAATGACTTGCTTCATAGACAGATCATTGTATATTTTTATTTTTTCTTATCTTATTAGTGTTCTTTTCCTGTTTTAAGGCAACCTCTTTTTCAGTGTAGTTGAGGGTGACACTTAAAAGGTAAAGGCCTAAATCATAGCAAGCTCAACAACATATGGTTTAACGCAGAACAATTAAAACGTGGTTTTTCAATTAAAGCTTAATCAAGTCCCACTACCATAGCAGCATGGAGCTCCACTCCATACAACTCCAGCGTCCGGGCTGTGTTGAGAAAACATAGCTCTGCGTCGCTCTGCTTAAGCCCTCTAAGAACACAAATTCAGACAATTATGTACCACAACAAGAACGCCACAAACAAAGTTGTTATTCAATCATTATGAGCAAAGAACTGCCTCTAATACTTATGCTGGGGATGGAGATCTTCTACTTTAGAAAGGAAATCTTCATTCTGTTCTGGGATAAAGTGGCATTTTGAGAGGTATCCAGGGGCCCAGGACGGACATTGATCCCCAATCTCCGCTACGAGAGACAAAAAGATGACACTGATCATTTAAACAAGAAGCAGCCATCCACTCGTGCTGACATATTTATAAGAAGGATGTTAAATGAGATGATAGAGGGCTCTCTTCAAGGAATAATTACTCACACAGTTGTTATCAAGTCATTAATCTTTTTTTTCTAGGAAGAGATTAGGGACTTACACTGCACAGCATAGGACGCCAGCACCACAGCAGCATTCAGCGGACACTGCAACCTGCAATCACGTGCAAAAACACAATAATTACACATTCTATACACAAACACTGTCTACAAGGGGGACAGGTGGTGAGGTTTTTTTTGGGTTTTTTTTTACAAACCGTCCTTCTCTGATGTCGCTTCTAATCTGAAGGAAGTACAGGTGCCTGCGGGAGCGAGACGAGAGGAACTTTACACACCCACGCATGCTTTCTGTATCCTGCATTGTTATAGCTACATCAGCTGCCTGGTTATGCTGGTTAGAAAATGCGTTGACAACCTTACACTGCAGCACAACTACTGAACAAAAAAGCTGATTGGTTTTCTACCTATAAGTTTTATCTTTATAGGAGCAGATTTTCATTTACCCTGTAAAATATGTGCTATCAAATTTGTGTGGAGTCATTCAAGGTTTTTTTGCATTGATAAATAGACAGTGTTTGCACACAGGAAATTCAGTGACATATGAAAATAAGGGCATTGCTTGTCAAAACAGCCATTACTGGGTATACTAAAAGAGCAGTTGATAAGCGTGGCCACAGAATTCCATTCAAAACACTTCTGGGGTGTGAGGCTTGTCCAACTTCCCAAAATAAATAAGTAACCTTACACTTTTATTTTACTTTTTTTTTAACTGGATTTTTTTAAGCTGACTGCAACAAACTGAATGTCTTTTTGTGGCTCTCACAACTCTAATGCATTCTAAAATATGTGAACAGACTTCTAAAGGACCTGGTAATCTTAAAGAACTACTAACTATTCCCTGGAAGAAACAACCAAACTAAAAGTAAAAACTGTAAAAACCAACAAAGTTACTGACTTTAGGGGCACAGAAACTTGTTGCATTCCTTAGTTACTGGCTAAATAAAGTCAAGATAGCTGAAAAATAAGTTTAAAAAAAATATATTCTCATGAATCATTTTATACATATATATATATATATATATATATATATATATATATATATATATATATAAAGAAAATTAAGGCTAACATTTTTTTTGTATTTCTTTGTTCAAACTGTTGTGAATGCAGTTGGAAAAGGTTTTTAGGTGTGACGTTAAGTTACTACATCAAGCGTAAAGCTCCCTGGTCTGCTCCATCCTGATACATCCACTTGCAGACAAATAGGATTTCACACAACTTTGTTTGCCTCGTCTGAACTGGTATCTGGCTCAGAACTGTACAACTGGATAGTTCTGACATTGCTCACCATTTTTGTTGCAACGCCAATGTTAGTTTGTGGGTGTGAAGGGCTGTAAGCCAGCAGGAGAGCGCGTAAGCAGGTGGATGGTGGGAAGGAGGCGGGCTTACTCTGCGCCAACAGCCACACCCACAACTACTACTGCTCTGCAGAAACTATGTCCTAGAAAACTGCACAAATGTTTTCAAATTTTGGCTAAAAACAGGATAATCGTGATTTAAAAAAAACACTGGAACACCTTTAAAAAGATCGAAAGATGATCAGAGTGGAACTTGAAAATGACAAAGTTAGCTATCATTAATGCTAAGCGAGATGCACTGTGTTGTGATAAAGAAACTTGTGCTCAAACCTCGTCTGGTCATGCTGCAGAGAGTTGGGATCGGAGATGAAGAATCGTACTCTGAAGTTCAGATAAAAGGGGGACACAAGGCCTGTGCGGAAATGTCATGTCATTAAATAAATCATAACCGCTGCCACATCACAATAGATGCTGCTTTCGGGGTATAATTTCATCTGTGCGCTGAAGCTGGTTTAAAAAAAAACACTGCACATGTACCCTACCTTTGATTTGCTTCTTTAAGGGTTTCTCAGGCTCCAACCATCTCTGAAAGCAAAAAAACAACAACACAAATTCATAGCACATTAAGGCTTGCTGCAGCTAAAAAGCATTTATGCAAGAACGCCCTGTGGTTATCATCAACCTAACTGCAATCAGCTAGCGAAAGACATTACAATCTGAGTCCAAATGTGCGGCACATGAAGGGTAAGCTCACAGGAGAGTGTGTGTTGGCTGTGAAGGAGGCTATGGCTGTGCTGGATTCTCTGATCTGCAGACTGAAGAGCTGCCTCTCCTGCAGGCCCAGGTGGTCAAACACCAGGCTCAACAGAACCTCGCCTTCATCCTGCTTCTGAAAAATGGAAACAACAAATGGCATTTCACTCGGCCAAAATATCCTGTCAAGTATCTTGCATATGACTTGGCATGTTGATTTTAAATGGGAATATGATTAAAGGCTATAGATAACAGTTCGTACGTGTAATTTATCCCAGATAAAATTTGATTTCTTGAAAAAAATGTAATTAGTTAACGTTTTATTAAATTGCTCTGAAGGATATGTCGCCGCTCGTCTGCATTCGTTCCTCATTAAACCTCCCACTCCCTGTAAACTGGAGTCATATTCACATCACAAGAAGACCTTGTTTACTTTGAACTAAAGTAAACTCATCTAGTAGCAGAATCCCCATCATATTTGGTGAATTTGGACACAGCATGTTTTTTCATCCTTTCCCTCCCTTTCAGGATGACAAATCTATCTAACAAACAGAGTAATGGAGAGTTCGGTGCATAAAAAATGCAGCACCCTGAAAGTAATTTAGAGATGGCCCTTCTGCTGTGTGTGTGTGTGCTGTATTATGACATGTTGATGCAGACTGGAGATGTGACAAGCATATGCAAGCTGCAGGAGGTGAGTGTGACCTTCAGGCTTGCAGTGTTGAGTTAGAGATGTGACTAGCAACAACGAAAAAGACGCTGCTCCATCACTCATGACTATGCGCTTCTGAATGAAAACAACCTGCGATCCCCTCGAAGCCGCAGAAGAAGGAGCTTATGCGAGCTACGCACGCTGACTCTGAAGGTCTCGATGGTGCCGTCCAGCAGCTGAACTAAGCAGAGCAAGTCCGGTTTTGGCATGTCTGTTACCACGGTAACTCCGCTTCCCTATCGAGACAAACACCCTGCCCTCAGCTCCTCTCCGAGAGGGGACCTGGAGACACACAAGCATACACAACCACAAAAGCAAACGTCAGATGTTTCTAGGCTGTTGTCTTCCAATGAAAGCACCTCCCTCAGGATGAAAATGTGTGGTGAGTAATTCATCTGCTGGATGGAGCAAAGGCCTGCAGTGAGTAATACACTATGAATGCGAAGGAGTGACGTGCGCGAGTGTGTGCATGCGTTTGTGTAATCTCTTATTATATGGCTTGGGTCTGAACATGTCTCTTCTTTCTCCCTCCTGCATCTCTGCCTTTTTTGCAGGCAGCTGAATGATAAGAATGTTAAACATTTTCAGAGTTGAGCACGCCCCACCTAGAGTACAAAAGCTGATATCAGAGCGGCTGCCTACAGCAAGCCCATGCACACAAACACACTTAAATGCATGTGTGCCACGCCGAATCGGGAGAATATGCATGCAGGGGAGCATCTACACGCATGGATGCGAGCGCACTTACTTACATGAGTCCTGTCTTGGATTTCCAGGTGAGAAGATCTGGCCACCCTGTCCAGCACAGTTCCTGCAAGGTCACACAATGTTTGAGTTAATGTTTGAACGCAGAAACACACTCGGAATATGTTACAAGCAAAGTTGGCCCCAGTTGCAGGGCCAGTTTTCCATTGTAACCCTTTCACGGCTGGATCTGCAGGGAATTTACAAATAAATGCACAAGAACGCACAACCATCACATCATTTGGGGATAGATTTCAATACGTTTTCGCTATTTAATCCAGAAGTCTGTGTCAAATTTGACGGAAATTATCAACTTTTTGATGTAAAAAATGTATAAAATAACCATAAATCCATTATAACAAGAACATATTGAAAACATCTGCTAGTAACAGTCCAAACTTGGACGTGTCATGTAGTTAACCTCGTTATGAGACACTTTACAGTCTAAACAAACCATAAGTCAACCTATTAGGCCCGTTTATCCGTTTCCCGACATCCCTCGCGGTGACTTAGAAAGTCTGCCGTTCTCCTCGCTGCACTTTGAGCCACAGCGCGCGCGCGAGGGAACCTGTTGACAGTCTTAAATGTTCTGAAGCTACACCCAAAAAAACAGAGGAGGATCACGCCACAATGGCAAACTTTCCTCCCACCACGGCGCTCCTCTCGTAACAACAGTTTTACCAGTTTTCTGGGGAGAAAAAAAAAAGAAGAGTTTCAAAAAAGCCTTACTACCTTCCTCCCTCCCGCTTTGGAGATAAGTCCTATACCTGATGATTTCCGGCGAGAAAACGTCGGGTTGGGGCGCGTCGCAAAAAAGCCAGGTATAGTTAGGTAAATATCCGGGACAACTTTCCCATCCCTGCCTGCGCTGACGGCGCAGGGCCACGCCCCTTTGCCGTGCGCGCTCCCGACACAAACTTATAACGCGGGAGCGAGCTTGCACAAAATTGAGGAAGGACATAAATAAACAGCATTTGTGCTTTATGGGGATTTTAAAATAGCACTTATAAACATTAGTAAATAAATAAATGACGTTTAAAACTACTGAATGTTTGTTAAAATTGTAAAATAATATGTGCGATTGAAATTCATAAACAATGTTTGTTATTATTTACTATGTTGTTGTCATACAACCAGTTATTTACATCTGTTTTGTTTCAACACTTCTTTTTTTGTTTAGGGGAACAAGTCAGTCTATTACGAAAATATAAGTTTAAGGGAAATATCTAATGAACTAATAAAATGTTTGTTGTTAAAAAGACATGAAACTTTTTTGTTTTGTTTTTTTAAAATAAGAACAGTTCATATTTAACGAGTCCAGACTAATAGACAAATGATT
Organism: Oryzias celebensis; assembly: GCA_014656515.1. Taxonomy (NCBI): domain Eukaryota; kingdom Metazoa; phylum Chordata; class Actinopteri; order Beloniformes; family Adrianichthyidae; genus Oryzias; species Oryzias celebensis. The sequence continues at coordinate 13,259,925 of BNCR01000015.1, read as the reverse complement.
GCAATTTATAAGTGGAGAAATCTTGTACACACTGCATAATATTTATTTTAGTATATCAATGTTTTGTGTTTTGGTGCTATATTATTATTTACGTGAGATATTACTTTTGAAACTTGTTTTAGGACTATTATTAGACAAATGTATCTGTTGTAAGGTTTTGTGATAAAATCTGAAACCTGTTAACAGACGACCCACTGTCTTAGGCAAATAAAAAACTAATATTAAAATACAAAAAAATAAAAAATAAAAAAACACTCAATTGAACATTTTCTCTGCTTGTGTTCCAATATTTTCTAACTTTCTGTTGCCATCTGCAGGACATACGGGGTACTACTGTTGCGTTGATCATTTTTCAAATTAACGATTATTGTGCTTGCTTAATTAAAGTCTAAGTCTAAAAATACATTTACTGCAGCCATAAAAAAATAGTATATATGTCAAAGCAGCAAAATCTTTTCTTTAACTCATTGATGATGCATGAGCCTCGGATAAAACCATTTTCAAGACTTTCAATATATGAGATTAATTTTGGACTGATGAAAGAATGGTCAAAATCAACTTAGTGGGAAATAGTTATTTAGTGAATCAGTAATTTATAGGGAACTATCAAGGTTAAAGTTTAAATATATTTTCAACATTATTTTTGACAGGCTGCACAGTGACGCACAGTGATGCAGTGGTTATTGCCCTGGTTGGAATTCCAGCTGGAACTTTTCTGTGTGGAATTTGGTAGGTTTTCTCCAGGTGCTCTGGCTTCTTTCCACAGTCCAAAAACATGCTTAACATATAGGTTAACTGGTGTCTCCAAATTGACTCTAGGTGTGCATGTGAGTGTGTGGCCTTGTGACAGACCAGTGTCCTGTTCAAGGTGTACCCTGCCTTTTCCCAATAGTAGCTGGGTTGACTCCAGCAACCCAGAGAATCCAAAAGGGATTTAGTGGATGGATGGATAGATTGACTTTATTTTTAGTGCATTTTTGAAAAAAAAAACAACACACAAGACTTTCATGTATGTGTAGATTGAAAACAGGATTCATTATTTAAAAGCTGACCTGCAAATACAAACAAAAAAAGTGAACATGAGATTATTTATCTATTTTATGTATATATTAATTATATATATTATATTATATATATATATTAACCATATATATTAACCATCCTGATATGTTTGGATTGTGATAACACAGTTGAGAGAAGTCCAGGGTGTTCTCACGTCCTACCATAGATCATCAGGTTCTCACACAAAAGAAATCCATGAGCACAAATTCCTTTGTCTGTCTAATAAAGATTATTGTGCTGAAGCCACAAATAATGTCATTGAGATGCTGTGAAAGGTCTTAGTCACTTTCTGGAAGAAGAGATGTGTTCTAAATGTGTTGGACAAACAAGATCAATGGGAACAACAACATTTAGAGCCATGAGGACAGCAGACATCCCTGACTTATGGCACAAAGAGCATGCCAACAGGATTTTGGCAGAAAATCAAAATGTCCACCTCTCATCTTCTTGCATTACATCAATGATTTTGGCTGAACCTCTCACACAGATTTTTTCAGAATTTATGCAGCTTTTGTAGAAGACCAAAATTGTAAAATGCACATATGCATCATGAACAGATTGTGATTTGCATTCATGAAGAATGAGGACGGCTTATGCCGTAGTGGCAGGTATGGAGCAGCCCATAGGTAGGCAGGGCATATTTGAGAGACATAACTACGCTTACATTAATCAAAATCTGCAAGACACTCCATATGAAGACACTCCAAGAAATCTTTGAGAGGCCCATAAGAAAGATTTCCCGGCTCTGTTCGAGCCTGAAAGTTACACTGGGGAGTCTCATGCCAAGTCTGGCACAGGGCCATTACACATGATGACAGTTAAGTGATGAACTTCCTGAAGGCTAATAACCCTTCTCCCATCCGACACTTACACCAGCACTTAAAAATGCAGTGACATCAACCCGCAAAGTTCCAAGTTCAATAAGTGAGCCACAAGACTTGAAGTTGCCAGTGACCTGCATCAGAAGTGATGTCTCCCTGCTAACGTTATAACAATAATCTTCTCGTCCTATTCTGTGGTTGTCCTTCCTCCAGGCTGCTCTTTTTAATAGACTTTTTAATAAACTGTGTTTTTATAGTGAAAGAAGTCAAGGAAAAGCTTAAATTCCCTTGGTTTGGAACTTCATGTGCAACAACATTTAAATGTGAGAATAAAGCCAGTTGAGGGTGGCTCGATTGGGAAAACTACCAACCGGACAGCTGAAAGACGCCTTTGGATGAGTCCAAAAGCACACTATGAGAGCCTTCTCTGATGCAGCTGACCTGGTTGGCTCTGGATTAGGGCTTCAAAGCTGGACTAGCAGCTTCGGTGAAGGTGGAAGCAGAGGGGATACACTTGGGAAGCCAGATGTTCATTTTAGGGCTTAGAATGTAATGTGAACAAATCATTAAAATTGAGGTTTGTAAAGTGGATGAGTTTCCTTTTTGTTTCCAATTGAAAGTATTCCTTATCCCCGTGACCCCGAAAGGGATAAGGCGGGTCAGAAAATGAATGAATGACTGAATCCTAATTTCAGACCGTTGACATAATGAGTCACTTCTCATCTTTGTGACAGAAAAAAGGAAAGTGTTTCAAGACCTACTTCTAATTTAGAACTTTGAGTAAGTCTTTATCCCTGTGTTTGGCATGTATCAAGATGGAATAATCCTAAAAACTGGGGTCATCTTAAAATTGGTCTTTTTGCATTTTCATAAGCTGTCATGGTGTCAGGACATAGGTTTTGTTTGGGCACTTCTTCCCACAGTCTAAAAACATGCTCCATAGGTAAATTGACAGAATTACCTCTTAGTGTGTGACCATGTGATGAACTGGCGAACTGTCCAGACTGGACTCTGCCTTTGCCCTACAACGGATAGGATAGGCTCCAGCGACCTCTATGACCCTGCACAGGATTGAGTGGGTTTAGAAGATGAATGGCAGTTTAATGACTAAAAGCAAAAAGTGTTTCGGAAATAGCTTTACAAAAATAACTTAATGGCAATATCCAAAAATGTGTTCATATCCAATCCAAATGTTTGAAACAAACAAATATTTTGTACAAACACAACTTAAACAATCAGATATTTATTTAGTCTGTTTGTGTCATACAAATTGGGGCTTGAACTTTCAGTTTCTAAATGCGATCCTTTTCAAATAAAGTTTTAACCTCAGTTCAAATTTAATTTTTGTTTGTTCTTTCTGCATTCTTTTTTAAAGCAAGCCTAATAAACATTGGTTTAAGTGTACTACATGTATAAAATTATAGGTTTTAAACAGGCAGTACAGCACTGAACAATTTCAAACTATTTCCAGGAAGTAAAAACCAAAACATTTTTGGCTCCAAGGGACATTTTTGACCATTTTCTGATGAAGTGTTAAAATGTTCAGGTTGTGTTCAGTGACATCTGCTGCATTCCTTAGGGGTGAAACCGGCTCTGACCTGTTTCCATGCAGTCAGAGTGATGGGACGACACATCTGAAACAAGACTGAGGGTTTGTCAGACCAGCATAGGCTGGTTTACTGTGCTGTGACGCAGGAGAAGGGAGGTTTCTTCTCTTTCTGGCTTCCCCTGCCAGAGACACCGGCACTGAAAAAGAAAGGAACCTCCTTCTGTTCCTGTCAGAGGATCGATTTTCTGCAGCAGCATCAGACCCCGTACCCTCTCTGCCCTCCACTCCGTGGTTCTAAAATTAGACCAGAGAGACATGGGGACAGACCAGATGTTATTGCACTTCATATTTGAGAAATCACACTTCATTCCTAAGACATTCTTTTGCTCTTTTCAATACTCGGTTGTCTTGAATTTCTGCAGTTTGACTTTCAACATTTAAACTTGCCCATCATATTTTGTTCTCTTTACATAACCTAAGAATCTGTGTACCACCTCAGTGACAGACCCATCATGTGCTCTCTTCATACATTATGTAACATGTTGATGTCACACTATGACTTTGAAACTCAACTAAATGCTTTTAAATGTCATGAAAAAAGAGGTTTACATGCTGACAAAAACAAGAACCAGTATGCAAACCCCAGTTAGGGTTATTTTTAACAGATTTTTGTCAATACTGGCAGTACTGTAGTTTCTAATAAAAGAAGAAATGGTCATGTCTTTTTCCAAGTAGAGTGTAAGATAAAAAATAAGTAAGACAGCATGTGTAAATAACTTTTCGGTCAAAGGAGTCTGCTATGTTGCACTACCTTGTCACTCAGAAAAAAAACCCCAAAAAACAAGCCAGGCATTTCTCACTTACTTTTTTAGACTGAGGTGCCATACTCTCTTAAATACTTTTATTTGTTATAAAAATTTGAACCTTCTGTCCATAAAATTACAGATTGGTTTAAATCACCATGTTCAGCAGGGCAAGGTATTTCAGAAAGTCTTGACTGCATGTGTTTTCATTGTGAAAAAAATAACAAAATGAAGAAAAACTTTACCACTAGCTAATTGTCAAGTTCATGGAATGCTAAGCACATGTGTCCATTTTTTTTTTTTTTACATTTTTAGGTGCCAGCAAACGTCTGAAGAGATCCTGATCATCTCGAAATGTGACAGTTATGGCACATGATGATAAATGTCAGACGTGTCAGGTATGTACATGTTGAAACATTTGTTTTATAAAACAAAAGAAGTATCTAACAAGTTTTATCTCAAAAACTGAATACAATATTTTTGGTGTCTTAATATTCACCTTTTTTACAGTTTATATGTAAAGAAAATTGCAGTTATTTGAGAACAATAATACATTTCTGTTTCAAAAAAAAGAAAAAAAAGATTGAAAAAGGTAAGAATTGCTATAAAGGTCACCCAGTGACCACGTAATAACTGGCATAGCTTTGAGCAGCAGTTCCTTTTTGGCATTTTCTACTCTAGCATGCTGCGTTCAGGGACCGAGTCACACAACTGGTAAAACACGCCAGCTTTTCTTTCTGTAGCATTTTAGCTATTATATACACAAAACATACCATTCCGTAGTTCTTACCAAAAATTAGGAAAGCTATAATAAAAGCAATAGCATCAAAGTTTTTTTTTTTTTCATCTGATCTTATCGCTAGAAATAGCAGTTCAAATATCCGAGGGACGATGAGAGCAACGCTCAGGGTATTCATCGTCTCCTGCGTCAACAGTCCAGTGAGCAGGAGGACAGTAGAAGTTATGGACAAGTAACTCTCCTCTACTCTGGTTTTTTGGTAAAAACTCGATTGTTATTCTGCATTCACGCAACTGGAACGAAAGAAAGGCCTATGACTTATGCAAAAATGAAAGGCCTTATTACTTTTTTTTCAGGTAAGTTATTATTATTATTTTTTTTTTATCTTTAAGTACCATTAGGTGATAAATTAAGGATGTGACATCTTGATAATATTGCTATGATTTAATATTATGAAAGAAAAGACAAATATATGATGCCTAGCCATAAGAAAATGTTTGTAAAATATCTTTGGTGTGACCTTAATTAAAACAAAAAAAGTTAAATGGATGCAGCTTTTATTGGAATTTTAATTCCTCATCTTTTACAGCTCTACTCAAAGAGAAAAAAGGTGCCTTCAGTAACTTCTTGCACAAAGTTGCTCACAGCAAGTTCTTCTCCCAGCAGTAAGCAATCAAGACAATTCATTTCCTATTGACTTTTCTGTTGTGTTCTTTTGCCTAAAACCAAATCCACACATGCTCTTTTTGACCTCCTTGTTAAAGCCCAGAAACTCAGAAACATCTACATCGAAAAAGCAAGTTGAAGAGACAAAAGTCAGAGAGAGCAACCTCGGTGAGTTCTCTGTCGATGGAAAAGTTCAACAAGAATGTGCTTCTTGTTTACAAGAGATGAAATTAAATAGGCGTTGACCTCCTGACCATCATACCCATGTCCTTTTTTTCTCAGAGCTCAGTGAACACAGACGCCCCACAGTAAGTATGCTAGATATTTTAATCACCAATTATTAAATGTTTTTACACTTAAAAAAGTTTTTGTGTTTAAAACAAGATAATTACCCAAAGCACAGCAGTTTGTGATTTTTAAAGTTTTACTCTGTCGAGGTGCATCCTGCAGCACTTTACCTGTATTAAAGTCCAAAACTAATCACAGCGGGCCAGAACTTTTCTCTTACTCTGAAACTGTTGGGATGAAAAATATTTGCATGGCAATTTTTTACTTTTAGCGCACCTTAGAGCAGGTCCAATTACTTTATACTAAAATCAAATTTTAAAAAACCACATGCCCACTTGAGATAGTTAAGACTGTCTTAAACATTTAAGCCTGACCGAATGTGTAACATTAGTTCATTTTCACATATCACTCTTTTTTATTTTAAATGTTTCTGTGAAGTGTTTCTCTCAAAGACTAAAACTGGCTTCATATTTGGCATCTTGACCAAGGATGATCAGCTCCATATTAAAAATAACACGAGTTCAATCAAGATTACAGAATTTTTTAGAAGAAATGATGTTAGTCAATTAGTGTTTCTCTTTGCCTCATTTTAGAATAAATATTACTTTTTCCAAGTACAAATCTTTACTCTTATTTAATTAACCTCTATATTCTGAGGGAAATCGTGATGGCATCTACAACCTGCACAAAAACGTGTTGTTTTAACACACAGTGGGGCAAAATGGAAATTTCCCATAGTTTTCCTACATAAAAAGATGGGATAGATCTGTTATCTTCATCATAGATACACTTAAATTGTGAGAAGATTGAAATGAAATTACATTGATTGTTTTTTTTTATGACTTTATTGATATAATAGTGCTAAAAGAGGGGAAAATTAGAGCTTCCTCAAGAAGTAACTGTGCGGGGCAACATTATTGCTTTTTTGTATGAGCAAAAATGTAATTTCTGCATCATAGGCTAACATCCCATCTCAATCCTTTTAAAAAAGCACATGTTTAGACTTATAGATCTGAAAAAAATTTGGAGAAACAATTATTTGATAAATTACCTCCAATTCCAACATGTACTAACACTTGCAATCCAATTTCTTTTGAAAATGTGCTCACTTTTAACTGTTGTATGCTAAATTTGTGAAAGATTGTTAAATAAAGTTTACCTCCTTCTTATATGGCATTATTTTATAATCTAGGACGACACCTTCAGATTTTGAATTCCTCAAAGTTATTGGCAGGGGAACCTTTGGAAAGGTATGTTTTTTTTTACTTTTGATGCTTGTTTTTAGTAAATTTACTGGAATTAGAAGAATGTTTGAACTGCAGGTGCTGCTGGCAAGACACAGGAAACATGGTGGATACTATGCAGTAAAAGTTCTGCAGAAGCAGATGATCATAAAGAGGAAAGAGGTCTGTCTGTCGTACTGACTTTTGATTTTATTTGATGTGGCCGTTGCCTATAAAAGATATTAACTCTGTAAATGTTGGCTGCTTTTTTTTTTTTTGTTTGTTTGTTTGTTTTTTTGCAGCAGAGGCATGTCATGGTTGAGAGGAGTGTGCTACTCAAGGGACTACAAAATCCATTCCTGGTTGGACTACATTTTTCTTTCCAGACACCAAACGCACTGTATTTTGTCCTGGACTATGTAAATGGAGGAGAGGTATGAGTGTATTATTTTTTTTTAAATAGTTTATATTACAAATTGAAAAACACAAAAGCACACCTTTTTGATTTTTCTGCAAAAAAGGTAACAAATTATAAATAAAGTTTATTTTTCCTGTCTATTTGTCAGCTTTTCTACCACCTCCAAAGAGAAGGGTCATTTCCAGAACCCAGAGCTGCTTTCTATGCTGCAGAGATGGCTGCTGCACTGGGCTACCTCCATTCTCTTCAGATTGTTTACAGGTGCAAATCCATTTATCTACAGTCTTGGAAGTCTTTCCCATTTGACTGTTTGCTCTTTGTCTGTCTCAATGTTTAATTTAGCTTCCAAATTCCTGATTTATTCATGCAAACTATTCCCCAAAAAATGCTGCAACCATGTCGACCAAAACCTCATAAAAAAATGATCACGTTAATTGAAAAGAAACTACAAAAAGTCCAAGGGGGACAAAAATGCAGTTTGTGTGAGCTTGTGTAAGACCAAGAGGATTGAAACAACACTTTTGTCTAATGCTTTTCCCGTGTAGAGACCTCAAACCAGAAAACATTTTGCTTGACAGTGAGGGCCATGTGATGCTGACAGACTTTGGTCTTTGCAAAGAGGGTGTGGCCGTCGGTGAGATTATGAACAATACCTTCTGTGGCACTCCACAATATCTGGCTCCAGAGGTATTACAATGTCAACCGTACAGCCCTGCAGTGGACTGGTGGGGGCTTGGAGTTGTGCTTTTTGAGATGCTCACTGGAATGGTGAGTGTTGATGAGACCTCTTCCTTGGTGGCATCTCTGTCTGCAACTTCATCAAACTTCTTTTCTGTTTCCTAGCCTCCTTTTTACAGTCAAAGAAAAATGGAGATGTTTGAAAACATCCTTCACGCTCCTCTGCAGCTGCCTAGTGGAGTTTCTGGACCTGCTCACTCACTGTTGGCCGGTTTGTTGGACAGAGACATTTCCAAACGTCTTGGAGAGAAGCGTGACATTGTAAGTGCAAGTAGCAAAAACAAAACAAAAATAAAAGAGTATCTGCGATAAATATTGATGCATTGTGTTGTCTAATCAGGAGGAAATCCAGGAACATCTTTTTTTTGCTTTCATCAACTGGGATGACCTCCTGGCCAGAAAAGTTAAACCTCCATTCATCCCAAACGTGGTACAAATATTGTCCAGAATTTACTTTCCTTCTTCTTTTTTTTTAAGGAGATTTTCAGCAGTAAGATTTTCTCTTTGTCTCCTCTCCAGACTCGTCCGGGTGATGTCAGCTACATTGATCCTGAGTTCACACTACAACCTGTTCCTACCTCTGTGAATGACAGATGTCAAGCAGTCTGTGTCAGCGAGGCCTTTCCTGGATTCTCCTTTATCAACTCCAAAGGATGTGCAACAAACCCTGTTTTATAGCAACCTCAAAACATTTGCATGTTGGTTGACATGTTTTTCCCCATACATTTTATGCCAATATATGTATATTTATTTTTCTAGTTTGACTTTTTTTTTACATGGCTTTGTATTGCGTGTTTGTTTGATTTCATTTTTGATTGTGTTTGTGGGTAATCTATCCCAAACACATTCATTTAATTGGAGTATAATCCAATAAATTAAAACATTATTTTATAATGAATATTTTTTTTTACGTTTTGCAGTTAAATCACAAAAAATACAGTGTAAAGTACATTCACAGCTTACTAAACGCTGAAAGACGTTTACCTTAATACTGCATAGTGACAAAGGAAGTGCATTCCAAGCAAAAACACAGCAGGATGCCATTCTACTGGAAACCATTAAACACAAACTGCAGCCGGCCTTGACATAATGTTTGATACTGTGTCTTTTTTTAGTGACAAACAGAGAAAATCTATCACTGTGGAGAATTTAATGGCCGTCTTGGGGAGAAGAGCATCTGCTCCCATCCTTTCTGTCGCACTTCACAAGCCTGCTTAGCGACTATAAACAGAATTGCCTTTATCGTTTCAGTAGAGGCTGAAGGTCACATAGCTTTGATCATTCTGACACATGAAGTAAGAGATCAGCTGACCGTTGCAAATCATCAGAAATAGGCCACTACCTGAAAAAAAAACAAATGCAAAACATTTAAAGTAGCTTTACTTTGTGTTAAGAAAATCTGTGACATTTGTCCTACCCAAAGCCAACCACCACTGCCACACCATGGGAACTTCCAGCATTACTGTCACAGAAACAGAGCAAGCCCTTTACAATACCCATATTATCATTTAACTGTGTGTAAACAGGATTCATACTCACCTAGACTGGTTATTATTATATGAAGTAGTGTGACAGTAAGGGCATAATCCCATACTTGCTTCTTAACCACTGCAGCAAAGAATAGACCACTGCAAAAGTAAGTGAGCTCCAAGGACAAGAGGTTAACTGTGGGACACAAATTGAGGGAAAAAAACCTTGATCAGTGCAAATGTTACTTATAATAATAATAATTATTATTATTATACGTTTAAGCTTATATTGGATGTCTTCATTGTGCTCACCCAGGTATTTGGAGTTAGAATCGGCAGGTTCAGTCTTGAAGTCAAACGGAATCAGACCATCAAAGTGATTTAACCTAAAGAAATATTAAGAAGATTTAACCATGTTTGTTGCGTGCATTGATTTTGACATTCGGATCAGAGAAAAACAGATTGCAAATGCATGTCAAAGTGGCTTTTGTCAAAACATTTTATGTTCCTCAACTAAAAAGGCCCTTAAAATACATTTATTCTTTTTTTAGTGAATAGAAATATTAGAAATATTTTGGGGAATATATTTTAAAACTGTAAAAATAAAAATAAAAAACTGCTCCTTTAGAACACTGCTCCAAGTTTTTTTTTATTGTCATATTCTTCAACAATCAATCAGTTTAAAGACCCCTTCTGAAGAAACTGTGTTTTTAACGTTCTTCTAGTTTTTTTTTTCTCATAATGGAGGGCATGTATATAAAAGAATTTAGGATTATAATTGTGTTCCTGAGTTTTTAATTGTTCCAATTGTGATGAATCAGGAGCAGACAAAAAATGTTGTATGAAAAAGCTTTCAGTTATGAAGTAAAAACTGAAATGAGCGTGCTAAAATTCTCCTTGCTCCCCTTCATTCTGATGCATCCACTTGCAGACAAATAGATCCATAGTCTTTGATTTACTTGTCCAAACTATCGTACGACTGGTTGCACTGGTAATGTTAGGTTGGGGTTGTGAGGGGCTATAAGCTATCGAGAGACAGTGTAAACAAAGAGATGATGGGATATCAGTGGAGGCTTACTTTCACACCAACAGCCCTGCCCACAACTCAGCGGTGAGTTTCTAATGAAATACTGCCACGCTGCACAAACTTTGTCCTAGAAAACGACACAGGTTCTTTAGATTTTTACCCAAAAACAAAAAACAGCATGATCATAATTAAAGGCCACTGTAAACGCTTTCAAAAAAGAGTGAGAATTTATCTTTTGATCAATTGCTAAAGCATTCCCTGTTGTATTATTACATTTTTTTAAATATTAATTATGTTGGCGCAGAGAAAACCTACCCTCATTTCCCATGATCCCTTTGTTTACACCCTCTCTTGCTAGCTTACATCCTTCCAACCTGAACCTTATACTGTATAACAAAAATTTTCATGAACAATTCACTTGATTCGCCCTCCTCTGTTGCAGCTGTAGTGCGCATGCGTGTCTCTCCTCTCACCTGAAGGCACCGAAGCACACGCTCCCGATCATGTAGAAAAGAGAGTAAAATATGAGCAGACATAGCAGGAGATTGAGCAGCACGGTCTGTAAGATAACACAGGAGATCGTCATATATGTATTCTTAGTTGTCAAGCACGTATTTTCACATTCTTCATGCGAGAAACCTGCCGGTTAAAAATAGGGAAGATAAGACAATCTTCGTCTCACTAACAGCGGCTATAACATTTTGCCGCTGTACATACTTACATATGTATGACCTATAAAAAATGTCAAAATAGTTGTTAGTATTTGACATATGTTATTGTTACTCGACAGACAGGCTCGAAAAGCGTCTTATTTAGAGAGACCCGTCCTCGCAGCACAGCGATGTCATCCTCTTACCTTTGAATCGACCGCGTTGCCTTTGAATGCCATCTCATGATTTGTACTTGACGGCTCACTGGAAAAATATCGCAGAAATGCAGACTGCAGCAGAGCACCGCTAATCCTCCACAAGCTAGACTCGGTGCGCCATCTAGCGGCAGAGAGGAGATACGAGGCCGCGCCGCTACACGCCGCTGTCTACAGTCCAGCTGAACTCATGTCATCATATCGTTAACATACAAAAACAAGAGCTTTCTGTTGTGCTATTTTACTTTATTTTAATATCATAGCACCTCAAAAATATTGGTAAAAGTTGCCACAACTAGTCAGAGTAATATAATTTCTCTCTTTATCAAAAAGAAGGTTAAAAAAAACGTCAAGAATGGAAGAGAACAATTCGGGATACCAGCTTAATATTTAGTACTAACACGGGATAAATAAGTCATAGTAGTAGCAGGACTTTTAAACTGAAAATATACAAATAATACGCGCTGATCGAATTCAAATTAAAATCTCAAATAATTTAAATCCAGTGATAACGGCGTCTAAAGCAGGCATTCAGTAAATATCCGGGTTTGTTTGGTGCATTAATTTGTTATTTTATAATTCGGGGTAGCTAAACTTGTACTAACAGGACGTGATGTTTGGAGCCGTAGAAACGACTGCTTTCGTGTTAAAGAGCCCAAACCGGTGCACAAATCCACGATGCATTCCACTTTATTTCTTTCTGTAGTAGTCCGTTCGCTATTTTTGCGCACATTAGCGGTTGTTAGCTCCGATACGACACGGACTTTTGGCTAGTCGGAGCGCATTAGCACGGACTGTACTGTAATAGTACCGTGGTTCGAATAGGCACGTAAACTGTTTGGACACCGAGGAACTAGCCGCTCTGCAACGGTTAATGGGGCACTGCGGTCCTGCGCTTTATTGATATTCCTAGTTCTCATTGAGTAGGGCACACTTTATAGTCTGTTCGGAGTGGGAGGAAAAAAGGGGGTAAAGAGGAACCCCCCCTGTCCCGTTGAGAGTACTAATATACTGGTACCGAACCGGGTTTTGGGCGCGCACGTCTGCTATTGATCACCAAAAGTAAATTGAACTTTTCCGAGACCCAAACTTGTCAGGCAGCGCATCTTGCACGCATGCGCATCACTCTATCCAGCTCTAAATAAGAGTTAAAACAGAAACGAGGTGAGTTCCACAATTTTCACAAGATCGAGGGCCTTAAATCTTATTTATTGACGCGAACTATTTATTTTTTAAAAAAAAAGCTGGCGTTCAGTTTGATACATAGGGTTAGTTTGCGTTATTTCCACTCTGATTTAAAACGGCGAGAATAAATCGTTTTTTTTTCAAGTTTCTATTGAAGAAATAAATCAAGCAACAATGTTAAAGCTTGTAACAGCGGTGGGATCTTATTGTTTGTGTGCGTTTAATATTTTGTGGGATATCCGCGTTTCGCAAAGGCGTTTTCCTGGTGTTTATAAGTGGGAAAGTTATTTATTACAGATCGTCCTTAGCTGGCTGCATCTGGTGACAATGCTAGGGCTAGCAGTGTAGCAGTTACCCGTTCATCTGAAGGGAGGAGGGGGCTAGCTAACTGTTAGCTTAAGCACTAGCTGCTGTAGCAAGCTGGGTTGACATTCCGTGACAAGGGGAAAGTGTACAAAAATGAGCAGAGTGAATAAAAACACCCACTCGGGAATGACACAGAAAACGTCTGCATTTATTTGACGCACAACAGCTTTATGTTATTTGTTTAAACCGGTAACTTGAGTAATTAACATAGTTTGAACGTGTTGGTGGCCTCTTCCAATGCTCCGCCATTTTGTATAAGACGAATGCTAATCATGGGCGCTCTTAGACACACTTTTATTTATGGCTGGGATAAAACTGAGGTTTCCGGCGTGAAGTCAAACTTGACCAGCAGCCTTTGGCAGGGATTGTTGTTCACTTTAACCATGGTTATGGCGGCGGTGCAAACCAAAAATATAACCTTAATTCAGTGTTGAACATGCGTCAAGACTAAAACGTTTTTGCAGAATAACAGACTTCTTGAAACGTTTTTAAGTTTGGCTAGTGAGTGCAGAAAACAATGTTCTCTGTGAAATGGATGACTAAATATCCGTCTTACTTGCCCGTAACCCGGGAAACAGTCATCTTTAAGAGATACTGTTAAAACAAGGAAAATGTGAACTTGTGTGGTTAATTTAAAGTTGAGACATTTTTCGTCGGGCTTGTCAATGATCTCGATCACGGTTTACACCGACGAGGTCGTTTGTGCGCGTATTTGCCCGTTAGTTTGCCGGTAAAACTGTATTATTATTGACTGTTTTTGTCTGAAATCGAAGTGCATGGTGTACCAGGCGAGCCCGCTCGCCGTCGCCATCTATCGGTGATGTGGTGTAACGCTGTTTACAAGTGCAGAGAGAAGCTGCGTTTGATGGTTTCGGCTCTTTGGTCGAGTTAAAACAAAACACTGAGGAGGATGTTCAACTTTAACAATAAAATATCATGTTTAAGATTAATCCTGTAGACTGATTCTGCTTCCATTGCACAGTTTTTCTCTTTTGTCACGGTCGTTTCTTATTACAGTTTGGTCCTTTACGTGGAGTGGGGATGACTGACACTCCACCCAGTGATGGACCCTCTCAGGGAGCTGAGTTTGACATGATGGGAGCCCTCGACTGGAAAGACGGGATAGCCACACTGCCAGGCAGCGATATTAGGGTATATGGTGCCGTCTTTTTTGTTCATTCTGGTATTTTTTGCTCAAAGATTGTCATCATTTTTACTCGAGGTGTTTCATTTAGTGAATTATTATTAAAGTGATTAAAATACAAAGTTATCTAGTGAGTAGGCATTATGTTTAATCAGCCATTTCCTTTTTTTCTGTTGATATTTTTTTCCCTTTGTGCTTTAGTTTCGCATGACAGAGTTTGGGACTCTTGAGATTGTCACAGATCTGGAGGTCAAAGGGCAGCAGGCAGTGTCTAACAGTGAAACCTTGGACCCTGCGCCATCTCACACTCCCACCCCTCCACCAGAGGCCCAATCACAGACTGGCTCAGCTACAGCTTTAGCAAATGAGAGTAAAGCAGGATCAACTCAAACTAAAGGTGTAACAGCTCGTGTCAAATGCAAAAAGCTGCACTTTTCAGGATGTAGGATAAATTATTTTTTTCTATAGTGATCACTGGGCATTGCATCCCCCTTTTATTTCCTCAGTTTTTTTTTAACTCCTGGTCATGTATTTGTGTCTTTAGAGGAGGGTCCCAGCATGGAGGCTCCCAACATGGAGGTTGGTCCCAGTCCAGAAGTTGATTCCAACGCAGAAGCGGGGTCTAAAGGAGAGCTGCCGAGGTGCAGGGCCTGTGGTAGTCATGTTTCTGGAGTTGCCCTTTTTCAAGGCAAATTCTGCAGTTCTGCGTGTGCCCAGCCTTCTAGTGGCAGGTAAAAACACTCTGTTACAAAGCTTGCATATCTTTTTTTAAAAACTGTTTTGATTAGTTTTGTCTTAAGGGAAACTAAATTGTTTTTTTTTTTTGTTGTTATTTTTTTTGAAGGTCATCTCCTGCTCAGGAACGGGATAACCCTGCAGTAGAGGGACTCGGGAAACGTGTGCGCAAAAAGAGGAAAATCTACATGGATTCTGGTGATGAAGAAGAGGATAACCAAGAGGAACCAGAGGTGAGAAAAATACAATTAGGTCACTTTAGGGCCTCTTACCTCACTGTATTCTTTTTTTTAAATGTAATTTATCTTTGACAAAAGAAATGTCCAGATTTTTTTAAAGGTCAAATGTTTAGTTGATCATTCTTTTTATTTTCTTTCTTGCAGGAAAAGGCTAAGGCTACTAAAAGTAGAAGGGGAGCCAAAATTGCAAAGCTCGGTATGTGAAATTGCTGTTATTCGTATTAAAGAAAACATGTAAATATTGTTAAATCATTGCATTTTTTTAGTTGTTATTTAAAAAGCATCAAAAGGTAACTCAAATATGTTTAAATTGAGTTTTGCATCTTCGTACATTGCTGTGGTTTCCTCTTTTCCTACTATAATTTAACTTGAAACAACTCAAGAAGACTGTGTCATTAAAAAAAGAGGCAAAACTTCTTTCAGATTTAACAGTTTACAGATGTATCTGAGATCCGTCAGTCAAATTGCCATTTTAGAAGCATCTTTCATCTTCTTTCATCTAGAAGCAACTTACTTTTTGGGATTTTTTAATAGTGCTCTGTGTTAATTATCTTTGTCAACCAAAGAGCCAAATCATTTGGTGTTTTTTGTGTTGTTTTAAGCAGTACATCATTTATTGTTTTGTCTTAAATTGAATATTTATTTAAAAAAACTTTTGAGTGTGTATAAGTATAATAAATGGAAATTTCCTAATAAAAGCAGTCTTAATAAATGATCATTTGTAACTTGCTAGTGTCTACCCCACCCAATAAGAAGCGTGCATGGAGCTGGCCTGCTTACCTGGAAGAGGAGAGAGCTACTGCTGCACCCGTGAAGCTCTTCAAAGAAGTACAGCTATCATCTTTTTGTGTTTTTCAGTGCAGCATGTCTATTTTTCACCTACTTTAATTGCATTTTTTTGTTTGGTTTTTTTGCCTCGCAGCATCAATCATTTCCTCAAAGTAGGAACAGTTTTAAGGTTGGCATGAAGCTGGAGGGGCTTGACCCATCGCACCCGTCTTTGTTCTGCGTTCTCACCGTCGCAGAGGTGAGAATTCCAGATGTGCTTGTCTGTAGCAGGAGTTCAAACTGTCCATAGTTTTTGTGCTTTTGTAATGAACGTCTTTGCTTTTTCTTTCAGATCCAAGGTTACAGAGTCAGACTCCACTTTGACGGATACCCAGAATGCCACGACTTCTGGGCCAATGCCGACTCGTGGGACATGAAACCAGCGGGTTGGTGTGAAAAGAATGGACACAAGTTATTGTTGCCCAAAGGTAGTCCTGCCATCTGTTATTTCATCATTTTTATCTGTATTCATAGAAAACGGTGAGATTTGAAAGGAATGACTTCGGAAATATTGATATTTGCTGACTAGACTTTTCTTTCAGGCTGTAAAGAAGGAGAGTTTAACTGGAGCATGTATGTGAAAAACTGCAGGGGCCAGCTGGCTCCGAAACACCTTTTCAAAAGCCTCAACACCGTGAGTTAAAAAGAACTCTATAAACTGTTCAGTCAGCTGTGGTGCACATCATGATGTCATAGCTAGACTTCTACATAATTGTTGATTTTCTTATCTCTTGTTGTTACAGTCTGTGACTCCATCTGGATTTAGAGCAGGAATGAAGTTGGAAGCAGCTAACCGGAGGAATCCTCAATCCATCTGTGTTGCAACAATTGCTGCTGTTGTCGACAACCGTCTGCTCATTCATTTTGATGACTGGGATGACACACATGATTATTGGTAAGAGCTTGATGTAAAAAAAAAATAAAAGTAAATTTAAAACATATGAACCAGTTTTCTCCACTGATTCCTTAGATGCTTCAGTGTTTGAATGTATAAACAAGATGATTTCTATCTTAAATAGTGAGGAAGTTCACTTGTATACTAAAGTCATCATTATATTATTATTTTTTCATTCTCATTCAATCTTGAATAAGTTTCCTTTACTCCTGAATTGAACTTTTTTCTTGATATTCCTCAGGTGTGATGCTAGCAGTCCTTACATCCATCCTGTTGGTTTCTGTGAAGAGGCTGGACTAACTTTGACCACTCCAAATGGTAAGATATTCATGAAGATACATGTGAGGAGTCTGTAGTTATTTAAAGCTATCTGTTGAACTATAGGTCAACTAGTTTGCTTTATTGAGCCAATATGATACAGTGATTATAATGTCTGCATCATACTGACAAACTACTAAACCATCTCAAGATTTGATTAAAAAATCAATTTGTCATACTTTTATTCTAAAAATACCACTGTGCAATCATGAAAACACATTTCCATATGAGATGTTGTTTTAAACTATAAAACGAATGAAATGTGGAGCTTTTATTCAGGAAATTGTAACAGAAAAACTCTGTTTTTTTGTTTGTTTTAAAATATACAAACTTTTCTTAGAGAAAATTCATGAATTTATTTGATTAATTCTTATTTCATTAAACATTTTGAATATTTCTTTTGCTTGATCATTTTATCCCATCCCTAATTACAATCTTTAATTTTCCCCCCTGTGTAGTTATACTTTAACACTAAATTAATTAGAATAAGTAAATATTAGATTCCTTTTACATCTCTGAAGAACTTGGTCACTTAAAAAAACAATAAAAACATTTGGATAGCAATTATTAGAAAAAAAAGTAATATTTGTTACTTTTGAGGAATACATTTTTAATTATATTCATGAATTTATTAGTCCTCAATGGGTTTTCCACAAATATTTCCAGTTGTCTTTGGTAAAAATTTTTTTTTTATTAATTTTGTAATTGATGTTTTCACTAAATCTAAATGCTTTACATCGTTGTCTTATGCTATCATGCAAAGATTTGTTGATTTGATGTTTAATCGCTATGATTGAAATAAATTCATGAATGTTCCTTATTGCTGTAAGTAAATAAGAAGCTTCGACAATGCGTAATCCACCATTCATAGCTGTCATGTTATCGCAGACATCACAAATGCAAATAAAACAAAACAAAACCTTTTTGAACTAACTGTAAGTGGTGCGAGTCATCAATAGTTAAATCTCCTATTTGCTTGCAGCAGAACATGTGTTTTAATTCATTAAATAAGTTACCACTATATTATATATTGACTTGTATGTAGATTCTCATTCATCTAGATTCTATCAAAGTTGTAGGTAAAAAGAAATTATCTGGACTTGATTTACCCTATATTAATTGAAGAAATGTAATCTCTTCTAATATTACAATGCTAATAATTGTAATTATAATTCTAACCTTTCAATTCTATAATACTAATTGTTAGGAATTCTTGGAGAAAAGCAGCAACCTCTTCAAAATAAAATTTTCATCCTTGACTTTAAATTTATTTGGAAAAATTCTTCTTGGTTACAATTGTTGACTTCACAGTCCATCAACTTGCAACAACCATTGTCAAAATTAGGTGAAATGCAGTCCTGAAGTCAGTTAGAAAGTTATCAAAAATACTAATTTTATACAAGTTGAACCACTGTAGCTTTTATTTATTTTTACTTTTAGTTAAGAAGTGGATGAAACATAAAACTGAATCTCTAACATATTTGCTTATGGTACTTCTGTTTCTGAAAGACTGAATGTGTGTTTGTTGCACTCGTTTGTCTTTATTTCATTCCTTTACCACACAAAGACGACAAGAGTTTTTCATGGGAGAAATACCTGGAAGAGACAGGGACGCAGGCCGCTCCAGCACGAGCCTTCAAACCGGTATGAGAGAACCGAAACAAAAATATTTCATATGCTGCATGTGTAGTAGGGTATTAATAATATCAACTTATTTAATCAAACTGATTTCCTTTGAATATTTTATTTTATTATTTTCTATTTTATCTGTGTGATGATGCAGTTAAGATGCAGAGGAATATCAACAAAAGCCAAACAGTCAATTTTTGTTTTGTTTAAACTATGAATAGTTTCATAAGAACTCATGGGTGGGCTGTGTTGCTCGGAATTTAGGAACATGTTCTTTTGATTGCTTACATGAAAGCAGCAGTGTCCCCTTCTTAAAATGCTCTGCCTCAGAGGATTAGCCATGCTAATAAGGGTTTCCAGCATCCAACCAAAAAAGACCTGTATCGTCTTTGCTGGTATGAAAGGCAAATCCCACTGCCTGCTTTTGTTTCTGCTGCTGGATCAGGTTTGCTATTTTTAAAGTCAATGAAAATTTCTTCGAGGTTACACAATACAGTTGTCCGTTCGTGTTGAACATCACGATTTTAGCTATTTCCATATTTGCAGGAGAGCTGTTTATTTTTGTGGTGGAATTTCATTCTTTCTTTTAGTTATTTTTTCATTCTTTCATTTATGTTTTCCCATTTTTGTTTGTGTTACAGCGACATCCGCATGGTTTCCAGGTGGGAATGAAAGTGGAAGCTGTTGATAAGAGGAACCCGATGCTCGTTCGAGTCACCACTATTGTGGACACTGACGACCACAGACTCAAAGTACGTGTGTCTCCGTCCTCTAAGGTCTCCTCTGAACTCTGCTGCTCGAAGTGAACTCAAATGACCTCTCATGTCCTCATTCATCTCACACTTAGATCCACTTTGATGGCTGGAGTTCAGAGTACGACTATTGGGTGGAGACTGACTGCCCGGACCTCCACCCTGTGGGGTGGTGTCAGAAAACTGGACATCCACTGCAGTACCCCAATGGTAAAACTTAACGCTTAACTTCTACACTTTACCTATGTCTTTTGTGCTCTTATGCCTACCCAGAAGTTTGATGGCAGATGTTGTTACACTGTTGTGTTTGGATTTAAGGACCCAGTGACCTATTAACTGTCCAGGGACAGGGATGTCCCACTCCAGGATGCAATGGCGTCGGACACATCAGGGGACCTCGCTACGGGACCCACTACACGTACGTTTTTTTTCAGTATTGGATAACTCCTATACAGTGTTCATGTTTTAAATAGACTCGTCTGTTTTGTTTCTGAGAGTATGGTATGTTTATTTCCAGTGTTGTTTTGTTTTCACTGGTATTAAGTGAAACTGCTTTTACTTGATTATTTTGTAAAAAAAAACAAAAAGAAAACCTTGGCATTTTGAAAATATTGTGATTTTTTTTTTTTCTTCTTTTTGGGAGGGGGGGTGCTTTTTATTTTATTTTATTTTTTTGAGAACTTGCATAATTTACATTTAATGTCCTGCTTTTCTTGATTTGGTAAAAGCAAACAAGGCCAAAACCAGATATAAAACTCAGTTCTCAGTCTCAAATGTCATCTGCCTTTGTGTGGGTGGCTGGCATTCTAAATGTGTTGCTACTGTGTGTAAATTTGTGGGACTCAAGGTGAAAATGACTGATTTTTCTTCCTGTTTTGGTGCAGATTATTAAAATGCAGAATTTCCGCTGTCAAAATGGATACATTTGATTTTAAATGGCCTTTCTGTTTGCACCTGTGAAGCCAGGTGAGCTGCCCATACTCTGAGATCAATCTGAACAAGGAAGGTTTGCTGCCAGATCGCCTTAGCGGTGAGCGACCCTTCACCCTCAGCGTGCTTCACCCACGAGGTCGACGCCTAGATCCTACCGCCAACAGCTCCACACCAAATAACTCTCCGACAGAACAGCCTGAGGGAGCTGTGGACTCCCATAGCAGGTTTGTTTTCTAGACACTCAAGAGTCTCTCTTAAACATGCGATTATATGTTGGAGTTTTGCACCTTAAAGATGATTGTGTTGCTAGGAAACCAGTGGTGGGGGAAGCTGATCAATCAGCTTGTAACAACCAGCTGGAGCCAGTAGGGGGAGCCAGTGAGCAAAGTCAGAATGGAACAAGACCGAAAAGGTGTTTATAAAGTGATATAGTTTTGTTCTCAGGATCACTTTAAATACCTCTACCAGAAACTCATGAAGTGTGTTTTTGTTTTCTCCAGGATGGCCCCTGTTCCAAAATACCTGAAAATGCACTACGTCAAAGAGGAACTCAGTGATGGTAAATGTGAGTAAGAGTACTATAGAACTAATAGATTCCCATGTGACCACTACATTTTTCTGATTTTAAACCGTTGTTTCTTCCCAGCTTCTCCTGAAGAAATCTCCCTCCAGCAGGCTCTCCACGAGTCTGTGTTCTCTCCTGGCATCTCTGCTTCTCCTCCACACCGGGTGGCTCTCTGCTGGGACAAACACTGCCAGCTGCTGCCTGAGGTCCTGGGACTCACTGCCAAGAGAGTAGCCACGTGGAGTGCAGAGGAGGTCAGACTGACCTGAAAAGCAGACATGCTCATCACTTTTATGCAACACAAACACCACTTGTTCTTAGACGCTGAAGAAAAGTAGATTTAATTTATTTGATTCACTACTTTGTCTCTGCCGATCGAGTTAATTTTTAGCAAAAACTTAACAGGCAATTTGAAGAAACTTTCATTGATACATAGTCATCTTTCTGCATCTAATTAAAACATTTTTGTCTCTTTAATCATCAGGTGGCCACTTTTGTCAAAGGACTCCCAGGATGTAAAGAACACGCTACAACATTTAAAACAGAGGTTAGCGCTCAAAAGCTAAGAATCACACAAACATCTACAGTTGAAGATGCTGTTAAACACTGCTACTGACTAGCTTTTTGAGTATTTTTTCACATTTGTAGAAGAAATTAGTAACTTTTTTCATATGCCGTTAAACTTTCATGTAGGTAAATCCGTTAGTTTTAGGGATGTAACGATGCAATCTAACCATGATTTGATTCGGTTTATGGTTTTAAAGTCACAATTTCTCTTTTTTTAAAATATTTTTTTCTTAACACAATGAATTAAAGGTATTTTAAGGCCAAGTATGTTTTCTTTTAGCCCCTTACATGAAACTGTCTGTTTTCCTACTAACAGAAAAGGATTCAATACAAGTAAACAATTATACGTCAATTATGCATGACGTTTGAGGCCCGAATGCAATAAGTAATGACGTTTGGGGAAAGCGTGTCACGCTATGTGATGTAGCCTACTCTGCATTTCCAAATGTAGAAAAAATCAATTTTTAAAAAAAAAAATGAACATGGCTCTGATTGTCAATTAGAAACAGAGCTTTGACAGACAATACACTTTTATTTTTTGGGACTTTGTTGGCCCAATGTTTATGTTTGTTGTTGCTAAATGTGATATTATTAGCTACTCTGCTAACTATTGTGTCACATGAATTGCAAGCAATTGCAATAGGTTTTAGGACGCACAATTTTACATTAATAAAGTGAATGCCTCACAGTTCCAGCAAAGTTTGGTTTTGTAGGACTGAGATAGGACCTGGTTATTTTTTCATTGAGCTCAAAAAGAGGGAGCAACTGCTTTTGTCAACAGCTGTACACCTGGTCGGTTGACCCCCTCAGCTGAATTCTGCTTTGGCTCCTCCTGTATGATGTTGCAAATTACACAAAATAACATTAATCTTTTTTAAAGCTGTGGGGATGTTGAAAGAAAGCTTAGAACTTTTTGTTAAAAGTGGAAGTTTTGCTTTCATTGACTGTATAAGAGAACTGGACCGAGTTAATGGGATTTCACACATAGAAAATGGCTTTCGTCTCGAACAAAATTAAGTCAATTCGCCATTTTCTCACACCATGTTGAAACCAGAAATTATTAGTAAGCAGTATTTGGTCTGAGTCAGACTTGAGCTGCATTCACACTGGAAGCAATATGTGCAGCAGGGGCGTCGAATTTCAATGTTAAGTCAACATACAGACTTGACCTGAGATCCTAGGACGCAGTTCCAGCTTTGGACATGATGTGTCGGTCCGGCAGCGGCACGATTTTGAGCGACGCGGCGTGATTTTGGGTGGCAGACGTGGCGCGTCAACCAATCAGTTACTCCGTTTTTTGACATTTTCAATCAGGGGGTTGAAAAAACCCCAATATGGCTGCTCGATGTGGGGATTTTCATCCTGAACTTCCATCTATTTTCTTAACCTGCTGGAGCCGTGGGTTTGCCGGAGACTGTCCCAGCTGCTGTTGAGCATAGGTGAGATACACCCTGGACAGGTTCCCCAGCCTGTTACAGAGCCCATAGAGCTAGCGCAATCAACCCCTCAATGTTAGCCGGCTGCCCGGTGGACATCATAGCAAGCTCCACCTCCCAGGGTCCGTCAGAGCCAGCGAGCTTCGCCAACCAGGGTCCAGGCAAGATAGCTAATGCTGTAGCCCGTGGTTCAGCAAAGCTAGCAGAGTACTTTGTAAAGAACATGGGGAAAAAAGTAAAAATCGATCAAATATATAGTTTTGAAAGTATAATATTCATTAAATTTTAAATATAAATTAAAAGATGAATGTAATTTCTACAAATGGGAAAAGTTCAACATGACTTGTCATTTCTCCTCAGCAAATAGATGGGGAGGCCTTTCTGCTCCTCACACAAGCAGACATCGTCAAGATCCTCTCAGTCAAGCTGGGACCTGCCCTGAAGATCTACAACTCCATCCTCATGCTGAAGAATGCCGACGAAGAGTGAGACCTAACCGTACGAGGAGCTGCTCCCCTTTTGTCTCATCCCTTTAATTTTCTTCACTCCTTTTTGGCCTTATCGTTAAAATCTGCCAGGAGTTGGACGGATTGGACGACAGAGAGCTCAGAAAGCCAAATCATCTCAAAAACATCCCAGACCTTTTCGTCTCCCATCGACGCCGACGTCAGTTTTCCACAATACCCCGAGATTCCTCTAACTTTTGCTGTGTCTCTATTCCATGCTGTGTTTTTATTATATGTATAAAAAAAGAAAAACGAGCACCTTCCTGATATTGTACAACATAAATGACATTTTTGTTTTGTTGCAATTCTGGGTTTATCTGGTGTAATCCTGCGTGGAGTTCAGAGCAGGTGGAACAAATATGTTTGTGTTGCTGTTTACTTTGTCTTTGGAAAAAGATGCAAAATACAATCGGGAGGTGGGGGGGGCAGGTTTTTAAATGTGAAACCCACAGGAGAAGTATTTTGTGGGTACGCCACTCTGCTGATTAGTAAACTCAAAAAAAGGGGGGGGAAATCAGTGTTTGGTTCTCTTTGAGTTTGCTAAAGCAGGGATTTGGCGAGGCTGTTCAGAAGTGCGTTTGTGTGTGTTGACAATTCTTGGTGTGTTGAAGAACTGAGGATGGGATGCAATGCTATCCTTTGTTGGTTTACTGACCTGACAATATTTTTTTTAAGCGTAAACTGGTAAATCAAAGGTTTAGAGCTAGAACAATTCCACGAGCTAGCCATCTTTTGTCATTATTTATTACATTTTCTATCTTTTAGGGGAAAGGAGTAGGGTGGTGACCTAAAACCAAGAATGTCAACAACTAAAAGTTGTTTTTTTTTTTTGTTTGTTTTGTGCTTAAATAACCTCTGACGTTTATATTCTGTAAATAGTATACAGCAAAAAGAAGCCAGTTTACTCTTGCTTGTTTATGCAAAGGCTTCAAATCTTTCCATACAGGGGAGTATGTTTCAGCTAAGAACTTGAAGAAGAAAAAAAAAAACGAGACTGACTGGACTGATTTTGAGGAGGAAAAAACCAACAGAAAGTCAGTCTCCTGTGAAAATCTGCGTGTACCTCAAAAAGCCGGCATGTGTACATCAGCAACAGTTTATATGCAAACAGCTTTTATTTATGTATCGTAAATGAAAGGGTAACGGTACGTTCTAGCTCTGAGGCAGTTGTGGATGTCTGGAAAGTGTGAATGGGTGGAAATAAATGAGATGCACACCGCCTGCTGTCCTCATTTGCTCTCAAACTGCAAACTCTTGTGTTACATGTTTGACCAAACGCGGCCTACATTTTTCTGCATCTTTGAAACGGTTTTCTGCTGTTTTACAATTATTTATGCTGCCCTAAAGAAGGAGGAGTGAGGCCACATCACTCAAACACAAGGTTTTTTAAAAAAACTAGGCTTTTATTTTGACAGAATCATTCTGTCATGTGATGATGCACCAGAACACTGCTGCTATGACTGATTTGGTGACGCTTATTTGCTTGTGAAAAATATTTTTCCCATGCATTCCAGCCTTTCAAATGTTCCCTTCCACTTTCTTTAATTTGATCCAGACTTTTCAAAGCTTTGATGGAAATTCAGCAGGTAGATGTATTGACTGAAATGTTAGCATTTATTTTCATTTATTTAAATAAACATCTGTTTAGTGCATTTTCTTGCATAATGCATGCTGCTCACATGTGCAGACTCACTCTCTACCTGGTTGTTTTTACGAGTGCATTAAACTGAAACTCCAAAACCACTTTTGTGGTGGACATTTCAAAGTTTGTTCCACATTTGACAGCTGTGATCACTTTACTGTACATCAAAATAAAAGCCCAAAAATACTTTCTTCAAGGTAAATAAAAATATATATATATTAGCTCTGATTTTATACTTAGACCAGTCCAAACAACTTTAAAAATATATTTGATACAGTGACTCTGACAGCTAAGATGCTTAAGATCAGATTTTAAAATAAAATCAGTCCAGATATGGAAAGGTTCTGTCTCTAAAGTGACTTTGTGACAGTTTTTTCTGCCTGTGTGGGGGTTCTTTCCCCAAATAAAGTGCTGTGTTCTGAAAGAAAGACAGGTTGCATGAAAATGGCCCTCCCTTAAATAGGCATCAGG
This sequence comes from Oryzias celebensis, assembly GCA_014656515.1. Lineage (NCBI taxonomy): Eukaryota > Metazoa > Chordata > Actinopteri > Beloniformes > Adrianichthyidae > Oryzias > Oryzias celebensis. The sequence goes on along the minus strand of BNCR01000015.1, from coordinate 13,234,046 downwards.
TCTCTATTTGGGGGGGCTGGAAAATCATGAGGCCTCTGAGGGTCAACAACAGATTTATCCCTGGAGAATGAAATAAATGTCCCTAACTGGATGATTTATTTATTTTTAGTTGAAGTCCTGCATTATCCAGAAATTCTGCTGCAACACTTGCAGGGGATGCACGCTCTGTGGGATTGGCCCGAGATTCCCACGGTCCCCCCTTTTCCACACTCGCGCGCGCGCAGACGCACGCTCGCGCTGGAGATCAGGCTGCACAGAGCGGCGCTGCGCTGCACCACTTTTTACTTATCCACCACACGCACACACGCACGCACACGAGGGGGGGGGCATTTCTGGCTGTGCTGTTGCGCTGCTCCGTGACTCACGCAGGAAAGTGAGGAGGAAGAGTGGATCTTCATCCCAGGTGCGGCGGATTCGGAGGAAAGTGTGGATTACCGGTGGATGGAAGTGGAGATCAGCGCGTCTGTGCCTTTTTGATGATGCCCGCGAGGCACTTTCTGCTTCGGATTTGCGTCCAAAACAAGGCAAGTGGGTTTAATGTTGCTGTCTGGAGGCAACTGATGTTTGAGCTGGATTTTTCTTTAGTTCTGAGCAACAGTCTTTGCGGGAAACGTGGATTAAAGCGTGCGTATGAAGGCGCACGGAACTTCAAAGGGGATTTTTTCCCCTTAGTTTGCATCGCTGCAGCTATGACTCAAATCTTCTGACTGCAGTGAGACTGAGAAGTGATCTTGGTAAGTCAGGGCGAGGGGTTCTGAAGTTGGGGTTCAGTGAGGAGTGCGCTGCTCCTTGGAGAGGCTGCTGAACTACAGGAGGGGGTTGGAATCTCATTAACTCAAACACATGTCTTATTAAAGCAGCTATTTCCTGTTTGAGTGCATTGCAGAGTCAACACCCTGCTTGCTGCATCCACTGTGGAAACCTGACATGCTTGTCTGGTGCTCTGTGTTTCAGCCTGAAGCCAGAGGATGACAGCTGCCAGTCCGGCCTGCAGCCCTGCCTCCTCCCAATCTTCATCCCTTTGCCTCCCAGGATGCCACACCTTCCTGAGACAGAGCGACGCCTACCAAACCAAGCTGCGCCTGGGCTCTGCCCCAGGTGTGTGGCTCCTGCTGGGAATGCTGGTCGTGCTGGCGGGGATGAGCGTGGCCGTGGCAGGCTATGTCTCTGCACCTCCGAAGGTCATGGGCGGACGCGGTGTCACCCACGCCGAGAGGATGAAAATGGTCGGCCCCTTCGTCATGGGAGTTGGCATCTTTATCGTCATCTGCGCTGCCACGTTGCTGTACGAGAACCGGGACCTGGAGATCCGCAGACTGGAGACGTGTGACGACCTGGAGAATCTGAGAGTGGGAAACTCCTGGGACGAATCGCAGGAGCAGCTGAGCTTCAACCATCAGGAGGAGTGCACAGAGGAAGAGGAGGCATCCTGGGCCACTCCAACCCACATACTCCCCCTCTCGAGCCAGAGCTCCCTCCTTCCTCTGGCTTTACTGCACTCTGAGAGACCCTCACCACCTCCTGCAGAGGAGGGAGGCACACACACAGAGGAGGTGGACAGAAAACAGGAGAACCAGGGAAAATCAATTGTGCTGACCCGTGTTCTGCACCACCAGGAGCCCACTTCTCAGCCTCCCTCCCCCTGCCTTTCCATCTCCAGCTTCTCAGACTCCTGCAAATCGAGAGAAAACAACAAACGGACAGGCTCTTCCGAGACTCTCTAACACCAAACCCCGCCGTCCTCCTGAAATATGCATGATGAGACGTTGAAAGTTTCTTGTGCAGACACGCAAAAGACTATGCACTCCTCAATAAACAGATGAAGTATTTGTCAGAATGTTTCAGTGCCTTTGAATTGAAGAGCTGCTCTGAGTCAGTGGCTGTGGAGGGTGTTTTTGTCCTACTTCGCTCCCTGACTCACCCGCATTTGAAAGATTGGAGATGTGGCGTTTGATGCCTCTGCATCTTGTTGTCTTTGAACTCACCCATCCCTCAAAAACCAGCTCTCTTAAAACTAGTGGCGTTTGGAAGTGTTCCAATCCCGTTTCATCCCATCAGAGGTTGTACTTCACAGTCCGATTAGGCCTTAAACGAGTCTGCATATTATCACATGCATGGTTGTAACCTCCTCTTTATCAGGAGAAACAAGTGTTTCGGTGTAAACAAGAGAAGCGCAGAAGGTCACACTCCTCTCACTCGACACCTACAGCCATGCTAAAAATACCAGCTGGTTTTTAGTTATTTTCACGCTGTCATCCAAAGTTTCGCTTGGATTTGAACAGTCGGCTGCTCTCCCATTCCTCCAGTTTTGGATCCTGAAGAGTTGGAGCAACACTTGTGCACAAGTCCTGCTGTGACTGTTAGGTTTTACTCACATAACTCAGAGGAAACTGATGAAGAAGTTAAATCATGAAAGCCTCACCCATCCATCCATCTTCTTATCCTTTTGTTATTTTTTGTATCTAAGCTTCACATCCTTCCTCCGTCTACTATTGGCTTCTCGAAAAGCTGGAAACGGTTAAAAAAAAGTAACAGGTACAAGTAAACAACGAAAACGAGGACATGTGAGGAGGCAGAAAGGCTGTTGGATTTTATTGTAATCATCACCAGCTTTTTTTCCTGCAGTTTAATTACACAGCGGATCCGTTTGAGGGGTTTTTATGGGTGCTCCAGGGCTGTTTGGACCCTCTTTTCCAGATGACGGTTTGAGACCAAAATGAGCCGTAATCTGCAGCCACACATTTATCTCCCTAAAAACAGCTCCCATCTGCCTCTCACACTCAAGTCAGCAGAGGAGGAGGAGGTTGTGCACGCCGTCTCATGATGCTGGGATGTATATTTCAGTTGCAGGGAATGTGAGACATTTGGTTTTTGCAGCTCTTTGGCAAAAGCAGCTTTCTCCATCCTCTCTTTCACAGACATACAGGGAGTCTTGAAGTCTTAGACAGCAACTAGTGATTATTTATTAATCCTCCAGAATCTGACTCTGGACTGACCAGAGGGGGATTGAAGTCCGCTGCATGCAGGCAGCCTCCGCTGCAGCAACAGAATTCAAAAACTCTTCTTTCATGCAGATGCGTGTGTTGTGCGGCGGAGTTACATAAGTCAGCAGTGCAGGTTTTTATGCCACGCAGAGAATGGGACTGAAGCCTCTCCTCTCACACAGCAGAGTGTGGACTGAGAACTGATACATATCTGAGCCGACGAACAGGAAGACGTTAAGCTGCTTAAACCTGCGCTGACTCAGGGCTCAAACAATTCCTCTGCTGCTTCAGAGAGAGCCAAAAAAGATGGGATATTTATTTATTTTAACTGTAAGTTTGTAAGTCGGAAAAATGCTTATTGCTTCAGAAGGCACCACATATTTAGGCTGAAAAGAGAAATATTATGAAAGAGATGTGGGAAGCTTGTGCCATTTCAACTTTATGTTTTATCCAAAGTGCCCAAAGAAGCTTTAAAGCTGTTTGAGAAACATCCCCAAATTAAACAAACAAAAGAAATATTCTCTGAACCCCGCTTGGTGGTCCCACTTCCACCAGTTATTACTGGAGCTGAATAAATACCTGCTTTAATACTTGCTAATCCAATTTCCAATGAGCTTCCGGTTGTACCAGCAGTCCTCATGGTGAACTCCATGGAAGAGGAATCCTGTTCAAAATGAAGGGAATAATATTCTGTGTGTTTGCCATAATGATGCTCACACTTACTCAAGGTAGGACCACTCCTCTGTTTACTTTTTTACTCCACTCCTGACCAGAAAATCCCAACGCATGCTTTTTACGAAAAGTCAACTCTTTTAACTCTCAAAAAAAAGATGTTTAAATGTTAAATGTTATCCATCATGGGTTCAAGGCCCTTTTTTTAAGTTTATTTAAATTTAAAATTGTCAGGACTCCAAAACTAATTCAACTTGAATGAATAAAACACAATAGAAAGTTGAATTTCTTGAGTAATCTATTACTATCAGTGGTGGAGCTAGAACATTTTCATATGGGGGGCAGAAGTCTTTGGGAGGGTGGCAAATGGGAACAGCAGAGTGGATGGCCATTATAAATGAAAAGATCAAAAATACGTATTTCAAACTGTTTTATTCTTATATATTATTCAAATTGTCTTTATTAATAATGATAATAATAAAACATGTGTTCTTTTAGCTGAGGTGTTGTTACTAATACTTAAAAAGCTTGTATTGATGATTTTTAAAACTCAGCTTTTCACTGGGGGGCAGAGGCCACCCCTTCTCCCCCTGTAGCTCCAACCCTGATTATCACTGAGATGGTAGAAAATAGTCCAAAATTGTAGTTTTTGCTTTTTATTTTTAAAACTATCTAAACTCAAAATTTAAAATAAAGCAAATAAAAAATTGAAGACCTATTTTAGTTAGTTAGTATTTAGGTTTTACAAAAATATTGTAGATTTACGAGTTTGTAACTTTGATAAAAAAAAAAATGAAGAAGCGATTCGAGAACTATTACTACTGCACTGGAAAAGATAACCTTACATACTTAATATGATAAAAACATAAATTTTCTCTCAGCCGGCTTCCCTTTAGTTGGTAATTCAACTGAGGTAGCACTAACAAGATCAAACGGGATAAGGATTTTGAATCTCAGTGAAACACATCTGACAAGCCTGAGACTTAGAGACAACCACACCTACAGACTTTAGCGCAGACCGTATTTGATCTTGTCTTCAGTTATAACTTTAAACCAACTTATTTTGTACCACTTTTGAATATTTCTGGAGGTGACATATGATCTGAATTCCTCCTTTGAACATGCAGCTTTCCCTGATGAATGCAACGCATTCCAGACTGCCGCAGCATCAACACAACTTTTTCTTTTTTTTTGTGCTAAACAGAATGTGTTGCAATGCTGGGTACATATTCTGAAACCCACTAATGTTATAGTGGCGATTACATCACCGAAATGCCTTCAAACCGTTCCCACTTCTTTGATTTTTATTGGTTAATATTCATGATATGAACTCATGCTTTCTTATTTCTTTCTTCTGTAAGTATGTTATGACTTTTTCATACAAGTCGTCACAAATTCTTGAGGTCGTAATGAAATATTTATTGAAATACAAGAATTGATAATTTTTCTTCGAGGTTTTTTTCTTGTCTTGAAGCAGCTGGCAGTATTGCTCCCTTTACGCCTCTCCTCCTGAATCTGGTGTCTCAATCGCAGCAGTGATATGTAAAACTAGGCAGAAATAAAGATGTGAAAGCTGGATGATGTGAGGAGTATGGCCGAACCCCAAGAGACTCAGCTAAAAGATTAAAGAGCTTTAATGGCTCAGCAGAATAACAAAATGAAGCAGGTTCTTGGAGTTTAGAGAAGACCTCTGGATCCTCCTAGTCAGCAGGGATATGGGGAGTTAATGACAATCCTTGACGTCTGGTGTTTGATAGCACAGAGGCAATGGAGGTCTTCATACATAGACTGAAATGCAGAATATAAGTCCGCCAGCCAAAATCCAAATTCAAGGAACAACAGGTGAAAACTCACAGGTCAGGATAGGGAAAGCAGGTCAGAAATCCAGGTAATCCATGACAACTACATTGATCTAGCTGTCCACAGGAGGATGCATCGGAATGGAGCTTCCATTACACTTACAAGCGTTTTCCAACGGCATTTTATCGTCCTCCCCTGATTCTCAACAATTTGAATAAAGAAATCAGAAAAATAATTTTGAGCTTAATTGTCTTTATACATGTTCTCCATCATGAGAAAAATACGTCAAGAACATGTAAAAACACCCCCAAAAAAATGTCATCTGACTATTTTTTTACTTTTGCTTTTTATAGTAAAACATGACAAATTAGCAAATTAGAAAAATATAAATTGACCTTTTGCAGCTTTTTGCTGCGATAATCATTGTATTTTTTTTAAGTTATGTGAAAATTATTTGGATTTTAGGTGGAGATGAGGAGCAGCCAGAGCAACTCATGGAGTCAGAGGGATTAGAAGAAGACGAAGAGCATCTGGAGTGTTTCCGCTGTGACCTGGGCTTCTGGGATGCCTGTTACACCACAGAAACCAACTGTAGCCGTGGGGAGCTGTGCTACACAGGCCGCGGAAAAGCAGGTAAGATGAGCAACAGCGTCTCAGCTTTTTTTTTTTCTGTTTCTCATTCATGAATATGTCTGAAGTTAAATGCTGATATGTTGGTTTTCTCTCCTCAGTCGACGCTCTGGACATAAAGACTCTGGGTTGCGTGAAGGCGGAGGAGTGTGAGGTGGAGACCAGAGTGGAGCTCTTTCCTAACGGAACCATCTTCGCCATGACCAAATACTGCTGCGACACGCCTTACTGCAACTCAGCACACCAACTTTCTACATACACACTCTTGTATCTCACTGCTTTGATAACTACTTGGAATCTCACTGTTCCATCAACCTAATTTTGGTTTGTTTTTACAGAAAGAATTCCCAACAACATTCCCAACCTCTAAAGATTACTTCATTTTTGCACTTATTAGTAATGACTGTGGAGAAAATAGATATGAAAAACAAAAATATCTGTTTATTATTTATTTTTCAACGCAAAATGAGTGAAAACGTCCACACAATGTTAAACAAAAATGTAATTTCCTGTTTTTTTTAACCTCAACCTTTGCAACATATGTAGAAAATAAAACTTTTCCCTCACTCCAACAAAGCTTATGTATTTTTTGTGTTTCTGCTCCCAACCGAAAACATTTATGAACAAAATAACAGCCGACAAGTTCAGCTGGAGTTCTGTGGCTCTCCAGCAGAGGGCAGGAGTTCATCTTTCATAAAACTCTGCAGGTCCAAATCTTTGTTATCCAGGTCCAGGCTCAGGAACTTCTCCACCATAGTCCTGCACCTGTCAGCCATAGCTTTTTTTGTGTTTCACTTTAACAGACACATAAAGCAATTTAAGAAGTTAAGCAAACCTTTTTTCCTGCTCGTCAGAAGAAGCAGTCTGCATTCGTTTGATGGGCTTTCCTGTTCTGTAGTGTTCTGACACCTTACGCGAGGCAAAAACAACAGTCGGTTACACTGAGAAGTCTGTGAGCTCTCCTTGATAGACGTTTCTGAGTGTTTACCTCCACTGCTCTGTGTACGAGGGAAGCTGGCAGTCCTGCCAGTGATGCGATATTGGCTGCGTAGCTCGACTGGCAGATTCCTTCCTTCAGCTGGTACAAAAACACCAACTCATCTCCATCTACGGCTGTCTCCAGGGTCTAACAAGCACACACAGACAGACATGCAGGCAACTTCTCTCTGAGGTTTGATGACAGCATCAGAGAGGACAAACATCTCAGGCTAAATTGTGTTTTTCATACAAGCTTCTGACCCTACCAAAAAAGACAACATGGTGTTTGCCGGCAGCAGGCCCAGCTGCAGCAGACTGTGGAAATTAGTAGACAGCAGGATGTGTGGAACATCCACAGGAGCCTTCTTCAGCCAGTGACAGATTGAAGCAGCCAGCAAAGACACACCATCCACCTGAGGAGAGGCAGTGTAGATTTCCCAGCAGTACCTTCATTTTTATTTTATTTCTACCTGCAAGCTAACGAAACTAGTGACTGGGCTGTTCTTATAAATAATTACTTTTAGCTTTAGCATGAAAAAAAAACTGTCACACAGGAATTGTACTTTCTGAATTTCTGACAACTATATGTGTGAATCCAGAAGACCAGAGTCTCCAGCTCTATATTTGACACAGTTTGGTAGAAAAGTGTCAAGGAATCAGGTTAAAACTCTTGCTTCTTGTGGTTGCAGTTTAACTTGTGATACTAACCACATTATCTATCAATTAAACAACATCTGCAGAAATCTGTGAATGGTATTTGTTTTTATTTTACTTTCAAGTCTGTATTTTTCTATTTTTTTAAGTCTCTGTGAAAAGCTATTGTGCATTGATATTCACTAGATTAGTACAATTAGATACATGTAGTTGTTTATTCAAACATGTAGTTGTAGAGTTAAATAAGCTAATTCTACATCCTTGAGTTTTTCCTCACTGAGAAGGAGGGTTTGAGGGTAGGGATTTATATAAAAAAAGTTGAATTGAACAATTTGTCATTTGAAAAAGATGTATGAAAATATATTTTTTATAAATCTTCCAAATTTTCATCATCGAAACACAGTGGATTTATAAAAAGTCTTTGTAAGATGTTCATATTTATCAGGTTTTTAATAAGGTATTTAAATTTGGTTTTTTAATTTTAAAAACGTAGTGCGCATGTGTCCAAATTACATCAATATTCAGGGTATTAGATAGTCTCACAGTGTTTAGTCTTTTATCAGTTACGGAGAAGTGAGTGAAATCAGAAACAACCAGAGACTCTGCTCATTGAAGCATCATGAAAGACACATTTGCATATCTGTAGGAGTCAACAGCGGGGATTGTTTTTTTCTTTCATTGATTGACTCATTTTGGGTTGATCTAAGTGTTTGTCTCAAATTAAAGACTTTTTTTCTGTTCGTAACGTGCATAAATAGGTGTCTAGATAACATGACAGCTTGAAATGTGTCTTCTTACTGAGTTGGTCCCTTTTCCGAATTCATCAATGAGTAATAATGAGTTGCCGGTACTGCTGTTCAGAGCCTGGGCCATCTGGAGAGGAAAGACAGACTGCTGTTCACTACTTTGTTCTTTTATTGTTCGCACGACGGCAGTGAGAAGAACAACCAGCACTTTATAGAACCTATTAACAGTTGGAGAGTGGGAACAGAGCTGGAAGCCAGAAGCACTATTTGTTTATCTTTCTGTGCAGCAAACACAAATGACACGTTTGTGTAGAAGGGAGCCAACCTCTGTGACAAACCTGGTTGAGGTCAATCATGAAGGTACTGAGGCCCACAGACACAGATTCTCTGCTCTGCATGCGGGTGAAGATGCTGTCCACCAAACCGATTTCTGCCTCTTTCGCTGGTACGTCGGAGCCAATCAGAGCCATGAACACAATCAGACCCACCTTGCAAAAACAAAAGTAACACATGCTGCACTCGATCACTGACCTACAAACCTGCAGCTATAAGATATTTATGGATAAACATTTAAATTAAGACTGAACTCTTTTAACTAATGGATCAAATAGTGGAGCTGTCAAAAACACACTATGAAGGTTGATTATGTACCGACACAAAAATCTGTTGGTCATCTGTTGGTGTAGCTTCAGTTACAGTGCATCTGGGAAGTATTCACAGCGCCTCACTTATTTCACATTTTATTATGTCACAGCCTTGTTTCAAAATAGATTAAATCAGTTTTCTTTCTGAAAAGAATCTTTGAAAAACATCCCATAATGACAATGCTGTAAAAGTGCTATTGAAATTGTTGCAAATTTATTAAAAATAAATAACCTGAATAATGATATGTACAGAAGTATTCACAGCCTTTGGTGTGAAGCTCCAAAGTGAGCTGACGTTTTATTCTGTTTCCACTGATGAGCCTTGAGATGTTTCACCTGCTTCATTTAAGACAACCTGTGTTAAATCCAGTGGATTGGACAGGATTTGGAAAGGTGCGACCCTGTCTACATGAGGTCCCAGGGTTGACAGTGCATGACAAGGCAAGGCTGGGGAAGGGTCCAGAAACATTTCTGCTGCCTTGAAGGTTCCAGTGAGCACAGCGGCCTCCATCATCTGTAAGTGGAAGAAGTTTGGAGCCACCAGGACTCTTCCTAGATCTGGCCAGCAATCTAAACTAAGAGATTGGGGGACAATGGCCCTGGTCAAGGAGGTGACCAAAAACCCAATGGTCACTCTGTCAGAGCTCCAGTGTTCCTCTGTGGAAAGAGGAGAACCTTCCAGAAGGACAGGTTTTCAGGTTTTCATTTTTAATAAATTTGCAACCATTTCAAAATAACTTTTGCAGCATTGTCTTTATGGGAAAGACAAAAAAAAGATCTAGGATCACCCAAAATGTCAACATAGATTGATTTTTATGAAGCTGGTCATTATCAGCATATCATATAGTTAAAAATAAAAATGCTCACCTGCTTGAGGTATATACTTTTGCCAGAAGAATTAGGACCAGTGATGATCTTGACTCTTCCATCTGTATCAAAGCTCTGGAAGGAGTTTGCCACAAAGACAGGAGAGCACAGCTCCAGAAGTGGATGTCTGTTGACAGAAAGAGAAAAAAAATGTTTGGATTATGAGGACGTTTGACTGCATCTTAATTATTTATACCAAATGTGTGTGCACCTAGCTATACCTGCCCTGTGTGATTGTAATTTTCTTGTGGCTGGCCAGCTTTGGGGAAGTGTAACTGTACTCCTGGGAGGCAGTGCTCATAGCCATAAGGCAGTCCAGCTCAGCAATAAGATCCAGAACCTGCACATTGTGTACATACAGTAAATTCTTTCATTACTCAAGGCACCACTGTGGTTAAAGATGCATAACCCAACTGCTTGCCTACTTAAAAACCTTCATTCTGAACAAATTAAAGATGGAGATCTCAGCGGAATATTTGATTTTGGGTAAAAATGCAGGGATAGAAAACATGTGAAGCAACTAAAAAAACAACATTTTGCTGCTTTTAGTGTAATAACATGTAAAAGAAAGTAAGGAGCATAATGTGAGAAGAATGTATTATATTATAGAACTAAAAACATATTTTTGATTATGTTTTGATTAATTGGTGTGTAAAAGATGTGTGTATAGAGTTATCTGTCAGCTGACCTTCCCTCATTCCGCCCTTTTACATAAAATCTGCAATCAAGGCATTTGTCAAAAACTGAAATACGACCTGTGTCAAGATCATGTCAGTTTGTCATGAATCACGTCTTAAACATGAACCTACAGAGAGCCATCAACCCACCTGATAAAGAGAAGGACTCCTCTCTAGGATTGCATTCTGCAGCTGTGTCATGACTGCTGTTTCCATGTCTGTGTGACCCAAAGAAGTGAGATTAAACCATCAGAAATATGTTCAATGAGCCACGCTGTTTTGTCATGCATGTGAAAATGAAAGGACCTCTGATGTCACAGTGCATGTCTCCAAGAAGCTCGTCGAGCTCTCTGGTTCTCTGGCTGCGGTAGTGCACTCGATCCTCTGAGAGAAACTAACAGATGAGACATTAAATCAATATTCTCTGGTTTTCAGAGAAGAGCACAAACCCCCACAGGACTATAAACGCACCATGAAGTCGAGACCTTGCATCTCAAAGTCCTCCTTCTCCACCATGCTTGGGAGCCGTGGTAAAGACAGCAGAAATCCAATCTGTAAAGATAAATATAACCGGATACTGAGAAAACAACTGTCACTTTCTGAATTATGATTCAAATGCAGAAAACAAGGTAGTGATCTGACCAAAGGGATGTAAATGACACAACATGATGGAACTCGAGGATCCAGATGTTCAAGTTCTCTTCGAGCAACATCTGTCAAGAAGTCGGACAGGCCCGCCATCCTTCTTTTCTCTAACAGGAGTACAGAGAGGGGCCTGGGTCAGCTCAACAATCACACAAAGATCACACAGAGCTTCTGCAAAAAAGTGGAGACTTCCTTTACTCTCATCTATTGCAGGATCCACATTGGACTTGACTGTGAAGCGGTTCTCCTGTACAGTGGCTTCAAAATCCACCTGGAACATCAAAAGTTCCTCAAAAGGCCAACTCAATCAACAAGCAACGATTTCAGTAAATGTGGAAATGTTGTGCCGAGATGCTTTATAACATTTTGACAAAACATACAACTCTGCCAATGAGGGTGGTGATGTAGCTGAGATCATCAGAAAACCCTCTGCTGATGTCACGAAACAGCCCGATGGATTGAGGCAGATGTCGCACCGAGTCTCTGACACACACCACACTGTACACAGTCTGACAAACACAAAGACAAATAGAAACCAGGACCTTTAAAGGTACATTTATAGCCTCTCTAAAGTTCCAACCTTGTAAAGACTTTGCCAGTCTGTCACTTTGGTGTTCGTCAAAGACATGCGGCGCAGGAGACTCTAACCCACAAATAAGAAAAAAACGTATGGACACTAAATCAGACGGGCTGATGCTAAATTCATGTTCCCATGGTGTCTCAGACAGAATGTGTTACTGGTATGTTTCTGATGTTGCGCAACAAGCTCTGCAGCGTGCTCAGGACATCTGAGTTTTGAGGCGACGTGAAAAAGCGAATCACTTCCTGTCTCCTGCACAACACCGCCAGGTCCTGTGTTGGCCGCAGGAACCACTGCCTGTAAGGAAAAAAAAGATTTTACATGCATGTGCTGCATTACTGGAACAGTTGCATTTAATATTTTATAAACAAGCAGCAGAAGTAAATGAAAAGGAAATGATTAGGAGATATTAAAAAAACAGCAGCTTTACCTAAAAACTGTTCAAACATTTTTTATTCCAACCAATCAGACAAAAGAGCCCTTTAAATTTGCTTTCAGTTTTGTGCATGAGGACATCTTAATGGAGCTGGAGGTTTTTCTCACCTTAGCAGCTTGGTACCAAACTTGCATCTGCATCGATTCATAATCCCTGAGATTGAAGAATATAATAGAATGGAATTGTACTTTATTGATTCTAAAGGAGATTGATTGTTTTCAACAATAGTTTAAAGTAAAACAACTTTTATTGTAACGTGAGAATCACCAGAGCTGCATACCGTAAAGGCTTAGTCCTTCCTTTTCACCTGAGTGCAGCTTATACACTGATGGGTGCAGATCTGACTTAAAAATTTGGAGGACACTGCGACAAGACAGACATTTCACACTTTTTTTATCCAATTCTTACATGTGTAAAAATCAAGTTACCCTTATATTGCAGAAGAACACACACACACAATCAAAATAATGTTAGGTAAAAGATGGCATCGTTTTTTATTTTGCTTAAGTGAAAGTGAATCCAAGTAAAAGATGGTGAGAAACTTCAATTTTTTAATCAATTTATCAACATTTCATTGTCAGATTGTTACATTTACAAATCTGATGAAGATCTAATTAGCCAACCAGTGTGATTCAGTGTATTTCTGACTTTCAAGTTAGAAGCAGCCATCAAATGTGTGTGGCAGATGACCAAATGACCGGTTTAGCTAAAACCTTAGATCATTAAATGGTTAGATGGTGTCAAATAACTTTCCCCATTGTTCATTGGTACAGAACAACGTCACATGAGACTGACATTTCTTGAGAAGAAGGTTGCAGTCACATCCAGTTGGGCTCTGTTGTTGTGCGACAGAGTATGTCAGAGTAGTCAATCTTCTACATAAATTAGGTTCACAAGAGATATTTTTCTTTTTCACGTCCCATTAAGGATTTGCTGAAGTCTATTTGAACACCTTCTTGTGTAAATAATAAACTGCGTATTTCTTTTTTGTTCATTTTTGTCTGACAACATAGTGTTCCTGGCTAAATTAAGTTTTTTAATAAGAGTTTATCTCATAAGAGATTTTATTTCTTCAGTCACTAATTTAAAAAAAAACCTTTAGTGCAAACTGATAAGAAAATTCAGAAACGTACCTGTAAGTGTCACTGTCAATATATACTCCACCTTTGCTGAATTGAAAAGATACAACAGCTTCAGAGTGAAAGCATTTTTCATTCATTCAAATATTTTAACCATATTAGTTTGTTTTTGGGTAAATATATGACAAAACATTTTAGAAACAGACATCAAAAAAGCCACAAATGCATGCCAAATATTAAATAAATAGCAGTAAAGGCTTGAACTAATTGATTAAAAACACTTCATTGCAAGCCTTAATTTTAAAAAGTAAGTTTTCTCAACTCTGCCTTACAGTGTGTAGGCATGGAATTGTAGGATCGGAACTCCAACACTGCTGTCTTCCAACTCCACTCCCACTCTCCTCCTGTCCAGACATTTTAGCAGAGCGCCCACTGCCCTGAGCTAACCAACAAGTGGACACATACACACAAATTCAATAAAAATCCTGCACACCAACATGCTTCATCTTTTCACAGGGTAGTTAAACATCGGAGGATTTCTCCAAACACTGCTCACCATCAGAGGCGAATCGAAGGTAATGCAGGAAGAGAGGTAGGACATTCTGTCTCTTTCTGAGATGGAGGCGGGCAGTAGAGGCAGATGAGCCGAGAGGAGTCTCTGCTTACCAACTTCCAAACCTGCAGGAATCAAAAGCATGAACAAATGCTAACAGTTGCAAAAGAAATAAAGCTACATGACAGGCGTCAAGGAGATGGATGCTGTGGGTGGGAATTACCAAAATCCACATATGGATACGTCACCACCTCTGGTTTGTAGTGAGGATTGGAGGCTGAAAAAATTGTTTCAAAATTGTTTATTTAATGTGAATACATCATGTGTGTTCTGAAAAATAAATAGTGGCCTATTACAGCTATATCTTCAGCTGTATCTTCCTCTTATCACAACTGACTACAGTGTCAAACATGCCTAATCTCAGTCGACTCCCTTGACCCAAAAACAGCATGTTCCACATCTAAACAAAACACTCCAACACATTTTCATCCATTGCTCACCAAGCCGTTGCAGGAAACGAGTCATGCAGCGCTCCATCTTTGCACTCGTGATGATAACTTGGGGACTAATCTCCTGAATGACTAAACATAAAAAAAACAAATATGAGATATTTATATGATGAGGCTGATGAGACTCATCCATACCCACTATACAGGTCTGCTGCTGCTGTTTACCTCTGGCCAGCAGGTGGAGATCATAGTTGTCAGGAGTGTCTACCATGTAATGTAAAGAGGAGTCCCCGCTGTCATAGAAGCAAAGGCCAATCTGACCATGTTGTACCAAAACACTCAGCAAAACCTGCAAATAATCAAGGAAGCACAAAAGAGTCCAAATGTCTACATAATTATCAACCTTTCAATAGAAGAACGAGTCCATCTGTGCTCACTAAAGAGGAGTCTTCCTCCTCTTCTTCCTCTTCGTTCAAACCAGGGGCCCCCAAAACCATTCCTCCTCTTCCTCTCAGCTCCTCCAGAGATCTTGACATTTGTTTCCTAAGGAGAACAAAAACTGTAATGCTCATGTATTTCTTTAGTTTAATGATATGAAGCATTTTTATCCCCAGAAAAGGCAACAAATAAAAATACAATACAACAACAATTAAAAAACAGACAATAATGGCCAAGCTTATTTAACTAGATTTGATTAATTAACTAATTAAATGCTGTTGCATATTGCTGTCTAACAAACGTTTTTACACGTTTTAATGATCAATTTCTGTAAACCCCTTAAACCGTAAATAAACAGTAGTGATAATAATCACATGTTTTTTTTCAGTTCGCCAAATTTTGTAGTTTAAGTTTTTAAAATAATAACTTTTCATAGCAGAACACCGGTACGTCTTTTTTTTATCATACCGGAAGTTACGAGCTAGCTTAAATCATCAATGACTTTGACATAGCATGCTAACATTTACGTTACTGACTTTTTTCAGCTCAAATAACAGAAAGCCCGTCATAAATAACTTTAAATGTGTAAATAATAATATTTACAATAATAAAATACGATAGATAGTGACTTTTTTTTAATGTTCTGAAATAAATGTTTAAGGGTTTATTTTTGTTCAGCACATCTTGATGAAAACTTTTTTAGTTATTTCACGTATATATTTTTCCTTGTTTAAAGTAAGGTACTTACCTGTGGATCCTTGTCTTTATGGGGCAAAAAAATGAAATCCTTATTGCAGGTACACAGACTTTATTAAAAGTGAGACACTAGCCCCTTCTCTGCTTGGCACCTACCCCCCATATATACAATATATACAAAAGATAATTTTAAGTAGGTAAAAAAACGTTATCAATACTATTAGCCTATATATTTAGATATTATTTGCTTATCTTTCCATTTATTAATTGAAAATTCAAAATATGAAATGTAATTGATTGGACATAAATATTGGCTATGATCTCCACAACCCATTCATAGCATGATGTTTTTTTTTTTTTTAAATTGTTGTTCTGTAGCTTTAACAAAGTTTCATAATTGTTCACTCATCATGAATAGGCCTACTAGAAGTGTAACTGACCTAAAATCGATCCAGGACATCTTAGCCAAAAATAGTACAGGTGCTTTATTCCAGATGCCTTGTATTTCTGGCAAGATAAACAAGTGAAAATTAAATATGTGTACAAACAAACAAGTAAACAAGAACTAAGGCCAAATGCACTTTATAATTTTTACGTTATTGTAAAATAAACCTACTGTGCCACAATCCAAATGCTGTTCCAGGATTGATTATTGATTGATCTAATTTTGAAATGATCTTTCATTGACATAGGTCGATTCAATTTGATTTGATTTGGCTCTGCCTTGGACAAATTAATCTTGTTGAATAATAGGAATAGGAATTGATTCATCAATTAATCATTGCACCCTTTAAAAATACACACACACACATATGTATAGTCATTTTTTGTTGTTGATTTGCTGTGTTTGTATGGACAAACCCTTCTTTTTTGCACAAACCATTTCTCAGTTTTGTTTTAGTTTTCATGCTGATTACTTTTAATCAGCTTTAATGAATTTTTAAACCCATCGCTAAGGTTGATATTTGTTTTGAAGCTTGTTGAGTAGACATGTTTTCATTTGATTTTACATCAATAGGTAAGACATGCCTTCATTGACTCTATCACCACAAAGCACAATGTTGTAGATGTCCAGTGGTTTGCTAACATAATACAGCTGTGATCCTGAGCCGGACTCTTGTGCCCTTCTTGGAGAAAGGACTTTTTTAATCGTTTCAAACTACCAACTTATCTTGTTCTCGTTGTTCTACTATTGATTTTTACTTTTTACACTCCAATGCTTGAAAGGTCTAAGGTACAGTCATTGGATTTGGGGAATTTTACTCACAAAGTGTCAGAACTTGGAGACGATTTCATGCTTGGATGTTTTTCCAGTTGTAAGAAGGTATTTATGTTTAAAAAATGCAAGGTTATATATGTCTGGTGTTGTCTGATCCTTGCTTGTTTCCTTTTTACCTCCTATTTAATTTGAGGTAAAAACCCTATAATAGTGTTCATAATGGTTTGTAAACATGTGTTTATAAAGGCTCACTAAATTTTATTAAAACTTGACATAAACAACAATAAATGTGTATTATATGAAATTCAATAGACTGGCGACCTGTTCAGGGGGTACCGTACCCTACTTTCGCCCAACAGTAGCTGGGTTGGCTTCAGCATCCCTGTCACCCTGAAAGGGATTAAGCAGCTTCTCAAAATTGATGGAGGAATCACCATATTATACACAAACTAGACTTTATTGTTTTGCATAAACTGCTGAAATTGTAATTTTCTGAGAAAAGTTTCCAACTGTGTTGAAGTTTAAGCATGCAAAAAAAAAAAAACATTTAAAGAAAACAAATACTTTTCAAAATATCCCTTTCTATTTACAATAATTTTCTCAGTAGAAATAAGCACAAGCTTGTAAAACATGAATGAAACAACCCTTTTTGTGATACAGTGCACAGAATTAGTAGGAATACAACAGAAAATGCTGGAGATAAGGTGGTAAAGGCAATTTCTCCAAATGGTTTTGCTCTTGTTTTCCCAAAACCCTGCGAATAGAGAGTCCACATAATGCCATCAGGGGTGGGGGTTCACCTGGGAATAAAAGACAAAGCAGTTTAGTGATTTTTCTTTGCATTCTTTTATTATTGTGTATAAACATGCAATACTGACATGTGCTGCCATTCAGATAGCGTAATTGAATGTGGGCTCCTCCTCTTACGCTGCTTACTGCTGGAAACAGTTCCACTCCATGAGGAAGATCCTTAAAAGCTACGCCAAGGAAATTCCCATCAACAACAAATCCCAGAGTTCCTGCGTCAGCGTCCAAGACCAGCAGGATGCGTTCAGGAATGACAAATGCTGCTCTGGATACCTTCGTGTTTGAGAAAGAGGAAAGTTCTGGTCCTAAACTGTCTGCATTATCAGAGGGGCTCCTCTTCTCTTTACCAGGATACGGCTTCAGCATTTTCCCAGCATGCCACAGCTGACTGCTTACAAGCTCCCACCCCCAAGATTGGGAGTCTCCCCCCACAAGCACTTCGTAACCTGTAATCTGCAGGGGACAGTCCAGCGTGGAAACTCCTATGACTGCATGGCTGCCTCTATGTTTGGGGCTCCACAACAACTCCCATAGGTGAAGCCCCCCCTTCACACCCACCTCAGCCCTCACTCCATCACTGCTCATCTCTGCAGGCATTCGCGTCACTTCCTGTTTGCATGGCGACAGCAGGAAGTGAGGGGAGCTGCAGCGAAAGCTCCAATGAGAGCGTCTGTCTACTGGATTAACTGGGGAGGCGGCGAGCATCAGGGCAAGGCGCGAAGAGGTCGGGACAGCCAGCGGAAGAAAGAGCGATGGGGGTTGGTGGTTTCTTCGACTTGTCCTGGCGTTAAACCAAACCGACAGAAAGAGACCCATTGGTTCCAAGAGCTTTAAAGGGTGGTGTCAGGAGCAATCAGACGAAAACTAGGGAGAACAGAAGAAATAAAATCTTTTATAAATAAAAATGCATGTAAATATGTGTGATAAAAAGTAAAGCAAAATAAAACTTTATTGTTAAGAGGAACAATTAAATGTAAAAAAAAAAAAAGACGAATGAATCAATATCTAGAGTAACTAAAACTTTGCATTGACAAAAATATTTTCCTATAAATATTTACAGTCCTGATCAAAATCTTAAGACTAGTTAAAAAAATGAAAGAATGTAGCATCAAAATGCAAAAAGAAGAAAGAGGATCAAGAAAACAAATATTTCAAGCTGCCAATATATTGAAAAAAATGTAAATAAAAAGTACTTTTACTCAGCTAATAAAACGTTTAAGCTTTTTAAAAAACAGAAATTGTGCCACAATTTGCATTCAGTGGTATTTTTTAATAAGTAATCCTCCTGTTAAGGTCTCTTGAAGGAGAAAAAGCTCAACGTCTTTGAAGGTGGCAGGATTGTTTAGCTGCATAAGCATTGCAGCTGAGGTTGGATGCAGTAACACAGTAGTTTTAATTTTAAAAAAAGATCTTCAAAGTCACAGAGAAAAAAAAAAGAATGGTGAATGATCCAAAGTGCTGTCCGCCGAGACGCAGGACGATCCTTGACCCAAATTAAGACCGTCACTAGTGCTAACCGTTGCTCACTGATCAGAAGGCATTTGCAGGAGAAGGGCTTCAAAAACAAAAAAGGTCAACAAAGGTCACAGCTGCATCAATCCCATAAAATTGCTCAGTTGAACTTTGCAAGGAAACACCAAACATGGGACATGATGAGAAAAAATGTAACCCTGGTGGTCCTAATGGGTTCCAACGTTATTGGCATGACAAAGAGAGCCCACCTGAAATGTTTATTACATGGAGGTGGAGCCATCGTGGTCTGGGATGCTTTTCCTTCTTCCGTCGAGGATGTCACAGCTTAAGGGAATTTTTCAGGAGAAAAACCTCACCCTTTTCTGACCATCGTGCATGTTCTCCAGATTGTATATAAAATTCACTTACCAGCTGTTTTGAGTGCTGTGGTGGGGTGATCAGAAGTTGTGTGTTTTGCAGCATCCCCGCCTTTTAAAGATCTCTTATCAGGTCTTATCGCGGCTCGGTAACGTAACAGCTCCATTTGACCCGGTTTCTGCCGTCGACCTCCAGGGCGGGAACAGCGCATTTTATCACTCCAGGCTGACGCCATCCACAGCAACGGTGACAAGGACGACAGATCCGTGACGCGCTTTGAAAAGAAGGAAGGCAGGGATGCCGAGAGGAAACGTCCTGCCCGCTCCACCTATGGATTTATCCTTTGTGTTTGTGTCGCAAACCTCGTTATCGCGTCCTGTAATGCATGTAAACGTAAATAGCGAAACACAGAAACAAAAGCACACTCGGGCTTTTCACTAGCAAGAAGAGGAAAACAAAATAAAACCCAAATCGACTCATTATTTTACAGAAAACAGACGCGTCATGCGCACTTGCATATTTTACCCTGCGCACTGACTTGCAGGGCACGGATCTATATTACATCCATATTTTCGGGTAGATTGATACTTAGGCTAATTATTTCTGCAGAGATAGATAGATAGATACATATTTATTTGTCACTGTCACAGGTACAATGAAATTAATGATCTAATTGCTGTCTTTCGACTGCCTCAGCTTGTTCAAGTGATAGCATTGAAATTGTTTCCAAAAGATTTCTGTCAGTAAACAAACAAACAATTGATCATTCCTTGGTTGTTTTTTTTAACATAATGGAAGAATTATATACATAACTACTGTCAAATTTGGTCTTGAGAAAATTAAAAAATCAAACATGTTTTCAGAAATATTTTGATAGTTCTCCATAATGTACAAAAGCTATTTCTGTAAGTGGCTGCAAGGTGTCATCACACTGCAAGAAATGCGTTTTTTAATCTAAAAAACATTCACTAAAATTTCACACATAATTATACCAAAAACTATACTAGTTATTTTTTGCTTTGTATATGTAAAAAAAAACACTCACTAGCCACTTTATAAGGCACACCTGTTTAACTGCTAATGCAAATGTCTGAAC
Organism: Oryzias celebensis; assembly: GCA_014656515.1. Taxonomy (NCBI): domain Eukaryota; kingdom Metazoa; phylum Chordata; class Actinopteri; order Beloniformes; family Adrianichthyidae; genus Oryzias; species Oryzias celebensis. Next base: position 13,213,566 of record BNCR01000015.1, on the reverse strand, counting down.
AGCCAATCACAAGGCAGCAGCTCTATCCATTTAGGCATGTGGAGTCATAACGCTGGAATCATCTCCAATTGGTTTCTTTACATGACAATGAGTTCACTGGACTCAAATGGTCTCCACAGTCACCAGATCTCAACCCAATAGATCACCTTTGGCATGTGGTTGATCGGGAGATTGACATCATGGATGTGCAGCCGACAAATCTGCAGTAACTGTGTGATGCTATCATGTCAATATTCTACCTAAAGGGCACCCTAAAGTTTTTACTGGGACATTTTTTAAGTATAGTAAGACCTAATGTTTTTGCAGGAATTGTGTTTTCTGTTTATTGTAGTTAACTATTTCATTTAAAACAGAAAGAACTTGACTAATCACCCAACTTGAAATGTTTTCTTTATTTCAAGGAAGGACAAAACCAAAAGTAAAAGAAAAAATACAATACAACAAAGTTGACATTTCAGGCTCTCAATCAGAGCAGTTGAAACACAGTCTAATGTGAACAATCAGCATTATGCTAGGAGGTGCACTTCAAATATATATATATATATAAATGTATATATATATATTTAATTATATATATATTAAAATATCACAACTAAGGATTTGAGTTTTTGTACTTTAGAGGAGTCAAAAGAAGCATAACACACTGCAACATGAAGTTTTTTGGTGTAAACAAAAACTCAAAAAGGTTCACTGACAGTTTGTGCCCACATCATGCAGAGGTAGAGCAGTCGACCTCTGATTGGAAGATCATTGGTTTGGTTCCCGCTCTGTTTGCCCATGTGCCGATGTGTCCTTGAGTAACACACTGAACCCCACAATATATAATATGAATATAGGTCGGCGCCAGTGTATTAATGTAAAGGACACATGCTTATATTTAATGCTGTTAAAAACAGCATAAACACGTTTTTTTAATTGTAATGCACTCAACTTTTTAAAGACCCACTACAATGAAAATTGTGTCTGGTGATTTCAATAAGTTATTGTGGCCTTTTTCTCCTTATAAAGGACACAAATGGATAACTAAGCTCAAAAATGAATTCTGAGTGTTTTTGTTTTCAAATGATTGTGAATCAGGAGCAGACGAAGAAAAATTGCTGTTGGAAAAAGTCTGTAGTTGTGACGTGGACGCCATAATCGATGGTCCATTTTGATGCATCCACTTGTAGACAACTAGATCCATGTACGACTGCATTTTCCTCGTCTGAGCTGGAATATGACTCAAAACTGTACGGTTAGATAAATCCACTATTGCTCGCCCTTTTTGTTGCGTTGGTAATGTTAGGTTGGGGTTGTGAGGGGCTGTAAGATAGTGGTAGAGAGGGAACAGATCCATCTATTCATGTTCAGAGTGAAAATAAATAGTTAAGTCAAATAGTTTTCACTTCTTCAGTTTGACAAAATATGATTTAAACAACAGAGTTTCAAATCAAAGTTTGTATATGAGACGTTTTTTCTGATCAGTTCAAATCTTTTGTGCCACAATTTCTTCAAATTGTGTCATCAACAAGGAGCTTTTTTTTCTAATTTTGTCAGGCTGTTTAATATTCAATCAGATTGATTTCTGGCAGATGTTCTCTTGTAAAAAAGTAGTCCAGCAACAAAAACAAGGAAACCAAACAGCAGTGCAAATGTTCCAACAGCGATCTTGTTCCTCACTCCTCCAGACATCGGCTCTGAAAAACATATGACAGAAACCAAACTGGATTTACTTTGTTTGTTCTCAGTTGCAAGCACAAAAATGCAGAAAAGTCAACAGGACACAAGATTTCCACTCAAACTGAGCAAGAGTCCTTTAAAATAACCCAAAAACTGAGTCTGTTTTCAGCAAAAGATGCTGGTTCTTTTAGGCTGGCTGACATTTTGGAGATACTTCACGCGTTTATGACGGCTTATGTGAGATTCAGATGCAGATTACTGTTTACATCTGGTGTAAAAAATGTTTAGCTGCAGCTGGCAGACAGAAAAGAGAAGAACAAACTGCAGAAACAACAGGCTGAGAGGCAGTGACACCTCTGAGTTTGGGTCATTCTCTTACCCCAATTATAACATTTCGGCTCCTTGAGGCTGGCATGTTCCACCATACAGGTGATTTCCTCTCCAGGTGAGGGCGTGTACTCCAAGTATGAGTGGATTTGATAGAGCCAGTTTCCATTAGGCAGCTCCTTAGTGGATGTCACATAATTTATCACCTTCTCTCCATTTCTGAGCCAAGTCAGCTTGATTTGCTTTGGATAGAAGTTGTACGCACTGCAGGCTAGCAACGCTTGGTGGTCGTTTCCTTGCCTTTCGACTGACGTCAGTCTGACAGAAGGCTCCACTGTTGGAAAAAAAAGGCCATACAGACATAGCATGTGATTAACAATTATAATTTTTTAATGGAAAGAGTCTCTCTTGTACAATCCTCAAATGCATGTTAAGGCAGATAGCATCATGTTTGGGCATTAAAAGGTAATACCATAGCTAAAGTGATATAGCTTGCTATCATTATTAATGAAACCCCACGTCTGAGAGCACTAGTGCAAATCCACGGGACATCTGGTACACTGAGAAATAAATTATGAGTTATGTTCTAAAGTATAATCTGATAAAACGGACTGAACTACATTAAGTTATGTTAGTCAACATTACCTGGATGTGACAGAAGGTCAAATACTAAATTTGTGTGGGTTATGCATTTTTCTCTATTTTTCACTGCTTGTTTCAGAAAGTGTTTGGATTTATTGAGACCATCTGCAAAGTCCTTCGTTTTCTTTGTGTAGCCTTCATACTTTCCCAGCGAGCTGTTGTATTGAAACATTAAAACCTTGTTGAAGTAGACCTGCTCCAGATACACCAGATCATGGTTGGATGTAAAATGACACTTTAGCTCGCCATGGGCATAAACCGCATCTGTGATACAAGGCAGCAAGACTTAGACATATTTGAACTCATTCTGCATCAATTTAATGTTATTTTAAAAATAGAAAAATTTACTTACTTGTGCTCGGAAATAAAAGGAATAAAGGCAAAAAGCTTTGAAGAACAAGCATGGTGACAAGAGTGGTTCCTTTTGAGAAAAATTCTCAAATGAAAGATTTAAAATGGGAAGTACGCCAGACTGCTTTGCAACATTTTTAAAGCATGTGCCTCACTATGTAGGTGTGGTTTCAGTGGCATCAAGTCAGGCAATGTCTGAAAGACTGCGGAACCCTACCACGATGCATACATTTATTTTACAAGGCAGTTCAAATCTGTGTTTAATCCTAAAATATTGTGGCACTTTTTTGATTTAAGCTACATTAAAAACCGTCCATTTTAAAACTTTTTCCAAACATTACAAATTACTGTACAGATCGCAGTGTTGTTCTTTTAGGAAGTTATTTTACACCGTAAATCCCCTCTTTTCTCAAAATTTTAAAAATAAAATGTTTTTTTGCAAAAAGCAGGCCAAAGTCTGGACTTTCAGAGTCACACAAAGATGTTAGATTCATACATCTGTGCACATATGAAACTGGAATACCCAGAGGAAAAAAACGCACGTATGCAAAAGAGAATATGAAACCCAAAATTTGAACTTTGACTTTCTTGCTAACCACTATACCACCATGCAGAAGCAAAACAAAAATCAAGAAGTGGGCTTTTCATCACATGATTGCTGCATGTTATTTGGGACTTCAGAGAGTCAAATTTATGAACATGGCTTGTTCTTTCTAGCATTTGTACTGAGCGTGAAAACATCAACATTTCTGTCAGATCAACTGAAATTCCTGCAGATGCTGCTTTTTAAGTTGTGCTAAAGGATTGTTTATGACCATCTACAGCTTTGATAATGAATGTTAAACATAATTAAATAGAATCATTTATTATGCCTGACTTTTAAACATCAATGGGGCCATCAATATTCTAGTAAACTATATTACATAAGTTCACACATATTATATGCATGTATTTAGACAAGCTTTTAGAAAATAACAATCTTTTTTTAACCATTTTAATATAAAAAGGAAAATTGCCACCTAATTTGCATGAAATGTGTTGTATGTAATGTATTACATAAATTTCACTAACTACTCCTGGAAAACGTTTTTTGTAACTTAATGGTGTTTTGCAGTTAATTATGGAGAAAAGCTTGACCTAATATGAGTTTAAAGGTGAACTTGACCAAGATGTAAAAAGTTGTATTTATGTCTCGACTAAAGCTGTAAAAAATGTCAAGATCAGACAGGGAAAACTTATAGATGTTTCCTAATATGTATTTCAGCTGTTTGGGTTGATGTATTTTGTGCAAAAAATAAAAATGTACAAACAATAATACTAAAATTTAATGTAATAACAACAACAACAACAGTGGTCATTTTGAGGCACATTTAATAAGTGTTTTGCAACATGTAACGACACAGATATTAAATAAATAGTTGCGTAGTGTAATGCTGTTATAGATTTACATTTGTACCATTTAGACAGTTTTAAGAGGTAAAGCCTCAAACACGAGTTCTGGATTCTCAGGCAGACATCCAGAATGACAGATATACTAATAGAGTAATTGGGATCTGAACACAAAAATATTAATTTCTTTTGAGTGCTTTGATGATTAAACATGTTCCAGCTGCAACTCCCAATAAACCCAGACCCAGACTGACTGCAAAGAAAACCTCCAGATTAAAATGTTGATGACGGAATTCAGGTTCTGTGAAAACACAAATCACAATAAGTAAATGAGGCGTTAGAATTTTAAAATGATATAAGCATATTGAAATGCTCACCCCAGAGAACTGTTTTAGGACTTTCCAGAGCTGGATGTTCCACGGTGCAGCTGTAAACATCTGTCCTGCTCGGTGTAAATGACAGGGTTGAGAACTGATGGAAGGTTTGATCCTTGTTGGGATAATATCGACTGTGTGACACCCCTTCTGACACTGGATTTCCATTTTTAGTCCACTTGACTTGAACTGATGGCGGGTAGAAACCATTCACAAAGCAGATGATTGTGTTTTCCACCTCCAGTTGAACTTCTGCTGCAGTGTAGAGGAATATCTCCTCAGGAGGATCTTTGTAAGTTTAAAAGAAATTTTAAAAGTTAAAAAGAAAACATTTCTGTAACCAGGAAAAAAAATATTTTAACATAATTTTTTAAAAAACCCAATCCTAAAACTCCAAATTATTTACTGAATTTTTCATACTTCTTTTAGAAATCAAACATCAGTCAGACAAACACAAAAACTTGAGAAGTTACACTTTGATGAAAAGAGTCGTCTGCACATGAATATTTTAAAAAAACTTAAAAGATTCTTGTTCCTGTTCACTAAAATACAGCAACATTCAAATAGATTGTTGATTTGGTTTCAGATTTGTTATCTGACAAGTTAAAAAAAGTGTTCTCTAGGACAATGATATGTCTTCCCAAATGATGATGAAGTATTATAAACGGACAAGTGTGTACTCTGTTTGGTAAAGAAAATCCTTTATCATTTTGACTTGCCTTTTTCTTCTGCCTTTGCTGTAAAATAGATATGTGTTAATTGGCACCAAATTCTGTTTTTCTTTCCATTATTATATGCTCTCAAATCATCAAATAGGTCACTTAGATTGCCCTTAATCAAAGAAGGTCCTGTGTAGACAGTGATTTCTTTTTCAAAGTCCACATAGAAGACCTCTTCAGAATCAAACTCCAGCAGCACCTCAGTTGGACCTTCTTTAAAGCAGCCAATAAAGTACGATAATTCATGTTCAACTGAAAGAAAGAAAAAGAAAGAGATGTTTTAAAAAATTAGCAAACAATATTTGAATCCTTGTGTTCTTGGTGTTTTCAGATTAAATTCAGTCATTCCAAGAAACACAATCAAGAAACATCCTTACACTGAGATGAGACAAAAAAGCTGTGGAAGATCAGGAAACTCTTTAAGTAGAAAAACATCGCTCCGGAACCTTCTTCAACGAACAAGTTTTGAGAAAACAAGAGCTTAAATCTCACATAAGGTTCCTTTATAGAAATGACCACAACTTCCTTCTTTTTTTTTTGCTGAATTTCCATCACGATTCTCTCACTAGTTTTTCAACTTCTTACTTGACTTATTTCATAGTGGTTCAAGAGAATCAACCCTGTTTTAAATAACTACTCAGAGGAAGTTTTTAGTAAAAGTTAGCAAAATCTTTTACAAATCTACCAGCTTTGTGACATTTTTAATCATTCAATCAGTTTCTGTGTTTCCTTGTATTCATTAATTTGTTGTTGCTGGCATTGGTCAAAAGAAGACAGAGGAAAACAAATATTTCAGATTTTGGAAGTTCAATCTTTTTTCTTCAAATCGTTGTAAAAATGTAAAATGCTTTCCAAAAAACATACATGATGAAGGGAGTCTTCATAATTTCTGTGTAAAAGTTTTGTTTTTTTTGGATAGCAGTCATCATGGAGCAAACTTTGATTTTTTTTTTTTTTTTTAAATTTCTGCATTTTTGTTTATTATTTACGACAGAGTATTTGGGCCACCAAAGAAAAAGGTAGTATTACGAGATTTAATATAGTAAATTTACGACTTTAAAAAATGTTTTGTTTGTGAACTGGCCCTAATACTCTGTCTAATACCAGTCCGTTGCACAGCTCACATTCACACTTAAAGACAATTAAGAACTATCAATTACCATAAAATGATTGTTTTTGGACTATGGCTGGAATGCTTGGAGAAGGTCAACACATACGCACAAGGAGAAGATACAAGCTCTGTGCACGCAGAGGGCCTTCTTGATGTGAGACTAGTGGGCTGACCACTACGCCAATGTGCAGGCCCCCTAACATTATACAATTTTATAAATCAAAATGTATGGTCAACACATGTCTATGGATGACAATCGTGTTAAATTTCAAGGTCAGTTGGGAGAGCTGAAGTCTATCCAAGCTGTCGTTTTAACAACAATAAAAAAGAAAAACCAGATCAGCAACACATTTCATTAATATTTACTCTAACCCACATTTTACAGAAATAGATTGTGGAAGACACTAACCGAAGAATTTTGGGGTATCCTTTGTATATTCCACAGATATTTGTAGGTCAACCAGTGTTCTTTTTGGGGTTGTTTAAAATTTAGCACAGTGTCTGATTTATTGTTCCCAAAATGAAGCTCCTGGAATTTTCTTTTCTGTTTCTTACCACCACACAGTCTAACTTCCCCTTGAGATAAGATCTCTTTTCCAATGAAGACCTGGGCTAAAAGGCAACATTGCAAGAGAAACATACAGTTTAAACAGAATGAAAATAAAAACAATTTAAAAAAGAACAATTTAACAACGATAAAAGGTTAAAAACCGTCAGGTCAGAAGTAAAATGGTCATCATTCTTTTAAGTTCTCAGAAAGCTTGGCTTTAAGGCAATTCAAGGAAACTAGGTCACACAGATGCAGAGACTTTTGAATATTATTCCAGGAGAGCAGAGCAGCAATAGAAAAGGCGCTTTTTCCTAATTAGGTATGAATTTGCTTTGGAATTTCTGTCTACACTATTTACTTTCCAATTTCCATAAATGTTTCCCAAATAGATTTTTTTAAGTATATATTTTTAATAGTCATATTCTGTGTTCTAAATCCTGGGTTTTGGACCTTGAGCTTGAGAACTTGCAAACAATTTATATATATTTTCTTACTTTTAATATTCTTCTAAAACATCACCTCTGACAACAACAATCCACATGATTTCCATCTTTTTGAGTTTCCTCTGTGATCAGACAGATACAATACATAATTGTGTCCAGACTGGCTGATCTACAATTTGTGATAAGAGAAACGTCTTAACTCTGACCTTAACAATGAGACTCAAGACTTAACCTGAACTCACAGCTAGCTTGACTAGAACTCACAAAACGTTACTTGTGTTCATTTCTGCTGAACAAGTTTAATGAATAAATGCTATTCACACAACTGTTGTCCCTTATGAACGAGAGCAGAAGTCTCTCAAAATCTTTCTTTTTATCACTTTAAAAACATATATATATATATAGTGCATTTAAAAGCATTTAAATATTGGACAATTATTTGTTTCTGACAAAATGAGGCACAAAATGACAGACTAGTATTGTGCCTTTTAGAGCAAATATAGACTTTTGGCTTCAAATTCGTTTTTTAAAAATAGTTAAATATTTTTAATTGTTTTTTTTTTCCAATAGTTGCATTTAATTTTATGTTATTTATTTTATTAATATATTATTATTCTAAATTATTTTATTTAAGCTGTTGGGATGGTCATTTCCATCAAGTGGACGGAAGATGGCGCCAGAGTTCCACAGACAGTCAGGGTGCCTGCGTGTGGTTCTCGCCTCCTGCTGGTGCTGCTCTGATACTGGAGACTCAGCAGCAGGGCCGTCCTCCTCCCTGACCCTGGCCCGACGATGGAAAAAAAAAAAAAAAGTGGTGAAGGGGCTGGATGCATAGAAACACGGCGTTGCAGACTGGAAAGCGGGACTGTTGTTGGTGCAGGACAAGAAATATGACCACCTTTGCGGAATAAACGCTGTGCACCAACAGTGAGTTTTTAAAGACCAAATATTGTATTTCTTGAGTTTTTAAAACCGTTTGCTTTGATTGACACATCTGCAGTGATGTGGGCTTTGAATTGGAGTAGAACCGCTGCGGTTGTACTCTACCTTGTTGGGAACCTCGTCTCCAAAGGCAACACAAAAACATCACCTGAGGACACCGCCACACAAGGTAAATAAAAAATACGTCTTTATTCACTTTTTATTCATTTTAAAGGGACCGAGCTGGAAGCCTTTGGGCTAACAGAGCCGCTAGCTCTGGTACTGATGTGACCAAACTTAGCTAGCATTAGCCCGTTAGCTAGCAACATTTAATTATAAACTTTGCGCTTTTGGAAGTTTTGTTCAAAGTTCTGCGTTTGAGTCGTTCGTAATATATTTAAATACACATACTTAAAAAGCAAAAGTGTAAAAAATACTTTTAAAATGAATAAAAACGTGTTTTGAGATTTGGTTCGTTGTTTTACGGGACTCTAGCTGCTGAGATTTTTCCTCTTAATTGATCTTTGTCTTTGTAACTGCGCACCTTTTCACGCGTTCTTGTTTTTGTTTCGACTGTCATTTAAAGTTCATAAAAACGCGTTTTTCCCTCAGAAAAAAGTGCTTTTTTATGCCATGTTTATCCCCACAAATTAAAGCTACCAAACACCTCAACTTGACCAACTTTATTGTGTAAGCTTTTATAGGACGTCATATTCACCTTGCTTACTTTGTCTGATTTAATCAAGTACTTTCTTTCTTTTTCTCAAGAAAATATTATTTTGAACCTATCTAGTGTACGTTATCACCTGAAGCTTTTGGCAAGTTAAAACACGAAGTATCCCAGTGCACATACCAAATACTTAGAACATTTGTCAATCTCATAACCCTAATTTTAGTACATTTTTTAAGGAAAATATGTCAAACAGGACGTTTTTGAATTATGAATTAGAACAAAAAGAACATTATTTTTATTGGAGAAAACAAAATGCCCCCTTTATTGGTTTACAATGTCAGACAGAACATAAAACCTTTTTTTCCTGCTTTAAAGTCCTACTCCAATCATCTTTTGATCTTTTGTAAAAGCATCCTCAGTGTTCTTTTAATAATGGTTATGCCATTTTAAGGGCAAAATCCAAAAACCTGTCGCTTTCAAGGACATGGTTTCTACAAAGCGGCAGGAATCATCAGAAATTCGCCTTTGAGTTGTTTACATGAGTGATGGCGGGGAGTAAGCCAGTCCTCATTTCCCATCATCCCTTTATTGAGACTCTCCTTGGCTAGCTCACAGCCCTTTACAACTACAAGCTAAAATTAGTGATGCAACAAAAATTGCAAGCAGTATAGGAGTTATCCATAGTTAACCAGATGGCAGGTCAGACAAGGAAAATTAAAATGTACAAGGATTTATTTGTCTACAAGTGGATGCATCAGAATTCAGCGGAGCTCTGTCCCTGAAGTGCAAATTACTTGAGGCAAAAACATTTTAAAGATCACAACCACAAATAAAAACACATAATAAAGATATTTAATACAACAGAATTACATTTAAGAAACCAAAACAAAATTTCCAAAACCAAAACGTAAAAAGCAAATTTGAAAAACAAACCAAAAAAAAATTTGAAAACAAAAAATTGAACGAAACACAATTTGAATAAATTTGAATAAGGAAATACTCAGAAATGCCATTTTAATCCTAATTTTCTTAATATGTCCGCTAGCATGACAAAAAAGCTATATGAACATGTTAAACCACGATTTTCATTGGAGTTTGCCTTAAAAAGTAATTCTGCTAACACAGACCCTGGTTTTTTAATGTATTACATCCACTTAAAAAGGAGTAAAGTTCAAATCCAAATGAAAAGTTTCTTATCTAGTGGTAAGTTTTTTTGCATTGACCATTTTTAGTGTTAATATCTTAAAGATGATGATGTGTGTGGGTCTTTATCTTCTTGTACTGACCATATGATTGAAAACATGTTGAAGGGGGAAAAAAAAAAGTCTGAATTTTTTTTTTATACAGATGAAGTGAACCTATTGGTGCTTAACCTTTCACCACGGCAGCCGATTCATGAATATGAATCTCATTCTGTTTGCCTTTCAGCTAGCCACAAACTTCAAAGGTCCCTTCTCATTGTGGTTAAAAACAAGAAGCGGTGTTTAAGATCATTGCTTTTATGTTTTTACATACACACGCATACAAAGACACGTCACAGTCGTCTCTAATGGATTTGGTGGCCTACATGTGGGCTTTTTTCTTTAGTTGTGTTTACAGTTGAAATATTTATAGAAAGCACAGTATACAACATAATGACATTTTGGATTTCTTTTTTTTTTTTTGTCATGACGTTTGTTTATTTTATTTTGGCATGTTGAAGCTGACTTTTTTTGTTTTAACTTCTTTCTGTATTTAATTCTCCACAAACCAACCTTTTAATATCTTAAACTTTGTTATGAACAGGTCAGTATGTAAGATCTCTTGTTGTCAGTGCTGGACTCAGTATATAGATAAGTGGAGCCAGACAATCTACCTGCATTTGTGTCTTACTTGCATTACTGATGCCTATTATTGGCGTGGCATTACATCTCCTGAATACAAACATGTGTTGAACTCGAATGAGTGGTTCCAGACACTGCGCTAATCAAATCGTTGGGTAACTAGTTTGCCAAGTTTCATTCATTTCACAAGATACTGCTAAGTTCAAATGAGGTCACGAGGAAGCACTGTTTTGGAAGGGTCCAGGTTTAAAACCTGCTGAGACAGACAGCAGAACTAATGGTGTTTTTATTGTCGCATTAGGTTAACTGTAAAGAGTCCATTTTGCGTTCAGCCTGTTGATGTAACCCAATTACTTCATGCCCCTGCTGAGTTAATGGTATCGACAAACTCTTATGTGATCTTGCTTTGAATCTTGCAAAGTGAGAGATCGTGACCTGCACCCGTCTGTGTGGTTGTTGTGCCACAGCTTTAGTTTAATGTGGAAAACTCGTGCATTTCAGTTGTGCACAAAGTGTTTCATGCTGGGACTCTTGCGGGGCTGCTTTGTCACTGCATGAGTCCTTGTTTCGTATAAGTAATGTATACTGCTCTGCAAGATCCAAATTATTTTCCATAAGAACCAAGTAACAAACACGGTCATATAATGAAAACAGTTTATCCAAAATACTTTTTTTATAGATTTACTGAGAAATTTACCTCTATTCCTTATTTTATCTCTTTATTGTAAATAATTTTTAAAGTGCTGCTGTTCAGATAAACATATATGAACTTTAATGTCATTCAATGACTTGTCCTGTCTTGTAATGACTTGGTAGTCAATTCAATTTAAGAGCATACGTTTGTTGGGGTTTTTAACTATATGTGTATAGTCCCTATGTAAACTTCCCATTGTTTTTACATGAAAATTTTAATTTTTGGTAATTTTTTTTGTTTGTTTGCAAGCATTCCTCTTTGAACCAAAAAAAAGATCCAATTTGTGTTAATAGAAAGCATTCATAATACTTTAGTCAGTTAAAACAGCAACTTTTATTTATTATCTAATGATTGTATTATTTTAGAAAAGTCTCTGATATTTGTTTTTGCTGGTTATACTCTTTTGTTGTTGTCACGACTCTGAGATGTTTTGTAATTAGACATGTGGTTCTGCTTGAGATGGGGAAGTTTTTTTTTCCCTGGGATGTTTCAGTCCTATGTGTTAGCATTGAAACAGTTTGCCAGACTAGTCAGTTAATGATTACGTGACTGAGTGTAACCTTTCATGGTAATTATTGTCATGGTCTGTTCTTTGTTTTTTCCACAGTCCAATTACTTGATAGTTTTTAAACATTGTTTTTCCTATCGTTTTCCATGATTTTAATTAAATGCAAATCTTTTGGGAAAACAATTTAATTAGCTTTTAAACTCAGTTAACATTTTGTTCAGAAAAAAAAACTAATCATCCATTTTCTACACATATGCTGTCTTAATAGGGTGCAAACATAACCAAAACCAGATGTACTTATTAGATTTATGGCATGCACATATATATATATATATTTTCATTTTTAAAAAATGTCTATATTAATTTTGGCAAATAGATCTAAACCAAGGAATTTGTTCAGTTCATTCTACATTTCAGTGAAAATCAATTATAAATATTGCTGTAGTACAAACTTATTTTTATATGACCTAGAGATGGATCAATTTCTATTCCTACCATCCATCAAGATCGGTCTGTCTGATCGGTCTAGTTGTTAATCACATTGACTTTCCAATGTAAACAAATATTTTTAAATGAGAAAATTGATCATCAATACTGGAAAATACCATTAGGATTAAGGCACAATAGGTTTATTTTACTATACAAAATATCTTCCAATAATGGGCGGTCTTTAATGAACGCAGGGCCGGGTGACCATTTTTTTAAATAAACGCCCCGGCTACTATTGGAAGATATATGGTACTTTAAAAATGACTAAATACCATCATAGCGGACAACACGTGATTGCAGCAAAAAATGGTCAAACCATCATTACAGTCCAATGTGTGGAAACACTAGCATTTGCAAAGACGTGACCGTGCAGTGTAGTAAAATGTTCTAACAATGTTCCATTTGTTGTTCCGACAACAGTCGGCTGAACTTTATGAAACTAAAATGTGAATAGATTTTCCATAAATCTTACTTACTTGTTTGTTGTACACATTTAATATACACTTGATTATCTTCCAAGAAATACAAGGAATCTGGAAAACTTCCCCTGTACTGTTCAGTATCCAGGTATTTATCTTTGAGGCTCACTGGTTGAAGTTTTGGCTAAAGATGTCCTGTATCAATTTTAGGTCAATGAATCAGAAGGAATCACATTGTTCAAAATGAACTAATGTTGACTATGTATCAGATCTGCAACAACAAAGTATGAAATGAATCAAATTGTTGTTAAAATGACTCGTTACTCCCTTAAAGGCCTATACCATGCTTTTCAAGCCCTTTAGAGTAAACTCTATCCATATATATGATCAAATATTACCTTTTACACATGAAAGAACAATCTATTTATGAAATATGAGTTATTTTTGTGTACTGTTTTCCTCCTCCGCCTTTTGTTTCTTTGTGGGTCTGGCCCATTTTGTGACGTCAACCTAGAGCCGGACTCGTCTGCATTTCTCCAATGAAAACGAACATCCACAGTTTTGCAAAGATGGATGATCTGCCTTTAGTAGTTCGGACTTTTGTTCCAAAAATGTGGCAGCCGGCCTGGCCTTTAATAGAGACATGCGTTTATTCCATCACAGAAAGAATGGTGATGGTTAATGGGTTCATTTTGCTGTGAAATCTGGTCACAAAATGCAAACAACGCCAGATTAGCATTTCACAATTTATTGAAATGAGAACATTATATTATGTTGTGATTAGCATTGGCTGTGAACGTTTCTTTTCTCTTTGAAGCATTATCGATCTCTGTATCTCTGTAGCTTCGCGGAGAAAGTGGGTGTGTGTGTTAGCCTGAGGGCGGTGCTGGCATCTCAGACTCTTCCTAAAAGGGCTGCTCTTACTTATCCACGTCAGCTCTTGAGAACCTGCTCATTTTTGTGGGTTGGTGCTCAGAGCGCAGATTTTTAAAAGAATACTCAGAAATGCGTGAACAGATCAAAATGCCACTTTAGGGTTGTTTATAGTGAGGAATAAACAGTACAATAAACTTAAAAGCTCAAAATGTTGTTTTTCCATGGTATATGCCGTTTAATATGACCATAGTAGATTTGAGATTTAATTGTCATCAAGGCAGCGGTCTAGTTCAGACTATGTAATGCTAATATATCAACAAAGCAGGCTAATCTTCTGTTGACGGACCAGTAACAAACACACTGATCTGAACAGATTGTGAAAATCCCTGCGTTTGGAAAGCCACTGAACGCCGTGTGTCACATTTCTCTCTGGAATGTAAAATGAAGGGTTGAATAAGGAGAAAGCAAGCAAACTTCTAAAGTGGGGTTTGGTTGGGTGTATCTCCTTCTGCTTGCTTTTGAAAACATGCAGCCACCCCGCTGCTTCAGCGGCTGTAATGTAGGATAATTGCTCCACCATTGCAGGATTGGCCAGGCAGATGCTTTTGATGCCTCTATTCCCCCCATATGGTGCTCAAATTTACAGATACTGAAGTCTACGATAGAAAATCAGGTTTGGAGATATGGGGTTTAACTGCAGAGCTGGGGTCTTGAGTCATTTTGAGCCGTCTCTTCTGGTTCGGAGCAGAAAGGAGGCCCTTTGCTTGTTTAACGATGATGTCAGCTCAGTACTGATTTATTGGATGAGGACTGGGAGGGGACTGTTTCATTTATGTGTATGTCAGTCGTGAGTTTCCCAAGAGATTTGTCTTTCCCTTTCTGTTTTTTTTTTTTTTATGTGAGCACAGCTGGTACTCCTACAAGCATATCAGTGGGAATGGGAAAGGAAGGGAAGTTTTGATCTTTTCAACACACACAAACTCACACAAACAGAACATTAAGCCCACAAAGAGTTTCAGTCTTGGGAATTCCAGTTTTCCTTTCCATCCCTTTGCTGAGACAGTAACGCAATAAAGAAGAGTAATGAAGTGAAGGTTCAGAGCTGATCTTTACACACAAAAAATTAATCGTGTTTGGTTTTAAGGTTGACACCCGGCCCTGCCAAATCTCACTTCGCACTTTGCATCATTTACCTTCCCCTCATTCATATGGTGCTGGCTCCCATTTTAGGAGGCGCCTGCACTGCAGTTGAACTCTCCTTTTTAGACAGACTTGGTGGTTTGTCACTGACCTACGGATCCCTATGCAGGGGGAAGGGAATGTGTTTAAGCAGGGGTAAGTATGCGTTTTACCATGTGTGTTATGGTGGGTGAGGTTTCAGGAAAGACGTTTGACAAATTTTAGTTTCTGAGTTTGGGGGAGGGGAGACAAAAAGAGGTGGGAAAAAGCTTTCAGCTCTAATTGAAAGGTCACCGCGGGTCAACCTGCAGTCAAGGATCAAAACATGGCCTGATTGTCATGTGTATCATGACACACACAACAGACCATGAGGCTCTATTTGATTAGTGTTTTTATATTGAGTTTGTTTTCATTAAACCTTTAGGACATAGAAATGAAACTGACTTTTACTTAGTTTCGGCATGTCATGTTGACACTCAGAATGTTTAGGTTTTATTAGAACTCAAATTTCTCCAATTTTTACGGGTTTTTTTTTTTGCTAGCATGTGGGTGAATCCAACAAGACTTACTTTAATCTGTTCCACTCAAGCCCACACTTTATTGCTGAATTTGATTCAAACCAGGAAGTACCAAATGTTGCAATTCATCAAAAAAAAAACACACACACACACTGGAGGCAATAGGAATCAGTTTCCCATTGAGTTCCATTTTAAAAGCTGGTGCCAACATTATTTGGAGGGAACACATCAAGCCAGGTGGGCTATAGGCACAACTCAGGCACAACTCAGGCACAACCGCATTTCTTCATCTGCCCCTAATTTACAATTGTTTGAATAAAGAAATCAAATTTTAAGCTTAATTTTCTTTATATATGTCCTTCATCATGAGAAAAATGCAACAAGAACTTGTTAAATACACCAAAAACACATTTTTTTTGGAGTGGATCTATTAAAAGAGCTCAAAAGATGGTTGGAACAAGTTTTTAAAGATGTCGAAACTTGATTCTTGCGCCAAGAAGGATCTTTGAAAAATCTGTAGAAATGACATCCCTCACTTTGTTTGTTTGTTCTGTTGTAGCAATTATTACTGGTATCCAGACTCTGGGTTTATAACATTCCCAACCTTTTTGTTAGATGCTTGAAAGTTTAAATGTTCAATTCATTTTAAATTTTGTTTTGGGTTTTCTTCATTGTCCCAAAAAATCTTACAATGGGAAAAATAATTGATTTAGTTTTTTCACTTAGAATATTATTAAAAACCATTATTAGAAACTGTTTATAACGAAATTATATATACCATTAACCAACTGCTTGGTGGAATTTAGTTTTCTCATCACCGTTGAAATTTAATACAGGAAGCATATCTGACATGCTGAAACTATTCTTTAGCCTTAAATTAAGCGAAACAGAAGAATCATCATTATTGTACGCTTTATTTAAGCATTTGGTTGAGACTTTGTTACCCTTCATCTTCATTAGGGAAAGTGTTAAATGTGTAGTTGTTTTTTCCATGAGCTCCGGGGCTTATGTGAGAGCGGGAAATGGTCTATTGTGTTAGAAGGGAAGTTTAAATGGCAGGAGTGCAGAATTCCGTCCGGTGCCAGACTTTAACTGTATTGTGGATTTGGAGGCCAAGTGTCTGTCACTAACACTAAACCCAGTCAATGAGCTGACTGGATTTTGGATAGCTGTAATTATACCACTACTTGTGTAAAATCCCTGTCATTGTGGGTTAGACTTGATACACTCAGGGCTGCATACTCACTGAGCTGTATGTGTCTTTGTAGAGGTGACTCTGAAAGTTCACCTCAGCGACAGCAGCACTCACCAGCCCCTGCTCGGCGCCGCCATACAGCTCTTTGCCAACAACACTCCTGTAACCTTGGAAACCTCATCAGCTGATGGAAACGCCTACTTGCACTTCTCCTTCCGTCTTGGGACTCCACTGGTTGTCACCGCAACCAAGCAAGGATATGTGCCAAACTCGGTTCCCTGGACTCCCTCTAAATTACCTGGTAGGTCAATGTGTCTCAGAGTTATGAGAGAAATTAAGTAAAAAAGACACATTTCAGTTCAGTTTAGCCACATTTAAAAGGAGAGTTTGTCCTCAAAGTATCTATATAGAGTCTGTTAATTTGTGTGTTTGCAGTTTAAGTATGTGGAAGCTTGTGTCAGGTGTGGTAGCCAATGATGAGTGGAGTGCTCCATTACTAATTTATTACGCTAGATGCCAAAACCCAGTGAGGGGGCTGCTTAATCTTTGCTTCACTAACATACACACACACACACGCACGCACACCCCCCCCCCCCCCCCCACACACACACACACACACACACCCACACACACACACACACACACACACACACACACACACAATTCCAGACAAAATACCTCCCAAGAGCCTGCAGTAGAGCATGTGTGTAGCAGGAGGGAGGTGGATTTGAAGGTTAGATTATTTTTGAGTCAAAGAAACGGCGGCCAATTGGATTATCACGCTTACCAGCTCTGAACAATGAAGGAGTGAAAGCCGGAAGGAAGGAGAGAAGAAAGGAGTGCAGTTTGCTGGGTCAGACTTCTGTCCCACACAGTAGACAGGATAAAAGCAGGTCTATTAAACATGTAAAAAGATGCTTTAATGACCTGTTACAACTGATAGGGATCAGCAGAGTGCTTGGGTAGTCTGCTTTATGTTTCTAGGCTTGCAGTGTGTCAATTAATAAAGCGTGCACTCTGGTTTTTTTTTTTTCTTCTTCTTCCAGTGTTTTCCTCTATTAGTTTGGATCTTCTTCCAGAAAGAGCTGCTACTCTGATGGTCTATGAAGATGTTGTGGAGATTGTGTCAGGTCTACAAGGTATGCCTACAACAGTTTCCGACTTGTGTTTAGAGGTGGACAAAATTGTTGGCATGAATGGTAAAATCCACAAAAATTAAAAAAAAGTATACTGGTATATAACTGACAAATCTAGTAGGATAAATATAAAAACAGACTTTACTTTTAAGTTGTTGCTCTACAGAATCACTAAGAAAATGAAATAATGAAACGAGCAAAAAAGATCTTCATGGAAAAGATTAGCGATAATTGAAGCACAGAGACATATTAAACTATACAGTGGGGATCAAAAGTTTGGGCATCCCAGGTAAAATGCTATATTATTGTGTATAAAGAACCCAAGAGAGGATTGAAAAATCTTCTAAAGGCATCAGTTTACAGATGAGACATTATTTTAATATGTAAAAAAAATTAGGCTTTATTTCCACCATTCACCCTTTCAAAATATCAGAAAACAAAATAATGGCGTGTGCAAAGTTTTGGGCACCCTGCAGAATTTATAATATGCACCGCCCCCTTTGGAAAAGCTGAGACCTCAAGTGTCATGGATTGTTCATATTAATCGTTTGCAAAGACCAGGTGATTTCAATCTCAAAGATCTGAAATAATCTGAGTCATCTGACCTTCCCCCCAACAATCAGCATCATGGGTTCTTCAAGCAGTTGTCGAGAAGGCTATAAGAAGATAGCAAAGTATTTTCAGATGCCAATATTCTCTGTTCGGAAGGTCATTAAGAAATGGAGGTCAACAGGAACAGTGGAAGTTAAAGTAAGATCTGGACCAAGACCAAGAAAAATGTCAGAGCAGCTCGCAGGATTCCTCACCACAAAATTTACCATTTGAAGATCATAAATGAACATATAAACAAGCCTGATGTATTTTGGAAACAAGTTCTGTGGATCGACGAGGTTAAAATTGAACTTTTTGGCCGCTATGAGCAAAGATATGTTTAGAGAAGAAACGACACAGTGTTTAATGAAAAGAACCTCTGTCCAACTGTTAAGCATGGGGGTGGATCAATCATGATTTGGGCTTGTATTGCAGCCAGCGGCACAAGAAACATTTCACCAGTAGAAGGAAGAATGGATTCCACAAAATTTCAGCACATTTTGGACACTAACTTGATGCCATCTGTGAAAAAGTTGAAGTTGAAGAGAGGATGACTTCTACAAATGATGATGATCAAATCAGATGATTTTGCTGTTTTTAGCCAAAATTTTATGTTATTTATTCAGAGAAGTATTAGTTCATTAGAAATTCGCCTCAGAGTTATGGGTGGTAAAGATGGCGCAGAGCAGCAACCCTCCCCCAGGTCACCCATAACTGATAGCTCTGTTTAGACTGGTGCTGTCCAACCCTGTTCTTTGTGAGCTACTATCCTGCTTGTTTTGCAGCTAACCTCACTTCAGCAATTACTGGTCACCTGGATCAGGTGTGTTCATGCAATCAGAAACTGGGTTCACTCAATCCAGTTAAACCAGCAATTACTATGCAGGGCAGGAGCTCACAAGGAACAGGGTTGGAGATGCCTGGTTAAGACGCTCTCCTGCTAGTCTACAGCCCCTCACACTCCCAATCTAACAATGGCAAGCAATAGTTGATCTATCCAGTCGTACAGTTTTGAGTCAGATGCCAACTCAAGCGAGGAAAGCACCAAGACACAAATGGATCTAGTCATATACAAGCGGATGCATCAGAATGGATTGGAGCAGGACAGTTTGTGGCCCGCCCAGTCTATTTCTACATAGCAAATAAGATCTTTTTCAGTGTTTTTTTGTCTGCTCTAGATTCACAACCATTTAAATAAAAAAATACTCAGAAATTGTATTTTAGACTAATTTTATTTATAAATGTCTTCCATCATCTAAAAAAAATACAATAAAACACGTTAAAAACACCAAATACACAATTTTCTTTTCTATAGGTTAGCTCCAGCAGCATTGTACTACATTAGTCAGATCAGAGCACCTGTTTGTTTGAATGGATTTCATTAATTTCATAAAATCAGAAAAGTTGAACCACAAAAGCAATAAAAAAAATCAAAATATCTAAATGATTCTAGTATTTATGAAAATAGGTCTGATTTTGAGATCAGATTTGAATTAAAAACATGTTTTTTTGTTTACACAAACCTTCATTCCTGTTTTTAATAAAACCCTGAACATTAACACATTGAGTACTTAAAATGTTTAATTTTTTTTAACTATTGTTTTGTTGCATCTGGTAAACCAGATGGAAGCACATCAAAAAATATAAATTGTGGCTGTATCTGTGTGTCATCCTCTTTGTTAAGCTGTAACTGCATTAGATACGACTCATGCAAATCAGCAACGTTTCTTTGTCGACTGGATCTTTGTTATTTTCTAACCAACAAAGGAGTAATTTAGCACATCAGCTATCATGTCAAACAAAGCTTGTAAAACCTTCAGAAATTTACAGCAGCCTACATTAACATAGAAACCTTTTGAGTACATGCCGCCTGGAGCACGTGTTGGACCACAGCAGAGCATAATACAGTCCCTGTGTCTGACACACTCTGCTTTCAGAGAGCTGTGTGACCTTAAACCCCTCCCGGGGTATAATAAACCTAGTCCCGTGGCAGATTTAAAGATAATAAAAGACTGGGGGGGGTGTAAAAGAGGAAAGAAAGAATATGGCATGCTGGGAAGTGGGGTGGTGAGTGGAACAGGGGGGCAATGGAGAAATGGGGAGGTGGGGTGGGCTCGCCAATGTTCAACAGAAGGAGGAACAGCTGAGGTGAGGAAAAAGTGCAGGGGAAAGAAGAGGAGTTGAGGAAGGGAACATGCAAAAGTACAGCAACTGGGTCGTTTCCCTTTTACAAAAAAGCAAAAGGCTAAAGGGAAATAACGTCCACACCTCAATTTCCAGAGCTAACTTCAGAAAAAAGACTTCCAAGATCTGTTGAAAACAATCGCAGCCCTCCAATGCTTCTGTCTCGCTGCAGAGGAACAGAGATTCAACAAAGTCAGACCACAATGACATCACCTTGTTGAGATTGAAATGCAGCAAGATATCAGAAGGGTTAAAAGAAAAGTTGAGCGAAGCATTAGGTTTACTTTATTGATCCAGAGATATTTCCATTATGTCTAATTGATCTGTGAGTTTGTAAAAGGCATTAGCTGAGAAGAAGGTATGCAAAACTGCTTTGGGCAAAAAGGGGTAAATGGGTATCAAGTCGACATTGTGGATTGTTAACTTCTGGGTAAAGAAACTTCACTGAAATGAACTAAAACTCTTATAATAACCAATTAATTTGATAATTTATGTAGTGTTTCTCAACTCCAGTTTGACAATTTAAACATTTTAAAGACCCACTCCAATGAAAATTGTGTTTTTTATATTTTTAACATGTTCTTGTGGAAGTTTTCTCATGATAGAGGAAACGTATAAAGAAAATTAAAATTAAAATGGTGTTTTTGAGTATTTATTTACAAAAATCATTTTAAATCAGGAGCAGACAAAACGATGCCACTGGAAAAAGCTTGTAGCCGTGACATAGGTGCTACCATTGGCAAACCACAAGCTCCCTTCTCCTCTCCATTCTGATACATCCACTTGCAGACAAATAGATCCATGCATATCTTCCTTTTCCTTGACTGAGCTGACATCTTGTTCAAAACTGTACAACTGGATAGCTTCACTATTGTTCGTCATTTTTTGTTGCTCTGGAAATGTGATGTTTGGGTCATGAGGGGCGTCTAAAGAGATGGATAATGGGATATAGTTAAAAGACCACTAGTAATGCTTTTATGAGAGATGAAACGATAATCAGAGTGGGACTTAGCTTTTTTTCCCCCTTACTAGTCATAGAGCAAAGTAAAGAAAATTTAAGGGAGAGTTTCAGATTTTTTTTCCTCTATTGATCCTTTGCTTCACAATTAGCTGATCTACGTAAATAACTGAGATGGTGCTTTACTGGGGCATCTTCATAATTTATCAGAATAGAAGTATAGAATGATCTAGAAAGTAACACAAAAACAGTAACACCACATTTTTAAAAAATTATTTTCTGTTTTTTTTTTCCTTTTTGATTGGATAATGTTCAGCATGAATGAGTTCAATTTCTCTCCCTTAAATAAATCAGGATTTATTTTGATCAATTACCATTTCTTTGTTATATTTTACCCAACTGTAGTCAAATACAGACGTATGTTTTCTGGCATGTTTTTTTCCATTGCTCTTCAGGGTTAAGAGGCCAACCCGGAGTTCATTTCCAACGCAGAGCTCTTAGTCTTCCTTCCAACACTTCCTATGCAAACCTTACGGCTTTTTTCACCGTGGCGAGCTCCCCCTCACAAATCCAACATTTTCCCTACCTGCAAACCTTTGGCAGCAACCTCACAGGTAGGAACTGAACTTGAAATCCAGGATGGTAAAGAAAGAGTTGGTATTGGTGATAGGGAAGAAAGTTACAGGGTGGGGAGTGTAGACGTAATGAAAGACTCTACCCCGAGAGGCCTTCCCATCTGATCTGCTGAAAAACAATAGCCTCCTGTGTGTTTTCTTTCCTAACACAACCCTCTCATCCACGCAGGGTTTTTAGGCTTTTTTTCTGTATCTTTTTTATTTCTCCCGCAGCTTCAGTTGCTGCCCAAAGTTCCCCTTGTTTGCCATTACTCAAACGGTGTCCCTCGAGGCAGTGCATGCATATTTGTGCTTTGTA
The DNA here is from genome assembly GCA_014656515.1 of Oryzias celebensis. Lineage (NCBI taxonomy): Eukaryota > Metazoa > Chordata > Actinopteri > Beloniformes > Adrianichthyidae > Oryzias > Oryzias celebensis. The sequence goes on along the minus strand of BNCR01000015.1, from coordinate 13,190,904 downwards.
AAGATGAAGTGTTTTCCCACTTTAGCGTCCGGGTTGCTGCACCCCCTCCTTCTGCCACGTTTCCTGTCTGTCTTTTGTCTTTCTTCCTGCCCGTCTTTCCCTGACAGCTCTCCTTTAAGTCTCCAATCCCACCTCCCTTACGCACCGTAATCCCTCTCCCTTTCATTTCTGCTGTGGTTTTCTAATGCTCTTCTGCATGCTCTCTCACAGGCACAGAGAAGAAGCTCGAGCTGACTCCTGTTGCAGCCATCTCTGTTCACCTGTTGGCCAGCGATGGATCGGAGCTGCAAGTGAATGGACCAATCACAGTCTCCCTGCCTCTGCCAAGTGACAGCAGCCTCAAAGAAAATGATCACATCCCTGCGTGGAGATTTGACCCTCGTTTAGGTATGTATAAATGGAAATCCACAACTTTCTATGTATGAGTGTTTATCATTGAGTTGAAAATGACAATTGATTCCTAAATCTAATAAAAAGTCTTCAATCTGGGTTTTTTTTGTTGTTGTTAAAATATGTCTTATTAGAGGTAAATAACTAGCAAAAGCTTTAATACAAACCATGTGCCTCCACTTACAGTGTGATGAATAACATTAATCATACAATAAGCAGCACACTGGGCCACATTAATCTGCAAATCAAAGTATTGCTACACATCACAAGTTTGGACTTAAAAGTGTAATCATTTTGAGCGCCGTTATACCTTCCGCTCAACCAAACAATGACACTTCTGCAAAGAAATTTCAAGAGACAGAGGTTCCTCAGCTCCCTCTGGACTCCCTGATTCATTTCATTTATTTTAACCTTGTATGCCAAACATCCAACTGTGCGACACACCCAGTTCCTCTTGGAAAGGTTGCTAGACAGACAGTGGGTCAGCAAACGAAATGTCCTTTAGCTTCAGCTCTTGTCTCAGATTTCCTGTTGTGCCATATTTGAGCTGTCATTGCAGAAAGGAATTTTAATGAAGGTCCTCTGATAAAACACAATGTTCTGCTTCATTTTGAGCTTTATTTTATCAGTGTAACTTTTCTTTTAACCAAAGTACAAATATTTCCACCTCTAGTGAGGTAGGACTTAAATTCTGTTCTAAGGGGCTTAAAAATGTCCTAAAACATCTTAAATTCAACCTTCAGCAACCTCTAAAAACCCTGTGGGAGTTTTTTAGAAGGCTGTACAAGCTCCCATTGACACATTACAACACAACGCCACATATCAGTGTGATGACTAATGTTTTGGCTCACAGTGTGCAGCTTAGCACTTATCTGGAGTTAAATTCAACCATTTTACCTTTCTTTTTTCTCTTCTTTCGGGTTTTTACCATTTATTGTGTGGTGGACAACAGCAGCATTTTAAGTTAAGTGAAGCAGAAAACTTAAGCATCACTAAAAACTAAAACAAGGAACCTAAATTTAATTAAGAGCTTCAGAGAACAGAGGGGAACTCCACCAGATTGTGTATTTGCCTCTAGTCCTACGAGTCGGTTTTCCTTTCTACTTCTCTTATTATTTTTGTCACTTTTTCTAGTAAACAGCTGCATGATGTCATTCCCATCCCTACATGTTGAGACACTGTGTAACCTGAACTCGAAATAAAAGTCATACTATTTCAACATTGCAATACACTTGTTATAAGTAAAAATAATACATAACTTGCTGAACTTTCTTAATAACAGGCCTCATATTCCCTCAAGCCAGGTCTGTCATTCAGTGTAATTGTTATTATTATTAGTTTTGTCATGTTGGAAGATGTTTGATAACATTTCACAGGATATCAAAAACCCTGCTTGGAGGTGCATGCTGTAAGCTCAGAAATGAGCTATGAGGGGATACACCTGTAAGGCTGAATTCTCTCAAACTGTCAGCATCATAAACTTATGTAGACAGGAACAAACACTTTTGGCCCAAACCAGTGCGACTTTGGTAAGTATTTCCAGAACCATCATCAGAAGTCTCAACCTCTTGAGGCTTCATCTCTTGTTCCCAAGCAACTGATCAAATAAGTAACACAACAGAAGGCCTTTACTCCTTATTTTTTGCCTTTGAACTGTTAACTGTTTGAAAGCACAAGTGTGGTTGTGCATGTGTCAAGCTGAGGAAAATAAACAAAGGACGAACTTTAAGAACCATCTGGTCTCTTTAGAGGAAAACTTCAGGCTGATAAAAGCCGACTCATAAAAGAGGCAGTATTTGTTCTAAAAAAAAAAAAAAGTGCACATGGACGACACACAGAAAACCTGTTTCTCTTGTATAACTGACAACCACTCGTGTTTTTGGATGGCAAGAAAACGTGGAGCGGGACGATGTCGATCACAAATAAACCCCAAGCTCACCTGCAGCTTGACTGTGATTCACAAACAAGACACGCCTTCATCCTGAGGGATGCAAATACACACAGGTCCCACTGATGAATTGACTATGACCTATAGCCAGTTGTGTTGATTTGGCCCATATATATATATCTCTATATACATAGAGAGAGAGAGAGAGAGAGAGAGAGAGAGAGAGCCCATATGGCCGTGTTGACATTCAGAATGTTTGCATAGCCTCAGAAATTTTGAATTTTCTGCTGCTGTATTGTCAGGAAGCGTGGGAATGCAGTCTTTACGTTTGCTTATTAGTAACAAGTCCCTCCAACAGTGAGAAGAGTTCCTTGTGGAAAGGATTTAAACAGGACTCGGGTGATTCCAGACAGGACCGGGCAAAGGCCTAGTGTGTGTGTTTGTGTTTGAGGGAGATGCTGAGTCACGTGGCCTCTTTTATTTATTTTGCTTCTCTTTTCTCTTATCTCTCATTCCATTTCTCCTTTATGTTCTGTCTTGTTTCTCCAGCTTAAAATCTGTTTTGTGGATTTTGCTCCCTAAATACCCCCTTCTTACATGTTTTCTGCCTTTAGTGTTAGTGCAAATTCCTGACTTCTTGCACAAATATGAATGAACATAAAAACAGATTAGCACGTTAGCCCTGTGACCCAGAAGATCAAAAGGGTTAAGGCACAACGAAAGTTTCCTCTGGTTTACTGTGAATTTATCAATCAATGGCTTTGTTGAGGATATTTTTGTACTAACAGTATTAGAGTAGCAATTAGGCTCAGTAGTTTTCTTTTGAAAGCCTATTTTTTTATTTGCATGGTGCCTCCTTGTGGTTGGTTTTAATACTGTCAAACCTTTTTCTTGCTCCTCAGATTGAGCTGTTTGTTTTTTTTGAGTTATCATAGCATCTTTATGCCATAAGTAGAAAAAAACAAAAGGCAGCTCATTCAGTTTTCTAAGGTAACCTGGAGTGGTGAGGGCCAAAATGTTTTTCCATCTTAAAAAAATGGTGAAAATGAAAGTTTATGATGAACGCACAAGTCGGATCAGTCTACGTGAAGTGCTTTTTTGTCCATACCTAACCAGGGAGAGTCTGCCCAGAAAGACTGCATGTGATGCAGTTGTCTGTTTGGTGCTAACGCACTTTGTGAAGCTATTTTTGACACAGAACACGGAAAGCAATGGGATATTTAAGCTCTGCGATTGTGTGTTTGTGCAGGCGCCTGGATTAAGAACAGCTGGGGTCACGTGCAGAGGGAGGGGAACCAACTCACTTTGACCTACATTGCTCCTCAACTGGGGTATTGGGTGGCCGCCATGTCCCCTTTGCACTCAGGTGAGAGGCTACTGGGTGAACATGGCAAAAACATTTCCTCATTACATTTTTCATGATGAGTCATCAGTGTTTCATCAATTAAAAAAAAAAATATATCATACTTTTATGTGTTTAATTTTGCTAAACCTATATGATACACATTTTCTTTTCTGTGGATAATTCCCACAGGTCCAATGGTTGCGAAAGACATCAGTACATACCACACAGTTTTCCTGCTGGCTATACTGGGAGGCATGGCCCTCATCCTCCTCTGTTTGCTCTGCCTTCTGCTGTATTACTGCAGGTCTGTGTCATTCACAATTTGTTAAATATTTGTAAATGTCACATAACAAGCTAAAAATTATTCAAAGAAAAAAATGTTATATTAATTTGGTTTATTTAGCTGATTTAGCTGCAGCTTGTTGACAAAAAGATGAAGCTGTTTCAAATCTCAATAATTCTGATCATTTGTTGTCATTAACTAGACGTCGTTGTTTGAAGCCACGTGGGTCCCATCGCAAGATTACGCTAACTTCTGGTCTGGACAGCAGTAAGAAGGACCAAGCCACCTCAATGTCTCACATGAACCTCATCAGCAATGAGGTAAGATGTACTGTGACACTATAAAATGACTTTTGAAGTGACTTGTATTATACATGCTTCCAATTGAAGTCTAATATTTTCCCTTGTTTTGTTTAGCTAAGTTTACTTTAGTGTATCTTTTTTCCCTGCATTTAGGTGCAACTGGAACTGGTTTCCACAGGCACTGAGCCTGACATGACCACGCCAATGCTGAAGCCTTCATCATTCGAGCATCAGGACAATCAGCGTCATCACAGTCTGATCCAGCACAGCAAACAGAGCCGTTCATCTCTCGGCAACCACAGCCTTCACGGTTCCTCGCTTGGCAATCTGACACCTCGCAGCAGAGACTACCGTCAGTCTGCGGAGACGTTCCAGTTAAAGGCTGCTTTGTTGTCTGGGACGGAAAGGAGTTACCGTCAATCCTACACCTCTGTCTGCTCTTCCAGCAACCAGATTTCAGAGGCTCTGTCATCATGCAATCCCGGTCAGACATCAGCCACACAACTGAGCAGCATTGGGATTATTGATTGCATCTCTCCGTCCTCTCCTCCTCATTCCCCCAGCAGGGGAGAAGGAGGTGACAGCAGGGCCCCCGACCACCTTCTCTCCCGCTCTGTTGATCACTTGGAGCGTCCCAACCCACAGCTGCTCTCTCGGCCGGGCCAGCTGCTCTGCTGTGGTTCTGTAGATCTTCTGAGTGGAGGAGAAGGCTACTCCAGAGTGCGCCCCACACTGGTCATCCCTGCACACTACATGCGACTCCCTGGGGAGCACCCTCTGTCTGGTCAGGCGCTGCTCCTGCAGGCTGACCAGCAGAGTGATTTAGAGACAATCCAGGCTGAGCTGAATGCTCAGCAACCCCGGCGGCAAACCCCCACTGACTGCTCTCCAGGTTCCACCAGTCAGAGTGACGGAGAAAATCTGGGTTTGTCAGAGTCTCTGTCCATTCCGTCAGCGCTTGGTGAAACAGCTCTGGTGGAAATTAACAGAGAAGACACTTTACTGGCTGAGAAGACATTGATGGAGCTGAGAGGAGGGAAGCCTCTGCCTCACCCTCGAGCTTGGTTCGTTTCACTTGATGGACGCTCCAACGCTCATATACGCCACTCATACATTGACCTCCAGCGGGCAGGATGTCACAATAACACACAACCCTCTGAAGGTCAGCAGGACAGCAGCAGCAGTCGGCATGGCAGTGGGAACGACGCCAGCCTGGACTCTGGTGTGGATCTAAATGAGCATAGAGGGGGGCGGAGGGGCAGAGATGCAGAAAAAGAGACGGAGAGATCCAAGGCTGCCGCAGCCGCTAAAACCTACACCCAGCTGGTATATGTGGATGATCTGGAGGGTGGAGGGCACGAGGAGAAGTGCAGTCCCAACAATAGCAAAGCAGAGCCTTCATTGTCAGATAGGGCAGAGGGAAATGGAGGTGAAAAGGAGCAGAGTGGTGTGGAGAACCCAACAGCTGAGGAGTTACAAATCCAAGAGGAAGCCACCTCACTGTCCCCAGTGTCCCCGTCCTCGCCCCCTCCCCTCCCAACCCCAGAGGGAGTGACATTCAGGACTGATCATGCACTGCTGTCTGTCTCCCCGGATGATGATGCAGCACATGACGACGGAGAGGAGGAGAGGAAAAGCCCTTGGCAGAGGAGGGAGGAGCGACCCCTGCTGGCCTTCAACATGAAATGACCATTGCCAACAGTCTGGCCAGCTCTAAAATACGTTTTGGGTGCTATTCCTCATTTTCATATTGACACTATCTTAAACTATGTTGAAAACATAAAATCTAGTCCTCATTCTGTGCACCAAACAAATCTGCATTCCACCCAATCATAAGTAGTTTGTTCATTAGCAGCTTTTAAATACAAATTGGATATGAGAAAGTCAGAAAAAAGGGAGAAACTAATAATAAAAGTGAAGGATTGTAATGACACTCAGTTATATTTACCAACAAGAGTTAAGCTTAAGAGACCACCTATATTTAGTGAGGTCTGCTCTCCCACTTGCTCATCTCTTTAGTTTGGCTAAATTTAGAGTAAACTCCAAAAAAATCTTTTTTTAAAAATTATGTAAACAAATTTGTCTGCCATCCCACTTTCTCAGTTGAATGAAGGAAATATCTGTTTAAATAGCACTAAAAAAACTATTTTAGCACTGGTGTCTGTTTTGCAATGGAACTATTGAGAATCCTTTTGAGAAAATCCGTTTTGAAATGACCACTGTTTTTATACCTAAGCTGTATGAGATGACACGTTGCAGGGGCAAGCCAAATGGACTTGGGAGTTTCAACATATTATATGCACAAAAATGTATGCCTTTTTAAATATGAAAAAAGCCTTGTAATCATAACTGTGGTAGAAATCGTTTTGATGGGTGGTGCTGGGGAGTTTTGACCAAAGGAACCCCTTTTTTCTTCAGCCATATTGGCCTGAATCCACTGACAGAACCCAGGAACACCAATTTAATACAATTTAACCATGGTGATTTTATTTTATCTTTATTTTGTAATGGTTGTGGATAAAATGCGTCCAAAAAAGGGCAGAAAATGCTCCTCTTTTAAGAACATTGAGAATATTATTTTTATGTTAGCATTGCAGCAGGATCAGCCTTGATGCAAACAGCTATTTTTCCTCTTGCTTAAAACAGCACACCCTACAGGTGCTCATGCGTACTGCAGGGAGAGGATGTTTTTGGTTTATAGCGGTAATTAAACCTCTACTTTTTTTTTCCATAACCGAGTGATGTGAACTAAAACACTATGCTGGTGAACAAGGATGTATTAACACTACACAACTGTAGTCCCATAAACAAAAGTTTGATGATATGAAGGGGTAATAACTGTTGAACCACTGACATGCATATTTTTGCTCTATGCATCACTTCCTTACAGCTGCTTGAGATGCCTTCTTTTTGTAAATATAACTCACCTTGGTTTAAATTGCCAACATGAAGTATTTTACATAAAAATCATTTTTTTTTTATTTCATTGTTGAGGGATTTTATTTCATGTCTAGTTCTTTGTAAAAGCTGAAACACGCCTAGCTTCAAATTTGTTTTGGAAAAACACCAGTTTGCTGTGTCTCACCTTTATATTTAACCGTGTCCCCAAGATCCAAGTGCCTTTGAACAATCTGATTCTGCAAGGCGTGTGTTGGACACACCACCTTGTGTTTGTTTGTTTTTACCCTTCTTTTCGTTTTGTTTTTTCGTCCTGCCTCTCTTCTCTACCTCAGCCTTCACTTTCTCTCCTGCTTGTGAAAGAAAGCATGCAGTAAGTTTTCCTCCTAGCTAGCAAATTACAAAGCTGCAAAGCAGATTTGTCAGGAAAAGCCTACCCAACTGCTGCAACCATAAACTCCTCTACTGCAATCTGCAAGGTACTGGTGTTTTAGAAACAGGGATTGAGGGTTTTTTAGGGTAGCACATGAAATGGAGAAACTATTTGTGAAGCTTAACACATGACTTCACTAAATTTTCTTATTTGCGTGTTTTTTGGGAAGATGAATGTTTTTCTTAAATGTGTTTGTAGTATTGGGAGTGTCCATCTGCTGCTGAGTTTGATGGTTTGAGATATGGTCAGCGTGAATTGAATCAACATTCGTATAGTCCTTCCAGTCATGTTGCAGAGTGCATTTAGTTCTTTTCTCACTTTCGTTCCAGTTGTTGGCTGTTTCTTTGTATCACACAGCAGCCTCAATTTATTGGATTATGTAGAGTTCTGCCAGCCAGAGTGAGTGTAAATTGGTTTCTTGCATTATATTTGAAACATACTCCAAATAAAAATCCAAAGGAGACCTTTTTGTGTGTAAACTCCTTCAGCAGATGTCCTTAACTGTAGCTAATCTCCCACCTTTTAAAGATTGATCACGTCGTGATATAAAGTAAACAACTAACAGCATCAGATTGTTTTCTTTCTGTAAATTGTGCTACATATACCTTATTTACTAAAATAAAAATCAGTCCTGCTCCCTGTTTGTTGGTGCAATCTGGGGGGAACTCTACAGTTATAGGCTGCAGTGCATGGCTTTCAGTGGGGCTGCGCTGACAGAATAAAATCATTGTAGATATGCTTTAAGCAAACTATGGCTGTCTCATGCAGAACCTGTTTTTGTCTTTGTTAGCTAACCAGCTGGTTGCATGCTTTTAAGGATTTAGTCACAGTAAATGGAACTAAAGTGTCAGTCACACCGAACATGTTTTTACTCTGCAGGCTACCAAATATCTCCTAGTCAATACACCAAACAAACACTCGCACAAGTTTTCTTTTACCATTTTCAATACTTATTAGTATGGGATGCCAGCATGCAGCACAGGCCTTAACAGGCCACTGTGGTGGGAGAAGTTCAGGGCAGGAATGTTCAGACAAACAAGCCTCAAGAGGGGCAGTCTTGTTACCACAGTGAGTCAATTGGTTAAAAAAAAAGATTACTGTAGAGTTTGGTAAATATAGTGAAGTTGCCAACTATCAGACTCCAGAACTCCATCCTCAAAATCAGGTTCCAACATGACAGTTTTCAGCGTTTCTCACTTGCATCTTTTTTTTTTCTGCCACAGAAATTGATCTAAGACAACCAGAGATGTGGGCTCCACAGAGTTGTAGTTATTTGCACTATCTACAGCAAGACAATCCTGATTCAAATCCCAGCTGGGACCTTTCTGTGTGGAGTCTGCGTGTTTTCCTCGTGGGTTTTCTCTGGACACTAATGCTTCCTCCAACAGTCCAAAAACATACGTTGTAGGTTTGGCGGGATTTCTAAACCATCCTGTGTTTGGCTCTGTGAAGTGGCAAAGCATCCAGGATGTACCCCACCTTCAGCCTGATATGCTCCAGCATCTCTGTGACCCTATGGGAATCAGGAGACATGGAAAATGGCTGAGGAGAGCATGAATAATTTTACATGCCTTCAAAAATCTTTATTATATCATCTTTAAAAGCATTATCTAATAATTGCAAAGGCAAACAGTGATTAAAAATTAACATTAAATTTATGCTTGCTTGAGGATGTTTAAAAGAGCTTTCTTTTTTTTTTTTCAGCATGCTTTTTTTCTGGAAATTAAAATATTTGGACAATTTGGAAAATATTTTCACACTGCTGGTGAGAGGTGGAAAAGAAATATTTTTATTAAAATAAAGCTCAATTACATGTAAAAGTAGTAAATATTCCTCAAGAAAACTACTTAAAGTACTGCCTAGTTCTTTTCAAATAAAAATCAATTGTTTTCCTCTCACTTTCTTTGACATGTATGGTAAACTTGTACACAAACAAATAAATATAGACAATTATTTGTATTTGTTTAAAATAGAGACAAACAGCATCAGTATAAGAAATTAACATTTGTTTACTTTAAATAAATAGATAAAAACTGTTTTAATTAAAAAAAAACCGTTAATAAAACAAATCAACGAGACTGTCCACAGCTTGTTTATTTATTTGTTTTTTTAAACCGTATTTAATTTCGGCCAGTGTGACCATATCTGAGTTTTCTTTGAAAATATTTCAATGCCTGCCTCAGCCCTGAAGGGGGCGCCAATTCCTCCGACATTTTCTTTGTGTTTTCATCTCTCGCCCATTTCCCGTGAGCTCTTAATTTAACGTTGGCTGTTTTAAACAAACTGTTTCATGATGGCGGAAGACAGTGAATCCGCAGCCAGTCAACAGAGCCTGGAGTTGGACGACCAGGATACATGCGGGATAGACGGAGACAACGAGGAGGAGAATGAACATATGCAGGGGTGAGGGGTGGCCTGTCCTGTCCGACTGTGAAACGCAATGTTTTTTTTTCTCTGCCAGTTTGTGAGTGGCTAGCATAGTTAGCTTGCTAATGTTAGCAGACGCAAATGTCGCAAAGATGTTCAAATGTAAAAAAAAAAAAAAAAAACGTCAAGCGAAGGCTGTTCCTTTGGAGTATGTAAAACGTTTTTAGTTTTGTTTATTTTTTCTTCAACAGTCGCTGTCCCAACTGAACGGCATGACCGCCATTCATGAGGGCGAACCGTTAGTTAGCCCGCACGAAGTAGCTCAGCTGTCATTCGTTGCTATGGAAGTGAGCGTTAGCTCCGCGCGCGCTTTAGTCGTGCAAAGTCAGCCTCCGTTCACTGATGCCCTGCGGCTCCATCCTCATGTGTCCACAGCAGTCCGGGAGGAGAGCTGGGGGCCAAGAGGAAGAAAAAGAAGCAAAAGAGGAAGAAAGAGAAGCCGAGTTCGGGGGGAACCAAGTCTGATTCTGCCTCTGACTCCCAGGAGATCAAGGTGTGATGTTGAAAATAGGAACATTTGCAAAAACAAAACAAGTCTAACACGTTTGCAACATTTTGAAATGAAGTCCCGACTTGAAGTCTTAAATGTGTACTTTTATATAAATTCCATTCGTGACATTTTTAGGTAAAAGTATGAATTTAGCTCGTTAGACCCACTCCAATCAAAGTCGTGTTTTTGGTGTTTTTCACATGTTCTCGTGGCATTTTCCCAAGATGAAGAACATGCTCAAAGAAAATTGAGCTTAAAATTGTATTTCTTTCTTCAAATCATTGGAAATCTGGAGTAGACGAAAAAAAATGATGTTGGAAAAAGTGTGTAGTTGGAATCTAGTACAGCAAGCCTCAAGCTCCCTGTTCCGCTCCATTCGGATGCATCCACTTGTAGACGACTAGATCCATTAACGTCTTCGTTTTCCTCATCTGAGCTGGCATCTGGTTTAAAACTGTAAGGCTGGATAGCTCCAATATTGCGTGTCATTTTTCTTACACCAATAATGTTAGATTGGGATTGTGAGGAGCTGTAAACTAGCGGGAGAAAGTGTAAACAAAGGGATGATGGGCAGTGTGGGCAGGCTTTACACCATGCCAATAGTTCCACCCACAATTCAAAGGTAAATTTCTTATGAACTACTTCTACTTTTGCAGAAACTCTCCTTGAATACAACACGTTTTTTTGGCTAAAAGTAGCATATTCATATAAAAAAAAACACTGGGAACGCTTTTACAACAGATCAAAAATCTAAGTGGGGCTTTAAATATTTGATGTGTCTATAAGAATGCTGTTGTTTTTTTAAAGGCTGATGTAAATTCATGTTGGCCACATGTAATATGTGCTGCCAAGATGCACATTTCTGCATTGCCGGCATGTATTTTAAATTCGTCCAAGGCTGAACTTTGTTGTTAGCCTAACGTATTTAAAACTAAAATCTCGTTAGTTGTCTTGCACCTATAGGTGTGCGAAATGTGCATTTCATCCATGCTCTGGGGGAGTGGTGAGCTGCAGAATCATTCGCACTTACAAACTATTTGGTGGTTTAACCCTAATCATAACCAGTAATCCTAAACTCAACCTTTCATTAGGGTCTGTGTGGCCAAGAAAAAAGTTCAGCATTGGCTGCATGTATTTCAAGAATTACGTGCGAATAAATTTGCAGTTCTTCAGCAATAGTTCGAACTTTTGTTGATTTCCTGTAACTACGTTAATGTCTTTAGTTAATTGTGTTTTCCTTGTGTTCATCTCTATATGTAAATGAAAGAGTGCAGAAATTCACTTTTGGTGAAGTGACAGCATCCTGTCATTACAATGCACTGCAAACTTGTTTCCTTTTTGCTGTCAGAACCCTGGTTTGCCCATTCAAAAGCTGCAGGACATTCAAAGAGCCATGGAACTGCTTTCCTGTCAAGGACCAGCAAAGAGTATCGATGAGGCAGCCAAGCACAAGTACCAGTTTTGGGACACCCAGCCTGTTCCTAAGTTAAGTAAGTACGAAAATTAAACAGTAAAATATAGTTCATATATTCTCAACATTTTAGACATGGGCACCAAATGGTTCCATCTCCACCAATTATCATTTTTCCTTAACAGTATATTTTTCAAGCTTGTTCACCTTTCGGCATATTGCGTTGAAATTCTTACGCCAGAATTTCTGACACCACCCTATATTTTATCCAGGCTGGGTTCTGGCACAAGGAGACCCAGACTTAGGTCCCTTATGGCTGCATACGTTTAGACACCAGTCCGAAGGGTCTTCCCTAAGGACCCACACTGGATGTAACTTATTGCGCTCCCTGGAAAGCAAACCCTGGTTTCCCACACGTCTTTTACAATCTAACAAATAAAAAAGATCAATAAAAACATGTTTTCTTTTTCTTAATGCCATGGCTGAGTAAACATGCAATGTTTTTACACTTTTTTAAAGGTACTCCACCATGCACTTCCAGAGTTAAACAGGACTAACTTGTGTTGTTTTTTATTCTTTGTTTCTATGTGGCTTTCTATGAATAAAAATGTCTTTGATTACAGTAATTGAAAATAGAACTTGTCACTGGAAGTGTTGTGAATGACTGTTTTTTCATCTTTTTTTCTGCAGATGAAGTTGTTACAAGTTATGGGCCAATAGAGGCTGACAAAGAAAACATCAGACAGGAGCCATATTCTTTACCTCAAGGCTTTATGTGGGACACTCTGGACCTTAGCAATGCAGATGTAGTACGTACAGTCATGGGTTGAAAATAACCCTCCCCCATTTGATCTGATATTTTTAATTCAGTCATTATTTGTGTTTTTCAGCTGAAGGAGTTGTACACGCTGTTAAATGAAAACTATGTGGAGGATGATGATAACATGTTCAGATTTGATTATTCACCAAACTTCCTCAAATGGTAAGCAGCTTAGACGATTCCATTCATGTCATGTTTATTTTCCCTCTGAATGTGTCCTCCTCCCTCGTCCTGCTAGGGCTCTGCGTCCTCCTGGCTGGTTACCTCAGTGGCACTGTGGAGTGAGAGTCTCCTCCAATAAGAAGCTTGTTGGCTTCATTAGTGCCATCCCCGCTGACATTCGCATCTACGACACGTGAGAAGTCACTGACATGAAATCAATAAGTGTGAGAGAACGGGAATGGTTTAGTCTAAGACCGTATCTTTGTGTTTCTGCAGGATAAAGAGGATGGTAGAAATCAATTTCTTGTGTGTTCATAAGAAGCTGCGTTCAAAGCGTGTTGCCCCTGTGCTAATCAGAGAGATCACACGAAGGGTGAACTTGGAGGGAATATTTCAAGCAGTGTACACCGCTGGAGTTGTTTTACCTAAGCCTATGTCTACATGCAGGTATGATGGATGAAAGTACACTGATACAGGAAGCTTTTTATTTATTTTTTACTTTTGTTTTTCTGCAGGTACTGGCACCGTTCACTGAATCCCAGGAAGCTTGTGGAAGTAAAGTTCTCCCATCTGAGCCGAAATATGACTCTACAGAGAACCATGAAACTCTACAGGCTACCAGATGTAAACACTTGAAATTTTCATCCCCTTTTATAGATTCCTGTGATTTAAGGAGGACTAAACTTTTCTGCTTGCACTCCTCTCCACTCGTAGAGCATCAAAACTCCCGGTCTGCGGCTGATGGAGAGGCGGGACATCCGGCAGGTCAAGGAGCTGCTCCATGAATATTTAAGACGTTTCCAGCTTGCACCTTCAATGGGGGAGGAGGAAGTGGCTCACTGGTTCTTACCACAGGAAAATATCATCGACACTTATGTCGTCGAGGTATTTGAAGAACTTTCTGTCAAAGATTTCAGATTCTTCTATTCTGTAAACTGTGTTTGATGCTTTTTCAGGGATCGGGTGGCGTTCTGACTGACTTGGCTAGTTTCTACACTTTGCCTTCAACTGTGATGCATCACCCCCTCCATAGGAGTCTAAAGGCTGCTTACTCTTTCTACAATGTTCATACACAAACTCCACTTCTGGACCTAATGAATGATGCACTGATCTTGGCCAAACTGGTAATAGAACTAAAAGGAAACACAGAATACCTTGAATAATTTATTTATTTATTTATTTATTTGCTTTAGTAAGTGGATTTTGAGATTTTATTTGAAGTTAATTTCTTAGTCTTGATGTTGTTTGTGTCTGTCAAACAGAAAGGCTTTGACGTGTTCAATGCCTTGGATCTAATGGAAAATAAAGCATTTCTGGAGAAGCTCAAATTTGGCATAGGAGATGGAAATCTACAGTATTACCTCTACAACTGGAAATGTCCCTCTATGGACCCTGAAAAGGTTGGATTGTGTTTGCTCATCTGTCATTTACCAGAAAAACGGATCATGCAGCGTGATTCAAATTAGAATTTGGAATTATTTTTACTAAGTATTTAGAAAATTCACTTTTTTAATGATCTTACTTCTATTTTTCATTGTAATTTTGAAAGCTACACAACTCAGAGAATCCCAAATGCCAAAACTTGTTTGTTAATGATGAAAACAAAGCTGTTCTTGGTTTTCATCTTTTGTTTAACTGTATTTTTAGCCAGTGGTATATTTATTAGTGTTCCCTCGCTGTATCGCAGTTCATCTTTTGCGTACTCGCTGTTTTCAATTCATGACTGTGTGCTTTAGTTTTTTTTTAAGCACACAGTTTTCTGTGTTCTGATCGGCGGTTGACCATGTCAATCTCCTCCTCGTTGTGTCTCCTGTAATAGAATGAGTTCCATTTGCCACAGTTGCATAAATCTTTGATTGGGAACAGATCTTTGTTTCCATTCAATAATAATACAGGAGTTATTTTTCTATGAAGGTTTGAACTTTAAGAATTTAAACAAGAGGGAAAAAAGTGTGAAAGTGTTCATATATATATATATATATATATATATGAACACTTTCACACACACACACACACACATATATATATATATATATATATATATATATATATTCTTTGCTTTTGTGAACATATGTACAGAAGGAGTTTTAAAATCTACCTTTTGTCTCTAACACTTTCTGTTAAAATTTACTAATGGTTGGTTTGTGTTGCAGGTTGGCCTCGTTCTTCAGTAGCAGCTCTCCCAGTTGCTACACTAAAACACACACAGTTGTCAGTGACCTTAGAAATACTCTGCCTGGACATGCAGGCCATCCATTTCACAAAGAGAAATACGCCATAGAAACCAGCCTGGTGGCTGTTGGTGGATTCATCCAACACTGGTGTGTGTCATCAAGAACTTTCTCTGCCCGCCCGGAGATGAAAACTCTTTACTTAGCCATCCTGAATGTGAAGTCATGCTAAGCCTGAGCTATCCAACCCATACCAAGCTCCTCACCTGCGCTCTCACTTTTAAAACTCACCAGTTTGACTTTCAAGGGGATGACTGTGAGTTTGTGTTTTTTTTGTCCGTCCTCAGCAGACGCTTTATTGTGAGAGATGGGCATGTCATGTGATTTCAAGGAACAATAATCAATAAGAAAACATGAACAAATATCAACTTTTCAAAAACTCTTCTTATCTATACCACTGTTCCATGTTTTGGTTTTCCTTTTCTACATGTCAGTATGGTCAGTCAAGTGTCTTCTAGCTCTTTATTTATTTTTGTTTTAAGCTTCAGTTAAGACAATTGTCTTAACTGAAATGTCCCCCATGCAAAGACATCAAACAACTGGAACAAAACAAAGCACCATTCCTTGCTGCATTTATTACCATTCTTGGTTCAGCATTTAAAGCCATGCCATGCTCATTGTTGTATGAGATTTCAGGGCTAATCTGATGCATTTTCCTTATAAGGTACATGGAAGTGAGTGAGTTTGATTAAAATAGTTTTAATTGGAGAATGTATCGCATTATAAAAGCACAATTTTCTTAATTCATTAGCTAGCAGATGAACGTTAGGCATTTTAATTGGAGACAGAATGAGATTAAATTCACATTTTCAACCTTTCGATTTTTATTAATTTATTTTGTTTTATTTTACAATTTATTAGTTTTTGTCCAATGAACATTTCTGTTATCAAAACAGAATTGTGTCTTTGTTTTCCAAAGGAATTGTCATTAAGCATTGATTTAGTTTCAGTCATTGAGACAGATCACTTTCACAGAAACAAATGAAAAAGCACAGGAGTTGCTCCTGAAGAGCAGTTGATTAATCAGAAGTAAAAAAAAAAAAAAAAAGGTTTGCATATGGTGCATTCATCTGCTGTTGCTGTGGATCTTTAAATGTATTCTTATTTAACTCCAAAAATAATTCAGTCTAACACTCAAAAAAGTTCATTCAAAGGCTTGAAGTCATTCAGTAGCATTCAGTTCCCACATTCTTTCCAGGTGTTTTTTTTTTCTCTGGATTTTATTTATTTTCATGGTACTGTATATTGTGAGACAATAAAAATAAGTTGTAGATTTTTTTCAGTTAAATGTGTGAAAGTTGCTATATTTGTATTTGTACATTTCAAAATATATTGAGACACATTTCTGTCATCTTCTAAAATTGGACTTTTAAGCTTCCAGAGTGACTTTTGAGGGCTCTTGCCATTTGTGCTTGAATCAACAGGATGTTCCTTGACTTCACGATGTTTTGTTACACCACTTGTTTTAAGGTGGAGCTGGCAGTTTACTGAAACTGTTCCAAACATGTTTGCTGGCTTAGTGTTTCTGTTACTGTGGCTCTGCAGAACTCCAGATGTGAAGGCTACTGTTTTGTTTGTATTCACTTAATTTTTTTTTTTATCCCCTTACAATTTAAAGTACAAACTTGTTTTTTGCTTCAAGATATTTGGTTTTTTTGGCCAAAAATGTTGACACTGATGTCAAATGAGAAGAACGATGCTGGCATTATTTGTAAGATGTTTTTTTCTGCAGCTGTTTGAATGAACTATTGAGCATGTGCGTGTTGCTATAAAGTTCATTTCAGCAATCGCTTTACCAGTCACAAATTTATGAGGGACTTTTATCCCGAAATATCCGCCTTATTTTTAAGTGGGTGTTTTTTCTTTTGCAGCTGAGATGAAGGGGTGAGTTTTTGATCCGACTGATATCTTAACTGAACAGCAGTATTTTTATTAAACACCCTTGTAAGCTGTGATTCAAACTGAAGAACTCGTACCAGCCTCATTAAAACGTGAACCCATGCAAAACAATCCATTTCAACACATCGGCTATACCAGCATGGATACCTGATAATCTGGTTGAATAAACTCATTTGAAAGGAGAATAAGTAATCTGTGCCTTTCTTTTGCATTTACAGTAAAATCTGACATTTCTCTTTCAAACTAAAAAAAGCTGCTAATAGTCTTGCTTTTTGTAGGTATGCTCGATTAGAAAGGAGTAAATGGATTTAGAATTACAGTTGAAAGTGGGAATTTTTCTTTGTAGACATACGGCATTACACAATCCGAATTGGTCTGCTAATCCCAGATTGTGCTAGTTTGATAGAACATCAATAAATACTTTTGTCAACAAAAAACTAAAGATTTGTCATTTTACAATGTGGAAGAAATAAAGTGGTATTGTTCATAAGACAGCATTAAGTGAAAGTCCTACCAAATTAAAACATTTTTTTAATCACTGATATCAGAAATAATGCACATAAACAATACACATCAACATTTTACTTTGAAGGTAAGAAAAAAAAAACATTTGATCTAAATTTACAGCAGAACTTTTTTTTCAACATCAACTTCTTGTTTTGTTCAAACTAAAAATCATCAGCAAATACAAGCATCTTTATTTGACATTTGTCATAAATATGATTATTTACTAGTTCATAAACAGCTTATAGTAACAATGATTTATACTAACAATTGTTAGTTCAATGAAGGAAATAAAACCTCCACAGTAAGCTGGATCTAGTTATAAAAGAAAATTGTCATGTCTGAAACTTGGCTGTTGTTACTCTTTAAATTTAAAACTTTAGCCACCAAATATTTCTTATACATGTTTTAAAAAGAATCTAAAACCATAAAAAATTAGTTTGCTCTTTTCCAGTGTCTCACATTCATTTGACAGATTTTTTCTTTGGTTTGATTTTTCTTTTCTTTGAAGGGTTTGCAACAATTCTCTTCACTTTAAGAGGCTGCAGTGTGCAAGCGGAGGAACCTCTGGGATCTCAGGTTCCCCCTCTAGTTTTCTTTTTTGGCTTTTTTCTATTTCTTTTGTCTCCTCTTCCTCCTTTTCCATGCCAGCAAGAATTTCAGGTGGCACTCTAGGCACTCCCTCTTGTAGCCATGCGACATCCAGAGGAGGAACTCTTGGTTTTATTGCATCAATAGTGTCAGTGAACATCTCTTCGTCTCTGGAGGAGCATCGTCTGAATCCCAGTGCGAGGATGCTTTTCAGCCCCAGTGGAGTTGATAGATTCTGGCTAAGGCGAGGCACCTGACAGGCCGGCACACCTCGAGTAGCACTCAAAGCGATCAGGTGATTTGTCATGTGGTTGGGTCTGGCAGATTTGCACACGAGCAGCAGGTGGAGTTCATTCCTCTCCAGAGCCTTAGTGACCTCGTTGATACCGATGGCCAGCTGTCGTCTTGCCGCAACATCTGTCCAGCCGTTTCTGGAGGGCTCACCCTCCTGAGTGTCCTGGCTCAAAGATTCCGTTGTGGAATCAGATTTCTTTTCCTTGTTTTTTCCCCATGATCGAAACACTTTCACCTCTTTTTTTTCTAGACCTGTTGAAATCATTTTGTCAGTTAGCGTTTTTAGGATAAAATGCATATCCTCTTGAGGAAGTTGGCTCCACTGTGAAGTGAAGGGTGAGTTGAATGAAGTCTTTGCTTGGATTCGCTTTTTCAATTCCTTCTTAGTGGCTGGCTTTACAGAAGTCGCCATGGCTGGTCTGAAATCAGATTTTAAAAAGTGTTCAAGAAAATGCTTTTAAAATATAAATGATAAAAACATTTTCCAAAGTACTCTCTTACTGGAACAAAATAGTTAGAAATGTTTAAAAGCAGAATGCACATTTGCTTTTTCCTTTTCTGTAACGTATTCCTTCACACATCTAATGTAATCATTAAGGATCAAATTTTGATTAGTATTCATCACTGTGACAGAACACTTGACCTTTCAGTTAATTTGTGAACTAAATGAAACGAAATTGGAGTATTTTTAACTCAGAAACACACTGGCAGAAACAGACAACTGCTTGTATACGCAAAAGCTGAAGAAACGTTAGGGGCATTGAGTTCACAGCATATGGATTTAGAGCACGCGACCCAAGAAGGAACGCCGGTTAATGCTAAAAGAACCCAATTTCTGTCCAATTTAGCGCAGTTTACATCAATTTCATCCTTAAATAAGAACAATTAACGACAAAATAAACGATCGATTCATTAAAACGTACCCGTCTGTTGAAGCTGTAAGAATGTTTCATCAAGCTTTTCTCCCTGCGTAGTTCATTCCAGGCGCCGCCATGCTGTTTGAATTTCGAAACCTTTATTTAAAAACTGAGAGGTGCAGAGCTTGACTGCAGCGCCCACTACTGTTGACTTATGAGAAGCGCATGCAACGTTGCTGTGGTATGGAGGACAGTTGACTACTTCTAGTCAAAAGACAATGGGAATTGAGTAAACAAAAACAAAATAAACAGGACAATGCTCAACGATTGGTGAAAAATTAAAATGTTATCGTACCCACAATTAGTTGTGATAAAAACCAAGAAACTGAACAGTATTAATAACAATCATCAAATAAATCAACGCAATTTACATGTACTTAATGATGATACATGTTACATCTAGGATAAAAATTACAAGATCAATAATTGATATTTCTGAAATTTTGTGTCGAAGTCACTGACGTTGACAGACAACCAATCAGCGTCTGAGCTCAGACATGTTCCCGCCCTCCTCAGGCTTCTGATTGGTTATCAAATCTCGCACTGATCAGCTGTGTTGCAATTACTGCTGCTCATAACCGTGCAGACCATCGACGTTTAGCTGCTGTCCTTCGCTGCTTTGTTTCAAAAAGATGTCGCTCGAGGTAATTCCTTTTTTGACTTCACATCACTACGACACTTAATCCACTGTAGTGGCGTTAATGTGCAAATAATGTCATTTTAATGGTCCTTAATTAAACCGTTCATCTTTGACCGACATGGGGAAAAAAACAGGATGCTTCACCGCCTGTGGTCCTGATGCTAAACCTACGGACCATTTGACAGGAAAATATCCGATTTTGAGATCAAGATAAAATAAAAATAACTTGGTCTAAATGCCAAAATATAGAACATTGATTTGGTTAAGGTGGATGAAAGTAATAATTTCAAGAGGATAAGAACCACGACTTTACAGCATGCGGTTTTCAGGGTTAGATCTGTCTTAAAAGTGTGCATAATGATCTGTACAGCAATGCCCGACATCCTGTGTAGAGCCGATTATTCAGGCAGCCACAAAAGCCCAGAGTCTGGAATAAAAGCCCATTGTATGACCAAAACTCTGGTTTCCCAGGCTTTGCACCCTGGCTAAAACACTATGCCAACATTTTTGATTTGGTGTTGCCTGAAGCTGATTGATATGCACACTCTTCCTCTACTGAGTCGTTTAATTTTAGGTACGAAGTCCTCATACTGCTTTATAGCTAATCTTCCATTAATTTAAGGCAGATTTTAAGACAGTGGCAGAGGATGTGAAGAAGGTGAAGACAAGGCCTTCAAACGAGGAATTGCTCACCCTATACGGTCTTTATAAACAAGCCCTTGTTGGAGATATTAACATTGGTAAGGAATCAGTGCACTTTTTTTGTTCTAGCCTCTTTGCATGCATAATTTAAAACAAGTCTCGTGGTGTTTCACATCTTCAGACAAACCTGGAGCACTAGATGCCACAGGACGGGCAAAGTGGGAATCCTGGAATTCAAGAAAGGTAATAATATGTATTAAAATAAATAAATAAAACGGCAGGTTTGCTTTATTGACTATTAGAAATATTGACAAAATATGGGTAAATAATGGAAAACAATGGATTCTAAGCAATCCGCTAAACAAACTCATCATTTGTATTTTACTAATGTCACATTCCATATCACCTCAACTGCTATTTTTCCACGTTATATACTGATTTAAGGTAATAAAAATGTCTTAAGTTTTGATTTTTCGTATCAAATATGTAACATTATTAGTTACCAGTGGGGATTTTAACGTCTGTCCCAATGGTCTTCTGTCACTAATGCTTTTTTTGTTTTCATGCTTTTTTATGCAATTTCAGGAATGACCAAGGATGACGCCATGTCAACCTACATTGCAAATGCTAAGGAAGTCATTAGCAAATATGGCATGTAAGACTTGGAATAACTCCCCAGTAGTTTGGACTAATGTTAAAATGCAGAGAAAAAATGATTTTGCTTGCTCTTGAGCAAGAAATTACTCACTGCTTCATCTCTGGCATGATTTAGCAAGGTTTTGTTTTGATAATATACATGTTTCTGTTTTTAAATTAGTCTAATATAGCCTTATTATTGTTTAGCTTACTAGGGAAAATAACTTTTTATGATTACCTAAGATTTGAGCAAAGTGAACAAAAGGCTGACAAATGTTAACATGTGAAATAAATCAAATGTATTCCACATTTTCTATGTAATTTTGTTGTTGTTTTAAATACAAGAACTTAAAATAAATGAAGCATAAAATAAAAATAATCTATTTGCAACTCTTGTGGATGTTATTGAAGAAATGATAAACGACATTCAAAAGCAGTAAGAATGTTTGTTCTGTAGAGAGGATTCTATCGTTTATCACTTGCAATAAATGATGTTAAAAAAACTAGGAGCAGTAAAACTTTAATAATATGCAGATTCAACATATTATTATAAATAAATGCATTAAATGTTTGTCTGTTTTTCCAAAATCCTGCAAAAATTCCTGTATACATGGGTGAATGTAGAAGCATGCTTTGAATTCATTTTCAAATTGATGATTTAAAATCTGTTTGCAACAGTCATGCATGGGTTGCCTTCAATAAAACAACTACCACTTAAAGGCTTTGTTCTGTTATGGTGTTGATCCAATTTATGCTTTATCGCCTGCATTCTCAAATAAAAAACAATGAGTTGTCTAATGACAAAGTAACCTCATCTACCCTTCTTTGTGTTATTTTTCACCAATAATCTGCGCAGTATGGCTGAAATTTTTACTTATCTGTGCTTTACTTAACAATCTTTGGATTTTTTTTTACACTTTTTCGCGCGACAGTTGGTAAAATACTAGGTCAATTTGCATTTCTAAAACGCTCAAGATGCGACATTTTTAATGAAAACTGGGCAAATAGCCGACGCATGCGTAGTCCGTTCTCCGTGCAGCGGATGGCACCGAGTCTCAGTGGGTCAAAGGTGATGAGCGCGAGGCTCTGCAGAGGCATAGGACAACAACAAGCTTGCACGTCCTTTTGTCCCGAAAGCCTTCAAAACGGGCCAAACTTACTGAATTGGAGCAGTGCGTGCGTGCAGTTGGCTGAATTCGACGCGCTAAAAGGTTTGCTAATATAGCTAACTTTCCTTCAGAGGTATATTATTAGCATTAGCGGCAAAGTGGAGAAGGTGCAATTTGACAGCTTTGCTTTCTCTTTCTAGTTCCTTTAGTCTCAATTCTGGGCATAATGCCGAATTATTATTGAACTGCTTGGCTAAATTAGATTTTTTTTTTTGTAGTCTATGTATTTATTTTTATTAACAGTGTAGTTTGCTTACCAACATTGTCTGGGTCACAAGTTTGTGAAAGAATTCTGTAATTTAGCTAATTAAAAAATACAACAGTACAGCTGCTGTAAAGTCTAGTATTAATGACTGTCTATTACATAAGCTTTAAAGACTTTAGTTGTTTCATTTTTTATATTTTCTACACAGACGTATTTGAAATAAAACAATTGGAGCCACTTTAACCAATTCCTAAAATTCAGTTTGATTTATTTTGTTATTATTTCAGTCGAACTGAAAAAGTACTGTAGTTTTGGGTGTTTATGTCATTTTAATGTAGTTTGTTTGGCAAAACAAATTTAAAGAACCTGTACAGATGATGTATTATAAATATTGTAAAATTTGGGGGTATCTTTTGTCACTTTTTAAAAAATTAAGTGTAACTTATTTCTGTTCTTCTTTTCTTGGTCAAAGCCAGCACAGGTTTTATCAAAGACTAATGACAGTTGTTTGGGTTTTAGGGAGAAGAAATGGCAAATCGAGTGTCGGAGTCTGTTCCTGAGCGGACCTTTCAGTACCAAGACTGTCTGCCCCCACTACCTGTTCCTTCACTACAGAGCAGTCTTTCTAAATACTTGGATGCAGGTAGAAACCATGTTGTTTTTGAGTGTCTCTTACTCATCTTTTATGATTAACTCTGTTGATTTTAAATATTTATTGTTAAATTAAATACAGATTTCACCATGATGATAATGGTTTTATTTCCTTTTGAGGTTTGATTTGGGTTTAAAGCACAATCTTCCATGTAAATAAATTGCACAATGGCCTTTTATCAGTTTGCTCTATCTGTTCCAAAGGTGAACATGTGTGTTTTCATTTCACCACATGCAGAAGTTTCAGATGCTATCAGGGATTTCTCCAAAAAAGCTGAGGTGCTGCAATCATGGGTTAATATGTATAATAATAATAATAGATTGGATTTTTCTGTGCTTTTCCAGATGCTCAATGTTTTTACAATATGTAACCATTATTCATTCACTCTTAATTCATACTGGTGAGCTACCGATGTTGCCACTGCTGCCCTGGGGCAGACTGACAGAGAAGTGGCTGCCAGTATGCGGCTATGGCCGCTTTGACCATCACCAGGACATTCATACATTGTTGGCATTATGTTTGTATAGCAGACTAATTTTCTTTTCCTTGTTCTTCAGTTCATCCGTTTGCGTCAGAGAAAGAGTTTGCAAGTACAGTGAACATTGTGAAGAAATTCCAAGATGGCATGGGCAAAGAGCTGCATCAGAAACTTCTACAAAGAGCCAAGAACAAGAGGAACTGGGTCTGCAGCTAAGCTGTCAACACTTGCACGTCACTTTTGTACTGGGATGCTTTACTTTGCTGATCATTTTCGGTGAATGCTCTTCAGCTGGAGGAATGGTGGTTAGATGTGGCGTACCTGGAGGTCCGCATCCCCTCTCAGTTGAATGTAAACTTTGGTGGTCCTGCGCCATACCTGGAACATTATTGGCCTCCAGAGGAAGGAACATGTCTTCAGAGGGCCAGTATTACCACTTGGTATTCACTACAGTACTGGAACCTCATCCACACGTAAGCCATGCATGCACGCCTTTCTCTTTCCAGGTTCTTTTGAGTCATATGTGAAGTTAAGACATGTTTTGGATTTTTTTAATGCTATTTTTAGAGAGCAATTGGCTCCTCAGAAATCTGGTAAAACTCCATTGGACATGGATCAGTTCAGAATGCTCTTCAATACCTGCAAAGTGCCTGGAGTAAGAAGGACTCCATTAAGAACTACTTCAAAACAGGTAAAGCATTTACATTTGAGCAAGTGTTTGACACATTGGATCAGCTTCTGTGCTGCAGCTGTGTAACCTGCATTTCTTCATGCCAGAGAGTGAAGGACCGTGTCCTTCCCATTTGGTGGTTATGTGTCACGGACGAATCTTTACTTTTGATGCACTTCATGACGGACAAATCCTCACTCCTCCAGAACTTCTCAGGTAAAAACCAAGCACAGAGACTGACAATACTTTTACAAGAACCCTCAGCTGTCTGTCTGTCTGTTTACATTGACAGTAATTTAGCATTAGCATTGTTTTCTTTCAAAATTTAACCTGAAGGTTTCAGAAAGCTTTGGCTTTGAAATTTTTTGGTTTAAAACAAATACTCCTTGGAAAAAATCTTTAAAACTTTGTATATTGTTGTATAGACATTTTTCACATAGTTTTGCCTTTTTTTCCCTTTCTTTATGGTTTTACACATTTTAATTTTCGTTCTACATGTTTTATCTTTGTTATAATAAGTAAAAACTATTTGATAATAATTTTTGTGATCTTTGTAGTAAAAAAAGACAATATTTACTCAGAATTTAGTTTTTTTTTGGTGGACATTTTATGGTTCATTGGGGAATTTGTGTCTAATATGATTAACTATTTATCTGTAAAAAATAAAAAAAGCAGGGCTGTACTAAAAAGATGGATATTAAACATTTCTGAAAAAAAAATGGCTTAACGATAAATTAATAGAGCAAATACAAATGACTCCGTATTACTTTTTTTTTTTACCCTGTATTAACGAGCTTCTTTTTTGCAGATCTCTACATTTGTGGTTTGAAAAAAAACTTTTAAAAGACAGAATTGTTTAATGTAAAATGCTGGATCTGCAGGTTATGGCAGAATAGAAGGGAAAAATGACTTTAGACCTATTAGTACACTGAAACCCAAATCCTTCTACAAACATGGAAACTGCGGTGCTTGTATTTTAACTCACAGAACACAATATTACAGGAGATAATGAGCCAATAAAATCCTCAAGATAGAATGTCAATAAAAGCAGTGGAAAGCTGGTGGCACAGCAAGGTTTTATAGAGATATAGATATATCCACTGTTTGCATTTGTAAAAATGTGTGCATCATTTCAGGCTTTACAACAAAAATTAAATTTATTGACAGACGTGGTTGTAAGTTAGTGTAAAAATATTTTTTTTGTGTTGTCAAACTATATATATATATATATATATATATATATATATATATATATATATATATATTCTCTAATGTGTTTATTCACACAGATGTTGGTGAGATGACTCGCCACCTCTGGTTGGTTATACTTTAATATTCGTTCTGTTACTCTAAAGGCTGATGGGATTGCCTAGATTTGTCTAGAACATCAGCTGCTTGATATGAACAAAGGGGGTGATCTTCATAGCGTTTGTGTTATTGTATATACCCTTTTTTAAACACATTGGAAATATATTATTGAGATATTTATTATATTTTCTTACTCTAAGAAGTTTGTAGTCCTCAGAATCTTACCATTAATTGAATTTTATGGTGATGGAGCACTAGGTTTTTACACAGTTTTCTTTGTGGAATAATACATTTTTTTTTTTTTTTTTTTTTTTTTTTAGACAGCTGAGTTATGTAAAAGAGCGCTGCGACAGGGAGCCAGAGGGTGATGGCGTGCCTGCTCTCACCTCAGATGAGCGCACCCGTTGGGCAAAGGTAGTGAAGATGACTTTCGAAGAAGCAATCATTAAAGCTGGTTGTGGTTCTTTCCTGGAAATATCCTAAATGCTGACAAGTTTCTGCAGCAATATATCCTTTGTTTACTTTTTGACAGGCAAGAGAACATCTAATAAGCATCGATCCACACAACGAAAGCATCCTGGAGACCATTCAGAGCAGCCTGTTTGTTATTTCACTGGATGAGTCCAGACCTTATTCCACCCCAGAGAATTACACAAATGTAAGAACCAGGACTGTCTGAACCCCATCCTGACTGGGAGGAAATTTAGATTTGAGTCTGTGAATCTTATTTTTATGCAGATGACTTTGGAAGCCCTGGCAGGAAACCCCATCATCCGCTGGGGTGACAAATCATACAACTCTATTGTTTTTTCAGACGGCACTTTCGGATCCACATGTGATGTGAGTTGTTTATTTCTTTCTGAATATATTCAAACCAAAGGTACAAAAAACTGTTCTGATGCAAATGGTTGACAGTTGAAATATATGATTGTTGTAAATATGTATTTTGCAGCATGCTCCATACGATGCCATGGTACTTGTGTCTATGTGCTGGTATCTTGACCAGGAAATCAAAGCTGCAGAAGGCAAATGGAAGGTAAAATCTGACTTTAACTTCACTCTAAAGTTCAATTGTTTTTCTGCAGACTGATTTGTCATTTCATTTTAGGGGTCAGACAGGGTCAGACAGATGCCCCTTCCTGAAGAGCTGCTGTTTACATTGGATGAAAAAGTGCACAGTGACATCAGGCATGCCAAGCACCAGTATATGGAATCGGTAGGCCTAGGCAGAACAGATACAGAGAACATTTGTCCATATCTGCTGACGTATGACTATTGCTTCTGGTGTTGCAGACTAAAGACCTTCAGATAGTGTGTTACGCCTTCACGGCATTTGGAAAAAGTGCCATTAGACAAAAGAAGCTGCATCCAGACACATTTGTTCAGCTGGCGATGCAGCTAGCTTACTACAGACTACACAAGAAGTATGCTGCAGATGCTTCAACTTTTCGTAATGTAAGTTCATGCAAAAGAAGTGGATGAATGACAGCATCTGCTCTTCCTTCTCTCAGGCTTGGGAGTTGTTATGAGACGGCAACTACACGCAAGTTCTTCCATGGCAGGACAGAGACCATGCGACCATGCACCCAGGAGGCTGTGAACTGGTGTAAAGCCATGATGGACCCAACATGTAATGTAAGTGTAAAATGTCTTTAACCATCCGGAACTAACTCTGCTGTGCAGCTGTCAAATCAGTGTAATCAAACTACGTCTAAAATAAACTTCATCTTATTTTCAAATTCTGTAAATTCGATTTTATTGAATGAAAAAGAAGAATTGGCAATTATTTGTAGTTTTCTAGACAAGAATGATCTTTTATTTTAGTAAATAAGGCAGAAGATCCTGAGAGCAGATTCCAGCTGAGTAGAATACCTGTAATCCAGCTGGATCAAACTCTACTCCAAAATACTTTTTTCTTGTCTGGCCTTTCTTGAAAGGTCACAGCATGGATGTGTGAGGCCTGTTATGTGCCTCTATGTGTTCAACGGAACATAAAGTGTTTATATATAGAAATCTGTGAAATTCGCCTGTTTTTTCTTGTGTTTTCATTCAAAAACAAGTAAATTAGTTTGTTGAAAATGTCTGTTCTTGTTATTTTTTAAAATTACACTTAAATCTTTCATTTTAAGTTGTAAAAACAGTTCATTGAAGATTTTTGGGGTTTCCACAGCAAATGTAAGCAATTTTTTTCTGCCAGATTTTTTCGTTTTTGTATGCTTTTATGTCTAGTGCGGGAATACAACATAGAAAAATGACAATAAAGTTAGTGCCGTATAGGTGAAGTTTAAAATACTAGATAAGCAAGCAAATAGTCCTTCAAACTGAAAAAAACAGATAAATTCAGAAGTAGGCAAAAAGGGAGATTAGGCACAAGGTTACAAAGGGTTAATAAGGACATTGTTAAATAAATGACTTTGTTTATAAATCTCTTTATTTTTCTGTCAGGTGATTGACAAGAGAAAAGCTATGCTGCTGGCTTTTGATAAACACAACAAACTGATGGGTGAAGCTCAAAACGGAGAAGGTGAGATTCACTAAAATATATTGATTAGACTTTTATTTTCAAATGTCACTGAAATACATTTTGTGGAAGTTACAGTCACCGTGCATTAAAGCTGATTGTTGTATTTGATGAAAACACTGAGGATAGTGTTAGATAGAGGCAGATAGTGCACTTTGACGACCCCTACAGAGAGAAGCTGAAAGGCAAAGAAGGTTACTGGAACTTCAGTCAAGAAAAACCCATCCCTTATGGGCTTTTTTGAATCTTTAATCTGAGTTTAAATGAAGATACTGTTAGGTTTCAGCAGAAAGTAAGTAAGTGCAAAGTAATACCTAAGAAATGGTTTATTAAAGTATTGAGAACCTTAACAAATAAAATACATTTTTCTTCTTTCACTGTCTTTTTTTGTAAAAATGATTAATTTACCAGATTTATATTAGGTGGAATCATTTGTCTTTTTCCTAGCAAATACATGTAAAAATAGCGTTAGCCTGTTTTCACTCGACTTCTTTTATTGTAAGAAATTTTTTTTTTTCAGATTAGAAGAAGGTTCCCGCTCAAATTTGAGCTCGTAATGATCAAAAGTTTTAGTGAAAGAAGAAAAATGAGGAAAAACTGCAAGAACAACTAATTGTTTTTCCAAAACACTCCAGTGAGCTATAAATGATCAAATAACAAATATTGTCTGCTTGTGTAAAGAAAAAAAAAGGGAAAAACAGTCATCAATTTCCGATGAGGCCGAAATGTGTTTCTGAATTGTTTTGCTGTTTCCAGGTTTTGACAGGCATCTTCTTGGGCTTTACCTCATTGCCAAAGAGGAAGGACGACAAGTTCCAGAGCTGTTCACTGACCCCCTCTACTCAAGAAGGTCCAGCCCACTCTACTCATTTCTTTATGTTCTATAGCACATGTGGTGTTTTGTATTATTCTTTTTTGTTTTTCTTAAAGGATCAGTTTTCTTGGTAACTTGACTCCTACTGACCCAAAATCCATCCCATATAAGCAGACATGTTTCCATTTGTTATTGATTAGTAGGTTTTATTACCAGTTAATTAAATTAGTAGAGATGTAGATGTTGGCCCAAGTACTAATTTTTTCTAAGTGAACAGAAAACAATATGAATGTCAGTAAAAGCTGGCGTTTAAGCACAAGCATTCTTCTTTATAAAGAAAGTAACTGCAGTTAAAACTAAGTCAGAATCTTCGCTCATTAACATGAAAACGGCTGCTATGCTTGTAATGCAGTGGTGGTGGCGGTAACTTTGTGGTGTCCTCCAGTCTGGTGGGATACACAACAGTTTTAGGAGTGGTGGCTCCCATGGTGCATCATGGCTATGGCTTCTTTTACCGCATTAGGGATGATCGGTGAGCAAACAATACAACTTTTTTCTAAATGTCAATAACAAAATGTTTCCCCATGTTATGAGTCAACTTAAATGTTAAAGTGTCTCGTGTGCTTCTCGGCAGCTTTACTTCAGCTCTTTTCTTTGTCCCTGCAGGATTGTGACTTCCATGTCAGCTTGGAAATCCAACCATGAGACAGACGCTCCTTCGCTGTTTAATAACTTCTCCAGCTCCCTGCATGAGATGCTCCACCTAGCCACGACGTCTCAGCTATAAGAACTTGAAACATTCATTCCTGTTTTAGTTTTTACTTTCACCATGTAAACCAGCACAAATCAATGCAAAGGTGCAGAACCTGTACTGATTAATGGTCTCCTTATTTCTGGAATTAGTTTTATTTTGTACATTTTCTTCTTGACTGATTATAGTTTTTTATGGATAATTGTAAGTAGAAATTTGGATTGTTTTGGTTGCATTTTAGGCTTATGGTGGATAAAACTACAGATAAAAAAATGCAAAAACAACCTGGCACTTCTGTAATGAACTGAAGTGTCAGATTTTCTGTTTAGTTTTACTTGTTAATAATTAAAATTGTTCTGAGCTGTACTTTCATGGGACATAAAGTTTTCATTGAGTTATTCTTTAGCTGAGAACGTCGTAAAGGAAAGCAATCACGGCTGCCTTCACACACAACAAAAAAGGTAAAGAAAAGCTCAGTTTTTAATCATTTGCTCCACAATGCACCAACATAACTTATTTAATATCTTAAGATAGGATAAAATATAACAAACATTTGCCTTTAACAGGTTTGTAAATCTTTGTTTTTCTCCCTTCACATTGATTTCAGACTTTTTAGATGTGCTTGAGTCACTTGGGAGAACGGTTTCAATCTGTTTTTTTTTTTTTTTTTTTTTTTTTTTTGGTTACACAAAAAATAGTGAATTTTAATGGTGGGTACACTAACACTTTTCTGAAACACACTAAGTTTAATGTCTATCTTTTCATGCAATCTAAAATCTTAAGGATAAAATGTTGGTCTTATTTAGAATCAGACTAAACTAGTTCTCACCAATGGTAGTGCTTAAAATGTTTATTTTAAAAATGGGACATCTAGTGTTTGTTAGACATGCACATAAATTTGCAAA
The DNA here is from genome assembly GCA_014656515.1 of Oryzias celebensis. Taxonomy (NCBI): domain Eukaryota; kingdom Metazoa; phylum Chordata; class Actinopteri; order Beloniformes; family Adrianichthyidae; genus Oryzias; species Oryzias celebensis. Next base: position 13,160,228 of record BNCR01000015.1, on the reverse strand, counting down.
CCTTGGTTACACATGAAGAAGTGATCTTCCTGCTGTTTTTTTTATTTTTAATTCACTGAACCAAACTTTTCTTATAGCTGCACCTTTTATAATCTGGATGCTGCACAGCTCCTCAGATATAGACAGCTGGATGTTTAAATTTCATTAGACAGCAGTATATCTGTGAGAAATTGTAACTTGAATGATATTTACATTTAAAGCCCTACAATACATCAGTCTTCTAAGCTTTTGTAAACTGTCAAATGAAACAGGTGATTTTTGTAAATGATAGGACTGTCAATCTCTAAATGCACTGTTGGACATGTGATTGTTGTGACAAATAAATGTACCGGTAAATTGAACTGTGTCCATTAAATTATAAAACCATATCTTGCTTTTGAATACAAAACTTTATTAGATACATATCAGGACTTTCTACAAAAGATAAGTTATTAATAAACAGGATTAGAACATTCATGTACATTTGCATAAACTCAAGCTTTTTCTTTTTTAAATACAGTAATCAGGCGCTTTGGTTCCACCTGCATTTTGGTCTAATCATCCAAAGCTATAAAGTGCCCAAACTCCAAACACATTTTTCCAAAGAACATGCAATAATATGCAGTGACGGTCCCAATGCTAGTCATACTTGATGGTACACTATTGCCCTTTTATCATTAATTAAAGTGCATGAATCACTATTAAGTGCACTTAAGAAAAATCAATTAAAATTAAGCGTGCTTCAAGTTGCTTCATCCTAAAAAAATAAACTGGTTTCTGCTTTTTCACAGACATCATCAATTAGAAATTCCCCCCAGAAAGATTGATTACTTCTCTTAAGATCAATGTGGAGAATGTAATGATGTGATGTAAGCTTTTGTCAAAGTAAATAAAAGTTGTCCTCATTGGTTTGAAATGCAATTACGGTCCAAAATGATCGAAACTCTAGGGAACACATTTCAGTGTGCTCCACAAGTTCAAACGCAGCCAATACTCCTAATAAACGTGACAACTAATCGACAGCAACGGAGTCGTTGAACAGATTATAAACAAAGAGTGTAACTCACAGGTTGAGGTCAGTGCATTCTGTCCCAAGCTGATCTGCCATAGCCAGTATGAATATAACTGCACAAATGTGAAGCTCATAAAAAGCACGAGTGATCAGTTCGACCCTCAGAGAGGGGTTCTCAATTCGTCCCGTAGCCGAGCTGTGTGGTGACCAGCATGTGGTAGACTCCTTTCTTTGCCAGCAGCTGCTGATGCGTCCCTTGCTCCACCACCACTCCCCCCTGGAAGACAGCTATGCGGTCTGCGTTGCGGATGGTGGACAAACGGTGGGCCACGATGATGCAGGTCCTGCCTTTACTAGCCTGGTCCAGAGCATCTTGTACCACCTGCAGAGTGATAATTCTTTTAATTACATTCTCTTTTTATACCTAAAAAAAGTTTATTTCTACTTTTATGAAACATTAAGATACTTCAATAGTTTTAATTTTGTAAACAGCATAAGACAAACCTTTTCGCTCTCAGTGTCCAGTGCAGAGGTGGCTTCATCCAGCAGCAGAACCTGGGGGTTGCGAAGAATAGCTCGGGCTATGGCTATTCGCTGCTTCTGACCACCAGACAGCTGAGTCCCCTTATCACCTGCCTGAGTGTTGTACCTCTGCTCATGCAAACAAAAATAGCAGACACATGATCACGTTGATGCAGACTGATAAAATAGTGACAGATGTGAGTGGGATGCTCTAAACTGGTGCCTTGGTGGACAGCAGCCATTGATAGCTGAGACACAAAACAGGTCAGACGATAGTCTGAGACTGGAGGAAACTTGAGGAAAGTTTCTTGGAAGCTCTGTTGAACATGAGGAGTGTCTAGAAGCATTTAGACCTGGTTATAAACCTGGTAATATTCACACAACTGTAGGCTCAGAAAACATTTTAAACCAGGGTTAGCTTCTGAGATGAAAATAAGTTTCTAGTTTTGATGAACAAACATATATATGCTGCAAAACACGGAGGAAGATTGTCATTGGTTTGTTTTAATTTAAAGTGGTATCTTATTGCCAAAAAGATGATAAAGAAAACGCAATTGAATTCTTTATCTTATCTGCAGAAAAAACAAAAATATCTTTAAGAGGGATGAGTCAGAAAGTGTTGTGGACTGCTGAAGTCTGAAGTTGAAATCTGAACCTTTCAAAAGGCTCTTAATAAATAAAAGAAGAGCAGCCTCGACAACTGCCTTGAACAGTTGGGAGACTTTTCTCCTTTGGTTACATTGCTGTATTTTATAACACCTTTTGTGAAGTCAGCTTGACTCCGGAGCTGCTAACATGCTCAGGAGGCCAGTCATCCATGCAAACTCCAGCAAGCGCTCTCCATGACAGTGACAGAGAGTGATCCTGAAGTTTATCTTCAGAAGTAGAGCCAACTTTGAACATCGCGCAAAAACCCTTATCTAATCAGAAGTTCTTGTCAAAATTCGAGGTTAAGTACCTTATAAAACAAAGTATTCTGGGAAAATGTAGTATCTACTTTCTAAATCTGCTGTCTTTATGAGATGATGTTTCGTGCAGTCTTTAGTCATGGAGAATTGGACACTGCTTGATCTTGGTTCTTTTAAAAGGACCACAGTAATGCTCTTTCTTTGCAGATGACAATCAAATTTATATTTAAATTGAACATAAGAAAAACAAGTTTAAAAAAAGAAAGGAGGGTTACATTTGGGCAGAATTAACATTTTTGTATGGGCCACTTGCTGTTAATAGATGAACGACATCACTTCCTGCTTTTTTAAATTTAGGATGCTCCACCCCTTAGTACTTGCTTGCGTCCAAATTCCCTCACTACTGACTACGTAGTGCACTATATAGAGCGTTTGCCATTTTTGGGGGGCGTTTGAAAATACAATTCCAAAATCCAGAGCCCTAGAAATTTCCCAGAAGTTTCTGCAAAATAAAAGTGTGCTTCAATGCTCACTAGATTGGTGAAAATAGACTACAAAGCATTGCGTTTGAAAAATGTGTCAGTTGAAAAAAAATGTAATTATGTTTACTTTAGATAAATCAAATTTCCATCGTCAGTCAGTTTATAGATTCATAAACATTTTTTAAATTGTCATTTTCTTGTGTTTTGTTCGGAACACTTGACACCTACTTCCTCCCTTAAATTACATTTTAAATAGAATCAACTTTGACAGAATCTGCAACCTTTTGGTTCAAACTAAATATTTTAATAAAATAATTTACTTTACTTCTTATCAAAAGTTTCCTCCTGTATTTACCTGTGGCAGTTCCTCTATGAATTTGTGAATGTTGGCGGCTTTGGCAGCAGCCTCGATTTCCTCCATGGTTACAGTGCGGCTGTTGTCTCCGTATGCGATGTTCTCGGCCAGGGTGCAGTCGAACAGGACGGGCTCCTGGGAAACGATCCCGATCTGAGATCTCAGCCAGTGGATGTTCAATTGTTTGATATCCACATCATCCAGGACCTGAAAGCAGGAAACGGAAGCACAGATGATGGAAAAATAACATGTTTAAAATAAACCGACATGGTTTCTTTGCAACACGCTAAAGATAGAAAAAGTTTCTCCCGGTGAAAGGAAAGAAATCCCATTTGTTGGGATTCAGTGTCGTGTTATGCAAGAAAGGCCTGCAGCTTTGAATAAGTCATGAAAAGATAAAAGGAATTGTTCTCGTAGTAAAGAGTTTGTACACTTATCTTGACAAAGACACCAATACATTGGCTTCATAATGTCTGACGGTCTCATAAGCATTATACTGTACAGCTGCCATAAAGAGCTCCGTCAGGTTAACCATTAGCTATCAGAAAGCAGGTGAAGGGGCTCTGGAGACGGAAAAGAGACTGCACTTATAGGTGTGTTTCTCACCACTCTCCCTCCTTGGGGTCATAGAAACGCTCCAGCAGCTGGATGGTGGTGCTCTTTCCACATCCACTGCTGCCAACCAGAGCCAGAGTTTCTCCCTTTTTCACCTTCAGATTGAGCCCTTTCAGGATGGGAATATCGGGACGTGAGGGGTAGTTAAACCTCACATCCTTAAAGGTCACGTTGCCGTTAAATTTATCCTGGAAACAAAGAGGGGGAAAAAAAAAAAGAATTGAACGCAGGACCCTTTGGGGGTTTGAAGCAAAAGTTTGTGTTTCGTACCGGGGTATCCCCTTCGTTTGACAGATTGTCAATGGCGGGCACTTTGTTCATCAGCATCACCAGGTGGGCAGCGGACATTTTGGCCTTGGCGTAGTTCGGTGCGAAGGAGTTGGCTTCCCCAACAGCCATGGCGCCGAACAGAACAGCCGAGATCACACTGGGAGAGGAGAGTCAGTCAAAAGTAATGATAGTGTCATTAACGCACATGTTCTTGAGTTTTTATAACACACTAAACTGATGTCTTTCTGTGACACAAAGCTTGTACTGTCCTGATAACAAGCTCAACATCAGCAGAGTCACGTCAGGGTAAAACAATAATGCTACTTATCTGGGCTGAAAAACGTGTTTATAGCCAGTCCTCCTTCAGTTGCTTTAATCTCATTTACTAAAGTAGAAAATCAACTAATATTTAGAAATATTAAAAAAAATAGTATGACAGTAATGAAATGTAATACATGTGTGTTTTCTTTTTACAAAAAAAGTAAAAAAATCATTTCAAATTTGCCCTGAAACTTTAACATTCAGGTTATGTAACACTTGAGGGGCACGTTTTGATGACCGCTGGGAGTATATTGCACATATGTTCTACTTAACTTCCTACAGTGCTGTCTGCCACATGTGTAAAAGCAAATGTTTGTTAATGTTTAACCATTTTATGTGTTTATGATTTATGAACTTGGGACTTCCTTTTTATGCTACAGTCAGGGCATGAATAAAATTTATAGTTCAAGCAGCACTAACTCGATGCGCAACTGTATAATCCTAAAACACACGAGTGTGTGCTCAGGGAAATGATTAACAGCCTTTCAAACCAGGCTGTGCTTCAGTCACAATGAATGCTTTTCATTTATATTTGTTGATTTACACGACAACAAAAAAACAACCTCTCAGTCAAACTGGGTTAAAATCCGCTCTGTTTACTCACAGGAACACTCCCTCAACATCCATCCGTCCTTGCACTATGAGCCAGGCACCAAAGCGGAAACAGCCCGCATAGGCAAAGTAGATCATGGCCTGGGAGAAGGAGAATGTGAAGCCATGCGTGTGGGCCTTTTTCTGGGAGTTCCTGTACGAGTTACAAAATATATTAGAAGAGCATCACATGAATTGACAAGATTGCTTTAAACGTATTTATATTTTACTCACTTGTATGGCACTTTGAGGTTTTCCTGGTACAAAGACTCAAACTTGGCTTCTCTGGTCAGAGATGCAACAGTGCGAATGTTCTCTATGGCTTCTGTGGCAATCTGTGAGGACGCATGATGGTCACAAACAAAAATCTAGCAAGGGAGCTCCCAGCGTCTGAATCTTAACCTTTCCGGCTTTCTCCAGCTCCTTTTTGTCTTCAGCTGCATGTCCAGTGAGCATCTGCATTCCCACAGCTCCGGCCACCGCTATTATTGGCACCACGGCTAAGACCAGTAAGGTCAGCTCCCAGCCGTAGACAAAGGCTAAAATGATGCCGGTACCAAGGTTAGCAAAATTCTGGGCCACTGTTGCCAAACGAGCTCCAGTTGCCTAAGAAAGTGTTGAAGATGGAAAAAAAGAGATGCAATGACGGATGTGGAGGTTTCTCTGTTTTTTTTTTTAGTTGGGGGTGTGTTGCTGCTCAGACTGACCCCTTGTACTTGTGCTGCATCTGTGGCAAGTCTTGTGGTGAGTGCTCCCACACTGTTTTTGGGGTCATCAAACCAACCAAGATCCTGCAATGAAGCAAAGATGATGGGGTGAAAATGGTTCAGAAAACTCAACCAAAACTTTGGAAAATATCACAAAAACATCTTGTCTTTTTAAGATCAACCCTTTGACCACGATTCACAGCAAGTTTCCCTTACTAACTGCATTTCTCTGCATTTGATTGTGGAGAAAATTAATCTTAATGAACACAAATGCTCCTGCGATTGACTGGCAACTACCTTTGCCCAACAATGACCCCAAAAAGGGATTAAGCGGGTTTGGAAAATGTATGACTGGAACCCAAATGCTTATTTTGATTAAAATAGCTCACTGAACAGGAACACTTTGTCTAGACGTGGTGTTTTCTAAGCTTAAAGTTAAATACATTAAACATACAAAATAAGTGGGCGATCATTATTTATATTTAACAGCACATGAATAAAGGATTACTTTCTGCCTGTTGTAACCAATTTTACATACCTGTCTCAACATGGCCTTAAAGGCCCCGAGTCTCAGTTTCAAGGTGAGAACTTCTCCTGATTTACCAAAACAGAATCCCTGGTAAAAAAAAAATGACAAAAGAGTGAAGAAAACACATTAACATAATAGTTTTAAAGTTTCTGCAGGACTAAGAATAGGATGATGTAATTCAAAAGTTTTTTAAGAAAAAACCCCCGTAGAACATCACAAATGAAACTTTCGTTTGTAAGCTTGCTGTCTTATTTTAAGAGTTTACAGTTTTCATTTAAACTTATAAGCAAATGCTTTTGCAGAGTAACAAAAGTAATGTAAACTCTATTAACTTTCTTTGAAAAATGTGTTTTTTGCTTCCTTCACAAAACGAAACTTTTAGTTTAAATCACATTTTCTTTTGTGTGCCTGTTTGCATTGTTTTTGACCTAATTAAACTGTATCATATTTGAGTTAAAGTCACTTTGTGAAACAACTTATTTAAATTAAAATCATGTATTAAGTCAAAGTCAGGTTTTGATTACAAGAAAAAAATGATTTTGTTGTTCAGATGGTCATGAAATTAAAAATAAAAAAAAAATCATAACTACTATCTAAATGTAACTTATATTAGAAAGTGCAAAACACTTTTTAGCCGTTACACTGCCCGAAAACCTCGAAAGAGCTAAAATATTTGGTAAAATATATTTTTCTTATCTCAATGATTTTATTTTTAATCAGATAAAAGTATGAAAGGAGTCCCATTATCTCACGCCTTATAAAATAAAACTAAAATGATGGACCAGTGTCTATTTTTATTGGTGAACTTGGCGTGCATGTGTGCTCATACCTGCAGAAACATGGTGACGAACGACACCCCTCCAATAGTTACAAACATGAGGGAAAAGAACTGTGATCGTTCTCTGACGACTTCCTGATCTGGTTCTGCAAATATCTGAATGGAGACAGAATTAAACAGTTTGAAACAATTGGACTTTTAGACCTCTTTGTAAAAACATGTCATTTAATGAGGGTTCAGATTTGCAGGGTCATCTCTAAAACACAGATGGGATCAGTGTGTCGGCTTTGAGATGCGATTCTATCTAAGGTCAACCTACAGCGATGATTTTGGAGAAGAGGATGGCAAAAACGGGCTGGATTCCTCCGTTGATGATGGCGCAAAAGGTGCCCACGAAAATGAAAGGCCACTCCGATTTGTTGAGCTTTAACACTCGGAAGAACGACACCTCGGGAACTTCTTCGTCCTTTAGAGGAAAACAAGCTGAGTTACACTTGGGGACAGATTCTTTAATGGAAAGATCTTTTGTGGAAAAACAAAAAAAGGAAATAAAAAATTGCATGTCTTTGTCTATTAAATAAACGGGGAGACTGAAACAGTTTGCTCAAGTTCTGCCACAGCTTACTTCCTCTGTCTTGTCCTTGTCTTTGTCCTCGTCCTTCTTAAAGCTTTTCTTTTCCTCTTTCCGTGCGTCTGCAGTGACAGAGGAGCCTCTTGTAGACTTTCTCCTGAACAGGGTGGAGTCTGACATTTGCTTGACTAACGGGCTCTTTTCATCTGCCTCACTCTCCTCCTCTCCATCATCTGCTTTATGAAAGGTCTGCATTGAGCAGAAACAGAGGAGAAAGCACCAACAGCATCAGATCTGTGAGTTTTAACACTCCACTGCTCTTTAGAGGAGTTATGCATGTTACCTGCATAGTGACCAGCGTGTGGTAGACTCCCTGTTTTTCCATCAGCTCACTGTGAGTCCCCACTTCCACCACTTTACCGTTCTGGAAGCCAGCAATGACGTCAGCATTTCTGATGGTCGAGAGGCGGTGAGCCACGATCAGTGTGGTACGGCCCAGGCGCACCTGCAAAACAAACAAACACTCTGTAACTCTAACAATTTATTAGCAACAAACAACAAAGAATGGTCAGAAAATGAACAATCATGACGGTAAGCTTTGAAGAAATACCTTATCGAGTGCAGACTGCACAATGGTCTCACTCTCAGCGTCTAGAGCAGATGTCGCTTCATCCAGCAGGAGGATTTTAGGATTGCGGACCAAAGCTCGAGCGATTGCAATCCTCTGCTTTTGGCCTCCGCTCATTTGAGTTCCTCTGTCCCCCACGAGAGTCTCAAACTTCTGCTCGACAATGACAGTTTCATCATAAACAAAAGCAGAGAACAGCAGACCCGGAGGCATGAACATTTCCTTACATCAGGAAGGTTCATGATGAAGTCGTAGGCGTTGGCTTCTTTGGCAGCTTGTTCAATTTCCGGTTGCGTTACATCAGGACGACCATACCTGATGTTCTCAGAAATCGTGGTGGCGAACAGTATGGGCTCCTGGCTCACCACTCCAATCATCTCCCTCAGGTAGCGGACGTTTAAAGAGCGGATGTCATGATTGTCGATGGAAACCTGGAGGAAATGTGTAATTAATGAAATCTTTATTCATCAACCATTTGAAAAATAAGCTTCAATAATGACTTTAAAACACGTTTGTCCAAGCAATCATTGATCATCTTTTGATCTTTTGTAAAAGCATTCCTAGTCTTAACATTATGATGATGCTGTTTTTTGGCAAATTCAAAAACCTGTGCTGTTTTCTGGGACATTTTTTCTGCAGAGTTTCTGCAGAAGTTCATCAGAAATTCACCTCCCATCAACCCTTCAGTTGCACTCTCTCCCACTAGCTTACAGCCCCTCACACCTCCAACCTAACACAACCGTTGCAACAAAAATGGCGAGCAATACTGGACCTATCCAGCCACACAGTTTTAAACCAGATGCCAGCTCAGACAAAGAAAACAAAGACGCACATGGATCTAATTGTCTGTAAGTGGATGCATCAGAATAGAGCAGAGCAGGGACCTTGACTGTAACTTCTATGTATGAACTACAAGACTTTACAAACAGAATTTTTTTAAAATTCCTGTTTCACAACAATTTGAATAACGAAATACTCAGAAACACAATTTTAAGTTCAATTTCCTATATATATGTCCTCCATCATGAAAAAAAGGCCAAAAGAACATGTTAAAAACGGCAAAACAAAATTTTTGTCAGAGTGAATCCTTAAAGCTTAGTATTTTAGTTTGTTTTTAATAATAATAGCCTAATAATAGCACAACAGACTTAATAGAACTGACTCTTTGTTTGAAAATGAATACAATAACATTAAAACTAAATTTTACTGTACATTTTCTGCATTTCAAGCTGATTTTCTTGTCTAGAAAACATGAAAATTAATATTCAATTATCCACGAACGGAAGTGAAGCTACTTAAAAACAAATTACCATTTCCGGTAATGCTTTTTGTTAAAGAGTGTACAAGAAGAAAATGTAATGTGTTGGAACACAGACACAAAAGAAAAAAAAAGTGATAGTAAAGTGTTTTTGCATTACGTTTGAATCTAACTAGCTTTTTGGTTTTTAAAACAAATTTGGGGGGTTTAAAAAAAAAAAAAAAAAGTCTAAAATAGCACCAGCTCTTGATTAAAGTACTTACGATTCCCTCCTCCGGATCGTAGAACCTCTGCAGAAGCTGGATGGTTGTGCTTTTACCACAGCCGCTGCTGCCCACTAAAGCCATGGTCTGTCCACTCTTCACACTTAGAGACATGTTCTCCAATATCTTAAGAAAGGGCACAAAATCCGTTATGAACATAATATCTTTTATAATATACAATTTGATGCAGAGCTTACTTTAACATCAGGCCTGGAGGGGTAGGTGAAGTGGATGTTGTTAAACTCAATGTCTCCTTTGACGAAGTCAGGCTTGAAGCCGTCTTCTGAATAGCTGTCGATGATTGGTTTCTGTGGAGAAAAGAGTTCGGTTTGAATCGGATTCAAAGTAGAGCTTCAAATGCATCTGGATTCTTATAATAACATCAAACACACAATGAGAGGAAGGCTGTCAGCCCCACAGGTTAGACTGTGCCTGTTAAACAAAGCTAATGTTTATTTCCACAGCTTTGTGTTTTCGTAGTTCCAACTTGGTGTCCTAATGTTCCAGCGCTCACACTTGGACACAAAAACATACAGCAGTTATTTCTAACTTGCCCGGCGGCTCTAGCTGTTTTATTGATGGCTAACCTTTCTGCTAATAAAACTTATCTGCAAAGAAGCTTTGGGCTTAACAACAAAAGCTACACACAAGGAAGCACGAAAGCCACCTCCAAAACACCTGAAATCACGTAAAATATAAGATTTGGGTTTATGTGAGCCTCAGTTTGAAAAGAAGCGTGAAACACGAACAAATGTAAATAATATAAACAATGATTATGTTTAAATGCACGCTATATTTCAAGTGAAAATTATACTCAGAAAAGTATATTCTAAAAAGTTTTGGGAATACAGAAATATAATATAATACAGCCAGCAGCCAATGACATCAGTACATGGAACATCCTAACTGTCAATTCAAGACTGGTAAAATAAAGATTTTAAAAAACAAAAAAAAAAAATTCCTGAAAACAACCCACCTCTTGGTGAAACACAGATTATGTTGTATTATATTGTTCTTGTTTTGCTTTTGTTTTCTTCTTTGTGCTCGAAGGACATTTTAATTAGGTATTATATCACTTTAATATGAAAAGGGACTTACGAATAAAGTTAAATTTCAGAAAAAAAATCAAAAATAAACCCAGGATAATACAAGTTTAATCCTGAGTAGGATCATGACTACTAAAAATAAATCATGACTCAGAGATAAGAGTCATGAGAAGATAACTAGGCAGCAAATTTCAGGAAATAAACGCGTTTATGACCAAATGTTTTTATTTTCAACATATAGTAAGTACGTGTGACCTTGGTTACCTTCCTGTGTTAAATAGTCTTAACACATAGTGCTTGGAGTAGACCTGCTGTTTCAAAACCTTTAGAATTATTTCAGTAAAACTGTAACAAATTACTTCTGGGGTATTTTTATCTCATTACTTTTTATTTATTATATATATGGTTGACAGTTTCGTCGTTAACAGAAATTTTGTGAAACAAATGTTTCAAGTCAACAAGTTCCAAACAATAAACTTTTAATTGGAACTTGAGCACTTTCTTTTTTACTTCTACTAAAGTAATATTATTTTAAAGTAACTATACTATTTGAGTTTAATTTCTGGCTACTATGCTTCAATTTATTAAAATAAAATTTGGATTATGTGTGTGGAAATGGATTTGCACTCTGAAACGGGAGCTGAACGAAACCAACCCGAATGATCTGCTGGTTCTTCTTACAATCAGCAGGCACTCCAATTAGCAGTTCATTCCAGCGTTAATGACTCAAGATTTCCGGCTGCATCAAAGCCACTCCACAGAGTGCTGGAGTTCAGCAGAGCATGTGCCGTGATCCAAACAGACAAGTTCTAAAGCAGCAGAGAGAACCTGTTTGATCGCTTACTTTATCAATGATGTTGTAGACTTTGTGAGCTGCTCCTCTGGCACTGGCAAACGTCTGGATGTTAGGAGAAGTCTGACCCATCGTAAACACTCCAATAATCACAACAAAAAACACCTTGGAATGAAAGCATTATGACTATAATTAGAAAATAAGGAGTTTTAATGTTTACAGTAAAAAATGAGATGTTCACTCACAGTGAGAACAGAACCGATGGTGTACTCGCCACTTAAGATGAGCGTACTTCCGTACCAGAAGGCCAGAGCGTATGAGAAATAGATCATCAAGAAGGTGAAGCCCATCGCAATATTGGCAGAGATGGCCTTTTTCATTCCCATCTTCTTGGCCTGCTCCAGGTTTTTATGATATCTGGTGTGCAGCACACAAACACAGATGATCAAATATCCACTTTGGATTCAATTCGATTGCAGAGAAAACCCAGACTAGCTTTTTCACTTTCATGCTAATGCTTTTTCAGGGGGTTTATTCAGTTACAGCCTTTTCTAGCCAAGATCTTGTATCTGCTTTGCCCATCAACTTCCTGTATGTTTGTGTCCACTTTGAAACGACGGACAGCCTTCCAGCCCAAATAAGAGCAACATACGCACCTTTCAATCTCTTTGTTTTGGCCGCTGAAGGCAAAGACTGTTCTGATTGAGGATAGAACCTCCTCAGCAACAGCGCCAGCTTTAGCATATGCAGTCTGTTCTTTGGAAGTGAAGCTTGTCAACACCTGTTTGTCGAAAAAGTATATAGAAAAAAAACAGAGGTTTATGTTTATTTACCCTGTCAAGGAGATGAATTTTAACCCCTGACGTTAAATAAATGGTCACGATTTGAGCTTTGCTTATGGTTAATAGAACATTTTCTGACAATTTAAGATCAATATTAAATAAAAAAACAATTTATTTAAGAAACGAAAAAGATATGTCTGTTTTAAATTGTCTAAAACAAAAATGCATCTCAGAAAATGTAAATCTGAGGATTTTTATTCTTGCTTTTTGGGAAACAGCATTCTGAAGGCATATTGGGATGCAGAGCCCTGGTGGTCAACATTTTCACCCTTATGATGAAAAGAGAAATCCTTCAAGTCACCTTGCTGAAGAGAGCCCCTGAGATCCCGAGTGCCGGACTCACAGCCAGAATGACAAGAGTGAGCTTCCAGCCTTTAGTGAAGCCGATGACAAAAGCTGTGATGAAGGAGCTGATACTCTGAATCAGCATCCCCACCTTGTCACCAATACCCTCCTGGATCTTGTAGACGTCACTGCAAATGGATGAACACAAGTGATGAAAATATCCATAAATCCCTGCTAAAAATAAAAACATATATATATATATATATATATTTGATCCATTTTAAGACTGATACAGTGAGAAGCTTGGGGGGGATTTAGCAGTTTACTAACTCTGTGAGACGAGTGTTGAGCTCTCCAGTTTCATTGACGTCAAACCAGCCGATGTCTTGCTGCATGATTTTGTGGAAAAACAAGGTGCGGATGCGTTTCACCTGCCGCCCTGCTGCGATGGTCCACAAAGACACCTGCAGGTATGCTGCAACCAGCACGACGGCGCCCATGATGGAGTAGTAGACGGCAAAGCTAAGGAGAAGAGACTTTTAGCACAAGAGCATCATTTTATCCCTAAAAGTTTATTATTTGTGCCAAATGAATGATGTAAAGTCTTACACAGTCATTTCTTTTTCTATATTGATGGTCATATTTATATATGTTAAATCTGAAAACACAGAGGTGATGTTAGGATAGGAAGTTCACTGAATTTGTGCAGGTGAGTGTCGGGAAACTCACTGGGGTAGCCTGCAGTTATATTTGGGGGAGCGCCGTTGATGAGGCTGTCTGTCATGTCTCCAAAGACAATGCACATGAGGGGAAGCACGGCCCCATTGGCAATCGCCATCACAGTCCCTATTACAAGCATCAGAATGTCCCAGCCATCCGCAAACCTGAACTGCACTCAGGTGGAAAGAAGAAAGTGGAAGAAAGACCAAAGGCATCTGATCAAGACTCAAGAAAACACATCTGAGCGGTTATTGTCTTCACCCAGCGGGGTGCTGATGGAGCCCAGCCGAACAACAGGAGGATGTGCTGCACTCCCATCCGTTCTCCCCGCTTCCCCTTTACTGTACTTTGCACAATCCCACGCACACATCCCTTCTTGTTATGCTTGTAAGCTCAGACCTTTACACTTTTCATTCCAACTGTGAATCCGTTTGCTCAAAGTCGTACTTTTTAGAAACTCGTGATCCTAACCTTCCTTCAAATACACAGTTTTTTCCCATCAATCTCACATACAAAAGTAACAGTAAGTAAAAGTGAAGTAAGAAGATCAAAGGGGAGCTCACCACAGCGATGGGGCTGACCATGGGCTCCTTAGGCGCTTTCTCTTTTTTCTTTCCTTTCTTTTTTTCATCCTTCTCATTCCTGATGGACACACAAGACACCAAGTAAACTCTAGAAGTGCACACATACTTTTTACACAAACTCCTGTCTTTCTTACAAAACTAATACAATAGTTGATTTGTATTTAACTAATCCTTCATCTCATTGACAAACAGCTTCAAAAATTGCGTCAAATAAATGCTTTAAGATCATTTTTATGGGGGTTCAATCTACTTCCATACTTTCAAAATAAAAGGCTGTCCAACATTTTTCATTTTCTTTAGCAAACATTAGAATGAAACTTTTTTTGTTTGTTTGCTTTTACCCTAAATATCCATTTTGTTCTTGTTTGGCTGAAGACATTTTCACCTCGGTGTTGTCCATGTCTGTTTCCTGTCAGCGGAAGAAAAAGTGTGTTTATATGAGTAAAAAATAAACACTTGCGCATCCGCAGCAGTGATGTAAAGGCCTCAGTGAATCCGGTGCGAAGGCTAAATATAACAGCGAATAAAACCCTACAAACACTGCAGGCATCAAACTCAGACACAAGCCAATAAATTGGAAATTGAACCTGTCGCTGTCGTTCCGGACAGTCGCCTGTCAGCCGCCGTGCGTCCCTCCTCACTGAGCTTTCTTAGAATTGAGACAGAGGTTATGATTACATTACGTCACGCCCAAGCCCCGCCTTCTCACCCTCCTTTTCTTCCTCCTCACGTGGCTTTTTATAGCACTGTTGGCGATAAACGAAGCCCCATCATATGTCAATGGCAGTAAGAAATCACTTACACTTGTATAATATTAAAATTTGACCATTTTTGGGAAATCTATCTGTTTGGTTTTGAAGCATCATGGGAAATAAGCTTTAGAAAAAATAATAATAAAAACACCTGAAATTAAACAACCTGTTCAATTTGCCACCAACAGCATTACTGACTGATTCCAAGAGTGTTCATTGGGGTTGAGGTTGGAACTGTTGAATCTTGGATGTGAAAGCCTCTGCTCTGTCATGTGGACAGTTACAGGAACAATGGTGCAACATGTTGACTCATGTATACATCTGATGCATTAGTTCATTAGATCCTACAGGTAGTTCTTCTGGACCTGGTGAGGACTGCCAGATGCGTTCACAGGTCATTGACAGTGTTTCTTTGGTGCTAGCGCCTAACAGAAAAGTTAAAGTGGAATCAGACAGGCTTCTCAACATTGTAAAAGTATTGCCAAAAACACTGATGCAACAAAAAACAAAACATGACAAAATATAGAGACTTCAATTCGAGAAATAGATGCTGGGGTTGGCTATTTCTAAAAACTGAATTAAATTTTTTATTGTTGGATTTCATAAGTATTTATTAATTCTTTGGTTTTTTTTTTTTTTACTCCAAACCATTTTAGTTTGATTTTGAAAAGCTTTTTTGGCATAACTGATCAACAAATTATCATTTAATTCAATTATTTTTTTCAAATTGTGGCAACAAAAAAAAGATTGTAAAAGCTATCTTTGATTGAAATCTTAATCCAAGAAACTGCTTTGGGAGAAAAACTATCAATTTAATACATTTACATTAAAACATATAAATTATGAAAAACGTGAAATAAAACGGCTCTTTTCAAGTAATAAAACATAAGAGTCAACATTTTTCTTTTCCATTTTTTATGTTTAAAAAACAAACATTTAGAAAGTTTAACTTGAATTAGATTCAGATGGAAATCTAGGTAGTAAGCAGAGGGAGAGCTTTTATATTTTTGTAGGTAAATGGAAAAAAAGTCCAGGTTTTGAAAGGTGAACCAGGGTCTCATGATCTGAACATCATGTGAAAAATAAAAAATACCCCCAAACAAGAAGTGAAATTGGAATTTCACCTCAGGTTAATCTGAAGAGCTCCTGAAAGCCATCCACTGGATTCTTGGTTTGAAAATTGTAAATTTTTTTCTTTATTGTGTTTTACCTGAATTCAAAGGCAGTTCAACATGAGAAACCACTTTTATGAGTAAAGATCAACAACGATCTCATCTGGATACTCATTTAACTTAAGTTTTCTAATGATACTTGCTGATTGTTGACCACATACTTCCCTCTGCTAAACCAAAACACAACCTGACTGACATCATGGATAAAGATTTAGCAAAGTCGACACAAAAAAGATTGAATGCTTTGTATGCAGAAAACAAAATATCCCTAATTGTTTCTGTGTAATTTGATTCGTTTTGTTTCACATATTTTTTGCATTTTGGTTATAAAAAACCTTTGAATAAATGGAAGGGAGTAGCCTGAGATTCTACAGAAAATATGTTCTTCTTTAGATTTAGCATTTCTTGGTCATCATCAGTGTTACTCTCCAGTGTTCCAGCCATATAAGGTTGCATTTTTGTCAAAGATGGAGGTCAAAGGTTCAGTCATTAAAACTAGTCATCGTCAAAAAGGCATGGCCATCAATGAAAACACTCACGCTGTTCACCTTTACAGGAAGAACAGTGGATCCATAAGTTTAACTTTCATGTCATTTAATTTCTCTAATAATAAAAACACTTCATATCATTGTTTTTCGAAAACACAAGTGTAATTCAGTTTTGTTGTCAATGCTCTCACAATGAGGGCTGCTGTCTTGTAATGTTCTTCATTTTCCTGAAGGTCAGGAAAGTACACTTATCTTTAGAGACCTGATAAATGTTGTGATCAAAGGTTGTCATATTTACAGCTGTGTCATGCTTTTCCTTTGTCTTTACCTTCACTGGGAGAAAAGTCACTGCTGTAGTTTCACAAACAATAGCAATCCAAGTGCATGATTGCACAAAGATGAAAAGTTTCTGTAGCTAAAAGGTCAAACAACAACTTCATCAAATTCATGTAAGCTTTTGTAGCAGTGTTATTGCGCAACACTATGCTTAATTATGGTGCTTTAAGTGCATTTTAAGCCAGTCCGCTCACTTTCTGTTCCTAAAATTCTTGCAAACTTGGAACTATTACAGATTACAGTTCCTTAAAAGACCACTGGAGACCCAAAAACAACCATACACCTGTGCACATTCTGTTTTTTATACTGTGTTTATTGCTTTCAGAAGTCTTTTTGGTACTTTTGATAATTTTCTGTTTATTAGCTTTTGTGATTTCACTGAAAAATTAAATATAGTCATAGGTGTAGGCAACAGAACATTGAACTTAACTAAGGAACATCACCGAGGTGGGCGGAGTAAATCCTTACATACCCTCCTCACTTCAGGCTTTGGTGGTGTAGAATCTAATAGGTGGCGTTACACATTATCCTTCTTTTGTGTTACGTGTCAATGATCTTGACATTAAGTATATTAACCAGTAAGAACAGCAAAACCTTTTATTAAAAAAAAGATTAAAGTCAGAAACAGTGTTTAGTGACTGTCACTATTCAGTCACTAGACACTAAAAAGAAAAGTCCTTAAGAAGATCCCATGATGATTTATTTCATGGTAGAGACATTTGCTGTTTCCTAATTAAAGCATTCAATATTTTGATGAATTTTCTCCCGCAGTAAAGGTTGAATTTTTAGAGATTTCCCAGAAATGAAAAGAATCAGGTAGAATTATACTATTAATATTTATATTAATGTAAACCTTTGCCCACGGGAAGAAGTCACAGTGAGACTTGTGGCATTTGAAACTCTATTAGAAATGCACATTTCAGAGCTAAATACTTACATTATTAAAAAAAAAAAACAAAACAAAAAAACCCAGAGCCTTAAAAAATGTAGATTTATACCAATGCTATTTTTTTCTTTGGAGAATAAACCAGAGCAAACTGATTGTTTCTTGCCAAACTATAAAAATGTTGGGGAAATGTGTCATCTCCAGTCAGTGTGCCAGTAGTAAAAAAAGCAGTAAAAATAAAAAATGAATAACACTGCTTTATTGTGGTGGAATAAAAGAACAGTTCAGTAATTCAAGGAAGAATACTGGAAAACTGTGAACTGAATGTGTGGCGGATCTCTAGCGTGAAACATTTTCTAAAGGTTACGTGGGATTTCTTTCTGTATTAAGCTAGATTTAATGACTTTAGAAACCTCTGAAAATGTTAAATTCCATTTTTTAAATGTTTAATTTTTTCAGAATTGGGAAAGTCTCATCCTCAAATAAAAAAATTCCAGGTGATCCTTTAAAAAATGTTTCTGTTGTGAAACCGTTGTGGATGAATGAGAATCTTTTCAAATACGTTTCATTTAAGATAAACTCTGTCCAAGTGTGAAGGACAGAGTGATTCGAGGAGGGGAATGGAAGATTGAGCAAAAATGAAGAAAACATTTTAATCCAAAGAAAAAGAAAATACAATTTGAGCCTTTAAAATAGGTCAAGAGAAACACAGTCAACTCGAGCAGTTAATGAAACTTTAACTAAACTTTAACTTTGGTCAAAAGATTCTGACTAATTTGAATGAAGTCAGCAACTAAAACACCCAGATCCTCTACTGTTCCAGGACTTTTTCTAATTATAAGAAACTTTATGGACCCTATATATCCAGAGAGAGATTGCCCTGCTGTGATATTATGCCTGCTGAACAATGGCCTACATTTGAAAAGGGAGGGACAGTAAAACTGTCCAAACAGAGAAATCGAATGGATTTTTTGTCTGGTTCTCCTAAAGCAAACTTGAAACTTTCTAAACTTAATGTTAGGTCTTCTTTATGTAACACATATTTTATTGCCTTCTTATATTCTGGATTATGTGTTTTTTTTTTTTTAACAGAGACATGATGGAATAGAAAAACGTATTAAATTTTTCCACACAAAAACATTGTGTATTTTATGAAAAGACACCAGATGGCGCAATTTAACTATGACCACAGTGTGACCTGTGAGCAACACAACACACTGAAGCCAGAACCAAAACATGAACAGATTTTTCACTTGGTGAAAATGTGTTGAATTTGTCTTTCACACATTTCTGTATTTTAAACCTAAAAAATAAGTACGTTTTTTTTGTCTTCCAGGGGATTGCATTTGCAGAAATGTTCTTTGCAAAAACATTTTTGTTCACACAATCTGACCACCTTCTATGCGATGAACAGTTACATTTGACAACATTTCAGGCTGACTCTTAATACATATGAGTTCTTAGCAAGACAAACATGTTTATCATCCCCTGGGTTCCCGTGACTGGCAGAGTGCTGTGTGTATCCATCGTTTCTGCAAAATTTAATAATAATAATTTTCCCACACTAAATTAATTATTATTATTATTAGTAGTAGTAGTAGTTTTTAAAAAGAAAAATCATTAGAAATATAAAATATAATGGTTAGAGGCAGAGACCTTTTTATGTGAGAGGGTCAAAGCCAGTTTTAAATGACAAAAATGGTGTGACCATTTTTATGTGACACGGATGAAGTCATCTTTTTGTGACAGAGGTAAAGCTATATTCTAGTGGTGGAAGTGGAGCCTACTTTTTATGGAGGTGGAGCCAGCTGTGTGACAAAGGTAAAGCTAGGATTTAATGATGGAGGAGAAGTCTGGCTAAGACCAAATTATTGGACTGTAGGTGCCTCCGTTGCAGCAGCCAAAAACATCCATAATAAAGAAATAGAAATAATCTATAAATCACACTTTTGGAAGAAATTTATTTAACAAAATACAGGAACAAGTTTGGACATTTTATTTTTGAAAGGCAAATTATAATTACACTGAATATATGCATACTTCACAACCATAACCGTATTTAGTTTCATTAAACAACATTATTCTGCATTACTGTTGTAGCAAATTGATGCACACACACCTACAGTGCTCTCTAGCTGTTGTTGCAGTTTATTTTTTAAATCACGCACCTAAGTATACGTTGAACTGCCACCCAATATATGCAAAAAAAAAAAAAAAACCCAAACTAAACTGCGACTTATACTCTGAAAACAAAGGCACAGCCTTATTTTTGTGATGGAGGTGAAGTCAGCTCACTATGACAAAAGCAGAGTCCTGTTTTTGCCATTGCCGATAACCTACATTTAAACTGCAAGCCCAAATATGATTTCTACAAAACAAAAGAAAAGTCAGTTGTAGATCAAATTACCAGGTATGACACAAACGTCACTTCTGACCTGCAGGAGTCTTATTTTGAAAATCCCCACAGGAAGACCTCACTTTGTCTTGCTTGTTTATCTTTCCGCTCGCTCCTTCTGTCAGCGGAGCATCTTGTGTTCCTCCGCGGTGACAAACAGAACCTGGAGGTGTGCTGGAGCGGCACAGTGGATCCAAACCTCCCCGTCACGCACGGCAGCCGGGATGGCGTCTCTCGGCGTCGGGCAGCATTCTGTCCGCAAACTCGGAGGAAGCCGGAGCGCCGCGGTGGAGAGGAGGAACCTGCTGACGGTGTGCAGGTGGGAACATCTTTCTGCTCCTCTGTCTTCATGACAGCACGAGGCGTTTGTGCTGCGGAGTGACGCCAGATTTCTTAATTCATAAAGTGAACCTGAAGAATGATTGAAAAACGTTTGATTATTCTGCAATGAAATGCGACTGTGAATGGATAAAAACCTTGAGCTGGGTGTGATAGAAATGTGCAGTTAAATGTGTCAGGTTTGGTTTTGATGTACACAGAATCAATAAAATAAAATAAAATAAAAATAATAAATAAAATAATCACATTTTCTTTTTAGTAACCCTGGAATACATATTAATTAAATGTTTAATGCAATATTTAAAGCTTTCTGAACCTTATTTGCTATCTAAAATTTACTCTGCTTAAATAATTTTATTCTTTTATTATAATTGATATTGAATTTGTTTCATTTGAACACTTGGTAGTCCCCTTTGAATTTCACCTGGGGGGGAGACCATCACTAAATGTTTGGGAGTAAATGATATTGCGGTGAAAAACAGTTTCTGGCAGTGCTTGGTCAGAATCCATTTTAACATAAAAAAGTAAGGAACCTCTTGTTTATTAGAGTCATCTTTGCCAACTCTTCTTGGCTTCAAACAATTCTTCAATGTTGAGATTTGAATAAATCCAGAAGAAAAAAAAATGGGGAAAAAAGCAGAGTTTATGTAAAATAAGCAAAAACTGAGTTTTCTTTTTGCAATAATTGTTATCATTTTTCTTGTTATTATGTAATAAAACAGAAAAAATATATTATTAAATACATTTTGCTCAAATTTGGACATTGATGTACAAAAAACATAACTTTTGTGTTCGTTTTTCTCTCAAAGGATGAAGAAACCTCTCATCAGGATGATAGTTGTATCACTTTCAAAAATGTTTAACGTAAAAGATTAATAGCTAAATAACAGTTTCAATAAAAATATCTATTTAAAGGCAATGCTATTTACCAATAAGTTATCTCATATACAGTTAAAATTTCCCCAATTTTTTTTCTAGTTTTATTTTTTTTTTTACTTTAAAAACATCAAAAAACATTATTTTGGATGATAATACTTCATTTTTGGATCCTTTGCTAACAAATATATTTAAAAAAATATTAATATAATACAAATTTGGCTGGTAATACAATCCCAAAGACTAGTTTTTATGTTATTTAAGACAAAGTTTTATGGTTTAAGACTTTAAAAGCACATGACAGTATTGAAAACTGTTTTGTTCTTCGTAGGTACATGTCTGCTAACCATGAAACTCACATTTATTTGATTGATAAATCTATGTATTTGAGAAATAAGGAAGAAAAAAGATTCAGAAAGCTTTTCCAAACCCTGTGATACATTAAAAGTTTAAAACCAAGAGTTTCTGTTGGGGTTTCTGTGATATTTTGAATGTTGGAAATATCAGCAGGAGTGGAATGGGTTGTGGCTGAACTTTTCTTGACATACAGAGTTTCTTTTTTAAATGACCTTACAGGCCATTTAAGCGAGTTTACAGACATTTATTTATTCATTGTGTTCTCAAGTCATTGTTTTCCTAGCTGCCTCTGAGATAACAAGGCATGGACTAATAATCTGCGTTTTTATAATCAGTATTTGAGCATGTATTGTTCTCACTTGGATTTGGCTTGAGTGGGAAATCTGCCAAAGAAAACCCTTGCAGATAATAGAAACTCAACACAAAGCCCCAGCTGAGATTTGAACCTTCTTATTGGGAAATGACAGAGATAACTTCCTCATCTCAGTACAGCACAGGACTAAAATAACAGAAGCAATGCTGGAACATTCTGCATATCACTGCCCCTCTCAGGATCTGCAGTTTCCATTTAAACTGTCTTTTTTCAACACTAGACTGCACTGTAGAAAGAAGCTTTTTTAGCTGATTCTTATATCAATATATTTTTAATGGAAACCAGTAAAGTTCTTCTAAGGAAACACCATTAAATTGAATTGAAGATGCTTGATTCATACCTGGAGGAAAAGTCTCATTTTGATTAATAATCAACATAAAAAATCCCAGTAGAAAAAGAGTTTTAGTAAAATTTTACCGACCTTCTGAAAAGTGAAGCTTGTATTTGATGCAGTCAGATTTTCCATCTTTTATGAGTGACTCCCAGGTAAAGAAACATTTTTGAAATTCATGAAACAATGAGAGGCAAATAGCTAGATTAAAGAACCATAAAAACTAAAAGGATAGCAAATTACTTTTTTTTTCCAGACCCATTGATTCTTGCAGGTTCCTCCTTTCATGTAGCACAGTCACAGGATTCTCCTCATCATTAACACTTCGACGCTACCTTTTTTTCCATTTGAAAGTCTTTTTTTCTGTTTTCTTGCCTTTGTTTTTAATAAAAAACATGAAGAGAAGTTATTTTAACCTCTTTATCATGCAAAAGGTTTTGTAGGAACCAAAGTTTAACATTTTTCAACAAATTTATGGTAAGTAAAACCTTAAAAATATCTAATTTATTTAATTAGGATTTATTTAGAGGACAATTTAAACTTGTTTAAAAAGCTTTTAAAAAAGTAGATCTTACTTTATTATCAGTAGTTTTAACTGTTTCCTCTATGAAACAGCAGTTATAAGATATATATCTACATTTTCTTAATCTATTTGGGGTTGCCGGAGCCTATCCTAGCTACTGTTGAGCGGTGAAGTGGTTTTAAAAGAATTTTTCAGGGATTTTCTTTAGTAATGTTGTTGTTTTTTATTTTCTATTTTGATTCTGACTCAAATGTGCTATTGTGCTCAGTGTGTTCATCAATCTTTTCCTTTAACAAAACTTCACAAACAGCCCAATTTCTGAATAGGTGGACACTGAATCTTTCATGGCTGCTTCAGTTTAATCATGAATGTGTGATGGAGAAGCACCAAGATGCAGGACAATATTGGCAAAATACAAGTTTGACCTTCAGAAATAGGCAAAAACAGGTTTTCCATCTGTGACCTGCTGTATAACATTCTGTTTATGTTGCTTAACTAAACAGAACTAAAAGATTATCTTTAAAATCAAGAGGATTTGTCGCAGTTATTATTTTTAAACAAGATTATTTGAAAAATAGTTTCTTACATTAATCTCATGGTCTTTATATTTTATTGTTTTGTTTTATGGTAAATATTTCACAGGCCCATATTCCGTAGTCTGTGGTTTGTTTAAAATCCCATTTAATTATTTTTTTGAAAGATTTACTGCTGACTTTTTCCTCCTATTAATCACTTTATGAAGTGCATTTTGAGAAGCAGCAGTACTTGCTATTATCAGCATTTTTGATTTTGCTTATAACTTGTATTTTGCAAAAAGGACGCCAATTTGATTTAAAGGGGGCTTTAAAGTCAGAAGATTTACAAAGACAATTTTTGGTTATTAAATCCCTTTAGAACACGTATCAGTTGCTCAAATGCACCATCAGTCATCCAGGAGAATAAGCAACCCGGCGAGAGGAGTACAGATAAGATGTTATGATGAGGTCCACACTCCCGCACACTTGGTCCTTTACTGCTTCCTGTGTAATTATCTGAAACCTGATTAAGTTAGTTTGCTGTCATGGTAGGAGGGACTTCGTAGCTGAGTTTTATCACAAATTCATCAGTCTTTTGTAGATCTCACTCAAAGGTTTATCTAAATCAATATGGAGGTTGAGTTTGAGCTGCAGTCTTCTGAATAATATGATCAACTGGACGTGGCAAGTCAAGTCAGACAGAAAAAAGGCAAACCTTCTGGAACATTTTAGGGAAGAACTTTGCTTTTTTAACATGACTCCTGAGAGACTTTTTCCTGGATTGGCTTCAAATATAATTTTTCTCAAAAAATTTTCTTTGCCCAAATTATCAGCTTAAAGCTTCTCTCTTTCAAATCTCATTTATACAACTACAAATAAATAACAAATGAAGTTCCAACGCTCAAACACCTCCATCATTATCATAGTGATGACGTTTTCTTTAAGCTTTAGATCTAATAAAATGATCTGTGTGTTTGTTTAGATTTTCAGTGAAGACCTTGCTGGATCGCTCCTGTTTTGAGACAATAGATGACTCGTTTCCAGAGTTCATTAACTTTGTTTCCATCTTGGAGCACATCCTCAGTCATCGACTTAAAGGTAAGCAGGGCTTCAGTCAGCATCTTCCATGGACACACAGAGAAAAGCAAAAAAAAAATTATATGTTGAAGAGTAAATTTAAGAACAAGAAGACACTTTAAATTTGAAAACAGTGAAGGAGCCACATTGAATCATTTTGTCCTGTTGGTGTCACTTTTTTCACCGTCACATTAATTATTAATGCAGGTTATTCGCTGACCTTGGACAGGTTTGTTTTTGTCAGAAGGGCAAAAGGTTTTTGAGCGCTGTGGCAATAAGAAATGAATACAAGTGGATTCCATGTCTACGATGCGAAATAAAATGTCCAAATAACTGCAACTTGGATCGAAGTGCAACAATTAAATTTTTGCTCGTCGTGTCGGAAAACGACTTCGTAGCTCATCAATCTGGATAGCTTCAAATACTAGACTTAGCATTATTGCTTTTTAAACGCCTACACATTTTTTGGGAGGAAACTCAACTAATCATGACATGGCAATAAAGACCTACTCTGATCATGTTTTGAACTAGCTTAAAAGCATTCGCAGCAGTCTTTTGGCAACCCCACCCCCTTTTCCCTCCTCGATGCTGAGAGCTCTCTGTTTACATGCTCTCCTACTAGCTTACACCCCCAAACTAACGTAACTGGTGCGACAAACACAATTTTCATCAGAGTAGGTCTTTGATGTAAGACTGGAATAAGATCTATCTACACTTTTGACCTGGGCACAGATTTAGGATTGAGATTCAGTTTACCTTTTAAAAAGTGCAGATTTATGGCTGATAAATAATGATAAAAAATGAGCATTAATCAAAATATTGTATTTCACTTAAACTGTCAGATAGAGCAGTTGGAAGAGGAGAAGAACTGGGTGTTATAAGAAGGGTAAAGTTGTATAGAAATTTCAGTGGATTACTGACTGATTTCTTTCTGCGTCTTTCCCTAAAAGGTCAGACAACTTGGTTTGGCTACGAGAGTCCCCGAAGTTTCTGGGATTACGTCAAAGCTGCCTGCAGTAAACTACCCCATAATTGCATTCGAAGCATCGAGAACATGGAAAATGTGCGGCCGTCAAGAGCAAAGGTGTGGCTTCATCCATTTACAGATTTTTATGAACATTTCAACACAGCAAGGAGAATAAAAACGCAGCAGTGTGACACAGATTTGGATCTTGAAACACGTGTAAGAAAACAAATCAGAAATTCCAGGTGTGTTTTTAGTTAAAGATAACCCATTTGACTGAAAACTATTCTGCATTTTTTAACAGAATGTTTGTAGTTTTTCCATTATTTTCCTTTTAGCTTAGAAGCAGTCTAAATTTGGGGTTTTAAAGTCCCACTCCGATCATCTTTTGATCTATTTCAAAAGCGTTCCCAGTGGTCTTTAATTATGATCGTGCTGTCTTTAACCAAAATCCAAAAACCTGTGGTTTTCTAGGACATAGTTTCTGTAAAGTGGCAGTGTGCTCCTTATTCACATTGATATGAAGGAAGAAATACTCAGTAATGCAATTTCTGGCTTAATTTTCTCAACATATGTCCTCTATCATGAGAACAGTCCCAAGAATGTGTTAAAAACACCAAGACCACCATTTTCAGTGGAGTGGGGCTTTAATAGTAAATAGCAACATTTCTGTATTTTCAGCATATTAATCCGACTGCTAAAAAAGCCATGATTTGCTGTGTGAATTCCTCACTGCAATTAAGAAAGCCTTTACATTTTCACGTGGTGTTTTCAGGAAAAATTACACAACAACGTTTGATTTTTGTGATGAAATGAGCTCTCTTTGTGTGCAGGGTAGGGCATGGATCAGAGTGGTCCTGATGGAGAAGCGACTGTCAGAATACATCTCTTTCGCCCTGAGAGACCTCAAAACCACCAGGTGTCAATGTGACATTTATGTGAACAAAGAGCCCCATGCAAGCCATTTACAGTTCCACTAAAACCACATAATCTCAGTCAGACCAGTGATCACTGCTGCTGCTCTGCTCTGAGTTAATGCAGCTAATGTGTGTTTCGCAGGAGGTTTTATGAGGAAGGAGCAATCGTGCTGGGAGAGGAGGCCGGGCTGCTGGCAGACACTCTGATTGGGCTCAACACCATTGATTTCAGGTTCTGCTCACTGTCTGCTGTTTCGGATCATTGATGTCTTCTTTCCTGCTGTTTCTGCATGCAGGCTCAGAAGCTGTCCTGCTGATGGTACTCTGTGTGCTGTAGCTGTTGATGAAGATGTAGGCAGTTTGACTAAGTTAAATGACAACAACTGAATGGAGTTACACAAATGAAGTCCACTAGATCCATGTCTTTGTCAGACTGTCGGAGTCAAATAATGAAATGGAATTTGTGACAGTAAAACTAGCTTCCAGTCTTTAGTATTTATTAGGGTTTAGCAGAAGCTTAATTAATTATTGATCTCTTTTGAATTAAGTGGCTTTCTTTTACTTATTTTTCCATTTTGATGAACAGATTCATTATTTTCCAAAGCTGTTTTGATGTTAATTTAACATTGTATTCATGATCTTGGTCTAATTTTAGAATGTATAGCTGCCAGTTTTTGCGTGTTAATACTGGTTATGTTTATGTTAGGTGTATTTAATAGTGTTATACTTTTCTTAATGTTTTTTTTTATTCTGTCATGTTTTTCTTTGATTTAAATCAAAATACAAATAACTTGTCTGATAAATTTTGTTAATACGTTTTTTATCCTTTAGGCAAATACATTTTTTTATTCAATAAATAATTCACAGATGCTTCTTGACACTATAAGAACTAAACATGACGTTTTACACATTTTCTGCTGTTTGGTTTCAGCTTCTGTCTGAAAGGGGAGGGTCTGGACGGCTGCTGTCCCGCTGTAATCGACTACACGCCTTACCTGAAGTTCACACAGAAGTGTGTTACAGTTTGTAACATGCAGCTTTCTTTGTATTTTTGAAGTTTTGAAACTGAAAATGTTGGAATTTAAAACAAATCTCTACAGTTCTATTCTATGAAATGGTTTTGAAAAGATGTGTTCTGTGAAACATTTCCAGAAATGTTAAGAGATGCACTTTAGATACTGCAGATTTGTGATATTTCAATTTTTGGAAAATTAATTATATTGCACTTTTCAAATCTTAAAAATACATAGAATTTGAAAGGTCCTTTTGAGAAACAAACAATGATAATTCTTTTTCAAAATTCATATCATTTCTTCACCAAACTGTTAGTTCTTTTGTATGCGGCAAATTGACTCCATATGATCAATGAGTGGCACAAATGTTGTGCTTAAAAGTTTTTCTAATTGTATCCATTGGAAAGAAGACAACACTCCATTTTCACATATTTATTGGATTATGACAGTCGCTGTCACAGCTGTACATGATGCTCACTAGTATGTACCATGGTGGCCTGTGCAGGGCAGAGAGCATCAGCAGCGATGAGGAGGAGATGAGGACTCTGGGTAGCAGCGGCAGTGAAAACAGCACCCCGGACAAAACAGCGACAGCTGCGTCCATCTTCACCGAGCAGAGCAACTTGGTCAGCAAGTGCAAACGCTTTGAGCAGAAGTACCGCATGGCTCTGGAGCAGAAGGTTTGTTTGTGACCAGTGTTTAGCAGATCATTTTTTATTGTTACTCATCAAGTTATCTTTTACCTTGCAAAAGTACTATCTAAGATTTGCTAAGTTTTATGTTCTTACTTGGTTACTTTCTCCATAAAACCTGCTGAAATAGAACATCATTTAAAGTGACAAATACATTTTGCATTTTAATGAGTTCCAAAAGGCTAAAGTGAAATATAATTGGAGGACCAAGTATCATCTTGAGTCAGTTTAGACCATAAAAATTCAAATGTTGGTAAAAAATAGAGACCTGATAGGAAATAAAATACTACCAAATTTGTAATTATTTTGTTATGAATGACTTTCAGCACTGTGTGACACACTGACATTTTAGGGTTACGATTAATGTCTGCATGAAGATTATGAGAGTGGATCAATGCCAGAGCAAAGAAAGCACTGAAACAAGTGAACTGCATCTCAAAAAATGAATTTGTTCCTTCTTTACCCAGCTTTTGTGCATAATTCTCCTACAATAACCTTTAATTTACGAGAACGTGAATCAAGCAGGAGCATTTGTGCGTGTATGTATTTTTCTGTAGGACTACCTGGAAGAGCTGGTCCGTTTACGAGAAGCCCAGCTGTCGGAGGCCGTGTCTCATAACAAGACACTTCAGCAGGGCTTGGCAGACACACATCTCTCCCATACGCTGGAGAAGGAACAGCTGGAGTACATCATACTGGAACTGCAGGACCAACTGTGAGTCTCTTCTGTGGCGTGGGTTTGAGTTGATTTTGCACTCCGATCCAACTGTGTATGTATCCCATTAGACACCCTGCTAGAAACACAGGAAGCTGCAGAGGTGGGAGATATGTGTGTGTTCTTGAATTAGCTGTAATCAATGGTGCTTTAAGCCAACAAGAACATCTGAGTCAGTGTTGTTTTTCAATCAATGATCTAATTAATGAGAAACCTTTTCTCTGGATCAACTTCTCAGAATGATTGAGAAAGATTTTTTGCAAGAGACAGTTTGATCACTCAATAAATACAAAAAAATGTTTGCACCCTACTTCCACTTTTTTGTGCATCAACCTGTCAGGCCTGATGTGAACCCTGGAATTCACCAGATACTTCAGTTTCGGGCTGTACTGCTGCCAGACCTGTTGACTTCTTGATTTTAATAAAGAAATGTGACAAAATGAAGCATAATGCAATGCAGCAAGGTATTTTCAATATTTAAGTCATTGAAAAAAAAAATCAATAAAAACTTTAATAATAAAAAAATGTATCATCATTGCAGTGACATGACCAAAACATCATGAATTGTAGATCATTTTATCGCTTTTAGAGCCAAGACTCCTTAAGAAAAATCACAAAAATGGAAAAAAGAAATCTGTCTCTTCTGTCTGTATGAACAATATCCAGTCATTCTTAAGTGTCTTGAATAAGAATCAATAAAACAAAGAAAAAAGTTTCGATGATCTTTCATATTTCTGCCTGAACCTGGGACATGTTTGGATGAACACAGAGCTGATGTCCTGGACACGGTAAATGTTTATTAGACCAATCAGGTGAATTCAATAATTTCCCACACCTGCATCTCTCATGGCACACCTGCTGAAAAACTCGGATCTAAAAAGCTACCGTAATCTTAAAGGAATATGCAGAAATGTGCAGAATTCTCTTTCATTTACACAAAAAGTTTATTTAATTTTTCTTGATTTCTCTAAACTGTTACCTTTAATGTGTACATGTAAATTTAGAACTTCTTTGTATTTTCAGAACTGTGCTAAAGAACCACGACTTGAGGTCCAGACAGGAGTTAACAGCCCATCTAACCAATCAGTGGCCATCTCGTGATGCCTTGGATACCAATGCTGTTGCCTTGGATACGCTGCTGTACAAAAAGAATGCAGGACAGTGGGAAGAGTATGTGAATTCATTTTTCATAACCAAACGCAGGACACTTGGTTAGGAATAAGCACCAAACTTCAGTTAATTAGCAGACGGCTTCCTTAATATGTTATTTGGTAATAATATTTAGGGAAAAATACATTTATTATGCTCAATCTCCATTATTTATATCAGTTATAATCATATCAGGTCCCCTCACTTATCTATCAAAGCTATTTATTTCCTCTTTTGTGTTAATTTTCTGACCAAACTGACACCTGAAGTTTGTTCAATATATTATATATGATATCTATTATACTAATTGAAATATTAGTTTATATGATTAAATACATAGATATTCAGGAATATTGTTAGTTCTATTTTGCATGAACTTCACTTTTGTATCTGCCTCACTGTGCCAGTTAGAATATAGATACTGATTAAAATCTGTTATTTTTTACTGTCAAGAACAACCATAACCATTGGTGAGTTTTAAAAGTGTGCAGGTTCTGGAAAAAATGGGAGGTGGTGAAAGGTGTATTCTAAAATGTTGTATAGTTAAACACATGCTATCTATACTTTGTTGTCAGTAAATGGATTATGTAAGTAACTGTTTTCCGTGCAGGAATAGCTTCCAGACTCTAGAGCAGCTGTCTGCTGGCATGAGCCTCTCTCAGCCTTCTCCCAGAGAATCTCAAAGTCTGGTTTTGGAGGCCAGGTCAGCCAGCGCACAGTGGCTGCATCAAGGCATGTTTGCCAACAGAATTCAACAGCCAAGCCTTCACTAGTGGCCTGAATCTTAACAGAATGCAATGTCTTTCAGGTAAGGAGGAAACTCCATCCCTGAGAGGTCTGTGTGGCTCCCTAACATCAGTCACCAGCTACAAGTCTTTGGCCAGCTTGAAGTCTAACGAGTGTTTGGCCAGTCCTGCGACAGAGATCAGCACTCCAGACATCACTCCTTCATAAGGGATGAAAATGCTACAAGCTGCTTCTCAGCAGGGACTTTATCATGTCTGCAATGCTTGTTTCCCCCTTTGTGTTTTTAATCCCGGGGGTCAAATTTGGCTGCTGTTTTTATTTATTCATTATATTCTTTAATTTGTATGTGTTTTGTCTGCGGTTAATTGCTGCTACCCAAAATGAACAAACAAAGAATACTGTCAAATTAACTTTAAAAGAGAAAAAATACTCATAGGTTCTCCAGGGTTAAGGATCTGTCCCATGAGAGCTGGGAATTTAGTGTAGCATGTTTTTGACCAGATAATGTTTTACTGGTGTGCAGATGAGATCAACAACGAGGAAGATTTAACTGTAACTTCATCATCATGTGTGTAAGTTACTTCAGTCTGTGTGACAACGTCCCGTCTTAAACCTAAAAAGAGGAGAACTCTCGTGTTTCATTTTATAGTTTTAAAAATCCGTTTCCTCCAGTCACACAGAAAAAGATTTGCTCTGTTCTGGATTCAGTTATGATGCAAACTCCCGTCAGTGTTATTTATTCTGTTTTTCGCTTCAGGTACTGAAACTTGGTTTGGTTCTCAGGTAAAATTCTCCTCACTGTTCTTTGTTCCCTTTAAAAATTGCAGTATTTCACTCGAAGATCTTTGCCTAAAATCAGTTTAACAACTTATGCTAAGACTCTGCAATAAGTTACCTTTCAGATCAGTTTGTGGTGATGCACATGGCAGTCTCAATTTGCACGGACACAGATGTTTTTTCTGATCTTTATGTTCTTTTAAAACTTTATTTTAAATAAACTTCACTTGGTCTGACAGTTTGGAACATTTGATTGGCTGATGAACAGAAGCACTGGAAAGCTTGACGGACCAAAAAAAAAAAAGCAACAAATAAAAGGATCAGATTTAGATGAAGTCAAGCATATCCATCCATCTGAACTCTTTTTTGGCTTCAATTGAATTTCTCAATTCAGTTTTTATTGCATTTTATTTCATGCAACGATGTAGCACAGCTTCTCCAACATGGAGATTCTGTGCTGAGGCAACATACTGACAGAAGGAAAAATAAAGTATTGCATCTATCACTTGCTTGGCACAGTGCATGTGATCAGAGGAGCAGCCATCTGATGCAGGCCACACATGTTTGCTGCCATCTACTGGCCAAAATCAGATTTTTTTTGGAAGCATAATCTTTGATAAATTCTGAATATTTAATGTTAGACATTAATGAATTTAGAACTAATTTATAAATACTACATTAAATGGTGAGATAAAGTGATTCTCAACAATAAGAGCCATTATGCGTTACTGCTGTGCAGCGGCCGCAGTGTTCTTTCCTGGTTGTGTTTACGGAAAAAATCCTTTCCAAACTCGTAAGAGCTGATCATGATGGCACAGGCGGGGGCCACTTTGATCAGCCTGGGGATCAAACCTGGCAGGGAGGCGGAGCATATGAGAATGTTATTCACATTGAAGCATTACACACATGTAAGATCTGTTAAATGCAGCCGAACCTGCAAACAGCCCACGAAAGCCGTCCTCGGCAACAATCCTGCACATCACGCAGAAGGTGGAGGCTGAAGTTTTGCAGGACACTGGAAGGACAAGAACACCGGTCAACTTCAAATTAACTTAAAAAACAAATCTTTAAACTGTAAAGGTTGATTCCCAACGATTTGAACAAAAAACTACTCAGAAATGCAATTTTACGTGGAATTTTCTTTAAATATGTCGTCCATTATTAGAAAATGGTGCATTTTTTCAATCCAACCCTGCTCAAACACACCTCTCTGAGCTGAATCAGATTTGCATAAGCAGGACAACATAGAAAACATAACAAATTTAAAAAAGAAGAAAATATAGTGGAAGTGGGACTTTAAGATGCAGCCGCATCTGTCTACGACCTTTAAAGGACCAGACAAAAAACCCAAACCTGCAGCACCCAAATGGATCCACAGTCCTGTAGATTCAGGACAAACAGCTGAGTGTCTTGCCTTTATACTTTAGGAGTGTAGAGCATTTTCGAGTCAAAAGACTTTAAGCTAGTTAGCTAATTTTATTATCTAGAATGAAAATCTAATTTGAGTTGGAAACACTAGTTTGTGTGGGAAACTGAAGTAACCCATCACTTGCATGTGACTCAAATCCAAAGTCATCTAAAGTCTGGCTGCCCATCCCAAATGCCTTCTTTAAGGCATTTACTAGAAATGACGACATTTGCTGAACCAGTGTTGTGTGTGAAGTGGTTTGACCCTCAAATAAAGGAAAAATACACAAATAAATCCCCTATCTACAGCACAAAGCCATAGTTTCACCCTGACTATCACAGAAGAGAATTACTGTAAAACCCAAAAAACCTCTTAGATAGAGGGCAAAAGGATTAACCTTGTTCACCTTTTAAAAAGTCAAGATTTTGTCAAAAATGTTATGAAGTGTTTGTCCATTGCTATAACTCCTTTACATCAGTAATTTAAAATATTTATAGTATTCTGTTCCTTTTTTATATCATAACCAGACAAAAACTTGGAAAACTCTTGCAATCCTCACAAAACACAAAAATGTAACCATTCAATAAATAAATAAATAATGAGATGCTTACAGTTTTTTGCTTGAAGCTCCCCAAGCTCCACTTGCCGTCTTGTTTTCACGACATCAAAAGGTAACGTAACAATGGAAGCAACCTTACAGAAACAGGAGACTTTGATCATTTATTGTCACATAATCCATCATGTCTATGAATGAATGAATGCTCTGCTGACAGGGAAGGAAAACGAAGGACTCACAGAACCTGACGCTGCTCCGGCCATGAAGGTGATGGTGAGAGTGGACTCCCCGGTTTTATACCATTTAGTCAGAAAGCTCTTGCCCCTCTCATAGTTGTACCAGTACATGGCTGAGAAGGGCACATCCCGAAGCAGAGTGGGGCCCAAACCCCTCCACAGAGACAACCAGCCCTCTGTCTCCATGGCTGAGCGGATGCAGGCAGTAAGCTCTCTGTACGACTGTTTCTGGGACTGCAGCTTGGTGCGAATGAGCTCCAGAGGGCTGATCATTGTTGCAGACCCCACTGAAAAGGACATGAGATGTTACATACGTATGTAATGCTCTACAGGCTTTAAAATAAATAAAAAACAATGTGTAAAAATAAAAATATAATACCTAATGCAAATAATCAGCTGAAAAATGTCATCTATCCAAATGAAATGATAAATAATAGTCACAAATTAAGGTTCAGAGACGGATATTAAAATCTTTCCTTGATGTAATTTGATAAAACTCTGCAAAGTTAGGGTTTAAGGGCAAATAGAAGGTAAGCTCCCCCAGGAAATTAATGCCAGAACAATATTAAAACTCTGTTATAATTCAGTTAAAAATCAGCTTTATCTGATCAAAATTGCATTGTCGAATTAAAAACCTTCAGAGGACCAGGGATTGACTTTACCTCTAGCAGTAGCTCCTGCCAGGAGAGGAGCCTCCTGAGCGTACTCGCCCATCCTGAGCCTCAGCGCTGCGCACAGCTGGTCATAACACGTGAAATAGATCACTGTGGCAGGAACCGCCATCACACTGAAGACAGAAAAAACAAAAATCCCACAGAAATTCTAATAAACAAACAATAGAGTGAGATGAAAAATGAACATTTTCCAGCTGAATTTATTTATGTGGTTGTAAATGAGACTCTCACAGTGTTGGAGGGAGGCCACTCCACAGGGACCTAATTCCCTCACGGCGTACGATCTTGATGAAGGCGTCCTGCAGAAGAGATAGCAAAGAGTTAAATTGTAATTCCTATTTATTTTTTAAGCATCCCTACTTTGGATTTTATACACACCTGACAACAACTAATAGCAAATGTCACAGATTATTAATGAACTTTAAACATTTAAATAAAGATGACTATTAATGCTTAAGTCTTATGAAATCTTACCAGAGTGCCGCTGAATTGCCCTGGAGATTTGTACCAGGCCTTGGAGTTGCCATTTTCACACACACATATGTGGTCCATCAGTCCATTGCAGTAAACAAAACATTTGCCTTAAAAGAGGAAATGTATTTAGCATGTTGAATGTAAAACTATTAGACTTGAAATGTTTTTGTACCTTTGGGGAAGGGGCTTTTCTGTGCTTGCAGCCTGATTTTCAAAACATCCAAAGGTGTCACTGGAAACAGCAAGAGTTTTACATGAGCTTCAGCAAATTATACATTTTTACAGCCAAATGTTAATATTTGAGGGTTTTTTTAACACCTCGTACTATTGGGTTACTAATGCAAATAATGCAATGCAATCCTTAGATAAAAGTTGAATAATGACGCTTCCTACCCTGATGACTTTTTATTTTTGTTGTTTATGATTCAAGCTTAAAAGTTTGGCTATTTCACTTTTGACAATTTATTTGTGTTGTTTGTTTTGGAAAGTCATCAAGCAAATAGACATTTTTTTGTTCAGGTTGTGGTTACATTTAATCAAAATGTATGACCTTGTGTGCAAAATAAAAAAAACTGGTTTATCACGCATACATAAAAACACTGAAGAGGATTTTTGATCCTTTCTGCAGCTTCCTTCAAAGGGCAGAACAGCAAATTACCGAGCGATTCAAACTTGTGACTCGTCTTCTGTTTTACATTGGATACGCATCGTCATTCATTACAAATCGAGAAGGCAAACAACAGCAAAATCCATGCTATTCAGGGTGACAATAGAACAAAAGCCAATGACTACAGACTTCAATGATGAGAATTCATATCTATGCTAAAAAACAAAAATAAAGCTCTTTTGGAAGATTGTAAAAGTCTAGAAATAATGACAGAACAACTACAAATATTGGCAAATATTACGTTTTTTTTTTTTTTGTTTTCATTAAGAAAAAATCATTTTACTAGTAAAATATAAATCACACTAAAAAAAAAATTAATGTTTACTTTGGTGCTACAAATAGCTCACAGATCCATCATCAGTAAGATATTTCGAAATCAAATTACACAAGCGTCTTTAAATGCTTCACACAGAGCTGCGTATTTATGTAGTAAATAATAATAACTGCTTTTTATTTAGTGCCTTTTTGGGCAAACAAGGTCGCTTTACAGGTAAAGAATAGATCATAAAACATAGTTACAGGAATAAAACCTTTGTTAAATTATAGTAATAGTAGTTAGTCAATGTTGCTTATAAAATTAACTGCTTAAAGGTTGTATTCTGAATATCTTACCGAGCAGAGACGTCAGGATGGCTCCAGAGCCAGACGCCACCATCTGCTGGAGGGGAGTAATTCCATCACTGACAGGTGGAGAACTCTGTCCACTCATTTTGTCTTCTCAAAAACAAAACAGACCGTGTTAGTTTGGTTTTTAAACACAAAAAAACATTGGTCAAAAACGATCATAGATACTGCAATAGTATCATGCCAGATGTATTGTTACACGAAATATTTGCTAACCTTGACTAGCTTAGGTAACTTTCAACATGCAAACGTATGCTAGCATCGACGCGTGAAACGATTATTCTCTGATAGGTTTTTTTCTCGGATTATAACTGTAATCACCTCATAACTTCGGTCCGGAAAGCTTTGTTTGAAAGGAATTGGTCAAACACGTGTTTTTTTTCAGGGGATCTAACCCCAGACTAACCTGTTTACAAGACATACATTACTCATGTCATAGCGTTGTTGTTCTGGTTAAGCAGATTCTTTCTCTGTTTACTGTTGAAATTAAAATTAAACCCAACTTTAAAATATATTTTAGGTACATTACATTGGTGTACATTTAAAATATTTATTTAATGTTAGTTTGTATATTTATTTAATTGTCGTTTTTATAAAAATATGTAATGGAAACATCACATTTGAATCTGGGAGTGCATTTACTTTATGTTGAAGTTGCCAGTTGTGTAGTTTTTCAGTATAAAGCAATACCTTATCATTTCAATGTAAAGTCATAATACATTAAGGGAAACATTTTAAAATCAGCAAAAGACAGGGTTTCTATTTGTTTGTAAATAATATTTGAAAACATTGGGTTTTTTCAGATTTTCATAGAAGTGAATTTGACTGTTTCGGCGGAAAGTGTCAAACATGGCAGCCCAAGCTTTGACACCGGATTTAAAGCGGGAAAGAAGTTCTGGAAGAAATGGCGACTTTAAAGTTTTAACGGCTGCTTAGAAAGTTTAAAAATGATTAGACAAGTAGTGGTGGAGTGATACTCTCGGCTGATAAACATGCCAAATCACCTTCTTTCCTTTCGGTAATTGAAGAAATACGGCATGCACAGGCTATCGGGAAGAGTTGTAAGCTGTTGGAGAAAAGCCGTACATTTGTGAGCATTTCGGTTTAATCAGCCAAAACCGACCCGTTTTTGATAGAAATGTACTTCACCGTCGAGTGACTTTCGATGTAAATATTTGTATGTATAGGTGCTTTTTTGTTCGGAGAAACGCTTGTAAAACGTTTTATAGGATGGACAAGAGAGTATAATATATATATTTAAAATCTTTTACTGGAAATAAAATGAAACCAAAGGGATCTAAGAAGCATTCAGGATCCAGCTGGCAAGGTACGGAAACAATGTATTTATTAATGTGTTTACAAACGATGAGCTGCTTCCTGGTTCATATGGGGGTTAATGCGTCTTCTCTGTCATTTTCAAAAAGTTTTTTTTTGTTCAGGTTAGGCTCTAAAGTCTGACTAACTTTATAATTTTCCAAACAAAAAAAGTGTTTTTTGGGGGAATGGGGGTCGTGTATTAGGTCACAACCTAAATGTTCAAACTTACAAAACAAACAATCAACTAACCTCTGTACCTAAGCTAATAGCTTACGATTTTTTCTGTTTACAAACCAGAGACATTCGGATATTATTGTTAATTTCTCTTCTTTTTCTCTTAATTTTTGGGGTTTTATTTATTATATTATGTTTAATTGTGCATATGTTTGTCATCAAAAACTACTGCTTGTCTTTTAGGCTGTGAACTTTCACTGATTTTTCTTTCTATATTTCTTCTGGTTTGTTGTCATCTCTTTAGAAAAATGTGTTAATTCGGAGGATAAGAAGTCAGGAAGCCTAAACAAACAAACCGTGTCCTTTCAAACACAAGCGAGACCTTTCACTGGTAAAGTGTTTTACCTGGACTTACCGTCAAACAGAAGAGCAGAAACGCTGGAGAAGGAAATCAAGGAACTAGGAGGGGTAAGGCAAAACCTCAATTATATATTTTATTGTACATTATGGACTAGTGATATCTATTTCTACCAGTGTCTGTTAATGTTATAGTTAAAAAAGCTTTAAGATTTCTAAAAGTTTAAAGTAAAGCGTTTTTAATCATAGCTTTTACATATACAGAATGCTTGGTTTTCTCCTATTTTTAATTTTTGAAATAAATAATGCATCGTGTTCCTCTAATAACATTGATTTATTTATTTTTTGCTTCAAACTCTACTTGGCTCTTATTACATCATTTATACTTTTTTCTAGACTGTTGAGAAGTTCTTCAGTAAGGAAATTAAGTACTTGGTTTCCAATAAACGTGAGGCAAAGTATGTGAACAGCTTCAAAAGTGACTCTCCGGTCCCAAGCCCGGACTCTGGACAGAGCTCCCTTCACCCTCTCTCAAATCGACCAAATCCCGCTAACAAGAGGCATTCCCAAGGAGAAGCAGACACTGTTAGTACAAGTCCTCAATATCATCTTGTATTTGGGTTTAAACACATTTTATACTTGTGGTTTGTTTGTGTTTTTTCCTTTTTTCAGTTTGTCACAAGTAGAGGAAAGTCCTTGGTGGAACGAGTAGTGAAGGAACAGGTTTGTTTCATCCTTATGAATGGTATTTTAATTAAAAGTGTGTTTGTGTTGCTTTATGCTCATTTTGTTTAGCTTAACTTGTTGTGTTTTAGGGGAAGCTACAAATTGATAGGATACTTTCAAATGCTCTGGAGTGGGGTGTTAAAATTCTCTACATTGATGGTAGGTTGAGCTACAAAGCTGTTTAATTTAGTCTTTTATTCTTTTTTTATTTTGTCCGGCCACTTGTTTATGTTTTCTTTCTTGTTTTTTTTGGTTTTGTATGCCAGCGTATTCTTTCCAATTCTTAACAGTAGTTTTGTTGTGATTGCAGATGTGGTTGCTTATGTTCGGAAGAAGAAAAAGATTGTCAGCAGCCAAGTTTTGGAGGGTTCTGCTGTCAAATCACGTGTAAGTATGGATATGCATTCATTCATTTGAAGTTTATTCTCTGAATTATTTTTACTTTATCTCCGTATTCAATAAAATTCCTAATAGATGTTTTTGTGTTTATTGAATTATCAGGTCAAGGCGGATACTGGAACAAAGCATGCTTTTCGGAAATGTAAAGGTGAATATTTTGGAATTTTTCTTTTTTCTAAGTTGTAATAATGCACAGACTACACACTTTTTCTTGTAACATTTATTTCAGGAGGCCGGATCAGTAAACCTTTTATCAAAGTTGAAGATAGAAGCAGGTGAGTACCAGTCCAGACAATTATTATTATTATTATTATTATTTTTTTTTTAAATGTCTCCACATTAACTTCTTTCTTCTACCATGGCAGGCATTACCGTCCAATTTACCTCACAATGCCAAAAATGCCAGAGATCAACGTAAAGACTCTTCCTCCTTATAGTCCCTTTTGTCTTGAGGATAAAAATACTCCAGTAACCAAACAAAGAACTCACAGGTGTGGATTTTTTTTTGTAATTCTTGCACCCCATTTTGCACATCAGCCAGTGTCAGTATCTCTGTTTTTACCAGATATCTCTAAAGGAGGGAAAAGTTTAATAATCTGGATTTTTTTTCTACCCCCAATTGACTGAGATTAGAGGGGTGAACGCTTCTGTAAGCGAAGAGAAAATTCACGGCCGAAAGAAGAACCGAGACAAGAAACGAGGCGGCTTTTGCGAGTGCTGTATGATGAAATATAACCACCTGTCTGCGGTGAGTGGTCATGCTTATAAAAGGTCAATGAGTCCAAACATGAGTTTTTCTCAGTTATTTTTAGTCAACACCATTAACACTTTACTGCTTCGCTTCATTCGGCTTTGACATCAAAAGGTTTAAATAACGTGTCATAAAGCACATTTTACAATGGAAAATTGATTTTAATCAGAATTAAAAGCCTTCAGATGTCTATGAAGATGAAATATTTTAGCTTTTGTTCATCTTTTTCTCGCTTGATCTGTTTGGTTATTTCTGTTGACAGACATTCCTGTAGTCTTCTTCTAAGTTTTTCTGTAAAGTGTATTCCGTCTTTCAGAACCATTTGAGAAGTTGAAGCTTTAAACTTCTGGTCCAGCAAAGATAATTGTACATTTCAGCAGACAGCTGTAGTGATCAATTATTTAGGGGAGTAATGTCTTCCTCAGCATCTGCAGGGTGATTGTCACAAGGCTTTCTCAAAGACGGATGAGTACTCTGTGGTGGACAGACTGGCTTCAGGTCTTGACTGGGATTTGCTCCAGTTTTCTACTAAAGTTAGAAGGTGATTAATTTACCTTTTTTTATTTAGTATTTTTAGTAAACAAGATAAAACTACACTTTTTGACTGTTTTCATTCTGATTTCCTCTTTTCTTCAGCTTCAGACGGAAGTGCAGCGTGTCGTCTGTCCTGGCGGCTCCTGGACTCTGTGGAAAATCTCACTTTAGAAAGCAAAAAGGTCCTCCTGGCTCTGAGGTCCGTCACGCAAAGGAGCACAGGAAGGATGAAAAGTTTTTCAGGTCATTGTCAGGAGAGGATTTTCCAGCTGGATCAACATCCCGTTCTACTCTGCTGTTTGATGCAACAAGGAACTGCCACCCATGTTTAGACAGACCCAAATGGAAAAGTCGTGCACCGAAATGGACACCATGTGCACATACAGCTGAAAAAACTCCTCTGTTAATGTCAGAAGTTTTACCTTCTGCTGATGAAGGTCTGCTGTCTGTTCCCCCCTCTGTATGCCAGCCAGATGTTTTGGATGAGGGGCTCCACAAAGAAGTAAACAGCTCTGTTTCTTACATTCATGGTGCAAACGTATGCAGGGAAGCCTCTGCAAAAAGTGTCAAATTTATGACTCATGGGCATGAAGATATTACCAAGGAGATGTTTGTCTGTGAGGATGCCCAGGAGAGGAACACAGTTTCAGAGAAAGTGACTGGAAACAAACTTTCTGGAAAAGAAGAGGAAAATCTCTCTATGCTGAGCTCTTCTCCATTTCTAAAAATCAAAAGAAAAATCAGAGCTTATAAGCGCAAAAGAAGGAAAGTGGAGATGAGTGTTGAGCACAATGAGCCAGATGAGCTTCCTGACAGCTCCACGCTGAAGCTCTGGGAACTGTTCCAGTCCAGTGATGACATGGATGTGGAGTTCCATGGATTTGTGGACTAGCAAGAAACAAAATAACCTGAACAGTCTGAGCCTTGAACTGGGCCTGTAGGATCACCTGCTTAACCAGACATATAAAAATAACCACTTAACAGTGTTTACATTTATCTAAAGTGTTTTAGAAAAACACAGCCAAAGGTTTATCCATAAATTTACAGTGCAAATTCATTGTTTTTTGTTATTAAAAAAAATGAAAATCTGCATAAAAAAGATAAAAACAGCTGAGCTGTTTGGTCACTTGAATGTCATTACTGATCTATAACTTTGAATATTTAATTTTATTGGTTTTTATTTATTTTGTTAAATTTTTGGTTTTTCATTTATACCAGATAAATGGCAGCTGTTGTACATTTATTCCAGTTGCTGTTGTGCATTTGGTACACAGAAGTGTTTTTAGAGTCATAATTTACACCAGTTTGACAATATATGTAATGCATAATAGAAAATGTGCTATAAAAATCAATTCTATTTTAGAAAACTGGTTGTGCTGTGTGTTCTATGACGCCTCCACCTCGTTAAAAAGAGCAAAGAAGTTGTTGTTCAGCTGTTTGTGTCAAGAAAAGATGATTATTCCTTACAGTAGTTACAATCAAAAAATAAAATAAAGCCGTTTTCGGACTAGTTCAGATCAGGTTTAACATGTTTTAATGAGTTTTTACCCCTTAAAACCATAAACAGTCATGCTGTTCTATAAAAAGAGGTGACGGTTTAAAAGAGGCCCATCTTACAAAATAAATGTAAAAAGATTGAATGTGTTTTTTGGTCCACTTTAGTTGCAACATTTTATAATTCCTTATAAGTGCAGTTTTTATGACCTCCAGCTTTCTGAGGCATTAGTTTGGTCTTTCCCGTAGTAAAAAGCATCATTATAGTAGTTCTGATCTTTTTAACTGAACAACCAAAGACAAAAAAAAAAAGATCACTGACCAGTATGAGGCTTTTTCCAACTGAGCTGCCACTCTGCACATCTCTTTAAAGCAACTGATTGTGATTATTGTAGGGAATCAACATGTTCCCACTGTTAAGGGATTACATACTGTGTAATACATTATAATCCATTTGAAATGTAAAATCTGCATTGAAGCAGAAAAAAAGATGCAAAACCTTGTCATAAAGAAAGTTATTCTGTTGTTCATAGTACTTTATTGTTATTAATAGGGTTTTAGTTCTATGTACTATGTTCTATGTCATGTTGGTTTTGAACCATGGTAGCAAAGCAATTTAATGATTGTGGGATCAGTTAAAGTTTCATCCATCCATCCAAAAATGAAAAAAACTAAGACAGAAAAACAAGATGATTGATTTATGAAAAAGAAAATAGTGTCAGAGGATAAAGAACAAAGAAAAAAACATCAAAGTAGCTCAAAATTGATGAAAATATCTCTGCTGTTTATGCTTTCAGTCCTGCAAATAACCTTTAAAAGCTGCACAAAGACATCAAAATGCGCAATATCAGTTAAAAATTAATAAGAAATGAAAGACTTTGTAAAAGTCTATAATTGTTGCATCATTAGATGTTCAGAATTAACAAGACAGTGCTATATTCTTCATTTTGCATCATTGTTTGCAATATACATGTTTGGACGAGTGCATCTTCCTCTTTGAAATTTTATGACATTTGATTTTATTAAAATAAAAGTAAAGATACAGCATCCAAATACAACCAAATGTTTGAATCTAAAGTAACATTTTATTGAATTTTCTGGAAGAGGTTATATGAAACTGTCATTTTGGTGAAGTAACTTTCAAACGAAACTATTTTTAAAAACGTTTTAACCCGAATTATAAGATATTTGGTCTATAAGGGGAAATAATTTCAAAGGAAACCTGCTAATTGCATTTTTCATTTAATTAGATGTCATGTTTCTTGTGGTGGGGGTGGGGACTTTATCCTTGCAGATGATGGAGTGAGTCGTGAAAACAAGCAGAACTGTGCAGGAATGGCGCTCCTGCAGCAGCCGTAACTCAACCTGGACGTGCTGTGCCATCGGTCCAGTCGGCAGACAGTCGGGCCCGCTGTTTTTCTCCATCCCTCCTTCGCTCATATTTATGCATTAGGTGTTTCTGCAGGGAGGTGCTGGACGCTTGTGTGTTTTGAGGAGGTGTCCTCACTCCTCCCCTCCCCTCTCCGTCTCTCCTCTCTGTCGCCTGATCCGCGGGATCTCGGTGCGCTCAGACGCGCTTCAGACCTCAAAGCAACCCCAATGGCCCCCCATCATCGGGACTGCACTAAACAGAGGATCTGTAGCCTTTTCTAGCGAAGGCAGGAGCACGGCTGCATCCTCTCTGAATACCGCATTATTTTGGGGGGTCGATTTCTATCCAGAGAGCGGAGATGGTGCTGATGATGATGATGCGCCGCCGATGGTGGATTTCCCTTTTGTATGTCTGTGGACTGATGCGCGTCGGTCACCAGAGCAGCTCGGACGCGCGCAAAGGTAAACCGTTATGTAGGGTCGAATCCCGATCAACAGGCCTGCTTCTGCCCCATCAGACCATGTTATTGCCCTCCGTCTGCAGTTGCTATCAAAGGAAATGGAAGCGATCGACATCTCAGAGGCTCACAATGATGAAGTGTTGAGACCGGTGTTTTCCTCTTTCTCCTGCAGGAGAGGCGTCCCTGAGCCCGGAGGAGCTGAGCAGGTTCGTCGGGAAGGAGGACACGGTTCCTGTCCGCCTGCTCTACAGCAGGAGCAGCCTTCAGCAGGTCCCACACTTCGGTCTCAGCACCAGAGTTAAGGCCAGCTCCGGATCACCGCAGGTACGCTGCGCGCGGCAGGGTGGAAACAGGAGCGTGCTCATGGAGGATGCTCCCGAGGGCATCTTTCTGTTTTCAATGTGGTCTGCTCGTCTCATGGCCTGTTTGAATTCAGTTTTATAAAAAAAAAAAAAAACATCATGAACATCCCATGTGTTATAGATCACACAGATAACACATGTTTAATATGCATATTTAATTAAAAAAGCTGCTGCCCCAGCAACTACTGACATTAAAAGCCAGTATTTTTAAAAATCATTTAAATAATTATAATTTAGTTAATTCATTCATACAAACCCTCACTGGGATGCTTGTTAGTAAATAAATGACAAAAAATAAAAAATGTCTTTTATACCTATTTGTCTTGTCGAGCAATAATTGCACGAGTGTGTCCACCAGGGGGCACTGCAAACTTCAGCTGTAAATTGTGGTTTTCACTAATTACTTTTTCAAAAACAGTTTAAAATCATCTAACAAATGTATTCTCTTCACATAAGTTACCAATATGAGATCACATTTTTTGAGAAACTCAAGTCAAGCTTAATGTAAGATTTCTTTAAAATGCATTTAAGGTCCCACTCCAACTATCTTTTTTCTATTGTAAAATCGTTCCTAGTGGTCTTTTAATTATGGTTATGCAGTTCTTA
Organism: Oryzias celebensis; assembly: GCA_014656515.1. Taxonomy (NCBI): domain Eukaryota; kingdom Metazoa; phylum Chordata; class Actinopteri; order Beloniformes; family Adrianichthyidae; genus Oryzias; species Oryzias celebensis. Next base: position 13,115,584 of record BNCR01000015.1, on the reverse strand, counting down.
CCCAAAAAGCAGAAAGCTTGTGTTGTTTTTAAGCTTTTTTTGCAGAGCAGCAGGAGCTCATTAGAAATTCGCATTTGGGTAGTGGGCAGGACTGTTCACGGAAGTTAGCCTCTGCTAATTTCCCATCAACCCTTTGTTTACACTATGTCTCTTTAGCTTTTTGCATCCCACAAGCTCAAGCTATCATTACTGTAGTAAATATCGGAGCTATGCAGCCGCACATGTTTGTGCCAAGTTGCAGCTCAGACGAAGAAAATTAAGACGTTAATGTCTATTTGTCTGCAAGTGGATGCTTTAGAATTGTACTGGAAAAGGGAGACGTTGACACACCCATTGCAGTTGCTGCGTGACAAATCAGAGGTTTTTAATTTTTCGAATAATCAGAAACGCAGTTTTAAGCTTAAATTATTTTATACATGTCCTCCATTGTGAGAAAAGTGCTACAAGAACCCGATAAAACACCTAAAAACATGATTTTTTATTAGAGTTGGTTTTTGAATTAGGACAATTAATTCATAAAGTTGTTTTGGGGAGTAAATATATTTAGTTAATTGAGGTTTTAGGAAAATTAATAAGTTCAGTAAATCTTTGGAAGGTTAACTTTATTTGTCCTTGGTTTGGCCCTTTTCAGCATCAAAAGTACAGTAAATATTTGCTGAAAAACTGCATTGAATGTTGAAAACCTAAACATTTTACAGCCAGTACAGTAAAACTTAGTGTATTTGCTGTGTCAGTTTGGTGAAGTTGCAAGTTTCCTTGGTTTCTTGGGTGAATCAGCATTGTTCAGCCCCACCGTGGGACTTTAATCTGTGATACGCTGGTCAGCGTAGGAAAGCTAATGCAGATATCAGAGAGTGGAGAGGGCTACAGAGTGCTCTGAACCCTACGCTTGCCTTAGACGCTGATGGAAATAAGTAAATAAGCAAACAGGAACCATTTGGAACAGTATTGACATATATCATTTTTCTTTTATTGGCTGACCCAATTTTACTGCAATGTATTTTTCATTTTTTTTGTAATTCTTTCATTTTTAACTACAAAGTTGTTCAATTTAAAGCCCAAAAAAATTGTTTAAAAGTAAGCTGTACTTTTTTTTTTTGATTGGCAGAAAAAATAAAAAAATAAAAAAATAGAAGAATTGATTGATGGATGTATAGATGAAGTTTGAGACGACCACTATCAAAAGTTCAAAATGATTACTGCTTTAGTTTATTTTAGAACGTCAATAAGGTTTCAATAAAGCTATAAAATCTACTGTACATGTAATGAAGGATTGTGGGTAAGGACAGAGTTAAAAGCATCTTTGATTTGATGTTCAGCGCTGTCTCTTCTCCAGAGAGTTGAACTTCATGGTGTCACTTTCAAACAGTTTGATCAGTTATCGTCTGTTTTTAGATTATCGGCCTAAAAACAAATCTGTCAAACGGTTCTTTAAACGTTTGACAAACGGGGAGAGTTATTTATAGGCCCTGTGCTGTTTTGCCTATTTTAGTCCCACGCACGACTGGAGCGTGCTTGTAGTTTTGGTGGACAGTCAGTTGTTCCGAGTATTTGATTGCTGTTTAACTTCTGAACAGAGCTGTGATAGCACTTCCAGTCAGAAAACCATGAGTGGAAAGTGAGGCTCTCTAAAGTCAGAAATCAATGTGAAAGAGTCTGCTGTGGTTTCTTAAGGTCGGCCCAGGTCTGTCAGGACGGGACAAGCTTTCTTGTACTAAAGTTACTGGAGCCTTTGCCCATCTGATATTTAATTTACCTGATTAGATTTCACTACAAGTGTGGAATTCCTATTTGTACGCTCACACAATCACACACACCTTCTTAAGTGCTCATATATGCATTGACTACACACAGGCAAACTCCAATAGACAATAGAGTGTGTGGTCACTGGGGACTGCATGGGTGGAGGTCATCCTTGGGTGAGCAGGGGGCACTTCCTGAAATAGTGACAGAAACCCGCCCCTCCTCCCATGCATCCTCCACAATGAAGGTAGCTTGTGGGCGCATTTGACCATGGAGATGTGTGTGGGGGGGGAGTAGAGATGAGATGAGTTAAGGTCAGCGTATCTTCTGAACCGACAGGAATTATATTTAGGATTCCTCATCAATCTGAGGAGTGTGCAAGGATGCCATATGTGCCCCCCTCAGTGCTTTTGTTATTATGTCTGTTCATTCACAAGTTCAGTCATAAGTTAAAGACCCCCTCTAATAAAAATGGGGTTTTTTCTCATGATGGAGGCAATGCATAAAGAAAATTCAGCTTAAAATGACATTTCTGAGTATTTCTTTATTCAAATTGTTGTGAATCAGGAGCAGATTAATAAATGCTGTTCAAAGCTTGTAGGTGTGACGTAGAAGCTACTGCAGTAAACCCCAAGCTCCCTGCTCCTCTCCATTTAGATGCATCCACTTGCAGTGAAACAGATACATGTACGTCTTTGTTTTCTTAGTCCGAGCTCAAAACTGTACAGCTGGATAGATATTGCTTATCTTTTCTGTTGCAGCAGTAATGTTAGGTTGTGGTCGCGTTAGGTTTTTTGCTGTTCTGCAGAAGCTATGTCCTAGAAAGCAACACAGGTTTTTTTGATTTTGGCTAAAAGCAACACAATCATAATTAAAAGACCACTGGGAACACTTTTACAACAATGAAAAAGATGATTGGAGTGAATTGTACAAAAGCCAACAAAAAAATACAGGAAATATAGGAATTTTATGCACAGATTGCTAAAAAAACTTCTTGTAAAATCCATGAATTTAAACCCACTTATGCTTCTGTTCAGTGAGAGGGTCATTGCTTTCTTGGCACTATTAGCACAGCATTTGATATTTCTCAAATAGAAGGTTGTGGCTCCACCCACCGTATCATTCTGGATTTGTATTATGTCACATAAACTTGAGGGAATAAGATATTGAGCGTTTCAGAACGTAAATTTGACGTTTTGTGGTGACCCTTTAGTACTTTTTTCAATCATCCATCTACAAAAATGACAGAATTACTTTCCTTCTTTGTTTTTCTTCTTTTTTTCTGGGTTGTTATTATTTTTTTTTTCATCTATTTCTTGTTATTCATTTGTTTAAGTACTATATCCTGACTATATATCTTCTAAATGTCTTCTTAAAGTATTCATGCATATTCTTTATTCATATTGTGTAATTATAGTTTGTATAATTGTTGACAGCAGGAGGAAGGGAATTGCTCATTTTGTTTCGTGTAATTATGTTAAATTCAATAAACATAATTAAACACAACACAAAAATCCAGGAACTCTTCATAGTGCCACAACCCTGGACTCCAAGCGTTAGTGAATTTAATGCTTTATTCTTGATAAAATGTGTGTAAAAAGCTTTTAACTTTCCAACAACGTAATCTTTAAAAACTAAACAAATGACAGTAATGGTAAATAACTTCCTTTCTGTGTATTTGTAGGCAGATCATGTGGCCCAAGCAAGCTTTCAAGTTGATGCTTTTGGAAGGAACTTCATCCTGGACGTGGAACTCAATCAGTGAGTGTTAAATGATACATTCTCTGTAACAGGATGCCATTTGATCGGTTTTCATTTGCAAGCTCATCTAAATGTGTCTATCTGTCTGAATGTTGGGCTCCCATGAGTTCTGGTTAAAGTAGATGTTTCAACATTTTCTGTTCACACACGTGTTCAACAACCCGTTAATTGCAGGTTCTTGAACACTCATTTAGCCCATGTTGTTCACACCAAATAAGCAAGGAGGGGCTTCTTCTTCTTCTTCTTTTGCTTTTGTTTACAGTTGGAAGAGGCTCGGTGCCAAATGTTGAAGCGCTGTGAATCTTGCTCTTGGCTTTTTCTCTCACAGCTCCATTCTGATACATTAAAGATTTGATGTCATATAATTAAATTAAACTCAGGAGAACTGTTGTGGTACGTTTTAAAAGAAGCTGTGTTTTGCTGATCTTGCATTTTGTTGCCCAACTTTGATCATGCAAAAAGCACAAAAGTAACTAATGTGGATAAGTGCCAGAGCACACAGTATATGTTTAATGTGTGCATGTGCACTTTAGGTAATCTATTATGTGTCTGAGCGCACGTGATGTATGAGTTCCATCATAATAGGTAGGGATTTACGTTAAAGGCTGGAGCGCTGCACCATCAGATGCTGGTATCGATCACAGCTGTACTGATGGAAAGTGATCTCTTCTGCCTCCTTAGCTCCTCTGATCCTCTTACTCATCACCTTCCCTCCCTCCCTGCCTCCGCCCTTAGTTTGTTTTTAAGCCACAGTCTTCCTTAAACCCCTGGTTTTAAGGAAGACTGCCGATTTCTCCTGCTCTCTTGATTCATAGAAAAGGAAAATGAAAAGCCTGTGAGCCTGGCATGCACTTACAGTGATGCCCCCTGCATGTTGATCACAGTGGAAATAACCCCCCTGCTGAGAAAACTGTTACATCACAAGAAATCCCAGATCTGGAGGAGATGTTTCTGTGAAACCTGCAGCTCACTGCACTGCGCTTCATCCATTCATGTAATGTTGTGGCAAACGAATGTGTCTATGACACTCTGGGTTATCAATGAGGTAGGGAAAATTGCATTAAAGAAGCAAATAAGATCCTAAAGAAGAAGATTTATTGAAATTACTTTTTAAAACCACGTTTCAGTTTTTTCTTTTATCATGTAGCAATTTTGTATTTTTAGATGTATTGAAGACTCAATTGTGCTTTTTTACCATTTTATTTCTTTATGCATCCTTTTGCATAGTTTGTGCTTGACATTCCTTATATTCATATTATAAAACAAATAGCACTCATCTAAAATGAGCTTGAAATTGTAGCTAAAGTTATGCAAAGATTAAATTCACAGTAAAATTTCTAAATTGGTCTATGAAACAAACAGCTGTCAGCTCTCTTTAGTGTTTGTGTTTCTCTCATTAAAATAAGTTCAGTTAAACATTAGAAATCCTAAAGTTGTGTTCACTGTTTCCAATTGTTTGAATGAAAAATAATCAGGCAGCTTTGTGCTTCATGATGGTAAACTGTTCAGGTGTTTTCATTGGTAATTCAAATATTTGGATTATCCTCTTGAGGAAGCTTATATTTTATTCTTTTTAACAGAAAATCAATCTTTTTCTGAATCTGTTTAACAATCCAGAAATGTAGGCAGTTTATTGTTATCCATGTGGTAGGGGTGTGACGATTAAGTGACTTGATTTATTAACCGATATTTATATTTATTTGGTAACAAACAAATCAATCTGCCTGAGGCAAGTTGCTAATCAAATTGAATTGAATCGACCTATTGTTGTAATGAGGGAGCTGAGGCGTTTGGATCCATATGCAAACGTTTTAATGAAGTACAGCAGGAGCAAGACATAAACTAAGTCAGAGTCCAGGCGAAAGTCAAAAACACAACGGCGAGGCAGGAGAATGATAAACATGCAAAAAGTCAGAGAACCAGGAACTCAAACTAAGAAGAACTGCTTAGACTGTGCAAGACAAAACGCGACTTGGCATCGAAGTGCAGGCTGGGGCTGGTATATATGCTAGCAGCTGATGACATCAATGGGAAACAGCTGAACAGGAAGGAAACTGTGGGAATGGTTGATGGGGGTTCTAGTAAGAGGCTGGGGGGCTCAGTACTCTGGTGAGGACTCCCTCTGGTGGCTGGAAACTTGCATGGCTGGCTGAACCATGACAATGGTATTAAAAATGAAATAAATCGATCATAGCAATTTTGGAAAATATCATTTGGATTGAGGTACACTAGGTTTATTTTACTATAACAACCATCACAGCGGACAACACACATGTGAAAGTGGCAAAAAAAATGACCAACCATCATTACGGTCCAATGTGATGGAAACACTTTGAATTTTACAAAGACATGTGACAGTGTGGAAAAAAGTTTTCTTAAAATGTTCGATTTGTATTATTTTAATCTGGAGAAAACAACACTGAATGGATCGTTCAAAATGAACCAAAATCAACTATAAATGGGGTTGGTAACCACAAATTGTGAATCACATTTTTGTTAAATTGAATCATTACACCCCTAGTATGAGGTAATTATGAGTTTACACTGTGACTGTTTCTTCTTTGTCTTTCACTCACAGTGAAACATCTTAATGTCACATTGGGGTTTTAGTCTGTTCACCTGAGATCCCGCCTCCTGATGCCCTCATCTTCCCTCTGTCCTCTTCGTCCTCTAGTGAATCAATCTCTGCCTCAGTCCCATGCCAATCCTGTTTACAGATGGCGTTCATTCCAGACAGAATGAGCGCGCTAGATGGGATTGTGTGGGCGACAGTGGGTTGTGTTTTACTTGAATGGACCCACACTGCATTTTGGCTTGATCTTTCTGATCAGTGAGTGACAGCACTGCAGAGTGTTGTCGGTTTCATGCAGAAAAGAAAAGGTCTGTTTGAACTCATTTTGCTGGCTGTGTCCTAAATGCGACATATTAAAATGTCCATTTCTGCTGCTTTGCCTGGGGTTAGTGTTTACACTTACACTGTGTGAATAATGGGAGCGTAGGCGGTTTGATATAAACGCATGATATGCTCCTCTGGGAAACATATTGGCTGTTATAGATGGCAAATTTACACTTAACAGATTAAATCATTTGTCTGTGTAAATTTTTTGTGCAGATTTGATATCTCAACATCTGTCAGTGCATTTCGTCTTTTTGTGCATTTATATTTGTGGTTTCACAAAGATGATTCCTTTGGCTGCTTGATGTCTTTTTTAGGCATATTGGAACAGCCTGTCTCCCTGTTGCGTCCTTCTCCTTTAGCAAAACCAAAAACTCTAGTGTTGAAGTAAATATTTCCTTCAATCTATAAACTAAAATGTACCATAATTGTCAAGAAAAGGACTTGATTGCAGAAGCCATAACATTGTAATCGGACAGTGAGCAGGTGTTGTGAAATACTTCTAAATCAGAAACTGTAGCCAAAATAGCTAATATGGAAAAAAAAACACATCTAACCCACAGTTAAAAGCAATTGGAGAAAAAAAATTAAACAAACACAAAAAACAATTGTAAACTAGATGATCGGTGACTGAGAGACAGAATGCAGACATAAAAACAGTGTGGAAATTTTTGCTGTAGTGTTGCTATCCTGTGTTAAATTTTCAGCGCTCAGAAATTTACGTTTCGTTTCACGAGAACAACTTAGTTAATTTATCCATCATCCACTGCTGTCCCGGTTTTAGTTTTCATTTGTGTATTTAGGTCCTTGGTTTTAATTTTTCTACATCGAATAATCTCTCTTGGCACTTTCTTCAGGTTATGTTGGCGGTTGGTTTGGTGATTTCTTCAAATTAATGTTCATCTGTTTATTGCTTTAATTAATTTAGATTCTAGTTTCCTTCTCTTTTACAAGCCTAATTTTTCATGATGGAAATTCAAACACATACAGGAAGTTTCAAACAAAAACTCAACCACAAAACCACATTACGTAAAAGTACTGCTCCAACTATGTTTTTGTATCGTAAAATTGTTGCCAGTGGTCTTTTAATTGTGATTAGCCTTTGCTGTTTTGGGCCAAAATAAAAAAAACAGTGTTGTTTGGACACGTTTTTTCTGCAGAGCAGCAACAGTTAATCAGAAATTCACTTGTGAGCGGGACAGTCCTCCTAAGCTAACATTAGCATAGCAAAAAAATGGCAAGCAATTTCAGAGCTACCGTATGTCTTCCAAAAATGGCCGGTCTCTAATAGACGGTGGTCTCTAATAAACGCTGGTCTCTAATAAACACTGGGTCAGCCGACATTTTTTAAAAATCAACGCCCCGGCTACTATTGGAAGATATACGGTATACAGTTGTACAATTTTCAGGCAGATGGCAGCTCAGTCAAGGAAAATGACGATGTACATGGAACCATTTGTCTGCAAGTGGATGCATCAGAATTGGAGCGGAGCAGAGAGACTTTGCTTTGCCATTGACAGTTGCGGCTTCACAAACCCGAGCTTTTTCAAACCATGGATTTTTGTTTGCTTCTGATCCATCCCGATTTGAACAAAGAAATACAGAGAAACAGTTTGAATCTTAAATTATTTTATGCATGTCCTCCATCATGAGACAGATTCTACAAGAACATGTTAAAAACACAATTTTCATTGGAGTGGGTCTTTATCATGATGAATAATTCATAATATATTTCCTAATTTCATGCATATTTTTGTTAATGGCAGTTTCATGTTTAATGAGCACACTTGTGATTATCTAAACTAGTCTTCCCTCTTGTTTTGTCACACAACCTCTTAAATGTGCATTTGTGCCAGGATGTTTTATCTAATAAAAATCATATAATTAAACTAATGAAATACAAGGCATGCATTAGTCTTTGGCCTTCATCGTGAAATTAGTGTGATGACACAAACCACCCATCTGAAGTGTTAAAATGTAGAGATGGTGTGAGGAGGGGGGTTGGTGAGGCCTGCGCTCCTCATTCCCCTTCACTGTCTTTGTCATCTCGCCGTCCGTCTGCACTTTTCCATTCATGGGAGCATGAAGAGCAAAAACTGAGCTCCTGGTTGGGGGTACCCCCCCCCCCCCTTTTTTTTTTTTTTTTTTTTTTTTTCAAATAATCTTCATCTAACTCACACACATACATATGCACATACACTCCTCCTTTAGAGCCCCACACCCACTCTCTATTTAGCCCTGCCCATACTATGCCTTAACTCCACCCCTCCCACCTGCCTCAGATAAATAATAGATGGTGCTGTGTCATTAAGAAAGAGTGAGCTCACGTGTGGGCTTTATGGCTTTGTTGATTTGTAAAAAATCCATTTACTTTTACAGTGTTACATGCCAAAATAAAACACAAGATTTATGGGAGGTGGAAAGTTTGACGCCCACTTAGATTTGATGACAAAGTATCCTCAAGCAAGCAAGTGCTGTGGTGTGATTGTAAGGAAAAATGACCAGTTTCTGTGAATGATGGTCAACTACAAATAAGTGTAATGCAAAATATTCTGTTAAATTCAAAACAAGACTTTGAAAATTGCACGTGTGAAAGCTGAAAACCTGGTGAATGAATACACGGAAGGAGCTCAAGCACCGAAGGATATTTAAAAAAGATTAGAAATTAAAAAGCTTTCTGGTAATTTTTCAAGTTAAATTGGCTTCGGTAAATAATCAAAACCAAAGAAAGCAACTGATTTTTTGTCAAAACCTGTCATTAACAGAAAAACAAAAAAAGTTAAATACAAAGATCAGCACTAAGTTCGTGGCTGCATGGTGGTGTAGTGGTTAGTGCTCTTAATTCACAGCAAAAAGCTGGTTCAAACCCTTTCTGGTACCTTTCCTTGTGGAGTTTGCATATTCTGCTCATGCATGTGATGGGTTGTCTCTGGGCACTCCAGCTTCCTCCCACAGTCCAAAAACACGCTTCATGGGTCAATTGGTGACTATAAATCATAGTAAGTGTGTGTTGTTGACAAATCATCCAGGGTGCACCCTGTTCTCACCCAACAGCAGCAGGGATAGGCTCCAGCATCCTCATTACCCTAAAAATGATTAAGCAAGTTTGGAAAATTGATAGATAAATTATGTTTCAGTTTGTTTTTTAAAATAATTTAATCAAAAATTTAAAAAAAGTGCAAAAATTACAAAAGTACAACAACGACGCCTCCTAACCTAATGAGATGATGATCAATTTCCTGAAGGAGCGGACTAAAAGAGCATCTCTATGTTTCAACAATGCAAGTGTGGAGAGAGTTTTCTAATTTTCTCAGCACTTATATCTCAGAGGATCTCACAGAGATCTTTTCAGAGAATGTCACATCACAGGTTAATGAGGCCCATCAGGAGCACTTAAATCATCTGAAACTGTTCCAGAAGAACCATCTTGACCAAAAACGACAATTGTTTCCCTTTATTGCACCCCTGTGAAGTTTATCCTGACCTACTGTGCAATACTGTGGTACTCTGCCGCAGAGGGTCATCAGGTCAGCAGAAGATCACAGGCTGTTCACGGCCCTCCTTCCAGGACCTCTGCAGCTTCTCATGCCCCTCCAGAGTGTTAAAGATCTATAAAAAAGTACTGCCACCAAAATGCCCCCCCATCTGCCTAATCTACTGGTAGATAATTTAGATCATCAAGGCAAAGACAAGCAAACTGAAAAAAAAAATCTTTCCTTTGGCCATTAGAAATCCTAATATGATGTCTTGACTTCTTTTATATTGTGATGTTCTAAATGTGAGCATTGACTGTGGAAAATAAAATGATAAAGGGGATCTTCTGGACTGTACCTTTAAAAAATGATCAAAATAAAAAGGTTCAATCGGAAAAGCAGTGTCCACATCTTTGTATTGATTTGATTGGAAGTGGATCACTGGAAGTTTTTATTTTAATGACCTTACACAAACAGAAATGACCCAATCAACTACAAACTGAACTAAAAAGACATGAGACTTCACCATAGTGAAAATAAAAAAATACCTAAAACACATACACAGAATTCATTGTAAAAGTGCATTTGCATTTTAGCCCTCTTTTCTGCCAATTTATGGAACTCAATATTTGCTCTTCAAATTCAATTTACTTTATTCAGAAGCTAAAAATCAAGTCATTTTCTAAATGTATACATACATAGATGTGATTATTTATGCATAAGGGAATCTAGAAAAGCTGGGGAGGCAATGATTATGTCTGTGTGATTTAGTATTCTTAGTCATGTGGGTTGTGTGCATGGTAATGTGCGAGTTCAGACAGGGAAAAGAACAGGTGGGCAGACCCAGCTGGGAGTTGCGTTTCATAACTTGCGTGGTGTTATGAAATAAGCATCAGAAGGTGAGGGTTCTCCCTGTCCTCCTATGCAGAGATGACCCCGACAGACATAATGGTGCTTCGTTCGTTTCGTGTTCTCCTGCACGCAGACAGATTCTGTATGCTAATGGAATGAGTCAATACAAGAATTCTGAAATGTATTATTCATTTGTGTGTGTGTTGTGAGAAGAGCTTTGTTCTGGGAGGAGCTTGGATTGGTAATCACACTGGAGTAATCACTTGCCTGTTTGAAGCAAAACCAAACCAAACATCCCATGGCTCAGTGATTTGATGAATGTGTGTGTATTTGTTTATGTCTGCGCTTTCCCAGGAAAATGTGTGTGTGTGTGTGTATTTGTGTGAGGGCATCAATAAACCCTGAAAAGCCTCTGCTGCTGCCGAGTCATTGCACGTGTCGTCTCAGTGGGTCTCAGGTGCAGAGGAGGCTTGTAAAGTGCTGTCCTTATTAGGGATGACAAGAATGGATTGGAAGCATGCGGCTAAAGAAGATCAATACTTGAGGAAGGAGGAAAATGAACATGACAAACAAAGAAAGAAAAAATGAGATATTTGTGCCTCTGTTTTAAATAGCTGCAGTCACATTTAGATGATCTAAATTCAGCTTTAGATCTTCTTAAAAGGTGCAGGAAATGGCAGGATTTTGCCTTAAATCGTTGCACGTTTGATTTTTCCTAAATGAGTATGATGGCTTGTAAAATTCTGAGATACATAAAGTTAATCTGTGAATACTTTAAGGAGTTAATTATTAATATCAGCTGATGAGAATCATTATTATTCCACTCTACACTAATTATGTTTCTTGAGTTTTGACAAATTTTCATGACAAAAATGTGAGATACACCAAAATCAGGGTGTACCCTGAAATCTGTACTTACAAGTACCTCCAGTAGTGATTCAAATCAGCCTCAGCAATACATTTAAGTGATTTCAATGTTAGTTTATCCAGCTTCAAGCAATAAAAAAACACAGTAAATGACATTTGTGTCTGCTAATGGGGTTGAATTGATGTAAGCTCATTTATATGCAAACAGCCTTTGCTTCTTGCTGTGGGAGCAACAAACAACTGTAATATCCAAATGAGAATAGGGCAGAAAGCAGCAAGCACGTTTACACAATCCTCTGGAGAAGATCTGTGTCTAAATAAAAATGGTAATTCCTTTAATGTAAAATCGCATTGTTGCAATATTCTCAGTAACACACATGAAAGCAATTTTCACTTCACTTAAAATACTCCAGCATCCACATTTTTTGTCGTTTTTTTGAAAAATATTTGTTGTCTGTAAGTATGAACAAAAGTCTGTTGCTAAACCATATGCTGTGTATTTCCTGTCTACACAAAGTCTTTAATTTGATTGAAAGTAGCATTGAATGGGTCTTGAAAAAAGTTTATAGGATCCCCATAAGCTGTGCTTAGCAGACAGCAACTCTTGCTGGGGTCCTTCATGAGAGACACGTCATACAACAAACAGATTCATAAAAGAACAACAATTCACATGATATTTTTTAACGTAGTGAATACAGAGTGTATTCCCCGGATGTGCATACATGTACTTGTCTGTACATGTGTACATGTCATACTTTTTCCCACGAAAGTGATTTGAGGCTCTCTCATGTCCCATTTCAGGACCATTTATCACCCACCGCTGCCATCGCCACTCCTCCCACTGCATCTTCATCTCCCATGGACTGCCCTTTATTGCAGAAAGGTGTGATCTGATTTACTGGGAGCATAATGAGAAAAGCACCGAATGGAGAGAGTGAGGCATAGTTACAGGACAGACAGGATAAGGAAAAGGAATCATAAGTCCTTCATGCACCCTTGAATCTTTGTGGGTGGGCTGAGTGAGCACAAGAGATGTGGAGAGAATCAGACTGTGTGCATGATATAAAAGTATTTGAAGGGAGTATCCTTGAAGAGTCCCAGCAGACTTCCCCTCTCCTGCTGTAGGCTGGGGAGATAACATGCACAATCTTTGGTTTACAACTCTAAACCACAATGGAAAACTACACTCACTGGTCTCTTTATTAGGCAGACCTGTCCAACTGCTAGTTAACAAAAATTTCTAATCAGCCAATCACATGGCAGCAAGTCTATGCATTTAGGCATGTAGACATGGTCAAGACGATCTGCTGTAGTTCAAATCGAGCATCAGAACGGGAAAGAACGGTGATTGAAGAGTCTCCATTTCTGTTTCAACATTCAGATGGTAGGGTCTGAATTTGGCATCAACAACATGAAAACACTGATCAATACTAACTTGTATCAGTGGTTCAGGCTGCTGGTGGTGTAATGGTGTGGGGGGTATTTTATTGGTACACTATGGGGCCCCTTAATACTATCTGAGCATTGTTACAACACCACAGCCTACCTGAGTATTGTTACTGACCATGTCCTTCCCTTTATGACCACAGCGTACCATATTCTGATGGATACTCCCAGCAGGATAACACGCCATGTCATAAAGCTGGAATCATCAGACTGGTTTCTTGAACATGACAATGAGTTCACTGGACTCAAATGGTCTCCACAGTCACCAGATCTCAACCCAATAGATCACCTTTGGGATGTGGTTGAACAGGAGATTGACATCATGGATGTGCAGCTGATAAATCTGTGTGATGCTGTCATGTAAATATTATTAAACTCTCTGAGGAATGTTTCCAGTACCTTGTTGAATCTATGACACCAAGGATTAAGGCAGTTCTGAAGGCAAAGGGGTGTCCAACCCGGTACTAGCAATGTGTGCCTAATAAAGTGGACGGTGAATGTATACATGTTTACACCTTTGAGTCTGTATCATATTATACTATAGGTAGTGTTTTCCTAGTCTCACTGCAACATAGAAGTCTCTGTAACTGAAGGCTGTTCTGGCGTGTCAGGCTGAGAGTTTATATTTACAGAGTTTTTGTCTCTCGAAAGCGTGGGGCAGTTTTAAAACAGATAACAGGAATGTTGATGATAGTTGCCCTAAAGACAGGCTCTTGAAGACAGGTTTAATTTAATTATTTCTAGAAAATTTTAAGTAAAACTTGAGAGTAATACATTATATGTTTCATCTTTGTGGAGCATTTATGTTTGAATTTTTGGAAATGCACCTGCTGTTTTAAAATACTATGATGTAAAACAACAGATGACAGACCTTGACTTCCTGTTTGAAGCCTGTTCACTATAAAAGCAGCTGGAGCCAGGTCAGGTCATCAGATCATAACTAAGTAACATTTTACACAACAGAAATAAACATAGTTTTACTCTGGTTACAAACAGAAAGTTTTTTTCTTAAAATAGCTTTATTGAACCGTCCAGGGTAAATCCCACTTTTGGCCAAAAAATGGCTGGGATAGGCTCTAGCAACCTCATGATCCCAAAAGGGATCTTGAAAATAGATGGATGTTGAAGATGAATTTTTATGAAACCAGATTAATTTATACATCTGAGATTAAAAATGCCTTGATCGTTTTACCAAAGAGGGGCAATTGAATCTGACTCCAAACAGCCTTACTAAGTGTTCCTGCTTCTTTGGTGCAGTATAAACATGTATACGTGTTAAATTACCGTAAATAAATGCCAGTTTTGTCTCAGCTTATGTTTTTTAATCGTTCATATTCTGCCTGAAACAAAAATTAGTGCTAAAAAAATGTTAGTCAACAAAAGCCAAATTAAATGAGCCTATCTGAAACTATTATTAGGTTTATTCTGATGATGTTAACGTAGTCCGTGTCAGTCTTTCATCTTTCTGTTTTTTTCTTCATATTTCCTCGTTTGTCCCTCTCTCAATCTTTTCTTCCTCCTCTGTCAGCTCTCTCACTCACAGTGGAGGATTAGTGAACACAAAGAGAAAAAACCTGGAGCCAGATCTCGTTAAAGATGGAAAATGTTAAGACTGTTGCGTCTTCAGTGACACTCAGTATTGTCTCGCAGATTAAAAAATAATCTTAAACATCATTTACAATTGTAAGATCAACTGTTTAATGAACTACTGTCTTAAAGAAACTCTGATATTGCCCACAGGAATAGATGGGAACCTAAATCTTCATTTAAAAATATGTGAAAGGAGATTAAATGAAATGGCTTATCCTGACAGAGTAGTCAAGACAGTGAGGCGTTGTCACGACAGTTTTAGTTCAATGTTTTTCAGCCAGAAATGCACCAGTAATTCTGTCTGCTTCCAAAGTAAGAGCCTGATGGAGGAAATCCATGTCTGATAGGTGGAGGTGAAGTAAATAAACTCGCCTAGAGGCTTCGATTGAGGTCTAAAAGGAGGGGCAGTGAGGAAGAAGTGGGGGTTGGTTGGCAGGTGAAAGCAGCTGCAGCTACCCCTACCACCCCCCATCTCACATTGTTCTCCTACTCACATTTGTATGTCTCCTATCCAGTTTTACATCTCCCTGCATCCCCATCATTGGGTGAATTTAAGCACTCTCTGCTTCCTCCCACTGTCAGCATCCCTCATCCTCATCACGGAAGCCTGACAATACATGACCAGTCCTTTGTGTGCTAGTGCCCTCTTATTACCAGGTTAAGAGGCAAATTCATAAATTAGGGTAACAGAAGACCATTTAATGATGGCTGCTTGTCAGTGTGTTTTCATCTTATAAATCATTCTGATGACATTTCTTTGTCTCTATAGTTCTATGTGTGCTTGTTTTGGGGTTTTGATTGTCAAGAGAAGTCTCTGAAGACTGTGGGAAAGCAGTGTGAAGTCCAACACCATTGCCAATCCACTCACACACGTAAACAGCAGTGGTGCCAGAGTTGCCTTTTTTGTTTTGTTTTTCATTCCAGTGCCAAAGCCGTGCTTGGCGACACAGATCGTGAGAGGAATTTTAGACCTCATGGAAATGGAACATGTAATTGTTCCAGTTTCATGTCAGGAGATCACTTTGTGTTGCCACAGTAAACTTCATTCCACAAGGAATGTTTGAAAAGAAAAAGTGACACCTGAGAAAATTCAAGGCTCCTTCTGCCCAAGTCAGTTTTCAACTTTGTCGAACTGAGTTGAAATGAGCTTTTCCACTCCGATCGTTTGATCTAGTGTAAAAGCATTCTCAGTGGTCAATTCTTTTGATTATGCCATTTTTAGCCAAGAACCTCTGTGTTTTTCTGGTCACTGTTTTTTCTAGGACATAGTTTCTTCGGAGTGGAAGTAGTTTAATAGAAATTCACCTATGAGTTGTAGGCGGGACTGTTGGCATGGAGCAACCCCACCCCCTCTTCCCGTCCCCCAATAACTGAGCTATCTGTTTAGACATTCCTGCTAGTTTACATCCCCTCAAACCCCCAGCATAGTCCAACAAAAATGGTGAGCAATACTGAAGCTATCCAGCCTCACACTCTTTTATGAACAGCATTTTTGCATCTGCTCCCGATTCACAAAAATGTAAATAAAGAAATACTCAAAAAAGCTATTGTAAGCCTAATTTTCTTTAAATGTGTCCTCCATCATCAGAAAAATACAACAAAAACATGTCAAAAACTCAATTTTCATTTTAGTTTTCATTTAACAGCATTCTCCTTTGCATTCTCACTTTTATTCACTCGTTTATTGTGTTTGTGTAGGTGTGTGTGGGTTGCTTGACAAAGAAGGGCACAGAAACTCAGATTTACGTAAAATGTAAAGTAATGCTCGACAGAGGTTGCGACCCTTTGCATCCTGAGAGAGCAACATCCAGGGATCTCCCTCAGAAACCTCGTGTGGGCATGACTGACAGCTGGATGCTGACTCTGAACAGATGTTTCTTCTACATTGGATGCAAGAGAGCTCTTTTCCAGTTCAGTAGACGGTTAGCAGATGGTTTAAAAAGCACAAGACTGAAACAGAAAAAGTATCAGACATCAAATGACACAGGAAATGAGTCAAAGCTGTTTGTTGCAGTCGCACATCTGGACCCCACTGATAACTGTTAGACTGTCTCTGTGCTCAGTGAGTCTATTCCTTCTATGATAAATATGTCTATTTTGTTATGGGCAAAAACTGCCCCCTACAAATACATTCAAAAGTTCTTAAAATTGAAATTATTTTATTTAAATAAGCAAAAAAACCTGCTAATGGGGTAAATGGTCTTAGGAAGAATTATTATGTTGTTAAAAATGTCTAGTCACTAAGACATGTTTTATTTGCTTTTGAATAATTTTCTTGATAAAATATTTTTTCTTGCAAGAAAGAAAATAAGATGAGTTTTTCTTCTGAAAAATCAGAAAATTTTTTGCAGTGTTCCCAAGCATCTTATCATCTCCCCTTAGTCATCTTTGTGAGGAATTCCCATCATTTTTCTCCACAGAAATACAATCTAAAAACTCTAAACTGTTGGGATATTTATTTATTTTTCTTAGATGCATGTGAAAGCTGCAACGATGCAGTTTGAACTTTTGCATTCGTGCACTCGCTCATGCTAACAAGCAAGAGGCGGGGGGTACATTGATGTACATGTGGGTGGGGGATGGGACACAGACTGGGTTTGCCTCTTTGTCTGTCAGATAAATTATTTAAATCCCACAATAATCAAAGCTAAAAATCAGTTATCAGAGCCCCCGTGTGAGCCTTGCTGCTCTCGTGCTCCTGCGTTCTGAACTCAGCACGAGTCAAGATAAAGATCACAGGCTGGGAATCTGAGAACCAGAAGAACAAAGACTGACAAAGCATGCCAGTCACATAGGACCTCATAAATGCTGACATTTCTTTATAATAAGACTGTTTAAAAGTCTTGATGGTTCTTCATGCAGATAAACAGCTGTGTATGTCTCCGGAGTATCTATGTGTTTAAAGAGCCAAATTGTGTTTTTGGTGTTTTTAACATGTTCTTGTGGCAATGACATATATTAAAATTGCATTTGCATGAGAGTATTCAAATCGTTGTGACTCAGGAGGAGACGAAAATAAAATGTCGCTGGAAAAAGCTTGTAGATGTGACGTATAACGGCATGCGTTAAGCTTCCTTCTCCGCTCTATTCTGATGCATCTACTTGCAGACGACTAGATCCATGTGCGTCTTTGTTTTCCTCATCCGAGCTGGCATCTGGCTCCAATATTGTGATGTTGTGTTGAGGGTGTAAGGGGCTGTAAACTAGTGGGGGAGCGCATAAACAGATGGATGATGAGAAGTAGGGACAAACCTGCTCTGTACTAACAGCCCACACTTCTGAGCTACTGTCGCTCTGCAGAAACTATGTCCTAGAAAACAACACCCATTTTTTAATTTTGTGTGAATAAAAGACTACTGGCAATGCTTTTAAAATAGATCAAAAAAGATAAAAAAAAAAGATTGGGGTTGGACTCTCAGTGTCACAAACAGGCAGATGGCTGGTTCCAATTGCAGCAGGTTTTATTGACTCAGACAGGAGCAAAGTTCAGATAAAACTCCACAAAGCTAAATCAGGGTCAGAGTCCAGGCAAAGGTCAGGGCAGGCAGCAAAGAGGCAGAGTCAAATACAAAGCAGGGTCAGGTAAACAGGTGATCAGATCAGAATGAAACGCTCGGTTTCAAGCAGTATTTCACACTGAGCGCGGCTCTGAGCAGTGCTTAAGAGTCCTGTGGCTGATCAGCAGATGAGAGTCAGGTGATCAGATGCTGGGGTTGATGGGAGATTGGATGCTGTCAGTACTCTAGAGGCAGCTCCCGCCAGTGACCATGAGGGAAAGATAGAGCGCTGACTTTTTTGGACATATTTTAAGAATATTTCATCTGTAAACTGATGCCTTTAGAAGATTTTTCCATCTTTCCTTGGGTTCTTTATGCACAATAATATAACATTTTACCTGGGGTGCCCAAACTGTCGATCCCCACTGTATACTTGAAAAGAAAAGATGGCAGTGTATTAAAAAAAAAAGGAATCTAGAAACATGACATTAAGTATTTTGTGTGTTGCACCTTTAAAAAACAGTGGGATTTTTTTATACCAATGATCTGTAAATACAAAAAAAGGTTCTTTATTATTGTTTGCTTTCTGCATGAAGAATTGTTCAGAGAAGATTATGTTGTTCGAGTTACATGTTTGAAAAAATAAAAAGCTACAACCATTGTGTTTTATTTTGAAATAGGCTCAGGTTGGTACATACACCTATTCATATGTGCTTTCTTCTCTGTTTGTATGTGTGTGTTGTGAAAGGGGGGGGGGGGGGGGGGGGGGGGGGGGGGGGGGGGGGGGTTGCGGTGTGGGCTAAAGCTCATACATCACCGTCTCGATTTGGGCTTGCAGTGTGTATCTCCATCGGGATTCTCAGGTCCAGCTCTGCTGAGAAAGCAAATTCAGACTGATTTCCACTTATTTATGCCACTCCTTCTCTCCTTTGCTCTCAATTTAGTTCTGTTTTTTTTTCCCTGAGCTGTCCTGTTCTGCTTCCTTGACCACTTATTAACCTTTACTTGTCCTAATTTATTTCAGAATAACTCTAACAACATTTGCTTGTGTGCTGCATTTTTGTAGTTGCATTTATTTGATTGTGTGGTGAAAATAAACTTGTCCCAGTACAGGCGGAAAGCAGGCTGATTTTCAATCTTCAGGAGATTTGCTTTGCCAAAAAAATATGTAATTGTGGTAAAAAAAAAAAAGTAAGCTTACTGTCCTTACTGGGAATTTCCAGACTTTAACTCCCTTTTTTTCCCTTCTTTGTTGCCAGTGAGCTGCTGTCGTCGGAGTACGTGGAGAAGCACGTGTCAGACAAAGGGAGGACGGTGGTGTCCAGTGTAAGACAATTCATCTTTCATAGTAATACTGCTTAATTTACAGGAAAAAAATGATCATTTTTAATTCAATCTGGGTATTAATCTGCTTTACACATCCAGTCAATTGGATAACGATGAGATTACATTGACTGCTCTGACTTAAATATCTGTTTCAGGAGGACTTAGTGCATCCTTTGTCAATGTTTTTTCTCAGTAAACCTAAGATTTGTTATTCAAGGAAGCAATTTTTACTCATTATACAACCTAGCAGTGACCTGATTACAAAAATCTAACACGAAAATGGACAGTTATGAGGTTAAAATGGGTGACCAGAACTTTTCACTGATGAAAATGTTTGTTAAACTACCCTGCAGCAGAAACACCTCTAAAAAATATACTATTAAAGGAAGATACCAAAATGTTCTCATAAATGTGAGGTAAAACTTGAAAGTTGTGCTTTTTGGTTACCAAGGATACAAATGTGGAACTACAAACTAGTAAATACTTAATGTAATTAAACAGAAGAAAACACCTCTCCACTAATAATATCTAAATATAGTTACTTCTAACCCTTGATTCAATTATTGCAGTGGTTTTAAACCACTTTCTTAAATCTCACTTTTTAATGTTGTGTGTTTGACATGTTTGCGCTGCTGTTGCATGTTTACAAAAGAAATTGAGTTGTTAAAGATTAGGCCTCAGCTGGTTTTCCTACATCTTCAATTTCCTGGAGAGTCTCTTCTTCCCTCAGATCTTTATTGGTTTATCAATCAGTTCTTCTCCACGCAGAGGGAAGCCACACCGATGTGGGTAACTGGATAAACTGTGGATTTCATCATGCTTGAACCTTCATCTATTGTTGTACCAGATTAATGAGATAGCTGTGATAATCCTCTGAATTTTAGACAGTTCAGTTACAGGAGATCCACTTAGGAGTCGTGTTACATCACAAAAGTCAGGGCAGATTATAACGAGCAGGATTTTCTCTGCTAAGTAGAAGATTAGTGTGATACCGGATACTTTGCAGAGTCTGATCTCAATGAAAACAACATGTGGTCGTGGTGGAGTGTGGTCACTGGTAATCAGGGACATTATAAAACAGTCTGTGAGTTAATTTGACTGCTGATGAAGATCCAGAAGTGCTCTCTTACCGATGCACATTTGTTTTGTTCAAGAAGTGCCTTCTTAATTCATCAATGTCCACATTTTAACTTAATTTTATGAAGTCAAAATGTTAGCCAGTGCAAGACAGACTTGATTTACCATTCTCTCTCCCTCACCTGTGGGTCAAGAGGGGAGCCACACTGCTTGATATGGACTTTCCCGGGTTGGGGCGCCCATGTGACCCCAAAGGGTGTTTTACTATTTCATAGGACAATAACTTCAAAACAAAGGGCTTTCGGTGAGAGGTTTCTTTAGATCTGTTGTAACACAGTGACTCTGAAAATCTAAAAAAATAAGTGACTCCAGCTTCTAATTTCTGCTTATTGAATTTCAAGTTTTTTTATTGAAGATGTCATTAGATGTAATTAGCTTAAGATAATGAAACTCTTGCATTTGTTTAAAACAAATCATCAATCAGAGTGAGATTTCAAATATTATAGTGAGAAACTACGCTTTTATACATTATAGATGTTATTAAAAATGCGTTTACTTATTCCAGTGTAGGTCCTTAGACAAGACCTACTGCCTAACTATGTGGCCACAAAGGGGCCCAAGTCTGGATCTCCCTGTGCCAGTCCCCAGCCTGGATAAAATACACTGTTGTGTCAGGAAGGGCATCCGGCGTAAAACTCTCAGTCAGACCATATGTGTGAAGCAATGGAAACTGATGTTGCTGTGACAACCAGAAGATCAGAAAAAACAGTTAACAGTTAAAAAAAAAGTTATCAAAAAAACAATTAAATGGAATTTTAATAAAAGAATAATGTTTCATTTAAAGCTAAAGCTGTAGCGACTTCACAACTAAATTGGCAGCCTTCTCCTGAAGGTTTCTAAAAAAATAAAAATACAATTAAACATTGTTTCATATATATATATAATCTAGATTCGTTATAATGTACTAATATATATATATATATTAGTATATTATAACTAATCTCATAATATTTTATAACGTATTAATGTATCATAGAGCATTAAAGCTTGGTTCTTGTCTTAGAAATGTCTCCTGTTTGAGGTCATACTCTGGCAGATTAGATAAAGGTGCTTCGTGCAGCTCCTGTCCACAGAACTTAGTGCAGTAAGTCAAAGGTAAATGTATTTAATCTTATTAGACATAAATCCGGTTAGGGAAACTTTGAACACACTATGCCATAACCCACTTACCTGAGAAAGATTTTTTGCAGTTTGTTTATTACGCTACTTGGATGCAAAATGCTTTTTTAAGTTTTACATTTTGTGCAAACCTTTGTGCATGGGTTTCTGTTGCGCTTTTAATAACTATGATGTATACAATAATAGAAATGCTTTCAGATTGTTCTTTATTTAAAGCCACATTTTTTTAGACTTTTTGAACATTTTCCTGCAACAATGTTTGGTTTTCAAGAAGCTTTTGGTCCGTACTTCTGTATTTATACCTTTTTAGATCAGTTTACTTGTTTTATGAGAACAATGAACATGCACAAATGAACTCTTTGCGGGTATAAATTATCTAAATTGTAACATTCAGAGGTCAGAGTGGCCTACTTTTTCACAAAGCACCCCACCTTACTTTTTTTGTCTTGTATTGTCTTGTCTCAATCTGACGATTAATTAGTCTTCTAGAAGGCTAAAGATATTTCAAATTTGGCTATTTTAGCAATATACACAGGGTGGTTGTCCCTGCAGTTTAAGGTGAGGCTTCTTGAAGAAGTGGAGCAGAAGGTTCAATGCTGCAGAAAGATGAGAGATGCTGGGACAGAAAAGCACAGCGTCACTTATAAATAGCCCTCCCTCTCCCTTCTTTTTCCACACACAGCCTATTTCTGCAGCCAGCCTCTGTGGCATCATCTGCAGCTTAAGTTTTATGCTGTAATTCACTTTTTTTTCTCTTTTCTTTCCTGCACATCATCTTTATTTATTTATAGTTTTTTTACATTTTGAAAAAAATGGAAAAAAGAAGTTGGATACATTTGGTGGATGTTGTAAAATTTTAGAGAAATGTGGTAAAAAAATAACTTTTGCATTTGCTTTGGTGCTGTTTAACCACATTAACTCAGTATACCCCATCAGTACACTGCAAATATTTCTGATACTGAGTATTTATTTATTTTTAAAATAAAATGATCACAATTTCACACATTATATTTTTTTATAAACAAGCTATAAGTTAATCTAGAATCTAAATCTTAATCACTATTTTGATTTTACAAACGCAACTTCTGGTTCAGAAAGCATCCAGACTTCCTGTTAGGAAGTGTTAATGCACATGCAGACTGAAAACATCAAAAACTAGAAGATATCAAATCAAACTAATCTTTATTTATACAGCACTTTTCTTACAAAATATTGCAAAGTGCTATTTTAGACACAGAATTAATAAAAGTGTCTTTACTGTAAGTTAAATGGTTGCTCTTATTTGATTATTTTAAGTCACAGTGGTCCTCCTAAAACCTTGACAAACACACAAAAATGTGTAATACTTGTTTTTTGTATCTAAGACATTGAAATAAAGCGAACATGTGTTTAATATGAACATAGTAATTTGATTACAAAACAAATTTCCTATTCTGTTTAAGCTATACTTGAAAAATCACTCAACTCAGAGGGTCATGTTATTCTTTAAGTACAGTAAACTACAATGTTCAACTTCATTTCTATAGCACTCCACAATGCCATCAGGGTGCCAAAGTACTTTACAACAAAAAGACAAACATTTTTTTGTATTTATCAAATTAAGATAAAAAAAAATGTAAAAACTTTCAGCATAAAATCACAACAGGCAGAAAATACAAAAGAGACAGATAACAATTCATCATAATGAGTAAAAGAAAATGCGATTCCACCAACTACTAGGTTTTAAAAGCCACTCTAACATGGCAAGTCTTTAGTTGGTGTTTAAAGCTTTTTTGGTCTGATGTCATGCGCAGTTCTGGAGAAACATTATTTCATACCTGGGATCTGACAAAAGGAAAAGCACCGTCACCCCAATGTTTCTGATGTTAACCTGGCAACATGAAGCAGACCTTAAAACTCTAGAATGTCTGCGAACAGTTAAAAATTCTGTTAAAGTCCTACTCCAATCATCTATTGTAAAAGTGTTCCCAATGGTCCTTTAATTATGATTATGACATTTTTAACCAAAATCAAATCAGTTTTTCTGGACATAGATTCTGCAGAGCTGCAGGAGCTCATTAGAAATTTGCCTCTGAATTGTGTGTGAGAACGTTGGTGCTGAGTAAATCTGCCCCTACTTCCCATCATCTATTTGTTTACACCCCACCCCCCACCCTCCCGGCTAGCTTACAGCCCTCACACCCCCAGCCTAATACTACCAGTGCAACAAAAATGGCCAGAGCCAGATACCGTCTCAGATGAGGAAAATGAAAATGTACATGATTCTATTTGTCTGCAAGTGGATGCATCTGAATCGAGCAGAGCAAGGAGCTTGTGGTCTGCCTATTGTGAATTTTACATCAGAGCTACAAGCTTTTTCCAGCAAGATTTTTGTCTGCTCCTGATTCACAGTGATTTGATTTAAAATACTCAGAAATTCAATTTTTATCTTAATTTTCTTTATATATATCTTCCGTCATGAGAACACTTCCACAAAAACGTGCTAAAAACATCCAAAACACTGTTTCTATTGAAGTGGGTCTTTAAGAAAGCTGGGCTTTAAAAACAAGCAGTGAAAGTTTAAATAATATGCTAACAATACTCCATCCACTTTTAAACAGCTTTGAGTTTAGGGTTTCAATAGCATGCAGCTTGCAGACTCCAGGAAGTAGCTGCAGGCTGGTGCATTCGGACATCCAAAGTTTAGGGTGTGGCATGAAGCTGCAGCTCATCATTAAAACTGTGCATTCCTCACAGAGGCCTGTGCACGTCATGCTTTAGGGTCACTGAGTTGGGTGGATGTAAAAGTGGACATTGAGTGCACGCTGCTGTCCGGCGTATCGGAGTGCAGAGCAGAAATGGATCCTCAGATAAAAGCTGTGCATCCTCGGCGAGACCTGCTTCCTGCCTAATGGCTGTCAGACAGCAAGAAATGGAGCAGGAAGAGGAGGCCAGCGCAGCACTTAGACATCATACACATCTGCAGCTCATATATGTGTGTTTGTTTCTGCTGAGAGTGGAAACAAAGCGCGCACACACACATCCATAAATGGAGATGGAGGGATTGATTGAGAGTTTGCGATAAGTGAGATGGGGGGGACTTGAGGAAATATTGTTGGGACGTAAAAGGGTTAGACTCAAAGTGCAAAGTATCACGCAGACACAAATGGCTGAGTCACACAATCACACCACATAATGCCTGCTCCTGTATTAGCAAATGGAGACTGTGTGATTGATCGCTCTGGTCTCATTTCTTTAATGGAATATGAATGTGGCAAATGGAATATTCTATGTTATTAAAGCATTTCAGGGGAGGACACGTGCGAGCGTAACTCCAGTGTGTTTGTGTTGTGCACACAGGGAGAGCACTGCTACTACCAGGGGAAGGTCAGAGGCATTCCTCAGTCTTTTGTGGCTCTCTCAACCTGTCATGGATTGCAGTAAGTACAAGCTGTGTAGATTTTTTTTCCATTTTACCTTTGTTGTATTATAGATGCAGCGTTGTGTTCTCTTTCAAATCTTGCTGCTGTTATTCATTAGCTCAAAGCATTTAGTTTTGGCCAGTCTGTACCACATTGAGAGGATTTCTTCTTCTTTCCATTGTTCCACCTGACTGTGTTTTGATGCTTAAAATAGGAATATCTCAATACCGTAGTCTATCCTCACTGAATCTAGTAGAGAAATATGAGTGTTCATCGTTACTCTTTTATGGTTTTTGTTATTTTATTTTATTTAACTGTCATTTTCTGTTTTTTCAAAACATGAGAACCCACTCTGTCAAACCTCGCCATCCTCTCAATGCCAAGGCCAAAGGAACCCAAAATTAGGACAAACATTTCTTTAACAATTATTAAGGAGAGTTCTCTTCATAGGATTTCAACATTTGCATCATTACTGGGATACTTAAAGGAAATTTTCAACTTACAAAAATCAGTATGTCCAATAGTTAAACCTACTGCGATAAAAATTTGGTTTTTGGTATAGAGTCTATATAATCATTTTCATATGCATTTTTAATGTCAAGTTGGGGGTGTGAGAAGTTGTAAGGTGGTGGGAGAGAGTGTAAACAGAACATTCTGTTATGGATGACAGGAAGGGGGGCGGGGTTGCTCCATCTCAATAGTCCCGCCCACAACTCAGAAGTGAATTTCTAATGAACTACTGTCGCTCTGCAGAAACGATGTTCTAGAAAATGACAGTTTTTTTTTTTAATTCTGGCTAAAAACAACATAATCATAATTAAAAGACCACTGGGAACATTTCTAACATAAATCAAAAGATGATCGGAGTGGGATTTTAAACATAGTCACAAAATACTCAAATCTGGGTACATTTACTGTAAATAGGCTGCACAGTGGCACAGTGGTTAGCGCTCTTGCCTCACAGTAAGAATATTCTTGTTTCAAGTCCTGGCTGGGGGACCTGAAGCAGAGTCACCGATGGGGGACCTTTCTGTATGGAGATTGCACGTTCTCCCCGTGCATGCGTGGCTTTTCTCTGCTTCATAGGTTATTTGGTTATTCTAAATTGTCCCTGTGTGTATAAGTGTGTACGATTGTGGCCCAGCAACAGGCTGGCGACCTGTCCATGGTGTCCCCTGCCAAGTGGCCGGGTTAGACTCCAGCAGCCCTGTGACCCCAAAATAGATCAAAAAAGAAAATGGGTGGATGGATTTACTGTAAATACAAAAAAAAAAAAAAAAACTTTTTGACTTCCTTCCTTCCTTAATTCTCACAATGCCAATTTGTGTTCTGACCTGTCTGATACCTTTCAGATGTCACTGTTTCTCCTTTAGCAGCTTGTCTTCGCTCGGGAATCTACGTTCAGTTCAGTCATGCTAAGATTCTCTTTTGTCAACCATCTTCTTTTTTTGTTCACGCCACTCTAATTTTCTCCAAAGGAAAACAAAGTTGAAGCCCAGAGAAGCTTGTGCAGAGCACCTATGTCAACTTGAAGAACAATTAGATTTTTTTTTCAGCTAACATGTAAACAGACTCAGTCGCACACATGCATGTTTGTTTTTCTACACTCACTACATTCTGCAGCTTCTTCCCTCAGTCATATCATTTATTTCCTGCTAGCTTTATAGGAATATAAGATTTTCTTTTTACTCGAATGAGGTTATAGATAGAATTTAACCCATAACATCAGCTTTTAGTTGAGTTATTTCACAAAAAGCATAAAGGGACACTTCTTAAATCAGCTTCCAGGTAAAGGAGCTGAGTAACACTTATCTATGATTTGCTCAACCGCAGTTTGTTAATCATCTTTTGTGAGCTGCTTTCTGTGTTTACTCATGCTGCTTCTGTTGAAGATGCAGCCAGTAAAAGCTTGGCTGCCATCTTTAGTTTTCTCACACACTACGTCCTCCACCCTTCTTTGCAGAAATCCTCTTCATCGTGCTTATTCTCTTTTTATGGGCAGCGGCAGTAACTGACTGCAAGGGCAGTATTGTTTTTGCTTCTGGAAAAATGTCTGCGCCTTTGAGGGAAAATTTGACCCCCGCCACATGCACAAAAAGTCACCAAAATATGCACGCATGGTACGCAAATGAAATGAATTTTGGGCATAGTGAGCCACCGTTAGTTCCAGCCACAAACAAAAACTCCTTTTAGGGATCAATCGTTTCCTAACATATCGGGCATCATGGGGAAGAAATTGGGAAAAAAATGTTAGAATTAAAAATTGTTGATTTTGAACTGAATATTGTGAAAATTTTAGATGTTGATCCCTGACTAAAGCTGAACAAAACTTCATCACACAGGATATTAACATATAAGGAATGTGGGCGTGGTTAGCAAATAAAATCTGTTGCTAAGAAAATCCAAAAGGTTGCTTTTGTCGATTCTCCTGTAACTTACATAGATCTGTTCAGTATCCACAAGCAACCAAAACATAAAATAGTTAAACAGAAAAGCTGCCATTTTGAAAAAAGTGCTTTTTACATCAATTTCTCACATACAGCTTAAAACAGCTTTACAGAAAGAGAAGGGGGCAGGCGTGTGTTGTGGCTGCTTTGGGGTCGGGTCAAAGATGGGTGGCGAGGGCGGCGGTGACGTGTAGAGGTGAGGGTGGTGGGGGCGTGCAGGAGGGTGGCGAGGGTGGTTAGCGCCTGCAGCCCATCCAATGCCACTCACAGTTTTAATTTTATTTATATCCAGTCCTTGCCATTCTTGTGTTTGATTATAGGACCATGCTCGGCCTCCATGTGTCTGACCCTTCCTCTGTCTGCCATCAGGTGTCATTTATGGGCTGCAGTGGTGCACACGCCTCTTCAGCCTTGATACATCTGTCAGTTATCCAGTTAGATGGCTGCTGCTTATGAGGGGGTGACAGCTGATTTGATTTAATCAGGTCAAGATGGCCATTGTGTGATCTTTGCCTGGATTTGTTTCACTCTGTAAAACAAGAATTGAAGGCTGAAAGATCACCCTCCTTCCATAAATTAAAATAAAACTGTTTCCTTTTCTCAGAGAGGAAGATTTTTAGTTTCTTTAGGAGCAACTTATACACAAACCAGAGAGTATACAGAGAAATGTCCGTCACCTTTTTTGAGTAAAAAAGCTTTAACACAAATTTTAAAATACATCAGCAAGGTGCCTCCCCATCACCATGGTAACCAGATGTAGCTGGGTACCAATTATAACTTAAAGGATAAAAATATTTATGAAGATCAGTCCCTGTATTGAAGATTCTTGGCTTGTTATTTATTATTCATCTATTTCTCAACTCAGTTTCTCTGCTATTTTTTAAGAATAAAATCATCACCTTGTGTTTTAACGTGGACTAAAGCTAATCAGCGAGACACTTAACATCCATAATTTTGCAGTTGTGGGACAACACATCTTTGTGTGAATGCTGTAGGTGCTGCAGAGGACGAGGAAGTGGTACTGAAGGAGAATCATCTGACGGAAAAAAGCTGAAGGAGAGGTTTTTAAGGGTAGTGACGTTGGGTGCTGCAGTGTTTACCCAACTGGCTTCACAGTTTGACCTGAGCAATCTCCTAAAAGCTTCAGATAAAGTTAATTAATGGATGATGTCCTAACAGAGTGCACACACGCAGTCAGACAGAAGAGGACCTTCAATCAGGAGCTTAAAGACACTCTGGTCTCTGGGCTCAAATTAAATCTAGAACAGGGGGATTTTTTTTCCAACAGTTTATCTGCTTAGTTTAGCTCAAATATGTTATAAAACCTCACTTTTTTGGGTGTTTATAGATATAAATCAGATAAGATTAAAGTACTTTGTTAAAAAGGAAAATATAAGGATGTCCATCCTGCACTTTGTTGGATTTAATGCGATTTTGATAGATTCTGGCAGACGCAGATGGATTCTGACTCATGAGCAACAACTTAACCGCACTTTAAAGTTTACTGTCTACACACAAATTGTCAACTTAGTCGCCAAATTGCCACTAGTTGAATAATTCTGTCTGTAAATGGATCCAATCAAACACATTTGAATCAACTTTTGTCAAAGTATATGTTTCTGGTTGCACTATTGTGCATAACCCACCATAATAAATAATAGGAGAAACCCCTGCTAACCTCTGTCTTCATCTTGATGTTTCAGTGGGATGTTTTCTGACGGCAATCACACCTACATGATAGAGCCGGGAGGACACGACAACAGGAATGTAAGTGCAGTGAACGCCTTTGTATGTCAGTAATAGAACCAAAGAGGGTTTGTCTCAAAGTGTACTGCAACCAAATACCACAGAACTTAACAGGAAGTTTGAAGTTTTATTCATATTTTTTCTTTATTGACTCATCCAAAGTAACAACACAATCACTCAAAATCACAAATGGCATCTATAACCTCTAAATAAATAAAACTGTAACAAAGTGCAAGCAGTAAACAACAGAATCCAAGTAAACTGAAAACAATAACCAAAAGTACGTTTATACAATAAAGTCATTTAAAAAATTCAGGGTCAGTTTCAAATAATGGCATTTATAAATAGAAATTTGCCCAAAAATGATCACAGTTTTAACTAAGAACTGAATATATTTGTCTTTATATGTCAAACCAAATTTAAAAATAGTACACATACAAAGAGAAATATGTTTTTTCCTAAAGTTAATCCTATCAATCCTGCCAAAAAATATGAACCAAATTACAGTAATAAAAACGTTTTCTGAGTTTTGACATCATTTTTACTCAAAGAGCACAAATTATCTTGAATATTAAATATAATTCTTTATGTTTTTTGCATTAAGGAAGTAAAGGTTTTGAAAACAAAACTTGATTATTTCAGTTTAATTTATTAAACATAAAAATGTTAAAAATGTGATGTATATATGTGTCCTTTTTAAAAATAACATTGGGAAGACAATTTATCTTCTGACAGGAAAGGGAAAAACTGTCTGACAAAGATGTTCTAATTATTGAGTTTGCAAAACAAACGTTATTGACGAACAGATTTGGAAGCTGTGATGTAGTTGAGGATCATTGAAAACTTGCTGCGATCATGCAAATCAATTGGAGAAATAGTTTTAGAACTTTAGAATATTCTGTGAAATTACAGTTAAATTATATTTGCTTTTTATCTGAATGATTAAAGCAAGAACAGGGAGTTAGGCATTTCTGTTGGAGCTGCCGTGTTTCCTCTCAAGTCTTTTATTTATTTATGTATTTTTATTTCATATATATATATATATATATATGTGTGTGTGTTTCAGTCCGTATGTGGTCATCAGAATCAGCTTTCTCCTTTCCTTTTTTAGCTGGTTCCCCCTCAATAGTTTGCAGTGATGTTTTGAATTTTTAGAGGTTGTTCTTCAGAGAAAAACCAAAAAAAAATTCTGTTGAACTTTAAATTATTCTACTATTAGTTAAAATTGTTGTACTTTTTTCTTTTTAAAAAATTGTTTGCTCAAACTGCTTAGATCACTTTTACTGCACTTTAATACTATAATGACAGTTTATATTTATCTGTAAGACATTGATAAAAATGAAAAATCAACTTGAACTAAAAATGTACAGAAGGCAAGCAGATAGAGTTTTTTTCCCTGCCTTCCCTTTTTATTCCTTTCATTTTTTTCCTCTCTAAAGTCCTCAAGAGACGTTAAATAATTTAAACACAGATCACAACTCAGGATATTGCTGCAGCAATCTGCTACAAAAATACCTTTTAAAGTGATCAGCACTTCAACTTTGGCACAAAAACCTGGAAAAAAAACCTCTCTGGAAGTTCCATGTCCTAAAATCAAGTGCCCAAAACGTGTAGATCAGAAATTCAGATTTGTCTTTTGTCAGGTAATGCCTCTAACTATGGAAACGTGCAGCAAATTCTGATCAAAATAAACAAAAATAAGACTAAAAATTTCTGTGTGAGCAGAAACTTGATGCACAAATGAGCTTTCATATTTTTTATTTTGTCTAATGTTGCTCTTTTTACTTAAAACACTCATCTGTTCTTCCTGCGTTGTTTTCGGTTTTGAATTTTATCCAAAAACAAACCACTCCCACAGAAAAACAAAGATTTTATACGATATAAACACATTTGTTCCTATCTAGGGAAGGTTTCTACACACATTGACTGCAAAGGTCCACATAGTAATGTTGATTTTTCTGTGTCAATTGGGCAAAGATGACCACTCCACTGCCTTCAGTAGTGTGCACCTCCTCCTACCTCCCTGTAGCATCTTTTATTTTGAAATTCAAAAACATTTTGATTTTTAAAAAAAAGTTATCTTTGTATCAAGTGTGCCATTTTTTGTTATTTTGTCTCTTCAAAGTCTGTTTTCACAGTTAGACTCCTTTATCTTAGCTCTCTTTTTTACTTCTGTACCACCAACAACACAGCGCTACTGCTGACCATATGCTGAAACCATATGGTCCAGCTGAAAGCCTTCACTGACAGAAATATTTAGGAGGGATATGAACGAAAATTGTAAAATTGAATGCAAATTCAAAATTTTTGTCTAAAAAGTATGAAAAAATAAACCCAATTTTATTTCACATTATGGTAATTTATATATTTTAGAACTACAATGTTTACCATTTTGATGTTTTTGGAGAAAGCACAGGCAACTTGAGTTCGGAGAGCAGCATGTGCTTTGTTCTTATTTGTTTCTTTTTTTTTTTTTTTTCATTTGTTGACACTTTTCCAGCCTTGTCTGTGTTTACACTCAAACATCTGTGTGTTTTTAGGGAAAACTTGTATGTCTTGTGTTGCAGTGCTGTATAAACACTGCAATACAGAAGCAGAAAATCCAAACTAGAATTGAAACCCTTTTGCACTTTTGTTTACCCTGTTGTTGCATGATGTATTGGCTATTTGCTCTTTGTGGAGTTTTCTTTTCAATTTATGCAACTGTATGTAAAAAATAATAGAAAATCAGTTTGTTGATGAGTGTTGCAGATAGACTATATGAAAAGAACATTTTTATTTTCAAAATTTAGAATGATCTTTTATTATTTAAGAACTTCATATAAAAGATTTACACTAACCTATTTTTTAAACATATTTTACTTTGGGAGGATGATTAAATTTATTCCAATTAAATTGGTCTGAGAAATTATAACGAGAGGAAAATGATTTAATCCATCTCAGAAATGAGATTTGAAAGGTGCAAATCGTAACATCAGAGTTGTTCTCTAGTTTTAACATGCATTCTCTTTGACATAATTTACTTTAACCAAACTGTGACTGTTTTTTTTAATCCTAATAATCTTCAAAATGAGTCAAATCTGCTTTAATTTGAATTATTGATGTTGCTTTAAATAATCTTTGGTGAAAGGAGGCTTTGAAGACGACAAAAAGGAGGAGCTTGAGTGTTCGTAGGCTTTCTTAATTGGATGTGGGGGTGGGTTCAGCATGTGGGTCTTACTATTAGATGCCAATTGGTAGAAGCTGAGTGGAGGTGGTGGCCCCCCTGTGGCCTGAAGCCAAATTCAAGTGTCTAAACCAGCTCTGGTTCATTCACACATGCAAAAAGAGATTGAAAAGCATGTGACCCCATCCTCCATCTCTTATATTCATGAGCCAGCAGCCTGGGTCTAAGGTACGGTCACCCATGGCAACGCAGACCCTGCCCCTTCCTCCAATGGACGGCATATGAAAAACCATCTGTGCAGACTCCTAATCCCCGACACTTCCACGCTCCCCGCCGTGACTATACACTTCATGTATATTTTTGAACTGAGATTATCAGCTCAGACGGAGGAACAAAAGCAGACGCAGTCGTGAAATGCAGTCGCTCTGACCATGATGGATAAAAGGGCTAGCTTTGAATTGTAGCAAAATTGAACAATTATCCTCTGAAAGGTCACATCAATTAGAAAAATTTAGAGACTTAACAGCTAAAAATGCTTTTCTGAGTTATATGTTAAACCTGAACAAATTGATCTGGATCAAATCAATTTACGAACCAAATGAGTTATTTTAATACATGACCAAATGACTCTATTTTTAACCATCCATATATTTAAACAAACAACATGAATTAAGATTTTGTTAAAAACAAAAAAAGATATGACAGCATTGAAATCACATTGCAGAATAACACATTAAAAAAGGTTATTTGTGCTTGATATTCAAAATACATTAAAAGGCATAAAGTCTACACCTGGATGGAAATGAAGTAAAAAAAACTCTTTAGCGTCATTGACAGTAGTCTATAGTTACAACACATTTCAACCGACACATTTTTAGTGTCATCCTTTCTGGACACAAAAGGCCACACTTTCAAACATACTCAGTTAACAAAATAGGCTAACATTATTTCAAATATTAGTGCATTAAGAATCTAACAGCTCTTCTTCAGGCACAGTGAAATTAAAAATAATTCAAGTCACGGGAAAAAAAAGTCAAGGGTTACTTCGGAACCACAGACTTTTAAAAATGGCTGCATTTTAAGTGTTGATTTTCAGTAATGATAAACAAACAAGAATGTGACGAGAAAAAAGCTGGAATAGTCTGGTTAGTCTTCTATTAGTTTGTGAAATGCCATTATCATGTTCTTTGCTGTAAATATTTGAAAGTTTCCCCCCTTTCCACACTGCTACATGGACTGATCCTTCAGTAATATTCATTTTTAGCAACGATCTCATCCTTCATTACGTTCTGCACTGTTGGCATTATTGGTCACTCTGGCTCAGTTAATACAGGAATGTCAATTTCTATGGCTGAAAGTCGCGAGCGGGTGGAGTATCGGTGGCCTGCGTAGCTGGAGGCATAACCCTGAGAGGGGGCATAGCTCTGCGAGGGGGCGTAACTCTGCGAGGGGGCGTAACTCTGCGAGGGCGCGTAACTTTGCGAGGGCGCGTAACTTTGCGAAGGGGCGTAGTTATAGGCTTGAGCGCCCCCCACGTCTGATCTGTAGTTATCTGGTGCAGGGTGCTGAGCCACGTACACCTGAGGTGGAGCGGGCGCCACTACAGTTTGCACGTAGCCCTGTGAGGGCACTAGAGGCTGAGCGTTGATCACAGTGGGAGGATATGCCTGTGGGGGGAACGGATGTTGACCATAAACTGGAGAGGGTGGAAACCCATTGGCGGTGAGAGGCTGAGTAGATACAGAGGTAGACATGGAGTTTAAAGGCAGCCAGAAAGGTGAAGGCAGCTTCTTACACATGCAGTACCACATGAACATCAGAAGTGCGGCTAACATGAGGCCTCCTGAGCAACCTATGGATACATATACGGCAAAGCCATCGGAGAAAATGTTGTCGTATTTAATGTTCATCTCCTTGGTGCGGAACAGGAACCACACGGACGGTGCAATTGCGATCGCCCCACCCAGGAAAAAGAACATCCCGGCCACGAGGTGACAGCCCGGACTGTTGACCAAGAATCTGATGGTTTTGATATCCGGTTCGGGTTTGTCGGAGCAGCAGCAGGTTTTACACATCCCCGTGGTGGACAGGAGTAAGGCTAAAGAGCCAAACATGAGGGCTGCTGGAAGGCAGAACTGCAAGAGCCGCAAATCCAGCTGATCCAATTTAGAGTACCACTAAAAAATAAAACAAGAATATGATTACTACCTAAAAGAAAAACATGAGAAACCACTAAAGGATAGAAAAAAACAGGAGTAATACCTCAGAATCATAGTAGTAGCAACCAGAGTATCCATCCTGTTTCACACATTTAGCCCACAGCCCGTCATAAACACTGATATTTTTTGCATTTTGGTTAAAAGTAACGAGTCTTGTTATGCGCCACTGCGGGATCACGGTCGCCACAGCGATCCCAGCCACAGACACAAAAGCAATGATGAAGGAAAAGGCGTTGGTGGCATGGATATCCCGGCAGGACATGGCTGGTTTGTGATGGAGATGAAGCTGTGAGGAGAGCTTCCTGCATAAACAGAGAGAAGACAGCAAAATAAGAATAACTTACGTATTTCTATCTTTAAGAAAAACTCAGGAAGAATTTTGCACAAAATAAATTGATCTAGATTCCTACTTAAAAGAAGAAAAAAACTAAGTGTGCCACAAGCTGACCTAGCTATGAGCAACCCCCTCTACATTTCTATTCACCACAGTGTATGTGACCCACTATCTGCTGCCCCTCAAGAGACAAAGCTCTCATTTCATTAGCAAACAAAGTAGGAATGACGGTGGATGAGGCTGCAAGGCAGGGGTGTCTGCAGCAGCGTTACACAGTCAGCACAGTTGTGTGGACAGTCAAACTTTATTTTGATGAGACACAACAACAACCGTGGTATTTCAACTTCAACGTGTACTGAACTGATATTAAAACAAATCAAAACCACTGGATATTTTCTGCAATTTTTCAAGCTACAACTCAACTCTAGTGTTAACTGGAATCCAATAAAAAGTGAAAATAATAACTTGTTCTAAATAAAATGAAAAGGTGAAATATGTCAACAATTGTGGGCTTAGAAGTCGTCTTTTCTTATCTGAAAGTCAATATTAGGCCAACTATTGTTTGATGGAACATCAATGCTTCAGATGTGTATAAAATCTTTATAAAATGAAATGATCACATATATAAAACATCCCAAATCATTAAAATATTCAAGTACCCAATCTATGAAGACTCGATTAGTCCCACTAATTATTTCTTCTTGTACATTTTAGTTTATTTAAAGAACAAAGTTTGTCACAATCATTTGATGATTTTCACATTGGTTTCATAATAAGCTAAACAAGTAATTCAATAACACTGAAAATGAATAAAAAACCCTGAATTCACACAAAATTTGGCTAAATAAAGCCGTCTTATTTCTTCTTTGTAACATTTTTGTTGGAAAAAAAAGTGTAAAAAAAGTTAAAACTATGTTCCTATTATTGTCTCCCTTGTGAGTAATTTGTAATAGAATGAACTAATACTTGATCCACGTTAAACTTGAATAGATAGAATGACTACGTTGAAGTAATCCTGTACAGACATGTAAGAACTACCTTTTTTGTACACGTGAGGACTAACTATAAAACTCGACATGGTTTAAATATCTTAGAAACTTGGATAAATCAGTTCTACCCCAACCAAACAAGAGCTTATAGACTCTAATTAAATAACTAACGTTAAAAAAGCCACACAAACACACAATCGGTGAGCAGACTGTATGAATAACCTGAAGTTGTCTGTTATTACAATAATTGTATGGGCGTGCCAAGGAGCGAGGAAGCTAAGCTAATTATGGGTAACTCTACTTTTAGCTACATTTACCAACTGAAGTTTTTGCTTTTTATGCAACGTAACCAATATATCTAACATAATTCATACTATTAGGTACTTAAGCCTTTAATTAAACACAATAAATTAAATTAAAAGCAATCAATAAACAACAAATAAGTAGATTTTTTTTTTCAATTTGTGTTGACCTACTAGCCAAGATTAGCCGATGGCTGAAAGTTCTTCGCAGTGCTGTATAGTATTCCAAACGTTTATGGTCAAATTAATTTAAAAATAAACCTGATAATATGTGAAATACCTTATTTTAACAGGTCTTCACCGGTTCTTACTATAAAGACGGCGGCTATTCATTTTAGTTCTTCTTTTCCATGCTTGAGGAAAATCTTCGCTCCTTCTACAAAGATCGGAGCGTAAACAGGAAGTGGTCATTCTTGTGTAAACCCTCAGTTCTGTCTTACAGGCGCTGGACTTCTTTCCGTTCTCTTTTTATCTTCTGTTTTGTGATGGATTCAGTTTAAAACCTCATAATTACCTGAGGAAAAATGATTGTAATTAGAAAAATTTTTTAAAATGTATAGCCATACATTACCAGTACATATTCTATTTTTAAAGACATGGAACTGAAGTTTTGCATTTAAAAAATATCATTTTATTTGGCAACTTTCATCAAATTTGGCTTGTATTGTAAGCATGACTTTTTGAGTTAATATTAAGTGGTTTTATTTTACTTTGTAAATGATCTTTTTTTTGTATGAATTATTTTATTTTAAAAAAATCATCCTAATAAACCTGATTCCAACAAACCCATTAGAATATGTACATAACAAAAAAAGGTTATTATAAAAAATAGTTCTTTAAATTATAAAAAAATAAAATGAAATTTTTTGCCTTTCAGGGAGATGTTCATCTTCACATGATTTACAAATCTACAGGACAAGATGGACTAAATGATCTCTTCAGTGGTAATTCTTGAGAAACAATATTTTCATGTATCTAAAAATACTGTGTGGTGCTTTTCTTTTATTTCATAGTATCAGAAGTGTGTGATCAGTTTTGCATTGAATAAATTACTCTTCTTGTATCCTAGGCGATCTTCCACAACCAGATTTCTCAAGCCGTTCCTTTTCTGGGTCAAAAGTTGTTCACTGGAGAAAGAAGAGACAGGTACATGTTCACATGAGTTTTTTGGATGATCAGTGTAATTGAAATATGTGTAGACTGATAATTAAATGGTCTCATATCCTTTTAACAATAGAGGAGATGTGTTGATTCTAAAAAAAAAACAATCTTTTTTATGGAATGTGCAGTTTATGTACTGTTATGGAAATTAGTTAAAAGGATGACCATCTTAAATCAGGCTCTTGTCATTTATCAGGCTCCACGCTTGTCAAGAAGAGTGGAAGATGAGACCAAATACATTGAACTTATGGTAATCAATGACCATTTAATGGTAAGTATTGAGCAAAATGTCAAAGGACGTTGTTTAACTTGAAATGAAATGATGCACATAAAACAAACCGAGAATTTTTATGAGGAATTTACATTTATTTATGTTTTACTGTTCTAAAATAAATCCAAATTTCAAATGAGTATATATATTTTTATCATTCTTTTTTAAGCAGCAAGGGGATTTTAATTTCGAAAGTTCATACTTTTACAACATGATAACATGTAATTGATGTTCCTTTCCTTTCAGTTGTTAAGTTATTTATTAAAAATAAATTAATGCACTTTTAAATTGTGTGTTTCCATTTTGTTTCATCCATTTTCAGGGTTTTAACAAATATGTATGATACACAAAGCAGAAATATAAATTGTTTTCAACAAACTCTCTGCTTTGTCTTGGATTTTCTCCAGTTCAAAAAGCATCGCCTTTCTGTGGGACACACGAGCAACAATGCAAAGACAGTGGTCAATATGGCTGATATGGTAAGAACTGTATCGACCTCCTTGTTGGAAAGCCTGCCAGGAGCTGAGCACACATTTCACTGATTTCTCATTTAACCATCCTGACTCTGCACAGGTTTATAATATGCTTTGAGCAGCCAGTAACAACCCTACTGAGAATTCTTTTTTTCAGATCTCAGACTTTTTGGTCAGCAGTTGCAATGCAACAAAACTAACAGAAAACGTAAACGTTGTAATATTTGTAGCTGTGTGTGCATGTCCTCTCCTTGAAGCCTGCAGGTCACTTTTGCAAGATGATAGGCCGATATAGGTTCACAAAGGTCACCCCTTTTTTGCCACGTCCTTGAAAATGATCGTACAAAGCAGGCTCTGCACTGAAAAAAAATATTGATTTTTCACTTGGATTACTGTAGATTTACAAGACATAGTAGCATGTATAATTATAGAGATAAAACTCTACAAATATAAAGAGGAAGTGACAAATTCTTGGGATTCTGGTCATTTGGTTTAAATTTACTTCTTTCCATTTTGTCCTCAAAATGTGCTCATTTTGTACCTAAGTCATAAAAGAGCTCAAACAACTTTAAGAAACGAATTTCCAGGAAAATAAAATTCTTCCTCAGATTTTCAGGGAACAGCTCAATACCCGGATTGTGCTTGTCGCCATGGAAACCTGGTCCACTGACAACAAGTTCAATATCGATGATGACCCCATGGTGACGCTGAAGGAGTTCATGAAATACAGGAAAGACTTCATCAAGGAAAAGTGTGACTCAGTACATCTTTTCTCGTAAGTCTGGTCATTTGAAACAGAAATGTTCTGCCGTTTATCTTTTTCCTGAAAGGGGATTTATTTTTCTCTTTGCAGTGGGAATCACTTTCATAGCAACAGGATGGGTGCTTCTTACTTGGGAGGAGTTTGTTCTCTAACTAAAGGCGGAGGAATCAGCGAGGTAAGAGTCGAACTATACAGATGCTGTTATTAAATTATTTAAAAAATTATCTTAAATTTCCTCACAGCAGATGAAACTTTGTAAAGTTTGCCTCACTTACCCAGAAAATAAAAAGTAGGAGAGAAATATCTTTTCACAAAGTATAAATATGAATTCAGGAAAAACAGCAAGAGTTGCCTTTTGAAGAGAAAATAAAAGCAAATGTTAGAAACACAAAACAGCTTCATCAAATGCACCGTTTCATTTTAAACTCGCAAAAACAACTTTTTAATATGAGATAATTCATAATATTAGTCTCATCATCTTTAACAAATATACACTTTTTTTTGGTCTGAAATTACTTTTGCAAAAATCCTGTCACTTTTGTGCACGGCTTATTTAAAATAATCAATTTGTGCTGGGTTTTCTTTGTCTTTTCGTTATAGTTTGGTAAAACACACGAGATGGCCATTTTCCTCGCTCAGTCTCTTGGACAGAACATTGGCATTTTCTCAGACAAGAAAAGGATCCTCAGTGGTATGACGTTAAATTGTAAATAAAGATTTTTTTTCTTCTTTTTTTTTAACTTTTCCTAAATGCTGCAGTTTCTTTTTTTTTTTAGGCGAGTGTGAATGTGATGATCGATGGGCGGGCTGCATCATGGATGACATGGGGTAAGTTTCAGCCAATGTTCTCCTCCTCCTCTCACCCCAAAACATGTCATGTCTTCACTCACAGATGGCGGTGACTAAGTTTCAGTGTCATCAGTTCTCTCACTTTTTTCCTATTCAAGCCATCCTTGCTGCTCCAAATGATGTCAGTTCCAACATTATTATTAAAATTGGCAACTTAAGTGAAGATTTATTAAGATATTAAAATATGATTACCTCTAATTTGCTTTCTTTTATCTTATTTTTTAATCAATTTTATCCTAACAGAATTTCTGTTGCAGTTATGTTACTCACCACTAGATGTCAGTCCACGCTAATTTTCGTTAGGAAATCTTAATTCCATCAGCAGCAATATTTGATATAATAAGTCCTCTTGTTCTCTAGAATCAGCACACATTCAGTAAATCTGTTTTACGATTCATGCCTTCGACGTTCATGCAGAAACCATGGCAACCCTCCACTTGAAAAGTGTTTCTCTGAGTTGTACGCTTACTTGTGAGCATGTGTGTATGTGTCCATGTTAGTCAGTGTGTTGTGTGTTTGTGATTGTATACCCCTCTTCTTAAACACTTCTTGCATATCCCCAATGGGACAGCAGGTGAGCAGAAGCTTGCTACAGTCTCACTTGTGCTGGTTTTGAAGTGACTGGCTGCCTTGGAGAGGGTTGTCAGTCATTACAACCTTTTCTCTTCCCTTCTGTTAACCTCTCTGTGTTTTTCATTATCATCTCACACAGTTTCACATTAAAATAATGTGTGTTCTTGATTTTATTTTGTTTTTTTTATTGATGTAACTGCCTGATCGTCAAAGAAAACTTCTTTCTCAAACCCTTTTCTTTCCATAACTAATCCATTGATGCTACATCTTCATTCTCGTTGTGTCTCGTGTGCTCTCCTAACATCACATCTATGTCTCGCTTCACTTTAATCCAATATAATCAGATCATGTGACAGGACTTGATGTATGAAAACTCTAATAGTATTTCAGGGATTTTTAATTCTAACATATTTCAACCCTGAGCGCCCGTATGCCTGATCAGTCCTGATTGCTAACTTTTAGTTGCAGTATTTTCTACAAGTTTTAGCTGCTGTATGTTTGTACATCCATCACTTACATGTAGCATATGCTGTTTAGGTTCTAACATGCATTACACTCAATGCAGCTTTTGTGGTTTTACTGTTTTAGCTTTAAAATCTCAATTACAGCTTGTATCAAATTGACTAATAAAACAATCAGCTTTTAAAAAAGGCTGATTTACGATTCTAAATAGTGGATTTTTATTAAATACTTTTTTTGAACATGTTTTTGTCATTTTTTTAAAGGAAGAGTAATTTTTTTTCATACAAATTAGGACAAACTCCAAATTTTAACAATTTAGTAGTTTCTAACCCAACCAAACGTAAAAAGTCATTCATGTATGGGGTATCTGTGCTGCAAACATGGCAGACTTGTGATTATTGCCATGTCAGTATTAAAGAGGAAGAAAGTACACATTGCAGCTTCACACAACTGCACACATGAGACACTTGGATGGTTTTCAAGCAGGAATCTTCAAATGAAAATACGATTTGAAACCTTAAAGCTTGAAACAATAGATACATTTATGAAATATTGGAGTTGCCCAGCATTTTCATCACCTTCACGGCTTCTCATGTCTGAATCTTCATCACGGGTGACTTTGTTTGGTCACATTTCAGGAAGAGTCACACAACCATCAACTTTTTTTTTTAGATTTATTGTCATTGCATTATCTTCTCTGAAGTTCTAATAAGCCAAAACATCACAGCTTTTTCGATGGGTCTAAATGAACCAGATTATCTCGGAGTATCTGGTATATTTTATGGACTCAGTGACAAATGATAATGCAATAACAAAATTAAAGCTGCTGTTTTCTAAGATAAAAGTTAACATATTACTTCTTACATCCTATAAATGTCATAATATCCGCCTTCCCACATATCTGTCCTCATGTAACTGACAGGATCAACTTTGAACTGTGAGTATTTCTAACCTGTGACAAAACTACACATATTGGTGAACTATGAGTCAAATGTCCACTTAATTGTTTCATGTAAATCTTTAATGGCTCAAAAAGTTTATTTATAAAAAATATATCAGTTTGTTCTGTTTAAAGATGTTTGTACTCCTTTGCTGTTGGGCATAAAATCCTAAATTCAACTGTTTGCCTTCCTGATAATCTGACATTTACATCATATAATGTGCTTGGATTTAACAGTTACTATATGCCGAATAAATTCTCCAACTGCAACGTGGAGGAGTACCACAACTTCCTAAACAGCGGTGGAGGAGTCTGTCTGTTCAACATACCTCTGAAGGTACGTCACATTCACATGTGTGTACAAACCAAATCTGTGAATGAAAATCCTCTTTTTGGTTTTTAATATGTTTTTTTTTTGCATTTTTATCATGATGGAGGACATATTTGAAGATAATTAATATTAAAATTGTTCTGAGTATTTCTTTATTCAAATTATTTTTAACCAGGAACACAGGAAAAATGCTGTTTGGAAAAGGTTTGTAGGCGGGCCACAAGCTCCGGTCTGTTCTCAGTCGTGCAGTCCCTGTCTTGAATTGACATTAATTCAAAGTTTGTTTTGAAAAGTAGAAATTCAGATCTATGATTAAATATTCTGACAAAAACCTAAACCTTTTTACTGAAAAACATTTACCATGTAGTGATAGGAGCTGAGTTTGTAGGACAATGACTTATAATCATGTCATAAGACCTTTGGCTGAGTCAAGTAAGGGAAGGAGGCTGAGCTGTCAGCTGGAAGCCCCCTGTTTCCAAACAGATTCAAGTTCTAGAGCTCAGACATCATTTGTTCTGCCGTTCACAGAAATCTGGGGACGTTCTGTCAGACTATTGATGATTTACTGTAGTCATCGTGGCCTCTAAGCATTCATTTTCAGGACAAGAATTTTTGGACAAATTTTGATAATTCACTTGGAATGTTTTACACACTGTTCAAACTCTTTTTTTCTAAATGGTTGATGCCCATATGGTTTGAATTCTTCTTCAGCTGCTAAATCCTCCAGAATGTGGCAATGGCTTTGTGGAGCCAGGAGAGGAGTGTGACTGTGGCAGTCCAGCTGTGAGTTACAGAAGTGTCATCTGTTAAAAATGAATCATTAACAGCTTACTTTTTGTCAGACTGTCTTGACAGCAGAAAAAAAATGTTTGTAAAGGATAACTTGAGGTTAAAAATAAGGAAAATCTTATTTGTTGTGGTTTCTAGGAGTGTGCAAGGGAAGGGCAGAACTGCTGCAGGAACTGCACTTTGACTAAAGGCTCCAACTGCAGCAATGGACTCTGTTGCAATAAATGTCAGGTACAGTATGCTGGCAGTTCTTTGATCGAGGTGTGAAAGTTTAGAACCTCACTAAAGCCAACGTTCAAAGCATGAGCTTTTTGAAGAACATGCATGGAGTCTTTGAAGTCCTTGCCATTCCAGAGGGTTTTTCTGAGTTGATGCTCCACACAAATCTAAAGCTGCCTTACCTGCATCATTTGCTGCTGCAGATGGAGCGCACGGGAGCTGTGTGTCGGGAGGCGGTGAATGATTGCGACATCCCAGAAAACTGCTCAGGCAATTCCAGTCAGGTGAGGAGGAATTTCTTCTTCTTCTTCTGCTGCTGCTGCTGTGTTTTTCAAAAGTATCAAATAAAACTCAATTCTTCCTTTGAGTTCTCGTTTTCTCTTGTGTAGTGTCCACCCAATGTGCACAAGATGGACGGTTACACATGTGAAAAAGATCAGGCAAGACGTTTTGAGCTACAGTTTGCATCCTTAAAGGAAAAACTGTCAACCAGACTTTGGATATTTTGATTTTCACTTTCATCAAAACCTTTCTTTTTCGCTCTTTTTAGGGCCGATGCTTTAATGGAAGGTGCAAAACTAAAGACAGACAGTGCAAGTACATTTGGGGAGAGAGTGAGTGCATTGTTGTCTTTGAAACACACATTTTGTTCAGTTCAGACTCGCTCTTTGATGAAACATGCTGTAAATGTTGGCTTTGTTTGCTCTCTCTCAGAGGCAACAGCGGCCGACAAATTTTGCTATGAAAAACTCAACATTGAAGGGACGGAAAAGGGAAACTGTGGGAAGGACAAAGACACATGGATCCAGTGCAACAAACAGTAAGACTATGGTCACATTTGCCAAAATCCTACATCGTGCCGATCTAAATGCCAGTTTTTCATTAAAATTGGCCAGTGGCCGTGCAGTGGTCTTTGTGATCGAGTGACTGCAGTTGCTGCCCGGCGGCAACTGAGGTTTTAAGAAAAAGTTCATATTAAGCTGCGACCGTGCTGCGGCCGCCTGGCGCATTTGGAAGGTGGCAGGAAGGCAGCAGCACCATAATTGACCGATGGGAGGGTCTCCAAGGTCCCCGAAATGGTCAGATGATTGGCTGATTTCAGACTGCCACCCTCCAGCTTGATTTCATAAAGGCGTCATCCCCGTTTAAAAAAAAATCAGGTGGCGGCAAATGATGTTGAAGATTCTGCTGAGGCCCCCCCATTGCGCGGTGGCAGTTTGTGTGTGTGACTGTAGCATGAGAGGCCCCATGCTTTGATTGATTAACTCTTCTGTAGCTCTGATGATACATGTTTTCAATATGTGCATACATACATTTGATTTATTTATTAGGGATGTTCATTGTGGCTACCTGCTGTGCTCCAACATCTCACCTGCTCCACGTTTGGGGGAACTGCAGGGAGGACTGACATCTTTCTCTGTAGCTCAGCACAGTGCTTCTCTGGACTGCAGGTAAAAACAGTAGAGTGTCATACAGCCTAGAAAAAAAAGGAGTGGGTAATTAGTATTTAAATTCCCTTTTTTATTGTCTTTGAATTCCAATAAATACTGTTGTGAATGTAATAAAATCCAGTTTTAAAAGAATTTCTGTAAGATT
The DNA here is from genome assembly GCA_014656515.1 of Oryzias celebensis. Taxonomy (NCBI): domain Eukaryota; kingdom Metazoa; phylum Chordata; class Actinopteri; order Beloniformes; family Adrianichthyidae; genus Oryzias; species Oryzias celebensis. The sequence goes on along the minus strand of BNCR01000015.1, from coordinate 13,070,846 downwards.
CTAGAAGAACATTACTCTTCAAAAATCTTTTTTTTTTATTGGAAGAGGTCTTTGTGAGGCATCGCTGAAATCAATGATCCACAAAAGTATAAATCTAGAGCAGCATTACAGATTTCAGAGAAGAGAGTCCTACATTTTCTGTGTGAGCGACTCTATCGCTTGTGGTGTGCAGTGGTGCTCATGTGCTGATCGATGGAGATACTGACCTCGGATACGTTGAAGACGGGACGGCCTGCGGAACAGACAGCATCTGTTTCAATCATAAGTGTCTACCAGTCCAACAGTTCAACTTCAGCACCTGTCCTGGGACAACTGACAACAGCATCTGCTCTGGACACGGGGTACGCACCAGCAAACACATACAAAGTGCATTTTTATTGCACTTCTTAGAATAAAGTTCAGGAAATCTCCAGATGCTTTGGTTCAATAAGTATGTCTTATTCATTATGACCTTTAGGTGTTGGAAACAACAGTAGTGAAAACTTTACCATCAGAATTAATATCACAATCCATGACATGCTGTTTTTTTCTCAACTGAGTTCAAAATATTTTAATGTTTCAAAATTCTTTGGCATCTACATAATGATTCAAAAATATATATTTAATTGTGTTTCTTCACGAGTTAACAAAGGCTAGAATTACTTTATTTCGCAAAAATATTTGCAAAAAGTCTTTTTTTTTATTTGTGCTGCTTTAGAAAACACTCAAGTAAGGATTCATTTTGATTTCCATTAATGTTGTCGTAATTGCTAACGAAACATATCTTGAGCTGATAGACCTGGAGTTGTGCAGGCCTTATTCATCTGATTACAAGTGGAAGTGCATTTTCTGTGTTTTCCTGCAGGTGTGCAGCAATGAGCTGAAATGTGTGTGTCAGCTGGGCTGGACAGGAGAAGACTGCGGCTCCATTTCTCCTTTCAGTTATCTTGTGGTGGGACCCATTGCACCTGTCTCAGGTAAACCCTTGAAAACCTCCTTCTAAACGTCTTCTATCTTTTGTTCTTTTGCATTTCTTGTGTGCACCACTTCACTTTCTCAAAGAACATCTATCATCCCTCATCTTGGCCAGTCGTAGACCTTTTTCTCTTCTTTCTGTGTTGCACTTTTGTTCATTTGAATGAGTTGCACTCATGTCTGCTTATTGAACCAGCTGCATTTGTAGGCACTGAACCATGCACGTCACTGTTTTTGTTTCTTTTATTTTCACACTCATTCACAGGCTGATGTCTTTGACGGGGTGATCAGAGGTCAGATTTGAGTTCCTTTTTCATTGTATTTGTTCTGTCTTATGTCATTTCCTGCTCCTCTTCCTCTCTCGTGTGAGTTTTAGCTCAGGTGATTGTTCGTAACCTCCTTTTTACCTGAAACGTCCTTAGCATTTAGCTTTAAAGGAAAGCACATGCAAGTTTCCTCCTGTAGAGCTGAAAGCTGATGGTTTTAAGTCCTCATTTCCTGCTCAACATGATATGTTTTTGTGTTTGGCGGCAGTGTTTTGTAACTTGTGTACCCCCCTTGGTCCAGATTACCCCAATTACAACAGAACCAAACCCAATTAGGAGGCATTTAGCCCTTCACTTTCTCTCCCTCCTCTGCCTCAGGTATCACCAGCACTAACATCATTGTCGGGGCCATTGCTGGCTCTATTCTTTTCCTTGGCCTGATACTGGCAGTTACAGCCTGGTGCTATAAGTGAGTGTCTACACAGAATGAATAAATGTACCTGAATTCATGTAAGACCTATCAAAACACAAGTTGGAGAAGGGCTTCAAGAAGTTTTCTGTTTCTTACAGGAGCTACAAGAAGAGACGCTATGTTGAGTCTGAGGTTCACAGAAGATTCTGCCGGTTTGTTCTCAGACTTTTTTTGTCACATGTTCTCTTTTGAGTTTGTAAATTTGTATTTCTTTAGGTCCTGATCTATAGTTAACAGTGGACTTTCATATATTTCCTGTTTGCAAATGAATATTATTTAATTGTCATGTTCAAGTGTCTTCTTGCATCAACTGAACGAAGTCCTCTGTGTTTCCAGACAAATCCCCCCTGGTGACTATGTCACCAAACCCGGGGATGCAGATTCCTTTTACAGTGACATGCCTCCGGGCATCAGCACAAACTCGGGCTGCAGCTCCAAGAAGAGGTCAGCCTGTCTGTCTCACCTGCAGATTTGCACCTTGTCCTTCACAGCCTCCATCCCATCCATTTCTCAGAACATCTCAGTGTTTGGCTTCAGGTGTGCCATCCCATTCAGTCATTTGTGTGCTGTTCTTGCGTGTGCACGTCTGAGTTTTTCCACTTTTAGAATCGCCAATAGATGCTGTCTTGCTTTCATTGTGTGCTTTTTGACTGTGTCTCTGTTTAGTCTGAATGTTACAGGGAATCAACATGTCTATGTGAACATTTTGACAAGAAAGAGTAGCGAATGGTTAATCCACTTTGAATCCCACCAAATCATGTCATGTTACAGCTAGCATTATACAGTGAGCAGATCTTGTGGAGCTAAAATTGTATATTTGACATTCTAGTGTCACAGAGTGTAAACATTGACCTTGTGTGTGTGTGTTTGTATGTGTGAAGATCTAATGGGTTGTCTCACTCATGGAGCGAGAGAATTCCAGATGCCAAACACATTTCGGACATCTGTGAAAACGGACGACCACGAAGCAACTCCTGGCAAGGTAGGACTCTGACACCCTACAGCAAACATTTGTTCCCCCTAATTGCAATATGTTTGTGCGATCAATTTTATAGTTTTAGGGAATTAGATTAAACATATATCATGTTTTTTTTTTCAATTTACATCACTGCATGTGTTTTATCTTGATTTTTTTTTTTTTTTTTTTTTTTTTTTTTTTTTTTTTTTTTGCAGGAAACCTGAGCGGTAATCGCAAGAAGCTGAAAGGGAAGAAGTTCCGTGCTCGCTCCAACTCCACTGAGTAAGTTTCTTGTGCTCCACACCATCTTCTGACAGATGGCATTAAACTGGTCTGGATCTTTTAAAGGATGCTCCTGAAATGTGCCTTCATCAATATCAGTATGATAACAACACGTCTCACAAAAAAGATAAAAACTATTTTGTGAAAGTTGGCCTCATTTCAGCTGTTTACAAGCAAGTAAGTTTAGAGAAAATTAGCAGTTTCAGATAAATATTACCTCTGAAAAGTACTATTTTTTTTTTTTTAACAGTAAAGCATAAGTGGGGAAGCACATTATTTTTAAAATATTGGTAGGTATTTGCTTTACACCAATCAGCAAGAGAAAGAGTAAGAGCCTGGCACATAGTAGAGCTGGTTAGGTTGATATTTCAGACATCTCCAATAACAGAGAAGTATTACATCATGTTCTGGCAAATTACTTAATTTTATCAGGATAAACAGGATAAAAATAATAAATCAGCTCAGATTATTCATTTTAATTCAGTCAAATTTAGTCCAAAATGTTAAAACTGTATTTGTAGGCTAGACCTTGTCACTGCTGCCTATCTGGGTCTTCCTGTGCCTTGAAAATACAAGGTTGAGTCATGAAGGGCATGCGGCGTAAAAACTGTGAAACCACCTTTGCGAGCTGATTCGCTGTGGCGACCCCTGACGGGATAAGCCGAAAGGTGAACAACAACATTTAACAGGAAAAATATCTTAGTTAAGAAGTCAACAAACGTTATAGAGTTTATTTACTTTTACCAAACATTTTATGATGTGGAATATACTGGAAAATCTAATAAAAGGGCTTTTCTTACTGAACATGCCTGCTGACTGCTTATATACACAAGAAATCTGTGTATCAGCTGCCTTTTTGCCTGCTTTTTGTCTGAGTGCCTCTTGTGCACTTCAAGTAGAGTGCTGTGCACCTCTTCCTCGTCTAAGCATGCTACTGACCGAGTGCAATGAACTGACTGCTTGCAAGGATGTAACCGGTATGCAGCTGTGTTTGCTTGTGGTGCTGTTTTCATCTGAAATCCACGTCCAGGTCTGTCCACCGACTTCACCATTTTTCTCAATTCTGCATCTTGTTTGGAAAAATCTTTGCTCTGCTTTCCTAAGAATAACTCCTCTTCCTCTTTTCCCCACTCACTTGGATATTTCCGGAGATTTTTGTTTCCTTCTCTTTCTGATCCCCATCCTTGTGTTGTGTCTATGCTCCGCCCCTTCCCCTCTCTCGCAGGTATTTAACCCCTCGCTCCAAAACAGAGTTTCATGATGTAACTAAATGGGTAGAAGATGTCAATAAAAATACTCAAGGACCTTTCCTTAGGTATACATCCTTGGATCATATTCCTTTACTAATATGTCTAATGTTTTGCTTTGAGTTGAGGTTTTGAAATCAAAATCTACTGGCAGTTTGGTTCTAAGAAGCAGAAAGTCCTTAAAAATGTTATCAAAAGCAGTCATGTTTGAAAGAAGTTAGAAGTTCTGTGGCTTTAGCTGCCACTTCCTCCCAGTCAAAGGTTTAACAGCGTGCTACAAAGTTTAACCCCTTCCTTTCTTTACTTCCCGTCTTGTGTCCTGTGCATGATCATTGTTGTTGTCGGCGTTTGTCAGCTCCGCCTCACTCCCGCTGATTTCACGCCATCAGTGTGATGTCAATGCAAGCTCCCACATTCTGAATGTCGCACTGACATCATCACTGTGTCGTTGTGAAAGTGTGGAGGATTTTTCCGAATGCTTTCGATGTCTCTAAATAAATGCAAACACATTCAGCACACAGGAATCTGAAGATTTTATTTTATTAGGAGCTTGCAGTTTTGAAGTTCTCGTGGTTACATCTGCTAATGGACAGAAAGAGCAAAAGATCAGAGAGAAGTGAAGGGTTTCTTTTGCAAGAACCTGAGTAATAAACCAAGGTGACATAAGAATTCTCTTAAATTACTGCTATGGTTAAATAAATTGATCGATTTTGAAATTCAAGACTGTACACTAGTGCAGATTGGTCCTATTCTTTTGCTATACATGGTAGAATTTTTACTCTATCAGCAAGACAGCTGAGTACCATTGAGTATTTTTCAGAATGACGGCTAGAATACTCATACAGAAGCATGTTTTGACAGTTTAGTAGCACCTGCAGGATAGTAAGTTTAACCAAAATTCTCTTATAGAGTTTAAATGTGGTGTTTTATTTTGAAAACCCAGCGGATTTTCTTTACCTTTTAATGTAAATTTAATGTCTGATCTAGCCTATGTATTTCAGCTTCAGTTACCGTTGCACAGCAAACAAACCACATATAAATGCTCAATCAAATATATGTGAGTGATACATTAATATTATGTCCTATTCGCTGCTCATTTTTATATGGGAAGTTCTGTATTACTGCAGTCAAAGGGATTTACCAACAATCACAGCTGTGCAATCTTGTCATAAAACTAAACAAAAGAAAGGCTTTGAGATTAAATAATAATAATAATACAAATAAAATTAAACCTTAAATCATCTTTATATTTGGGGTTTTTGGAGTAAAAATTTAAATTTCCTGCTAGGGGGTTCAGAATCAGTAGAGCCTTGCTGTCCAGTTCTTAGACAGATTCAGACCTTTAAAATCATTGCAAATGCACAAGCAGATGAGAGGGGCTCTTTTACTTTCTGATTTTCACAATGGTGACATGAAAGTTGACAAAACTCTTTAGATTCTTTGTAATTCTGCCTAAATGTGAAACAAAACATTATTAGATAATTTTTATTGGCAAGTAAAAACGATGGTCGGAGCTGCATATTGCCTTTATGCCTGACCAGTTGCTTGCATTTTCACAACATTTCTATTGAATGAACTATGACCTGAATGACTGTACGGCCCAGTTTTAATTTGACTGTCTAATTACTCGAAAACCCATTAAAACAAAATAAGGCTATAAAAAACGTAAAAACATACTTATTAAAAATATAAAAATTATAAATTAATTTATTATGCATTTAAAAGGATTTTTGACTTTTTTGCTTATAAGTATTAATGACTCCTTTAATGCAATTCTCAAAAACATACCTACTATCTCCTAAAAAATGTAAGTTAAAGGTAAAACACGCTCAAAATGTAACCATCAAAGGAGCGCCTAGTCTTTATCCTTTTGAATGCCAGTTCTAACTTCATGCTAGATTAATTTTCTCAAAAATGAGATTTGTATAAATTCACTTTTTTCCTTCTTTCAAACCTAGTTCTAAAATTCACTGTTTTAAAAAAACTACTCAGAAATTTCAGCCACCAGTAAAGCTTCTCAGTTTATTTTGTTTGGTTCACCTGTTCGACACCTTGATGCAAACATCCAATCAGCCAATCACATTGCAGAAGATTAGGGCAAAAGGACATGTAGGCGACACAAAAAGTTGCTATTCTTGAAGTGACCCCAAATTGTCTTTCATCGTCATTTAACGTTATTTTAGCATTGTATCGACCAGATGTCTTAATCTAAGATCACTGAGCTTCTGCAGCGTACGTGACTGACTGGTTTTCTGCTTGAAAGAGCACCTGAGCAGGTGTAACCAAAGAAACTACTGTTGAGTGTGTATCCTCCCAGCTCTGGTCAGGTCTGATGTTTGTGGTCACTTAACCAAAATGCTGCTCCACTGACCAATCTGCCCAATTTACAACAAAAGAGTCTATAAATGTTGTTTTCCACCTCGATTAATGCAAAATTTCTGTTCAATTTTGATGAAAAACCTGCAGAGAAAGAACAAGAAAAATATTAGATGGTGCCAACACCACAGCTGGGAGACATTGTGTGTGGAGCTTAAAATGTAAAACCTCAATTTTGTTTTGTTCTCTCTAACCTAATTATAGCTTTTTCTTTTTTTGTTGCGCCGTCAAAAGACTCATAAAGAGCAGCTTCTCGCTTTAGAAACATTCAAATCTGAATGATCGGATCATTTTAGAAGGATCTTGGCCAGAGTCACAAATGCAGCTCAGAATCTGGAATCTTTCTCTCATCTGTGTCTGTGGCCAACTCAATCCTTCATCAGGTGATCCAGGGAAGGCAATGGATCAAAATGGTCAATACCTCTTTATTTTTATTCCCTAGAACATTATCTCCTGCCAAGTCCCCCACTTCATCCACCGGGTCTATTGCATCCAGCAGGAGATACCCATATCCGATGCCCCCGCTCCCTGATGACCAGAGGAAAGCTAACAGGCAGAGTGCCAGGGCAAGTATCAGATGCAAACACACGTTTAGAAATAGCCTGGCAGTTTTCAATTTAGTGATCATCTACAGTCGTCTGCACACAAACAGGGGTTGTCATCTTCAAGACATCATTCTGCAGTTTCACTTCAGTGAAACATAGTTATTATCAATTCCACTTCAAACTGATTGTCTTCATTCTACACTTTCCACGAAATTAGACGAGAAAAACCAAATGACTGCCTCTTTAGCTTTTGTGCTTGTTGTGTTGTAAGCTAATGATGGGTAAATATACTGAAGTAACTACAGTGGCTTCCAAAAGTATTCCTTGAACTTTTCCACATTTTCTCACCTTATGACCATAAACTGAATATTTATTATTGAAATTTTATTGTCATACAATTGTGAAGTAGAAAGAAAATTATGCAGGATTTCAAATTTTGTTGTACAAATAAAAACTGAGCGAAGCATTGTGCAAAAGTAGTTAGCCCCTTTTGTCTGAGTACATCCAGTTGCCCTCGGAAATTATCTGATGATTGCTAACTGATCCAGTGTTGACTTCACGACTAAATTGAGTCCACCTGTGTGTAATTTAATTTCAGTACACACAGTTGTTAAAAGAAAACAGCATGAAGTCCTGTTTGCAGTTTGCTGGAAGTCATGTGAGGGACCTGCAGCTGACGTGTGGTAGAAGGGGCTCCGGTCAGATGAGATCAAAACTGATTTTTGGCCGAAATGCAAAACACTGTACATCACTCTGGACATGCCACCTCTACCGTCAAACATGGTGGTGGCGGTGTCATGCTCTAGGGCTGTTTCTCTTTTAGCAGGGACAGGGAAGCTAGTCAGAGATGATGGGAATATTGAAGGAGCCAAATACAGAGCAATCTTGGAAGGAAACCTGTTGGAGTCAGAAAAACACTTGAGACTGGGGTGGAGATTCACCTTCCAACAGGACAACCACCCTAAACACAAAGCCAAGCCTACAATAGAATGATTTAAAGTGAAACATTCATGTGTTGGAATGGCCCAGTCAAAGTCAAGACCTAAATCCAAACGAAAACGTGTGAAAAGATCTGAAAACTGCTGTTCATATAAGCTCTTCATCTAATCTGACTCAGCTTGAACTGTTTTGCGAAGAAGAATGTCCAAAACTGTAATTGCTGCAAAATATATTTACGTTTGTGGTCATAATATGAAGAATTGTGAAAACATTCAAGGGTTGTGAATACTTTTGGAAGCCACTGAACACTGTAATCGGTGTACTGGATTTTTCATTGTTCTGAAAAGGAAAAACGAACTGTTAGAATGCTGACACTTGCTTGACCTGCAACATTCAGCTTAGGTGCACTTAAATGAAAGATGAGACCATTTAAATGTGGTAGTGAAGGTGTGGAAACCTGCTTTCTGTAAACACTGGTTTCTCCAGTTTTCTTGGTTTACTCAGGAAACCAAGTTATTTGAACTTTTATTAATTTAAAGACCAAGTTTGCAATACCTCACACAAGCACGAGGCTTCAAAATCAGGGCGGAATAGCAGGAATCTTAAGTTGAAGGACTAACTTTAGACAAATTAGTGGAATTGGAGAAAATTGGATAACATTTTGAAATAAAATAAAATGCATTTTTCTCTTCTTCTCTTTCCAGCTGTGGGAAACCTCAATATAACAGCTGTCTTTTCTCACCTGCAAAAGCCCTGAAAGAAACACAAGTGTCTCTTCTCCTCTATGAATGGAAAACACAAACATGAAAACAAAATTAACGTGAGGTTACTTCAGAGAAAGGGAGCCAAACCCAAGCAAACAGAAGGTAGACAAAGCTCTGTTTTAAGGCTGTCTTTCCAGGCGCCACCTGTAGAGGGCAGTGTGGAGAGAAACAAGAACCACATCTGCTGCAGAGCAGCTGGAGATCAGACTGAGCTCTTCCTGTCTGCTCAAGCTTAATAAAATGGGACTGGAGAGCATAGAAACCACAACTGCTTACCCCCATCTATTTTTCTTGCCCACTGAGATGTTACGGCTCCTCCTTAAAGGAAGCAGCAGAGCCAGGAGCAGGCCACTGCTTCACCACTGGACATTTTTTAAACTGCTTTTTTTACGCACGCAAAGCACTGTATGAAGTCCAACACTGTATGCACGAGAAAACCCTGTTAATCAGCAATCATCTGCTAATTAGAACAACAGCAGACGTCTGATACGAAAAGGAAAGCATGCAAAGGTGCAGTGAGTTTTCTAGACAATAAAAACTAACCCCTGTATCACCAACTATAACCCACAACAAGGGAGGTGGACACAGCCTGACCCCTTTACTCCTGCTACTTGGTGTGTGTGTAAATATGTACAGGTAAATGACACACAGAGTACGCCTCTGCTTTTATTTTGAAGGAAAGAACCCTAGATGCTACTTTTTCTCAGCTGAATTGTGTTGTAGACAGAAAACCGTAGAAGCCCTGCTGTTGTTCTTCTGTCAAGGTTTCTATTTTTTTATATTCTTCTGATTTCTTTTCTACGTATAATTTCGTAATCAGAGACTTGAACCTCTTTAGCTTTTCCCATCAAAAGCAGAATGTGTGCGCGTTCTTTTATTTTGTTTTAAATAAACAATTTATCATTCATTTGTGTGAGAAACACAAAAATGCTCACCAACATTGCCGACATGATTCATGATTAGTACTCATTTAGTAAAGTTTGAATAGTTTATGCCATTATCTGAGTGAAGTCACCAAGATGTGTTTGTTGTAGTTATAGATGTGCCTGGCGTCCCATACGAGTTTGAAAAGTCTGTGTCTGCCATTAAGACCCTCCTAATTCTCCTTTTGTGTCTGCTGCTTTCCTTTTTTCCCTATGAACCCCCTGGAGTTCACAGAGGGATGAACATGGTCTACAAATGAGCAGAATCTAAAATGTTGACTTTCAATTGTGCACTCGATTTAGCTGTGATGACAGAAATATTTAGCCTTGTAAAGTGATGAAAACTCTGCTGTACAGTGCTTGCTGTTTGAGCTTGTGAAGAGCGACGGCATGACGGTTACATTTAAAGTGTCTCTCCAGACAGTTATCTGTGAGGGGGCACTGAGAAGCGAGCATGAGAAGACCTTTGCCCTTATTTCCTGCCCCGTTTACGTAAATTTTTTTACCCAGACTACTGACGGTCCGAACTGTTCACTGAAGACTCAAACTGGAGAAGCTGTTACTTTGCTGTCCTATCTGAGCACCTGTTCCGGTGAATGTTTCAGTATAAACTCTTTGTGCGGCTCACTGCTAACTGTTGATGACTCGAGTTTGTCATTTTGTTCCAGTGTGGCCACTTTTACCTTCGTCATTCATGTATGCATCAGGACTGTATAGACTAAAACATCCTCACAGTATTGGAATAATAGTGCTACTAGTTCTCTTTTTTATTAAGTACCTTTGTAATGTTTACTTTTTTTCTGAGCATACTGTAAATCAGCTATTCTAAGTGTAATTAAGTGCATTATTGTAATTAAGTCTGTTGATGAGTTTGAATGGGAACATGTTAAACACATTCGTCCTTCAGCATATGTTGATCTGTGTGATACGAGGCTTGAACATGTGTTGGAAATGGGATCGTGGTTTGCCCCGAGTCACAGCTTTCCATCTGGTTTACAACCCCCCCCCTCACCGCTTTTCCAAGCTACTCCAGGGAAAAAGTGAACTGGAGTCTGGAGTTTAGAATGGAGGTGTCCTGGACTACTGTGAGGGAGGAGATGCTGCAGGAATACTCAAGCGGCTGCCTCTTCCCTCACGTACAGCTGGTCCGACTGATTCTTTAGGAACCTCACTCGCTTACTAGAGACGGACCAGTAATGTGGCTCAGTCTTTGGCTAAAAACCTGAATGTATTTTTGTACAGATATTATCTCCTGCTGGGCCAGACTCCAAAAGGCCCTCTGCTCCTGGAAACCAATTCAAACTCTTTGATTTGTGTGTGTGTGTTTTAGAGACTATTCAAAAACCAACCCACCTATTTTTTTTGTCTTTTTATTCATTCCGTATTGTAATATATTTAATATAAAAATAAACTTTCATCAACACATCTGTCTGCTGACATTTCTTTTTATACACTTATCAAACAACATTTTGTGCAGAAAAACAGAATAAAAGTCTGTCCTCGCTCTTTCAGCGAAAAGGCTCAATATCATCTTCCTCAGATATGACGGTGTCTTGTCCCAGGTTTTCCAAAGAATGAGTCCTTGCATCCTCACCACTGGGCATTTGCCATTTTCTGTTGATGGGACAGATGGGACACCCCATTTAAATGAAAAATCCACGTTACTGCGAGTGAAGCCTCAGCGCCTGCAGCTTTTTTTGAAGCTCGCCACTGGATTCCAGAGTGGCTTCGTCATCAAGAGACTGTCGAATGCACTTCTTCAAATGATCGATTCCAAGGCCTGTCATGGCGGAAACGGGGACCACATGTTGGAATGTCAGGTAGTTCTTTGGTATCATGTCACTAGGCAGCAAGTTTGAAAACTCTGTATGTAGTAAAAATATAACAAAAACACTGTTAAGAGAATATTCAGTTTTATTTGTAAAATAAAGACATATTGATGTGTTTTCTGCTCTTGATGAAGATTTTAGGATTTTACTACATTGAAATATCAACCTAAAAACAAACAAATTGTGAGCAAATCAATTAGAACACGTATGGAAATCCTTTTGGACTTAACGTTTTTTCACATTCAGGGGAGGTTTTTGATTAGTTGCAATTATCAATTTTGCCACAAGATGTCCCCAAATGCTATCAATTGTTAAAGCCAACCTCAACTTCACAGCATTTTAGTTTATGCTCCAAAAATCGAGGAACAAACTCTGCCTTATTTTAATCACATCAGTGGATTTTACTGGAATCTCAATGTACAGCAAATCATATTTTCTACATGTGCGTGAACAAGATGCAACATGACACTTGGGACAACCCTGCATGTGCAAAAATCTGAAAATATTTCACAAGTCTTAAAGATCCATTCCGCTCATCTTTCGATCCATTTTAAAAGCGTCCAAAGTGGTCTTTTTTATTATGATTATGTTGTTTATGCCAAAACTGTAAAAACCTGTGTTTCTTGGACAAAGTTCTGCAGAGTGGCAGGAACAACCCTACTTGTGGCCCACCCAGCATATTTTCTACATCACAAAATACACTCCTTTTTAAAATGCACTTTATTTTGTCTGCTCCTGATTCACAACAAAATGCAATTTTGAGCTTAATTTCCTAAAAATATGTCCTCCATCATCAGAAAGATAGCACAAGAAGATGTTAAAAACACCAAAAATGTGATGATCAGAGTGTGACTCTTTAACGGTGTCTCAGGATCTTAACTGTCATGAATAATTTAGGTTTTTAGCTTATAGACTCTTTTTACTGAGACAAAAACTTCAAACCCACCTTCTGGGTTCTTTAGTTGCTCCTGCAGCTCTGCTAGCTTGTCTTCAGCATCAGGAAGGTCCATCTTGTTCACAACCAGTAATGCAGGCTTGGACGCCACCTCCTCTTTGTACAACTCCAGCTCCTTTCAAAAGGAGGAGATCGGTAGAAGAGTTGTATAACAGTTTAGAATTAGACAGACAGCTTTAGTAATGTTAAGACTCACCCTGGTAAGAAGCTGCACAGCTTCAAAAGCTGACCTAAAGGGTGTATTACTTGCAAGCTGGAAGCCACAAACATCCACCTGTAATTAGAAGTTATATAATCTAGCAAAACTCTGCAACGTTCTCATTTTATATCCAGCTGCTTAAACTCTTGCCAACATGAGCACTTCATGCCACCACACACCACAAATAAGAGCTGCTTTGTCCTTTCCACGTGCTTCAAAAATTTGTGACCCATGCCTTTGTTCATGTAAGCCCCCTCAATCAACCCTGGGAGATCAGCGACAGAAATCTACCGGAAAAAAAACAGAGGAGAAAGCAGTTAACAAAAGGAGTCAATGCTAAAGCTGATAAAATTAATTAGTATAGACTCCATACCTGCTTGTAATCTGGATACATCACTTTGCCAATCTCCGGTCTCAAAGTTGTGACTGAAAAAAAATGTACAAAAAGGATTTTAGAAACAAAAAATAAAAAAGGAGGTGAAAAAAGAACTCTGTTATTCTTACATGCATAGCTTGCGATCTGAGGTGTGGCATTGGACAGAGCTTTCAGGAGAGATGATTTTCCTGCATTTGGGAACCTATTGGTGATTAGACACAAGACCATCAGAATCTTAAATTTTCCTAAATACTTTGTTCAGTTGTTAGTCCTGGTTGAAAAACAGCTCATTTGTATGCTTTCAATCTCACCCTACAAGCCCTAGATCGGCAATGAGTTTGAGGTCAAGCCGTATGTGTTTGGCCTGGCCTTTTGTGGGCTCAAAGGGAAAGTGGAGGGAGCCCCCAGAACCTCCTTTTGCCACCAAGACACGATCACCCTCCTCATTTAGGTCACCTAGTAAACAAAAAAGATGTTTTTAACCCATGATGATTAAAATTTACATTCATTTTGCTTGACGAACCAAGTATTCTTCCATCATCAGTGGTAACAGCAATCCCAACAGGAGCAGGGACCTCCATGTCAGTCCCCTTCTCCCCTTTTAGCGCTCGTACACTAACAAAAACAGAAAATACACACACACTCTTGACGAGTTCCAAAGCATGTTGGCAGAGAAAAGATGCACCGACCTGCTGTTGCCTCCTGATCCACCTACAAAACGTTTCTGAGGGTATTTGTCCTTGATCCTCTTCAAAGTCATGTTCTTTTTTGCAACGACCCAAACATCTCCCCCATTGCCTCCTTGACCCCCGAGACGGGGCAAAGCCATGCCACCTCCACCCCCTCGGACATACAGGCGAATATTGTCCACAAAGTTTCCATACTGTGAGAAAATCACAAAAAGACGTGGTTTCACTTCAGTCCTATGACTTTTCAGTTATTATCAACCTTTGTTGGCATCACATAACATAGACATGACATTTGTTTGGTTGCAACCACCATTACTTAAATCTTAGTCACACAAAAATTACTTTAGCGTCCATACCATTCCTGGATATTTTTATAGTTACTGGTCAAATTAACGTAAAATAAAAGGTTTGCGAGCAGTAATAAATGTTCTGATAGTGTTGAATATCTCACTGCTAGCTTAGCATAACTGTTAGTGCCAGCGGGCCTTATCTGTACCGTTATTAGCAAAAGTATGCTAAACTATGAGGTTATATATTTTATGTTCATCGTGCATGTCGTCTAGACTCTTGATGCTTACCTTCCGAAAACAAATCCTGCTAATGTGGACCATTTCGGCGAGTTGGGTTTTAGCAGCTAGAAAGCAGCATGTGTTTACAGGAGGGACCGGAAGTGACGACAGTGTCCTTCTCTCCTATCGGACGAAGAAATTAGAGAGGCGGGACATGAGCGAAACATGCTGCAACGGTTTTATTTTATTTTTTAAAAATCTTTTTTACGCTTAATCCAATCCAGAGTTTGTCTTTAAAAAAATGTTGTAGAAAACATTCCCGAGTTCTTAGAAAACACTTTTTTTAAATCCTACCAGCACTGATAAAACTACATAGTTTACACAATATAACCAAGTTTTCACTCTTCTTTTTTCTACTTTTTTTATTGAATGACTAGACCTCTCTGAAAATTAGATCTCTTTTTTTCTTAATTGTGTGAATGCACGGATTTTCTGTTTCTTTATTCTTAAGTACCGGTACACTTTTTGAACATGGTTAAAGAAATGGACTTATGGATGTCCCAAAAGTGTACCGGTACACTTTTAGGACATCCATAATCCTTTAACTTCTTCATCCATTTAACTAATTCAAAACGCTCTGTTCTTTCAGGAGATTTGTGCTTTAAAAGCTTGAACTTTTTAACTATTCCGTTTTTTTAAATGATTTAACCCAAACTGTTTTTTAAACTTCATGTAAAACAACTGCTGGAATCCTCAGTTCCCCCACGTTCAACTAAAATCTTTGAGCTCTACAGAATGTAAAATCTTAAGAAGACATTCAACTACAATAGCAATTTAACAAAGCAGTTGTTGGACTCTTGCATTACTATTTTTCTTTTTAGAATTTCTCATAGTCTTTTAATTATTTCAATTGAATTAACTTAAATTATTAAGTCCTTGTGCAGTCTGTGGGTGAATTTTTGACTTTGCATTGCAGACAGGTGTAAAGACAGAGCTGGACAAGCAGAAACTCTTATATTTTACTCAATCTCAGTCATCATGGCTATCACTAGAAGAAGGCTTTTACAGCAACACCTGCAGGGATTTTTACTAGCTTTTGTAAAATCTAATCCTGAAAGCCCCTAAGACATGTAGATTCTTTCACAGCGCCCCAAAATAGTGAGAAAGAATCTCATAATACGCCTAAAAACTAAAACATTCCCATAATAAACATGGTATATGTTTGATAAGTTCAACTATAAAGCAAGCTATTTAATTACAAAAACATGTTTGAATTAAAAAAATACTTTCTTACCTCAAAATAACATCTTACCTTGTAAATTTAGCCATGTTTGCTGTAAGACGATTGTTTTTCATATCTAGGCTAGGTACTAAATTGAGCATGTGCTGTGTGAATCAGACGACTCTTAATTGTTCCTGATTAGAGACATTTCAAGTGTTACAACTGTAACACTTTGGGGATGTAAATAATCATTTAGCATTGCAGTCAACAACATTTAGGTTGCATATTACATATGTATTCCATCCATCTCTGTATAGTAAGAAATGTAGGTTGCAAAATCTGACTAGGAGTTCCTGACCAATTAATAAAAACAAATAAATACATAAAAATGTATAAAAGATACAAGCAATTATGAATTAAGCTTGTTTGCACACTAAGGGATTTCAAATATGAATCTACAAAACTACATTGTTTGTCCATCCATACATTGCAATATATTTTAAAATGTATGCAGTTGCTGATGTTAAATCTTGTATATTTCCAGAGTATTGCAATGTATTTTTCTTCTGTAAGGGTTAGCAAAACTATTTAGAAACTGCATTTTTCTTTGAGCAAATTGTAACTTCTTCAACAAGTTTAAGCATTGAGCAAATTTTTTAGTAAGCATCTTCAGCTATTTACTAACAATTTTTGATCAAACAAATGTCAACTAAGCTGTTTTAAAATTGTTCAGCATCTGCAGCCTTTCACATTTGACTTATCACAGACAATGCACGTTTTTTCCTTCTATTTTTTTAACTTTTTGTTGCCAAACTAGTACGAAGTTTTTTTTTTATTTGTGCAGGCATAACTCAGTGTCATTTTGGAACTGTCCACCGGTAAATTCAGTCAAAAGGCTGCAAGGTCTATGTCTTTTTAATACATTTTCTGGAACCTTGACCATTGTTTTTCCTCTGCAGTCACGTGTTCTTCCTAAGGATGCAGCCACTACCTCGTTGGGGATCGATGGTGAAAGTTAGCAGAGATAGGCGGGTGTCGTTGGCGCTTGTGAGGATGCTGAGGCTTCGCTCGCCACAGAGATGCTCTCATCCCTGGCCGTGAGCGCGCGCAGCCTGCACGCAGAAATGCGCAAGCCGCGACAAAAACAGGCACGAGGCTCACGGTCTGTTTATCTATTTACAAGACCCGGAGAAGATTGTCTTCTTGAGTGGAGCAGATCAGGCCTCAACGCACCTGATCGGATTTAACCGCACGGTGTGTGTGTGTGAGCGCGCGCTCGATGACGACAACGAGGTTGGCTTATTATCTCATTCAAGACCCCAGACGAGCGCACGCGGCAGGTCCTCCCACCGGCGGCTCACTATTTATACAGTTAGAAAGGGCTGCCGCTGGCCGGTAAAGCGCAACGCGAGTTGGAGACAGAATCAAAGCCCTGCACGGTAAGAGCTGCACATTGTGACCGAGTGTTGGCCGTGAATGCGAGTTTGACCTGAATTATGCAATGTTGATGGCATGGCGTGTCGCATGTGCGCCTCGGACGTCATGACTGAAGCTGGGAGCGTGAACTGGACTTCAGCAGGACGCTGGTGTGGTAGAGACGGCTGTGTTGCATCAGTCGCTTCATCCTGATGCAACATCCACATGCATACAGTCGGCCCAGTTTTGCTTTATATGTAACCTGATTATTGCATGACCTCCTGAAGATATACCTGCTGTAAAGCCTCAATAAAAAAGAGGAATCATACAAGATAAATGTAGTCAGAAAATACTTTTTACGCTGTTAATGAGTTATAAGATTCATAAATAAGCATAAATTCTTACTTTACGTACAGATCATAACATATTACCTGGAGACTGTGAGAGAGAGGCCTGTAGATGCTGTAAAAAGCTCACGTGTAGGAGGATGAAAGAGGAGGAAAACAGTGAAACAATGAGAAAGACACCTACTCAGCTACATCTTAGCTGTGGGTGATGGTGTTGCAGTTTTATACTTTCTTATGGTAAATTCATTTTGCAAATAACATCCAAGTAGTTTCACAAATTGATGCAGATGCTTTTTTATTTCCTTAGTGACAATGATAAAACACACAAAAAGTATTTTTTTAAGTAAAAAAATTAAAAACCCTACTTGGCCAAATGCATGTGATGTATCAGGCTTACAAATACTACAACATAACATGAGTATTTTTGCATTTGCTTGATCAAAAATCTGAGAAATGTCCCGATCTAAAAAAAAAAAAGGCTCACTAAGTTATTAGATTTCTTTTGCTAATAAAATGCAACAAAGAACTAAATTGGGATCAGATTCCGGGCATGAATCCAGTTGGTAAACTTCATTTTATTTTATTTTATTTTTAGTCAGCTCTGAATGTTTTCTGATGAATCAAACCCATGTAAGATTTTGCTGCGCCTGAGTTACGAAAAGTTGAGAGTTCATGGAGAAAAAACATGTTCAAAATTGTGAAAAATGTGATCCGTGGTTTGGTGTTGTTCACCTGCCAGTTGTGGAAAGCAGATCAAGAAAGGGTATGCACTTTGACCAAATAGTGCAAGCACTTGTAGATCTTTGGCTCGCGGACGCAGGTTAGAGCAGAGGAAGGATGGGGAGGTTTTAGAGAATGGGACAGTTTTTGGTAGCAAGGCAAAAGCAGCATGGCCAGTGTTTTGGTTGGTAACAGGCAACCAGGCATTGTTTGCTGCAGTTGCGATGTTTCGATGGGCACTGGTGAGTTAAGAGAGCAACTGAGTTGGGTTGAAATGAGCAGAAGCTCTAATATTTGGTCTGTCGGCATGCCAGGGCTATCTTTTCACTCTGCTGCCATTGAAAGGGGCAGCAAAGACATAAACAGGCCCAGTGGGATTAGGGCCCACTCAGAGGTGTGATCAGGGGGGATTTGCTGCCCGGCGGGCACACAATGGCACTCGCGTCACACACAAACACACTCTGCACATGTTCCACAGTGAAGTTTCACAACAGACCCAAGCCTACATAAATCTGATTAGAACTCCCTTTTGTTTGGGGAGCGACACCGCAGGCTAGCCTCGCTGCTATATGATGGGACAGGGGGCGTGTGCTGACGTCGGAAGCGTGAAAGGGGAAAAAAAAATCTGGGGGGGCACGTTGTGTTGTGGTGGAGTGTTTTCACGTGTCTGAAGCCCCAGACAGACAGGGGGTGTCATAGCTGTGCGTGGAAGCACAATAACAGGACACATAAAAGGCTTTCTTTTCTCTCCCGCTGTGTGTACGTTCTTGTGTCAGCTGATGGTGGTGGATGGCGACAGGATCTAAGCAAACATGAGACAACGGCAGCATTGGCAGACACGAGGACCGGTTTGAACCTGTTCAAATTATTCACCAGTGAAATGTTGGGACGGTGGAGGAACAAAGCACAAGCGAAGAGATGCGTTTAGATTTGCAGTTCAACAGATGGCTCTAGAAACGTCTGGAAGTCCTCCTCACTTATGTTGTTTATGATGTTCCACAGTGCCGGCTCTGGCCAAGGCTGCAGCCATGCCTCTTCTAGAAGAGTCCACCGTGCCACAAGAGCATCCACCTACCCTCCCTGTGGTCATCATCGGTAAGCTCCCAGGCTTCTGATCTCACCTGGAACCCCACTTTTTCCTTCAAGCTGTCGATCCCGTGAAGTTCAGTTCAACCAAAGTTTGTTTGTTCACAGGTAACGGGCCGTCAGGTATTTGCCTCTCCTACCTGCTCAGTGGATACAAGCCTTACTTAGACACGACTGCTGTCCACCCAAACCCCATGCTGTTCAGAAAACTGCAGGAGACCAAGCACATCCCTATAACTGAGCAGGTAAAAATCCTTAAATGTTCCTCGTGACCTTCAAGTTTAGAGAAGCAGCAACTTTTGCATTTTTAATTGCAGGATCTTGAATATTTAAGCGAAGGTCTTGAAGGACGGTCAAGGAATCCAGTGGCTGTTCTGTTTGACACGCTACTGCACCCCAATGCTGACTTCGGCTATGAGTTCCCTCCTGTCCTCAAGTGGAGGAGAGACAAGCAGCAACACATACGACACATGGTTCTGGGGAGGGCAACACCTGGAGGTGCTTGGCATGTAAGTCGTTGAAGTTTTAAATGATAGATCTACACCATTTTTGGTCAACCATTTCCATCTATGAAGGTGTTCTACCAACTTTTTGTTCAGGCAATGGAAGGATCTATGCTGACAATTAGCCTGGGCATCTGGATGGAGCTTCCTGGAGTTAACTACAGAGATTTGACGGGTGGTAAACACAGGTACAGTGTATAGCGCAAAGAAAATGGTTAAAGCTTCAATTTGACTTTGAAAAGCTTTTTCATTTTCTCCATCACCACTTTAGGGATGTAACCAGCGACAGAGCCACCCCAGAGGAGATCTCAACTTATTATCGTGACTATGTGAAGCTAAAGGGTCTCCAGAAGAATTTTGTTGACAACACCTACGTGACGTCTGTCCAGAAACTCTGCCGAGGGCAGGAGGCGGAAAGTCTGGAAAACGGGAAAACCGATCAAGGAGACGGCAGGGTGGGAGATGGTGATAACGAGGGCTTTGAGGGTAATGGAAAGGAGTGTGTAAACAATGGTGGAGCTCTCTGGGAAGTAAGGGGATATCAGCAGGTGCAGAGTGACACTCATGTCCCCTTCTGTCTGTTTGCTGATAATGTTGTCTTGGCCACTGGTGCGTCCGACTCTCCTGTTCGATTGGGTGTAGAGGGGGAGGATCTACCTTTCGTATTCCACAGCATCTCAGACCTGGGCTTGGCTGTAAGTCAGAAGAGGCTAGATATGAACTCTGACCCAGTCCTAATTATTGGCGCTGGTTTAAGTGCTGCAGATGCAGTCCTGTGTGCTCGCAACAGCAACATTAGAGTGTTGCATGTTTTTCGCAAAGGCGTAGACAATCCAGACCTCATCTTTAAGCAGTTGCCCAAGACCCTGTACCCAGAGTACCACAAAGTGTACAACATGATGTGCTCTCATACCTACACAAACGTAGCCCCTTCCTCTGCAACCTTCAGACCGCAGGCAGTTAGCATTGCCTCGTCGGTGTGTGCCAAAATGTGTCCCAAACCCCAGTTTGCTGCAGGGAGTACAGATGAAGGTGCCAGTGCCAGGCTTTTTCCTGACTACACCAGTTTTCCAGAACACTGCTTGGTGTCCTTTCAGCCTGACAGGAAGTGTTTGCTGCAGGGGGACAATTCCTTAAAGGCTTTCAAGATATCCTTGGCGTTGGTACTGATTGGAACCAACCCGAACCTGTTCTTCTTGAAGGGACAGGGGCAATACTTGGGGAAAGACCCAACAAGACCTATCTCCTGCAAACAAAACCCGATTGACATTGATCCGTACACTTATGAGTGCACCAAGGAGCCGGGGTTGTTTGCCATGGGCCCCCTGGTGGGAGACAACTTTGTTCGCTTTTTAAAGGGTGGCGCCCTGGGCATTGCTTCCTGTCTGCTGAAGAGGCTCAAGAAGAGAGAAAAGCTCATCAGCAATGGAAGAAATAACATCATTTAGAAAAAAAAAAAAAAGTCAATTTGAAAAAAAAAAACACAGGTCTTGCAGCTCATTTAAATCTACAAATTAGCATCCAAGAAAGTATTTTACACATTTTAAAGACCAAAATATGAAGTTTTCAGCTTTTTTTTGGACTTCCTTTGAAGTCTCAATTTAAACGGATTGACCAACTCTGGCTTTTGAGACCATCTTAGCTTCATTCACATCTTATTTGCTGTTGATTAATTGAATCAGATTATTTTAGGCTCTGATTTACACCTAATCTCTGCTGCAAGTGGGGCAGGGTCAGTTTGAAGACATGCAAGATGGTAGATCTCAAAGATCAGAGTTGAGCTCCGGACTCAGCTTTAACTTGTGCCAATGTTTTTCTAGTTGATCTGCAATCTTATGACAAAACAAGACCTTACCATCAGGATTTCTTATGCTTTTACCATGTGTCTTCTTTCAATAGATGAAAAAAAATCAAATTATTTTTACTTTGCCTAAATGTTTTAAAGAAGAAATAAAAAGGCCATATCACCGTTTCTAGACTCATGACAAAACTAGTTCATAAACTACCAAATTTAAACTTTATGTAGCAAATCATTGCAGATTCACTTTATAGTTCGTGGCTCTATTAAAATTCAGAACTGTAATTGTTCTATTAAGCCAGTCCTCTGCCCTGCTACCCAAAATATTTCCCTTTTCTGCAATTTCAGGCAGTTTCTGCAAAAATAAATGAGCTGACCCGCTTGCTTCTGCGACACTGCTTTCGAAGGGCTTTCTATGCAAACTGTTGCATATCTGAATGTATATGCTTGCACATTCACGGCCAATTTTACTAGTAAAAGCACCCCTGAGAATTCAGCTGATCCCAGAGGCTTAAATGGCTAAAAAAAATCAATTTTGAAAGTAAGTTTTTAAATCTTTCTTTTCAGTGTTTATATTCAGATATCAAAATAATTTATTTCTATTCAGATTTAATTATTAAAGGTCACATTTAAGCTAAAAATTAAGTCTTGCTTTTTTGAATTTTGTTCCAAAACAACAAAAGTTCAACTTTAACTGAGATCAGCTTAAGTTCATTCTCTGATGATGCTTTTGGACAGAAAAATAACCTTTACCATAAATGTTATGAAAACATGTCAATTTAAGATGAACAACTTTAGGTGTACGTTTTTTTTTCATGGAGTTTGAGAAAAATCTGTGACAGATAATCTCATTTTAAATCTAACAGAATAAATGTTTAACATGCAGCACACGTTTGTAGACCTTCTAAAACCTAGAAGTGGTTCATTTAAACACATGTAGATATAGCAATGATCTACACTGACATGCTTATTTGTAACATTTTTAATAACCAACACAGACTGACTTATTAAGGGATAACTTTATTTTTCTTCAGGATACACATGAGCCAAACATTCACAGGTGATTGATTTTCCATTTCTCCTCCTCTTCCTTAAGCAGGGATCTGAGCGGTTCATTTGCCATACATGTAAAGGATGTGTTGCTCCCACACATTCACACATTTTATGCTTTGTTAACTGTGACTAGACACTTTTTTTTTGCCACAACATATGGCTGCGCTTAGGATAATGCTTTAGAAAAAGAAAAAAAAATGCTGTGCAGTCCTATTAGTATTTCCACTAATCAAACATTTGAAAACTGTATTGTTTTGAGTTTTGTCAACATTTATTTAGCCGATAGTTAACTTTGGATAAAGCATAATTTAACTTTATCCCCCCACTCTTCTGGATATTGTTTAAATATAAGTATCAAATGTATGCATGTAGGCATGAGCCTACCACCGCTGCTATAAGCAGAGGATGTCAAAGAGCTACAAGGGAACTTCGGCTGATTGATTTTTTTATTAAAAAACAAAAAAATGCTGCTGTCTTTGTGATACAAGAAACAGCTTTGAAATGCTGCTTAGAAAAAATGATTTTTTGCTTTATTTTGTTGCGCTGTAAGTTGAGCATCGATCTGGTTTATTGGTAAATTTGAAAACAGCCAATCCCCCTTGATCCCTCTACAGCCCATAAGAATAAAGCCACCTTTGCTGACTGCACAAATCTTACTGAATGCTAACTCCTAAACGTGTGAATACAATGGAGCAGCCTTCAAAAGGCCACAAGATGAGTGGCAACTGGTAATGTGAACTGTTTCAGATGTGGAAAAGTGCCTGAAAGTTGGCTCACCAACAGTCGCTTAAGAGAGAAAAAAAACTTGAATCCCTCTCAAATCCATAGTTCTGCTGAAACCAGGGAACATACTGTGAGTCTCTAAGAGGAAAGACGTGATGCTTTCACCATGTGGAGCTGGAAGTTTTTACTGTTTTTGTATGGTCTATTTTTTATTAACGATAAATAAAGATTTAAGCAAAAAAAATCTAAACGTGAATCTGTTTTTGTTACATTGCAAGCTGTCAGTGACATCATTTGAAATTAAAAATACTTTTTTTTTTAAATCTGAAAGAAAATACCTATTTTTAAGCTACAGAAAAGACATATTCTTTAAAGGCTTCTCAGTGTTTGTTACACTGTCACGACTCCTGGTCTGACAGCATTTCAGGATGAAGGCCATCATCTTCTCCTGCTCAGCTTGGTCGGGTTGTACCTGAAGACACAAACAAAACATCAGAAATATCTGCCCATGCAGAAGTGGGCTTTTAACATTCCTCACAGATCACTCCGTGTGCTAGGGGGCATTTTTTGAAATAAAAAACAGGCTAAATTGAGTGCCGTAAAGCTCGGACGGTGTTTGAACAGCTCAAAGCAAACATGCTTCCTGTAAACCACGTCTGGCAAGTTCGTTTAAAGCGACCAAATGAAACAAGAAAAATTGGGTCTGTTTTCTCAGCCGCAGAGTCCGTTCCCTGGCTACGCATGACTGACTGAGCATGACTCGGTGATCAAACAGCTCAGGCCCCGGCGCACACGCAAAAGCTATCTGACAGCGTCTCTTTTCTGCTTTGTCAAAGAGAATACAGGAAGGCTGGCTTACATCACCTCTGTCACCATGGTTACCAGCGTGATGAAGCATTTCCTCTTCTTTGATTGTCTAATTGGAGGCTACAGTGGTCAGAATTTCATAATTCTCAGTGATAAGAACAGAAGCGGTGGAGGCTACACATCACTGCACAGAAAATGACAGCTCAGCTTTAGGTTTGACTGACAAAAATAACAAATAGGTGGAAATAATACTTACTGCTGAATAATGTTTGGCAACAATATAGACATTTTTGGGAGGAAGCTATGGAGTGTGATATTCTATCGAAAACGAGCCCAGACTCTCACCTGAACAGGTCATCTCCCATCGATTCATCCCGTCGGTTCAGACGCTCCTCCTGAAATAAACACAACTTCATATCACAAATCAGATTCTATGAGAATAATGCATGAATGAGAGAGGATTTAGTACCTCCACTGCATCTCTCAGCCATTCATCCAGATCAGTGTTCTTGCCCCGGTTATGAACCAACAAATCGGATCCTCTGATGATGGAGAAGCTGCCGACACCTGGAGTTTTGCTCTGTCAACACATTCAGAGTTTCAAATCAAAGCCGGATCTCTTATTTTAGGAACAAAGATGAAAGCTTGTGCTTTCCAGCTTCTAACAGCATGTGTGTCAAACAAAAATGTCACATTCACACAAAAAAAATCTTAGATTTTTAGAGCTTCAAGATCACATTTTCTGCTGGTAAGATGTAAGTTTTGTTTCTCTAATTTAGTAATAAACCTTCTCAAATTATGTAAAAACTTAATGCTAATATAAATGGGGTTTGCCTCAGAGCGAGAAGGCCCTTGTTCAATTCCAGCTGGAACCTTTCTGAGTGGAGTTTGCATGTTTTTCCCTGTGTGGGTTTTCTCTGGGCACTCCAGCTTCCTCCGACATTCCAAAAACAGGCTTTATGGTTAATGGATGTCTAAACTGTCCGTAGGTGTGTGTGTGTGTGGCCCTGCAACAGACTGGTGACCTGTCCAGGGTGCACCCCGCCATCACCCAACAGCAGCTATGATAGGCTCCAACAACCCTGTGACCCCAAAAGGAATTCAGTGGGCTCTTAAAATGTCTAGCTGCCTACTATAAATTAATTTAAGTCAGTCCATAAAATGCAATGATGCTTTTGATCTGCAACTTTAATTTTGCAAACTTTACTGCAAATTTATCAGAAATAATGTATTGGACTTGTTTTTTGTTTTTTTTTTAAATTCAATAATTATGCTGATTATGCTGCTGTTATTGAGCTTTCTACTTATTTTTGTTCTGTATTAACCCTACAAAAGCCGCCTGTTGTCCCTTTTCTTAGGAACTCAAAGGTCATCATCCAATCAGTGATGTCCAATAGTACCTACCTTTTTTGGTTCTTAGTTTGTTTCATTTTTCAACATTTTATTTTGATTTCTGGAAATTACTTTTGGTTCCAAAATGTTTTTTTTTCTTTTAGTTTCTGGAATTTTGAACTGATTTCTGAAATGGATCAGAAATTGATCATCCTATCGATAGCCAGCTCAAAGTCACTACAGCTTTAATGAAGTCATGACACTGAAAACAATTAGTAATTTGAATATAAAGGGAGAACATTTCCATATTTTTATTGAGAAACAGGTTTGAATCTGACACGCTTTATCATCCTGCCTTTACTGTACACCAGGGGTCAGCAACGTTTATGGCATGAAGAGCTAATTTGAAATTTTCTCCTTAACAACTGTGCCATCACCAACTATAATGCAAACTCTGTTGTCGTTCACCCTTCGGCCTGTCCCGCCAGGGGTCGCCACAGTGAATCAACTTTCACTGATTTGCACAGGTGGTAAAGCAGAGAGTTTTATGCCGGTTGCTGACATTGGACCCACACTGTATTTTAGCTAACTGAACATCAGGGAACCACACCCAGGTCCTACACCCAGCCAACTGAGCCATCCAGCAACCTCTAACTTTAATGCAACCTTTAATTCAAGGAAATACAAAAACATTTCCAATATATCTGAAAAACTGTCATTCACACACAGCATTTAAAATAGCTTTTTTGAAACATATTTTGGCCTTAACTCAAAAAAGTGCTTAAATAAAAACTATTTCACAAATAAAATAGGCCAAAGTTGAAATAGTATTGCAACTATGTTTGTTTACAAACAAAAAGTAATGCATTTGTGGTAAGTCATACCTACAGCAACAGGATGGGATACATCAGAACAAAATACCATCAATATTTTTAAGAACTTCACAATTGTTAGTAATGAAAAAAAAAGCTAGCGTATGCTTGTGGCTTATTTAACTTTAGTTACATTATGAGACAGAACCTGAGTAACTTAATATAAGTTAGTTCTGTAATGGTGCTTTTATTAAGTTATATTAAGCTTTTACTTTTTCATTAGTTTGCTAATTATAGAGATATACATTTTCTGCAACTAGACAGCATCATTCTTCATTTTCAACCCCAGAGTGGTGATCAGCTGTAGTGTTTAAAACTTCAGCAATTTTAAACTTTCATTTTTCCTTGCAACTTAGGAATTTTTGATCTCCAAACTGTGACTTTTGCATGCTATATGGTGGCACTAAAATCACTTTACACTGTGTTTATTTAGGTGGGTGTGGTCAGTGACAGCGCTGCGTGAATGGACCCTTTCCTTCTGACTCTACGAGGGAACAAAGATCATCGTGAGAAAGGACTATCACTCTTTTCAAATCCGAAAAATACAGACGACAGATCAAGTGCCAATTGTCAAACCCCGGCGTGCTGCATGCCCTAGTTTGCCCTAGACCTAGACTGACCTTGCGGAAACATTTGAAGTTCTTGACATGGCCGTTCTGCTTCATCGGTTTCGGTTGGGTTTTCGGGGGTGTTGAGACCTTCAGAGATCTAAACTCAACCAAAAGCAGCTTCTTAGGAAGGTCCTCGTCGATTTTCGATTCCTGCAAGAAAACAAATGACAGGCCAAAGTTCAGAAAGATTATCTCTCATCTCAACAGTTTTTGCAAGCAAAATTATAAAACTAAACATAACAGAACAAAGTTGTTCTTCAATAGTGTGAGCGCTAGCTGAGAAATATCTGACTAGTTGAGCTATTTTACTCAAATGTTGCTAAAGAAAATCCACTGCTGTCAGAGGCCTCATGTACGAACCAAAACATGGTCATAAATAAAGATTCAAAATGAACAAATTTACTTTTTTCACAAATCTCCTGTGTGTTTTATCGATTTTTTAACATTTGTTTCCATTTTTATTTTTTAGGCAGCATTTCACAAAAACTGTGTAGCACATAAAAGCTTTGTGATGTTTACGATTCTAATTCTCTTTTGAAAACAGTAACTATCATTTCATTTGTGCTACTGTGCTTTACTCACTTGAGCCTCCTGCTTTATCAAGACAGATTTTTTTGCTGGGGTTTCATTTTCAGGCTGGCAAACATCGATTTTCAGTAATTCAGCGTCCTGCAGAACAAGGAAATGTGAACACGGAGCAAATACTTCCCAGAAAACGTGACAGCAGCAACTCTTGCTACACTGCCTTCTGTAATGAAATAGAAAACTGTCCCAATGACCTCAATGAATGATCCTTCATCCTCTTCAAGTTGCTTCATTTCCTCTGTTGTGCTGGATGGAGATGTTTCAGGAAGCTTCTCCAATTCCCGACCTTTTGCCTGGCAGTCTGGTGGCTGAAGAAGCTTTGATGTTTTGGAGACATTGTTGTTGTAGTGCAAATTCAGGTCTGGTGTGTTCCTCCCATTTTGTTCTTGGTGAATCCGCTGACGCTTGCTTGAAGGTTTGACATCCTGCAGATCTCGCTTCTGTTTTGCAGATGTTTTGGCTTTTGACTCCTCTAGCTGCTCTTGATTGGTTGAAATCGGATCATCAAACAAGTCCATGTCCTCAGACATAATGGACTCCAACTCTTCCAGCTCTAGCTCCATCTCCTTCCTCTTCCCGCTCTGCAGTTTCTCTAAAGGGGTTTCTGAGTGAACGTCCAACAAAGCTGGAGTCTGGGACAGAGCTTTGGGGGCTCTGAGTGGTAGTGAGGAGTTCTGGGCCTGCGTGGTGCTGGAGGTTTCTGTTGCAGCTCGCTTTGGCTCTGAGAATACAGCTGAGGGCTCGTCCTCCAAAGATCTTTGAGAAAACACAAAAAACAAGAGAGCATGATCAGAAAACACAACTCCACCTGATTTATCACTAATTAATTGTTGGATAAATTGTTCCTCTTTTTACGTGGAAAATGATCATCTGCATGTATGTTTGTCTACTAATGCTTCAGTTTAGCTTTTATTAACAAAATACAATAAAATCTGAGTGACAAAAGATTAAGCCTCACATTTCAACTTTGCTACAGTGTCTATTAAATGATACTTTTGAAATAGTGATACTATTGAAATAATATGAATGCTACAAAGAAGCAAAAAGCATAATTTTCCCCCAAAAAATTAAACAACTATGAAACAAACCTTTTTTTGTTGACGGACCGAAAGAAATTGGTCAGTGTCGTCTGCTTCTGTGGGGACGTCTGTGGACAGGTTTTTGTCTTCTGAGAGGATTCTTTATGGAGGATGGATCTGACATCTACATGGCCTTAATCCGAAATGATAACAGAATCGTTTAAACATTATTTATGACACGTCATTTCATTTCAATTCTAATTGCTAACATTAGGCAGATTGGTAAAATATAGATCACCTTTTAAAAAATAGAAAAGCAATGACCAACGAGACTGAAATTACACTATACATTTTTTCAGAAAATATATTTTTATAATTCCCAGTAAAGATCTACTCCGATGAAAATAATGCTTTTGGTGTTTTTAACATGTTCTTGTGGCATTTTCTGATGATGGATGATACATATTAAGAAAATTAAGATCAAAATGGCATTTTTGAGTATTTCTTTATTTATATGGTTGTAAATCAGGAGCAGGAGAAACATTGCAGGTTGAAAATAAGCTTATTTGTGATGTAGAAAAATACACTGGGAGGGCCACAAGTTAACTGCTCTCGATAAGGGGGAAAGGAATGTGGAGTCTGCTGACCCCACCTGAACGTGTGATTGACAGATTCTCCAGAGCCACTTTCAGAGGTAGGGGTGTGAACAAGCTTACTCATGATTGGCAACAGGATTTACCCTAGAAACGTGACTCAGACAAATCATTGTCGACTGGCTCCAAATGGTGACGCCCATTTTGTGGAAAAATGGCGACTGAATTGGCTTTATTTTGCTGGAGCTGGACGTAAGGCATTTTCTATGGGTGACGTCACACTTGCTTCCATCTCTATTTACAGTCTATTATCCGCACAAATGGTCCCGCCCACAACTCTGAGGTGAATTTGCCAACGAACTACTGCCGCTCTGCAGAAACTATGTCCTAGAAATGACACAGATTTTATTAAATTGGCTAGAAAATGGCATAATCATAATTAGGAGATCACTTTAATTAGGAATACTTTGAAAATAATGAAAAAGATGATTGGAGTGAGACTTTAAAAAATATTGGGGGTTTTTTTCAAACAAGGAATTAAAAAGTCCCTTCCTGTAACAAGTTTGGATCTTTAAGTGATCAACGGCATTACCTGTTAGTTTGGAATGCAGATTCTTCTTTAAAGAGTCAGAGTTGTTGAAAGTTGAGGGCATTGTTTCAGGAACCACAAACTGAGGGGTTGTTGTGGGAGCTGAAAGTTTGGACCTAGAGAACTGTCTGCTTTTCTGGACTTCATTTCTCTCCTGAGTTTCTTCCACTGCCTCTCCCACTCCAGTAATTTCGCAAACCTTCTTCCTGCCAAGAAACAAATATCAAGAGTTGACAATGTAAACCCCTAAACGAATGCGGGCGAGGAGGTGCATGGGAACTTACCTTTGTGAGAGTTCTGTGTTGACAGCGTAAGCTGTAATATTCTGAGACGGTGCAGGGAGCACGGTCTCATCCACAGTTGCGCTCTGTGACAGTGAAGCACTTGGGATTCTGGAAGTCATTTTTGGTGCAGAATCTAAAAAGATGCATAAACTATAACAAGAGCCCCAAAAACTATATATATATTTTTAAAAAATCGAATTATTAGTGTGCTACTCTGTGTGGTCACCCACCTGAGTCTGGGATTGGACAGGATGGATTGCAGTACTTATCACAGGAAGCATAGATAGCAGCCAAACCAATTTCTGATTCTGGGATGACTCTAAGGCCTTTCCTGTGTTGCAGTTTAAAGGACAAATGATTTTGCACAACAACTCTCCAAAACACAACTTAAAGTGTTTTCCTGCAGAAAATTAAATCTTGAACCTTGCAAGGAGGTCCTTTACAGAGTTTGCCCACTCTGTGATGGGACCTGGAATTAGAATTTGGGAGCTGGCTGTTAGAATGTCAACCACACAGGTGTTTGGAGACTGCAGCAGGTTGCAGGGCAGCGTGCCCTCCTCCAGCAGCTGGCTGCTTCCACCACCAAACCTCACCGCTCCAGTTAGACGCTTCAGCTGCAAATCACAGGAAAGAAACTCGTTTATCTCTAGGACGGCACTCATTCAAGCCCAAGAGTAAATTTAAGACTTTTTCCTTGTTCACTGTTTTCATACAAAAGTTTAATATGCATGTGAAGGTTCTGAAGACAGATACAATAAGATAGCAGGGTTAAGTTTATGTTTTCATATAAAAATAAAAAGTCTCAGTCAGATTGGTCTTCAGAGTTGGGGAGTTTAAGTAGGGCTTCCCTCTTTCTTGCAGAAAAAAAAATGTTGACAATTGTATTTACTCTTTGACAATATTACTGAGTAATATGCATTTTGCACATTTGTTTTTAAAATGAAAACCTGCACCTGCAGCTTTTGGTTTGGTCTGGGATTTTTTTCTAATAGCTTACTTTTTGTTCTCACTTTTTTGCCTATTTTTGTTAAACGCTAGTAATTAATTGAACATCCACAGTTCATTTAGCATTCAAAAAAATTTAGACTACTTTCTTGTCTCTTTTTTTTCTTTTAATGTCCAGAAAATCACAGAAATGCAGTAACATTTGTGTAGACAAGTTGTTATATGTCCGGTTCTCTTTTCATGGTCTTGATGTTTGCAAGACTTCTTTTGTGCTATTTTGCATGCTTTAAAAAAAAAGTTATTTTTTGACATGCGTTCATAAATCTTCTCTTTTCATTCTTTAATACTGGATGTATTTCTCAACGAAGTGTGAAAATGTTGATATCTGTCTGAGAAAAGTGTATAAATGTGTAGATATCCATCGCAGGTTATTAGCTTGTTGTTGTATGAGAGCAAGACAGCAAGTAACTAAAAACACTAAAAATGTCTCCATAAAATTAAGAAAAGTGCTTTTAGAAATGGTTGTGTAGTGAAAAAAAAACTATTCTTAAAGAACACAAAACTAACCTGCTTGGCATTAAGGAAAATGAAAGTTTTTCCACTAAACAGTTGTTTACGAGCTGAAACTGCTCCAAGGTCAACATGTATGTCACTCAAGATGGGCTCGTCGATTTCAGGACTGAAGCTTGGGGAAAATGCAAAAGACAAAAGCTATTTTAGTTCTGTGAAGAGAGGTGAGTTT
The DNA here is from genome assembly GCA_014656515.1 of Oryzias celebensis. Classification (NCBI taxonomy): domain Eukaryota; kingdom Metazoa; phylum Chordata; class Actinopteri; order Beloniformes; family Adrianichthyidae; genus Oryzias; species Oryzias celebensis. The sequence continues at coordinate 13,039,316 of BNCR01000015.1, read as the reverse complement.
ACAGCCATTGTGAAGAATTTTACCTCTCAGGTTTAGGAGGTGGAAGTTTTTGTTGGACGGCATTGTTGAGTTCTGAGAAAAACTGTGGCTTTACGATGGGACAGCAACACAGCAAAGCTGAGATGGTCTGGAACAGGGGAGGAGAACATCAAAGTCTGTTTGAGGACAAACTTTATTCATGACGTTAAGGAAACAACTAACTTTAATGGTCACTTTAACAGTGGGCATTGCCAAGTGGGTGCAGTCCAGACTCCACGAGTTCACCAACTTCCCACCTAAAGCCACCAGCGCCTGAGTTAGAGATGCCTTCCCGTCATTGTCCAAGCATGATGAACACACCACAAGTTTCTGCTGGATCACTCTGAGACGAAAACAAAAAGGAAGAAAAACACACACACGAACTGAGCAATCTGAACAAAACAAGAAAAAAAAATAACCTTCTTCCTGTTAAATACCTGAATTTGCTGTGAAACACCCCAAATGTGACTTCATCCCCTGAAATTAAGTTCACAGGTGATGTCACACGCTGACTGCTGACAAACGTGCCGTACTTGGAAGCGTCTTTTAGAGTGAGAGTCTGAAAGTGAAACATGGAAGAAAGAAAAATGTGAACATCAACAAAACATCTGGCATAATTGTCTTCAAATAATCCCTCTCAGATAAGAAACACATTATTTTAAAACGACAGCTGATGGAGCAAAAACAACAATAAAAAAAAACTAAATTTGGAGGTCCATAACCTGGTCAGTTGCAGTCAGGTGAGCATGAGCTCTGCTGATGGACTGGTCACTTGGAAGAAGAATATCACAGTTCTTGCGGCCCACTATATATTCTTTATTACAGAGCATGTAGTGGGTTTCACCTGTGAAAAAACAGAAAAAACAAGACAAAAAAACAAACCTTATTGCTGGTTACACAATTTTTTTGGCAGGCAGTTTTCAGAAAAAACACTGGTTTTACAAAAGAAATGGACTATATCGATAGAATTTTTATGTTTAAACAACCAGTTTGGAATGCAATATATGAATCAACAACGTTAAATGTATAGAAAATATGAAAAATGTTTTATAATTCCTGTTTTGCCAGTTAGTTTCAAACTGTAATTACAGTTTTATGTAATTCTGGTTTTCAAAAGTAATTCCTTATCTTACAACATTACTGTCTCCAAATGTTGATGCATAACATAACTACAATATTACTTACGGTTACTTTCTTTTTAATACTGGCAGACGCACAACATTGTACAAAGAGACAAATGTAGCATAAGGAATTTGACATTTATGATGTGGGGCAATTTAGGATGAAAATAAATACTATCAACAGTAATATTTTAAGTACAGTGAAAACAGTAGAACAGCAACTGGAAGATCAACCCTCAACTTTATTCAGTTTTGTCTATAAAAAAAGAAAAGAAAAGCTATTAACTTAAGTCTCAGAAAGATTAAATGGTGGAAAAAAATAGATGTCAAATAAATGTAGGTTCAAATTACTACCTTAGTAGTAGCAGCAGAACAGGCGGCTGTTGGTTATTGGAAAAGCAAGACTACAGACATTTATTAGAACACAAAAGGGAAATAAAGGTCTATGAAGCTTAAATAATTTTGCCCTGGTACTTTAAGTTTAATTTACCAAAACACGAGTTATTTATAAAACGTACAACCTTGATTTTTTTAAAGCACGGTTTTTAAAAAGCTGTGTTATAATTAGGTTGCAGATCATGTAACTAGTTAAATATTTAAAATTAATTAATAATGCTACGCACTACTAGGTTAAAGAAAAAAGTAACGTGTTACTTATATTACTTTTGCATTAAACTATTCCCAAAATTGTTGACAAATTAACACACAGAAACAAAATGTTCTGTGTATAAAAATATTTTCTTGTTACATTTCTCCTCGGCAATAAATGTCTTTATCCTAATGACAATTCTATTAGTTACTCCCTAGAATGGGGACAGCATTCAACTTTCCTGGAACTTCAAAATAGGACCCAGCTGAAATCCTGTTTCATGCACCATTACTATATGTTGACATATGTGTAAAATAGAAACTCTTAGTTTACATAGAATCAAACTCAGCAAGTGTAGGAAACAAAGATGTCTAAGAAGGTAAAACTCAGTTGCGGTGAAGGACATCTGCAAGGCTGTAATGTCGGAAGAAATGTCATTTCCCCACAAATTTAAAAGTACCATAAAAGATGTCAAGCCAAAAACTGCTCATTATGAGCCATTGTGTAAATAGTGTCTTTTACCAATATAAATATAGAACCTTGGTAAATATTTATATAACGTAAGTTAGTAAATTTGAAATATTGGATAGGTTATCAAACCTAGCTTTCAAGTACTTTGAGAAACCCTGATTTATTTTGAAAGTACATTTTTTAAAATAAAAGTCCAGAGTTGATCAATCATTTATCAAATAAAGCATATGTTGTGAACAATCAAACTACACATCTTTAATTTACCAACAATAAAAATATATTGCGTCACGTTCTTACAAATATAAAACTATGAGTTTTAATTATGGAACTCTAGTAGAAATAACACATTGTTACATGATTTCAGTTGGGTCCTATTTTGAAATTCAGATCAGTCTGAAACTTTTTTGTGACATCACTAGATAGAATATTATCAGTGGCAAGTGAAATGATTCAGTGAAAACAAGGAGTTTGTATTTTACACATATGTCAACCTATACTAACAGTGCATTCATACATGATTTCAACTGGGTCCTATTTTGAAATTCTAAATCAGATCAGTCTGAAACTTTATTTGTGATATCACTGAATAGGAAACTATAAGTGAGAAAGGACATGATTCGGTGGAAACAATGAGTTTCTATTTTACACATATGTCAACATATGCGGCACACTGTTTTTGAGAGAGGGTTCACTTGACAGCCGTTTGACGAGCGTGCTGGCCTGACACCAGTACACATTAGTAACTGGGAACATACATCTGTGGAATAAGCAGCAGATCTGGAAAACTAATCAAATCTTTATCAGGGCAAGCTAGTGGGCATTAAGCTATTTAGTTTATGAACAAAACAGCATTATGTTCATGCAACTTTATCTTAAGTTTATTATATCGTTATATAGCTCTACTGTTGGGGTGTATGTACACCCCCGTTGCAGAAAATATTCAACAAAATCTGAGTGTACAAAAAAAAATCTCTTCCTCCAACTTCAGAGATTTATTGCTATACGTTTCCAGTTTAGCTAGCTTTGAATAAAGAAATAAACGTTTTAAAATGTACCTCCATTCTCCATGGGGCTCAATATCCACATTTTCAAAGCGTCAGGTGGGTTTTCATTAATTGAAACAATAAGATTGTCAGCAGAAATGCAATAACTTCGAGGAATGCAAACAGCAGATCACACACACTCCGCGCCTTCTACGCAGACGCGTCCGTATGACGTCACAAATCTGCGCCAACGTGTAAAGCCTGAGCCTTTAAACATCGACAGAAAAGGACAATTCTTTGAATTTGGAACGTTAATATGTCCCTCTGAACAAACAAACAAAAACAATTTTTTTTCATTTATAAATTTTAATTTGTATCATATTTGACACATTAGGTTACACAGCTCAAGGATATCTTTGTTTTTCTGAGCTAAAAAAAACATTCTAAGCCCCCCACCAAACTACAAGAAACGTGTATTTCCATTCCATTGCTCTTGTGGAGGGCTGACAGACTCGTGTATCCACTATGATGTGTTCGGCTTTAAAGGGTTAAACAGTCAATGTGTTTGGCACAATCATTGGTGAGTTTAGGGACCGCTGGGTTGAATAAATAGATGACATGCAAAACAGTCGATAGGGCAAAGAGTAAAAAAAAAACATTTTAAAAATCACTGCTAGCATCAGACAACCTACTAATACATTTGGTGCATTGAGATGATCTTATGAGACACATGGTCTATTTTATTTTATTTATTTTCTCTTCATATACCAACCAACACAACCATATATATTATATTATATTATATTATATTATATTATATTATATTATATTATATTATATTATATTATATTATATTATATTATATTATATTATATTATATTATATTATATTATATTATATTATATACAGATAATACAGAAGCGATAGGAATCAAAATGGTGGAGTAGTTACATTTTATGTAAAGGAGAATTTTGTTGCTGTCCTAAAACCAGACTTAATGGCCAGAGATATCAAAGTTATATGGTTACAAATTAATCTTCCATTTAGTAAGCCAACACTGGTTGGTTGCTGTTACAGACCACCCAACTCCAATGCAGAATATTTACCAAAAATGCAAAAACATGGAGATGGTCTCAAATAAATGTGGGGAGTTGTTTCTTCTTGGACACTTGAATTTAGATTGGTTTTCAAAAGGTGTTTTTTGTTTAAAAAGATCATTACAATGGCTAATACACGTGATCTTAAACAGTTCATAACACAACCAATTAAATTCCTATGGACAGTTCATCTAAATCAACCTGTATAGCAGTGGTATAAAGTACTTCAGTAAATGGACTTTACTTAAGTTATTTTTTTGTCTTCTTTGTACTTGTACTGAGTATCAAAAATATCATCAACTTTTACTCTCTACATTTTTGATTGAATATTTGAACTCCACTACATTTGAATGGACACTTACCGTGACTCATGACGTATACTCAAGTAAATAACTCAGCTGAGTTTTGTGCAGCACCTTGGTGCTCCAGAGAGCAAGATACAATGACCAAACAGCACAAATTACAATAACGATTGAAATGGTTATAGTATAATATGGTCATGGCTGTCATCCAGCTGCTAAAGTTGCACAAAGAGTTGTCAAATAAATTGTCTGTACCCACATAATAATGATGTGAATAGAGGTTGTTTAGTGAAAATGAATTAAAGAATAAATACAAAATTACCAGCAGAACTCATGAGAATGTTTAATAGAACATATCAGGGTGTTTTTACATGACAAATACTGACTAAATTTGAGGTCAGGGAGTAGAAGACCTGTTTGTTAAAGGCAAAAAATAATAATTTTTACACACTGACTGGCCACCACATGTTTCTCTCTTTTTGTTAATGTTGGATTTTTGAAAAAAATTTAAAACGCTTAATGTCTTGAGTATTCACCACCAATAAGGAATGCAATTCTTGCCGTTAATAAATGTTGCAACGTGTGTTTTTATTAAAATCATTGATAAATAAGTAACACAAACAGTAACATCCCAAACGTTTGTTCAAGTAGATATAGTAGAACAGACAAAAGTTTGTCATTTTTTTAGCTTGTTAAAAAGTTTACCTTTTCACAACTAAAAAAAGTATATGTATGGCTTATTTAATTGTTTAATCTTGTTAAGCATTGTGTTTTTGTGATAACTAGAATAAAGGATCATTTTCAGATAGCCATGGTGCTCCAGCAGTTCTGAAGTGTCCTCGTCCCCACAGGCAGGGCAGTTTATGGTTGATTCTCATCACAGCAACGCTTGTACAAGAGTCAGGTTTACGAATGACCTCGCACCACTCCGGATGATCAATGGGCACAGATCCACTGCAGGAAAGAGTGCAGTGTGAGGATTAATGCCACACGCAGTTTGAAAGTTGTTTTATTTTGCTGGGAAACTCACTGGTCACAGCATCCCACTCCAAAGGGCTCCATGCAGACACACTGGTAGCAGTCACTGGTGATCCATCTTTCTCCAATCTCATACACCTGTCCTTTGTGTTCACAGCTCCCTAAAAAATACTTGTTGCACTTAATTGAAGAAAAAAAAACTTCCTTTGAAAGATTGTAAATGTATTTTAAAATAAATAATTAATTTCACAGGTAGATTAATTCTTTTAAAATGTATTTTGTTTTGTAAAATACATCAGATGGCAAATATATCCAAATGAGGAATAGAACCAAAGAAAGTTTAAAGTTAAAGCAATTTGAAACAAAATATTGAAAAATATAAAGTACTTCTCAGCATATTTGTCTATTTATTTTAATTTGTGTTCTGCATTTTTTAGAATCCATAATCTGATTTAGCAGAATTAATGACTTTATGGTTTCATTCTCTTCATGTAACAACTCCCCTTCATAACAAAGCTTTTATAATTGTACAGTAAAAAAACAAAAAATAAATAAAATCTGCAGTGAACTGACACAAACTCACCTTTGGTGTTGAAGAAGCATTCACCGCTGTTATACAAAGACAAACACGGTACACTGGCTCTCAGGAACAAGAGTGAAGTCAAGAATACTCCTCCTATATTTGCCATTTCTAAAGAAAAGCATTGAACAGACTGACATAGCAGAACGTAGCAAAAAAAGACAAAAAAAAGTTCAAAGCCCTACCTGTTCCAAAGCTTTTTAGCACCAACTTGAAAGATTTTCTTTTGTCTCTCAATTGCTGTAAGTCCTCTTCCTCCTTCTCTTCTTTGGTCTCACCTCCTGCTTTATAGTCCCCCTTTTTGCCTGTTGGCAGTCTTTTCTTTCTCCTCACTTCCACTCTAAAACTGAGTCATTCTTCCTCTGGTCTTAGATATTTGTATCGCATGACAGATCTATCAGCTCCCACTCATCTGTTGTCTTCCTCTACATCTGCACACACAACACACAATCACAGAAATGCTTTATTATGGCAATATTCATCACAGTTATCCAGTGCTGCAGCATAGCATTGCCCCAGAGTATCCTTTCAGATAGAATTTATCTCAACAGATGCTGTTTTCCCCTTTGACCCTTTATCTATAGGACAATCATCTAATGGCCTTTTGTTCAACCTAGGAAGGTCAGGTGTTCAGGAATACAGAAATCAAACACTTTACCTAAGAAAAAAAAAAGACAAAATAATATTTTGTTAAAAAAATTGATGTCATTAGTTGTTAAACAGCAACAGCTTACTCTCTATAATCTAATTATAAATTTGGCAGTCACTGACACAGTTCATTTAGCTTCATGCCGTTTTATTAATTATATAAGTGTCATGTTTTTAAAAACTGTATTCTGTATTAATTAAATCAAACTCTACAGCATGCGTCATCAAGTGATTCATTTCATTTCTTTTTTTCATTTTGAGAGGAAGGGTTATATTAGCTTCACTGTAATTTTGTTTTTCTTGAAGCATAAGTACACAGAACTTGTTTCCAAAATGCATCAGGTTTGTTTATATGTTGACTTGTGAACTTCAAACGTTAAAATTTTGTGGTGAGAACGTAGAAGAAGTTTTCTTCTGACGACTCTTCCATGAAGACCATATTTGTACATGTATCTCTTGACAGTAGAACATTTTACCACAACTCCAGAGTCTGCAGGTCTTTCTGGAGCAATGGTTCAGTCAAACGGGTTTTGATTTGCTTTTCTCACAATCCTGCGAGCTGTTCTGTCTGAGATTTTTCTTGGTCGTCCAGATCTTGCTTTAACTTCCACTGTTCCTGTTGACTGACATTTCTTAATGACCTTCCGAACAGAGGATATTGGCATCCGAAAATACTTTTCTATCTTTTTATAGCCTTCTCCTGTTTTGTGAGCATCAACTACTTTCAGTTTCATTGTTCTGAACAACTGCTTGGAAGAACCCATGATGCTGATTGTTGGGGGAAGGTCAGATGACTCAGATTATTTCAAATCTTTGAGATGAAAATCACCTGGTCTTTGTGAGTGATGATTTTGAACAATCCATGACACTGTCAGATCTCAATTTTTCCAATGGGGGCGATGCATACTGTAAATTCTGCAGGGTGCCCAAACTTTTGCACGCATCATAATTTTATTTTCTGCTGTTTTAAAAGGGTGAATGATGGAAATAAAGCCTTTTTTTACATATTAAAAGAATGCCTGAACTGATGCCTTTAGGAGATTTTTTTAATCTTTCTTTGGGTTCTTTATGCATAATAATATAACATTTTATTCTGGGGTGAACACACTTTCAATCCCCACTGTATATGGATCTATTTGTCTGCAAGTGAAGGCATCAGAATGGAATGGAGTGGGGAGCTTGTGGACTCCCAAGTGTAAATTTTACAACAACACACTTTTTCCAAAGGCAATTTCTTGTTTGCTTGTTTGCTTGAACAAATAAATACTCATGTAATTTTAAGAATTGTTTTCGTTATATTTGTCCTTTATTATGAGAAAAATTCTACAAGAACATGTCAAAAACACCAAAAGCATAATTTTCAGTGAAATTAAAGAGGTAGACCATAGTTTGACATATTTGACACATTTATGCCAACAACTCATTCATATTGATTGTCACCAGAATCCTGTCCTTCAATACAAAACCCACTATTCTATGTGAAAGATGGTTTTGGAGAAAAACAACAGACACATTGAAGTTTTTCTAAGAGCAAACAAAGCTGTGTAAATGTCCTTTGCTGGAGACTTCAGCACAATTTTAGCAGCAAATCTGGAATACACCAGTAGGGGTCGTTGTGGGGCAGAATGCCCTGCAAATTGGAAGAATGCAGGTTTAAATCCAGCCTTTACAACTCATGAGTGGCACTGTTTACAGATGAAAATGCAAAATACCACATTTCTTCTAAATAGTGCATTACTAAGATAAAAAATGCACTACATTCCAGATTTAAGCAAAGCAAAAAAACGTATAAATAGCGACACAAAAGTTAAATCAATTAAACTTAGTGCTAAGAGTTAGTGTTGATAACACTGATAACATCAGTTTTTTTTTTCTAACTCACAGCTTCAGATGGCCTGTGATTTGGTGCATGCTTTCTTTGTTGGAATTGTGGCTTCAAAATAAAAGCCAATAGAAAAGTTTGTCTGTGATTGTGAGATGCAGGGCAACTCATTTGACTTAACTTGTTCACATCGATGAGCACAGTTTACATTTTGTGACACCCCCCCCCCCCCCCACACACACACACACAGGCATTGCAGAAAAAGCTTATCATCCGATCCCTAAAAATGGACAATTACATAATAAAATGCTCTCCTAACTTTTTTTTTTTTTCAAAGGGAAAGGCAACATTTTTATGACCAAATGTTCTAAAACCTGATAGTGTAAAGGGAAAAATTAGAAACTGCAAGAGGTGTGATTCATATAGAAACGGTAATGTTGTTCAATCCACTTTATTAAGGCAGATAAAAAAAAGAAGCATGATACGCAAGCACAAAACAAAATAAAATATTTTAAAAATTGCAAAGTTACCACTGTAGACACATCTGATCCCAAAGTAGGATTTAATAGAAGTCCAAGTTTTAACTTCGCCTCACTTTTGTCTGTTAGATGCCTTTAGGTGTGGCTGTGGAGAGGAATAGACTTAAACAGACTGTGACATTGTACAATGGACTGCATTTTTTCAGTTGTCAAGTGTTGTTTGTGGGTATGCATGTGTCTGGGAGGGAATATGAAAAGCAGATGAAGTGTTAAACCTGACCTGCAGCATCGGCCTGTGAGTTTTTTTATGTCACAGTGGGTTTCTGATCGTCTAAGCAGATAACGTTTGTTGGTTTAGAATGAATCCACAATGATGATGTGTCAATTCAGCAGCAAAGATAACATGAAACTGTAACGCTGGAGTGATACAGTTTGCTTTCCATGGCTGCTTACCTGCACAACCACAAAGGTCTCCTTTCAGAAGAAGAGCAAAGGTCAGAAGTCAGGGCCAGACTCTGTTGGAATATGTCTGATATTTAGTTGACATGATAAAGCACAAGAACAACCGAATATCAAACATATCACACAGCCTCTGGCAGGTCAAAGGGAGCCCAACAAACGGGAAAGTCCTGTACAGGAGACACACAATGCAGTTGGGACAGTTTTAGCAATCAGTCATAGTTCAACTATTGACACAAACCAGAAAAGCTTGCTTAGTAGCAGCCTTAGAGGCACGTTCAAAGACATCCTGATATTTGAGATCTACGTCTATTTGCCAAAAAAAAGTCTGTCTATCATAAGATATGCAAGGTAAAGTCACTTGTTACCTTCATCCAAACACAGTCACTAGATCCTCTTGATTAGATCAAACAAAAGAAAAACAGTTTCATTCTAAATAAAAGATAGACTGACAGTGAAGGCCTGTACATGCTAATGAAATGACACTTTCGTGTGAGATTTCCTTTGGTAGGACTCCATTTATATATACAGCCCTCTGACAGTGGTTGGGGGGGCGAGGGGGAGCCAAAATTTCCCCTGTTAGGAACATGCACACTCATGTAATTAGAGGAATATTGATCAGCAGTTGTGGCCTGCAGCCTTTCCTCCACACATTAGCCTGATCAATACATGTGATGTTCATTGTACTGTGAACCTTCACTTTCTCTCTCTCTCACACGCACGCACACTCACGCACACACGCACGCACACACCCACGCACACGCACACACCCGCACACAAGCAGTGAATAACTTTCATTTTTCTGTTATTGCTGGCAGGGAGGGCAAACATTATAGTTGCTTTCCTAAACACTAAACCCATATCTGTAATTTGATTCAACGTACAAGGACACAGATTTTGACTAAAAATAAATACATAAATATTAACAATCATTACTGCAATAACCTTTGCGTTCAGAACTTCGTTTCAAGCACTTCATTTGATGCTGGAACAGTGATGTGCATAATTTCTGAAATAGTGTAATATCTTTAATTAAAAGTGACAAACCGCAACTTAAAAACCATGTAGAAAAATAAATGAATTAGTTAAGTAAATCAAATTAGGGGTGGGATTTAAAATTAGCTCCCACTTCCTATCACGCAATTAATTAAAATTATTTTTTCACAAACTTTTCATGAAATGGATTCTATCTGTCATGTATTGTATGCATAAAGACAAACCATGTATGTATATGATTAATAATGATCATCATTTCATCATTTGAATGTGTATTTGTGTGTATATGAATGTGTATTTTTCTTTACTTTTAATTTAGTAATTTTCCAATAAAGTCATGATTAAATGTCTAGTTTAATATAAATCTATATCTCTTTTGTTTGTCTTCTTTGTCTTTCTTTTTTTCTTTTGATGGCTTGAAATAACTCATTTCCAAAGAGTTCCAAAGCTTTTTGCTTCACTTACATTGTTTTAATGTAAATAAAAACTGACATTTAGTATTGTTGAAGCCAAAAATGACTGAGGAATATTGTAAGGCAGAATTAAATCAAGCAAAATGTCCACAAAAAATGTGTTTTTTAATTACCCAAATGACAACTGAATGCATATATTTAAATGAAAAATAAAGCATTTAGTAAATTTTTTTCATAATAGAAAATATCTTTACACTTTTGATTTCTATCTATGGTTAGAATAACGAGTATACAAATGGACGTGTATTTAAGCTTATTTCTACCAGGATTTCCTCATAGTTCCTATCAAACTCTGAACAAACAAGAACTTTTGTGTGCTTTGCAAAGTAATTATAGATGTGTGAAAGATGTATTTGCACTAGATGGTTTTTCATTCCAACCTAAATTTAACATTCAGATTATTCAAAACATGGTCCACATCAATGGATGTTTGCTGAAGTTGAGTAATTATATTATTTCTTTGTAAAACCCATATGTTTTACATCAATATCATTTTTCAAAGAAATGTTAAATAAGGAACAATTTTTACATTGTGAATTTGATTTAAACTGTGAAATATTTTATAACTTCATTTATGCACTTGGAGAAAAACGAGCAGCACATTGCAGAAATGTAGAAAGGCTGAAGAGTTGAAAGTCACTTTGCCAGGAATGCTCTATCTGTTGTCTCTGAATCCACTCGGCCAGTGACCTTGTGAGACTATTAGGGCGGAATGATGGCCCTCTGCCTGCCTAATTGTGAGCCGGGGGGTGGGATTTTAATCTCCAACAGATGGAGGTTGTTGTAAGGTTCAGAAAAAAATAACAGCACTGCACAAAAATTCCTTGTAAACCCACCATTTTCAACATTTTTAAAGTAATTCTGCATGCCTCACAAGTTTTAGATGCTCCATCTTTATCTAGTTCTTTCTTCCTGCCAGCTATCAGACTCTACAACGCCTCATGGGCACTAGACAATAGTTCATGTTGTTATTAATTTTTAATTGCAGGGTTATTTCCCCTTTGAGGGATCAATAAAGTTCTATTCTGTTCTATTCTCTTCTATTCTTTAGTGAAGGTTTTAGGAATTATGACTCCAACATACATGACCAAACCATGTGCAGATATTTGAAGACAGTTTTAGCCACAAAAAAAAAAAAAAAAAACTGCCACAAGCTTTGTTTAACAAATTTGGAGTAATAAACAGGGAGGCATGACACATTTTCCTTCTACAATAAGAAGTTTTATTGCATTAACAGAGAGGAAAAGCACATTCAAACAGAAACAACATGACAGAGAATTAGACTCGTGCAAAAGTAAATATCCTTATCTAAGAATACAAAGAGTGAAGCCGGAGCACAGACAGGTTGTTAACAGGTTAACCCAGCACAGTTTGTTTAGGGTGAAATGGGTGCTGCTTTCCTGATAGTTGGTCCTGTATGTTCCTCTTAGCATCTTTCTTATTCTAGCATACACACACACACACACGCATACGTACTAGGATACACACACAGCCTGAAGGCAAGGCCACAAAAACAGCGAGTCAGACAAGGTTAAAAAACGATTATTCAATATCTGTCTCTGCATCGAAGGTGGAGTTGTTATCTAACAAAGAGAGCAAAAATGTAACCACCGCTGATACCTAATGAAACAAAAGGTCAAAAAACAGAACGTTCTACAGGATAACTCAGAGGAACAGATGCACGCAGAGCAGCACCACAGAAAAAAAAGGCCAACAGAGCGCTATCCTTTCAGATCCAGATCCACTGGTCCCACGCTGGCCTCATCCTTCACATTTACATGCAGTAAAATATCAAGCAAATACAAAACAAAAACACAAAAAGGGAGATGTCTAGTCTGCATAGCGCTCATCGCCTGTAGCATACAAATCGTTCGGATGTTTCGCACTGACACTGCTCCCGCTCCAACTATTGATCACTTCTAGTTTCATCTTCTGTCATTTCAATGATTCTCTGCTAGAGCAGAAGCAACAACAGTGTTCAGATTTGCACAAACCTAAATGAGTCAATGGACAAGTTCAGTGATCGGTGTCAGATTATGGCTACAACTGTAATAACAGATTACAGACTTGTTGTATTTATGAGCTTTTTTCTTTTAACTTGGATTTTTGTTTGTGTTTTTTTAATGCATTTCCTCTTCAAAGCTTGCTTTGTGGTGTCTGCTTAGCCTGGTCTAACTTCAACTGTTACCTTACATTTTTGTCTTTTGGTCTGTAACTCTTCCTGGCTCGATCATGTTTTTACTAAAAGTGATGCAGACATCCTGAAGGTATCCACATTTTGCTTTATACTTGTAACTTGTTAAAGTGTCCATCCTGTCCTGCCTCTATTTCATGCACTGTTTTGTCGTTTGGTGTGAAATTGTGAGTTTATTTTATATGTATATATATGTGTGTTATGCTATCACAGCAAAAAGGATTTTACTTCATTTATTTTTTATTTTCATACCTTATTTCATTATACTTACAAATTATTCCAACCTTTGACAGACTCACTCTTTGTTAGTGTAATTTATTTTTCAAAATCTACTGGAAATGTTCTTTCCTTAGGCGCATAAAGTGTTTCTTCTTTCAGTTTACTTCAGCTTTAAATAAACAGGTGGACCTTCAAAAGACTTACCTCTTACTAGTGAGTGAAAAGAGTGTTTGATTCTCAAAGCTCGGCTTCTGTTTGTCATAAAACAGCTGTATTTTGAGGCAGTGAACCACCACCACCATCAGAATGCTCAGTCAGTAAGTTGAAGTGTCTTCATGGTCATGTTTCATTTTATGCCTTTGAATAGCAGAACCATCTGTCCTACAACAAACACATAAAGTGTGTATCACGGATATCGCACTTCATGGGGCAGCTGTGGTGCAAAGGTAGAGTGGTCAACCTCTGATCGGGAGATTGCAGCTTTGGCCGCTCAAATATCGAAGTGGGCAAGACACTGAACCCCACATTGCTCCTGGTGGTTATAGGTTGGCGCCAGTGTTCATCAGCGGAGTTGCCATCAGTGTGAATTGGACTGTGACTGTAAATCACTTTGGGCCTTCAGCTCTATGTAGCTATACGTCATGTAAAATTTATCACAGGCGTGATGCATCTCCATAAAAAACTATCACGTTCAACAGCTGGTTTATTACACTGTGCTCAACACACTGAAGGAACTCTGAGATGTTTGTCTTTGGCTTTGACATTTCCTACAGTACAGTCACTTTTGTAACATATTTAGAGATGTTTGCATGAGATTCAACTAAAACCATGACGAATCATGTGTGGCCCCACATGACAACCATAGCATGCCTAAAACATCAAACATTTTAGGTTTTTCTCCATTGAGAGCAGCTACTTCCAATAAAAGGTTTATGTAAATGCTCAAAAATTCATGTTTGGGCTTCTATGTTTAAAACTCTTGTGTTCTTTGCTATGAAAGTTCCTACGACCGTTTTTAGGTTCTATGGACAAAGCGTCTGGCTATTGAACATGAGTTGATAGTTAAACTAGGTCGAACTTTGACCATCAGGGACTTGGATTCGATAGTGGCGTATGGGTGGCGTCCCTTTTAATTCACGGAAGTGGCAGCTGCTTGAAAATTTATCACAGAATAGAAATGAATAATTGCAGATTGTGCCTGGCTGGATCTATACGACACCAAGTCTTTCATATCAGAATATAGCGGTTAAGGAAACAGCCTGGAGCAAGATTTGGGAGATTTGCACCACTTTGGTATTCCGCACCAAGCCTCTTCCAACTGTAGGTAGCAGGCATGCGCTAGTGAACAGTAGCAAAAAATAAAAGAAGAAGGCCCTCCCTGCATGTCCAGTGTGAACATAATGGGCAAAATGTAAGTTCAGGAACACGTCTTAAGTGGATTCTTGAACATGAACCAGACACCAAAAGTGAACGGAACTTAACATTACACTCTCAAACAAAAAATTAACACCTACTCCTACAAACAGAATGCATTAGTACTGAATGGGGAAAGGCAATCATTAACAAAAATTAAGTAACTTATTGAGAAGTCATGATTGAACTTTACAACAACAATTACTTTTTTTTAATTTATTGTTACACAGTCCAAGATTCAAGATAAAGCCCTTTTTTTAAATTCATCTACCACTGCGTTCTGTCAGAAAAGTGAATTGAAAAAGTATTAGGTTGACAGGCCAGACCTTGAATCGAACAAAATAAAATCAGACTTCTCCATGTAAAACATATTCTGACATTTCATCGTGGCAACTTCTAGATTGTGTGTTTTTGGTTTTATTGGTAAAGATGAAAAGTTTCTGCCGACTTTTCAGAGAAACTGAGCATCATAAAGCTTCATAAAGCTAAAAAATACTATCATCACCAAAAAAACACGTTAGTTCTGGGAGGATTGCTGTGGAAAAGGTTTGAGCCCAAACTTTACTGTTGAAATATTCCTGTAAATTTGCAAACAATGATCACTGAATGACAGCGTATTCACCGGCTCACCAGTATGTTTTGTACAGTCCAACATGGAAAAACAGAGTGAGAATGTATTGCCGTTCCTTGTTTTAGCAGAAGAGAACATACTGTCCTCCTTGAAACACTTAAGTCTTACAAGAAATGTTGACAAATGAAAAATATGATGTGGAAATTTATAATTATCTGTTTTTCTTTTTTTTTTCACCTAGATGTCAGAAAAAATGTTAAAAGAAAGTCCATTCTTTGTGCTTTTTTCCTCCTCTTAGCTTTAACTTTTGAGTTATACATTTACACATTCTCATAGGAAATAAAAAACCTTGGTTTGGTAAGAATCTCATTGTTACTATATTGTAGACTTTAACAAATGTTTCGAGTTAAACGAAACAATTCTTACCGTTTGCCACAAGTTCAACCAGTTCAGCAGGTTGGGCAGAGTAGTTCATAAGAAATGAACCAAAGGTTGTACAGAAATAAAGAGTATTTAGCCAAACTCACTATACGTCCTGTGCGAGTCCACAGGCTGACCCATTTACATGCATCCATTAAAAAAGAAGGACCTCTTGAATGTCAGGTCAAGCACATCCCTTATTATCACAATCCTCTTCAACAAAATAAGGAAAAGGGTAGAAATTCTTTCTGAACACCACCAATCAGCAGCTTTGTTGTCCTGTCAAACCTAAAGTGTGCTGATTTTCATATAGAGAACAGGCAAACTATAAGAAAATCATTCATAATTAATCATTACATTGAAAAAACAATGTGTACATTTTGATGACTTGCCTAAGCTGCTGCTGAAGTTATGGTTTTGTATTTGTGATAGTTCAAATTTTGTTGTCAGAGAAAAGTGTGTGTAATAAAGTTTTTTGCAAAACACAATAAAAACCTGCTAGTTTAAGAGATTTGAAGGCCAAACTGAAATATCAAACAGCTTGTGCTTTGGCCCTACCCACTGATCCTGAGAGTAAACATAAATTAAATTTGGCACAAACTAGTCTGTAATACAATTGAGGGAACTGCAAAATGCATTCAGTTATGGAGTTATGTGCTTTAGATTCATCGGTTTCATCAGCTTTTTTTACCTGCTGACAATGTTCAGGACTATGACTCAAGTGATTCATGTCATTGTCGGTTTCGCCAAAAGCATGAAGTCAAAGTTTAGTCTTTAGATGGATGAGTAACAATACTTGTGGGACTAGATTGTTTGGTAAAACTGAGATGCAGACAACAATTAAAACCGAGCAAGTGTGATCTTTGATTCAAACACAACCACTGCTAAACTTTGTTTTTTGTCCAAAATGTTCCTTTTGTAAACCACTTATGGCTTCCTATCAGACCTGAGTTTTGGTCCGTAACTGCCTGTGCTGGATTCTGCTTGGACTGCTGATTCCACTCAGCTGCCTCTGAAGTCCCAAAAACCTGTCAGGCTTGTTGGATTCTTTCGTCTCTTACTTTCAACAACTACCTCCCAGTTTGTGGATTGCCATACTTTCACTACTGAAACCCCGGTGCCCAGGGACAGCAGAACCCTCTCGTTCACTGAAGTGAAGCTTCACTCCTGACTACTGAGTTTGTCAACTCCAGAGCGCCCACTGACGCCCACATAACACAGCACCAGCCCTTTGTGGTCCTTCCTGTTAGAAAGCAATCCCCCACAACCTCTTCTGGCCGACCTCAGCTGGGCCCTGTAGACGAAAGGTTGCCTCAAACCTCAGATCTGGGCTGGCTTGACAATGGGACCCCAGTCCAGAAGCAGATCCTGATGTAATGTATCCATAGGGTACAAAAGAACCTTTCTTAGTCTGTTTTAATGTGCCTGCCATGGGAGACCCTGAGGTGGAATTTGCCCGTTATGCATAGCCCCTATGACCACTTTACCTCTCAACTCCCAATTAAACTGACAGATCTTGGAAAGAACTACATTAAAATCTTATTTTTTGGAGAGAATTCAACTCATGATTTTAACATATTTTTCATTTTCATTGATCCTTTTTCACTGTTTTGCTGTGTTGTTTTCAGATCAACAAAACCTCAAATATTTTTCTCAAATTTTATTTTTTCTTATTTCATATTAGAGCACATGTTGCTACATTTGCAGGCGTTTCATAGTCAAATAGAAATTCATTTTTCTGCTGCACCTGAATATTTAGTTGATCTTTTTTTAGTATATAGTTTTCCTTATTTTCCCTAACCCAACACTCCAGATTGAGCTCACTGGCTCTGCAGAAGGCTGAGGGTCAGTCACTGTCAAAATAATTTACATCAGGTTTGCTGAAGCAGAGAAATAAGCAAAACATGTACGCCAGTAGTAGTAACAGAAGGACCTGTTTGTGTATTTCTGTTTCACCAACCTTTTGTATGAACTCGCCATAATAAAAAAAGAAATATTCCCCAACTTCAGATAACAATGTCAATAAATACTTTGGGTTGAACAAAGCATTTGCTTAATCATTGTTGAGAAGTCAACTTTGGTTTTGTGTATTTTTTGTAATGTTCAGTGAAAAAGATGTTTGTCCAGTGCAAATTCATATTTATTATTGACCACCAAGTGCATTGATAGCATATAAAAATTATTTACAGCTCTGCAAGACAAGGTCACCACTTTAGAGAGAGAAAGAAAAAATATTATTATTAAACAAGGCAGTAAATTCCTGTCTAGATACTTCCTGGAAGTTAGAAACCTTCAGACGCCTTAAACCAAAAGCAAATCTATAAATCAAAAAGAGAGTAAAAAACAAAAATTAGTAAACTACCATTAAGTCCCAACACACAACACACTGGTGTCATTTTTTCTGCTATGAAAAAAATAAATACAAACATAAAAATAAAGCTCACTTGCAGTCTTTTTCAGATGGTCTGAGGATGATCACGAGAGGATTTATTGAAGTTGGTAATAAGATATGAGAGATTGTGAGTGTTGACCTATTCAGGCTTAGCTGCATCAAGCTAAATTTAACACTCATCTGAATGCACATGTAAACATCAAAAGGTCCACAGTCTTTTCTTTCTCGTCACACACTAATGTTTAGTCAGAAGCCCAATTTTTTTTCAGTAAATATGTTGCAAGTTAATTTTGCTGCTGCTTGGACCACATTTCGTTTTACAATAGCAAAGCAATGATTGTCCTTCCAATTGTTACCTTTGATTTTACTTGTAATTCAAATTAATAAATGTTTAAAGAAGACTTAACTTTCATTATTTATGACACATTATCAATTGAGTACTGTGCATAGTGATATAACTTTGCCAGCATAAAATACTTGGTAAAGTCTAGTCAAGAACCAAAGTTGAGAATTACAATACTATTTTCTTTGGAAATGTCACTGTTGCCATAGTAAAATGTCCAAAATGAGAATAAGCAGAGTGGAAAACTCTTCCACCTTATGCATTCAAGCGGCACACCATTTTTATGAAATAATAATTATGTTAATGTTACTGAACTTGTAGTCTGTCTCCACACAAACCTGCAGGAATCAGGTAAACTCTTACATTCCTCAATACGTAACATATTCTTCTTTTTCCATTTCACCATCTTTTGTCAAAAAAGGAAAAGCCTAAGACTAGATTGATTTCATACGTTTTCTTGTGGACAACAATAAGTTTTTACGGCTTTTGCTTGACTTGAGGATATCCTGTAAAGTGGATTGTCCTTCATTATGGGTCCTCATCTCCGGGCCTCTTTCTTTGGCTCAGGGACCTCCGCTTTTGCTTCCTGTTTGGGGGCCTCCTCTTGTTTGGGGGCCTCTTGTTTGGGGGCCTCTTGTTTGGGGGCCTCTTGTTTGGGAGCCTCTTCTTGTTTGGGGGCCTCCTGCTTGGGGGCCTCCTGCTTGGGGGCCTCCTGCTTGGGGGCCTCCTGCTTGGGGGCCTCCTGCTTGGGGGCTTCTTGCTTGGGGGCTTCTTGCTTGGGGGCTTCTTGCTTGGGGGCTTCTTGCTTGGGGGCCTCTTGATTTTGTTGTTTGGCCTCACCACTTTCTTTGAAATGGCACATATTTCTTTAAGGAAAAGATTATCAGTAAAGAACATAGTGAGTACAAATATTCAATGTTGGATAAGTCCGTTATTAACTATTTGATTTCAGAGAAAGGGAAAGTATACCTTGCTGGCTCTGGTGCTGATTTCAAATGGTCGCAAACTGCGCTTTTTCCTGCAAGCTGCTGCTGCAATGCAGCAATTTCCGATTTCCAGACACCAGTTTCTTTCTCAAATTCACCTGTGAGTTTTGCGAGGAGAAAAAGCGAAAGTAAAAATAACAATGGATTAATGCACACTATGGATTAAACTTTTCATCTGCGTGAGAAGGAAACATTGAAAGAGAAAAAATAAACAAACTAGAGTAAGACGAAAAAAAGCGTTGGTTCTAGTAGGTTTCCTTACCTTTAAGCTTGTTCAAATCCGTTTCTGTTAACGCCATCTGATCTTGAGAAGATTTCTGGAAATGGAAGATATTACCGTTAGGATAGTTAATTAAAATAAACGACATTAAAAACTAAAAATGCATCTGTTCAAATAAAAAAAGAAAATGCTTGGTTTGATGCAGTTTAAGCATGGCTGGGAACCGACAATCAGCACAAATAAGATGAGATAAGATGAGGATTTTCCAGTATGTGCAGAGAACAGTGACATGTCAGAAAACATGTCTGTTTTTTTCAGCCTGAGTTCCTCATGGGGTCACATTCCCACCTGATTGCCCTGACATTCATTGGAGGTTCCCTTTGTGGAGTCCAGTTTGGTCTGGAGGATGACTAGCTGCTCCTCCAGGGTCTTCTGCTCGCCCTCCAGCTTCTCCATCGTGTGCTGCTTCTCTGCCCTTTCATTGAGGTAGTCCATCAGCACGTCGTTGGTCACCTTCAGCTTGATCTCCTGAAACCTCACACGTTTGTCGTCCTTCTCGTGGTCGTTCCTACGCATTCTCATCACCCCCACCAGAGCAAACGACACCAGCAGGGTCATGGGAATCACAAACTGCACCTTCATGGTGTGCAGGAAGTTGTTTGGAGGCTGATTCCGAAACGCTTCGCGGCGCCGGGGTGTTTTGCCTTAAGGTTTACCTGCTGTAGCGGAGGCTTTCTACAGTTCCATGCGGGTGTCCGCAAGCTCCTCCCTGTTAACAAACTAAAGTTATTGGAGCACGAACAGGTGAATCAACTTCACGTGTACTGGGGAACGGCTATGTTAACTATTTGAAACGCCCTCTTCCTGCATAACTCACAGTTTTTTTTCCACACATTTCTGAATTTTAATTTAGTTTTAAAAATTGTATAAATTTTGGACTTTATTTTAAATAAATATTAAGGGAATCCGTGAAAAGAACCTAAATATTTGCTAGCTTATTTGATAAATTAGCCCAAACAATTTTGTAATTCAAAACTTTATTTAAAACAAGTTAACAACTTTATTTAAAACAAACAAAAAGTGCGCCACAAGGGTTTTAAAAGTACAATAGTGACATAAAAATATTTAAAGTGGTCACATTTTCTGCAGATATATATATAATTGGTGGAAATAAGAGTCGGAGAAACCAGGAAGCAGGAGGACCGTCACGCCCCACAGGTCGAACAGGTAGATCAGGCTGACATCATCCTCCAGGAAAGAGCCTGATCCTGCGGAGAGACTGCCGGGTACCTGCGGAGTAATCACCTGCGCTCAACACCTGTCCCCGCTGAACACCCTCCCGAGATGAAGGTCGCGGTAGTTTTAGCTCTGATCAGCGCGGCCGTGATGGGGGCCATGATCTTCCAGACGCTGCGCCAGGAGATGAACCTGCGCAACATGAGGAACCGAATGGTGGAGAGCTCTGTCGAAATAAAGAGAAAGGAAGCCTCCATCGTGGAGATGAAAACCAAAATCCACGACATTAGGTCAGCGCTGGAGAAGGTCAACAGTAAAGTGGAGGAGCTGAGGAACAAGAAGGCAGAGGCGGAAAAGTCATTACAAGAAGCTGAGAAAAACCTGGAGACCTGCAATGGAGAAAAGGTAACACACAATTACTAGATATTATTTATAAATAAACGATTAAAGGCATTTTTGTTCAATTAAACGGTTCATGTGCACATCTGCATTTTAACTGCTTACAAATATCTCCTCATGTTTTATTTTTAGGTCAAAACCGACAAAAGGAAGGCAGAACTGGAAGAAAACTTAGCCCAACTCAAAAGTAAGACCGATAAATTACAGTTTCTCCCTTTTTTTCCTTACTTGTAAATTATTTTTTTTAAACAAAAGATATCATGCAATAGCCTAAAATTCACTGTTAATTGTTGAAAATTGTATTTCATTATTCGTTATTTTTAATAATTACCTAGAGAAATGATTTCCCTGGTTTTTTCTGTCATATCCCCAGCTGACCATGAGGAGGCTAAAAACAAAGCCCAAGAAGAAGTTCGGGCTTTAAAGGAGCAGGTTTTAAACAGAGACAAAGCTCTATGTGCTTATGCAGATATGAGCAAAGATGAAGCTCGGTAAGAAATGTAATCCCAAACCACTTCAGCTCCTAAATTACTTGATTGTTTCTAATGAAAGGAAAAAAAGGAGATATTTTTTTATAGCTGGCAATAAATTCAGATGTCATGGGGTCAAGTATTTTTGCATCAAGAACAACAATGTCCTGGCAATGAAGGATGATGTATTTAAACCCCTAAATAAAAGCTTTATTGTTTTTTCATTTTCTTATTTTATTTCTTCAGGAAGCTGTGTGGAGTTTTTGAAGAACCAAAATGAAGTCAACCCAGTCAACTTGGACAGTTATCAAACAAACCAGCTCTGAACACACCATTGAACTTCACTGCTGGCGTTGAAGAACCCATTTTCTTATATGTTGAAGACTGGGTTGATCAACATCTCATTCCTGGATCAATGAGAGAGACTTCTGAGATGGGGAAATGACTTTTTGTGTTATTATCAAAGGTGACTGCTCTGGTTTTGTAGGAATTATTTTGTAAAATAAGTTTGTAATTATTTGCAATTATTTTCATTTGATGCCTTGCCTGTCATACACAGCTTGTAATGTCTACTTTTGAGTCATATAAGGTTCCTGGTCTGCATTGTTTGGATGCCCTTATGCGGATCTCTACAGCAGCCGTTTGCAAACTATCTCATGTTAAACTAGCTTTACCTTGTTCTTTGGTATGTTTTATTTTATAGAGTTGAAACATCATACTGGATTCTAAAAATATAAAATCATTGGATTGAGAATGATAAATTAAAGTAGAGATCTTTTGTTTTGGCTTTTGTGTAATGCTTTTTTCTAACTGTTATGGTTTCTGACGTTGTTTCATGACAAAAATATATGCTACAATAGGTTTATCTGTAAGGTTGTCGCTTTTGTCATGCTTGAAAAATCTTTGTAAAATTTACTTTTTTTTTTCTTCTTCCAGTTGCTGAGTTTTCATTGTACTTAAACTCACATGAGTGGAATTGACAGCTGAGACTGACAGTTTTGAAGGAATGACGAAAAAAACAAAGAAACCCACATGGTTTTCTATATGTATTTACATTATTTAAAAAGTTTACTTGGAGTTTATTTTTAATCATGAATAACTAGCATAAAAAAGTTGCTGTCATTTTCAGACAAAATCTTTCAAATCGGTTAAGTAAATTATACAAAAAGATTATTTTACTGTTACCTTCATATTTAGTTCACCAATCCCCTTAAATGGCTGCCAGAAGCTTGTTTAGATTTGAATAAATATTTGGTTTTCAAAAAAGGCATATACCCATCAAATTTTTTTTCTTTTGAATTGTTGCTAATGTTTATTTGAAACAACTAATATTTGAGGTAAAACTTTGTATAATTCAAGCTCCTCAGTGAAATGTGTACATGTCTATCTTTAATTCTTTGTGCTGGCTTTCTGTGTTTTCAAAATAAGGCTGACAGGATTTTACTTGCGATTTCAATTCAAGAGAAAATGGCAAAAGAACAAAGAAAAGTGGTATTTAAGGTAGTAGATGGTACTAAAAAAATGTTCCAAACCGTTCCAGCAGTTTTGACACAATATCTTTTCATTCTTAATTTGGTAATGCTTAATAGTCTCCATTATTTACATGAGTTTGTGTATTTACATAAAAGTGGCAGTTGACAAAAGGGTTTTGCACGGTAGAGCTGAGGATATGAAAATGAAGTTTTGTTACACATCAGATTAAAGGAATTCATGAGTGTGTGGATCACAGATTTGTGTGAATTTGATGATTTGACAAAAGGGATTGCTGAATATGAGGAATTAGGTTTATTCCTCCCCACTGACATCCCTTAGCAAAAATAGCTTTCTTCATCATTGTAAAGGTGGACACTGCCACACTGTGGATATTTTTCTTTTTTCTGTCTTCATTTTTTTTTTATTAGTTCATTAATTTTTACTTTCACAAAAACTTGCCATAAATCTAATCTTTCCTCACTAATCTCTCTCTTCTTTTTCTATTATAGGCTACACTATTGTAAATTATGATTAGTGGGTAAGAATGGCAGTAACATTCACAATCCCTTGGGATTAGCTCCCAACTTTGCTTTTGTGACTAGCTTGTATATTTGTCTTAATTCAGAGAATTCAAAACGTTTTCAAATAATCAAATGTATTTAGCTCAGAAAATCTACTGCTCCCCTTTCCAAAGGATTACAGGTTCTATGTGGCCCCTTATGCTACTGCCCAACTATGTGGCCATAAGGGGTTCTAAGTCTGGGGACCCTTGACCTGGGATCACTTATGACCTATATCTGTGTCTGTCTCTGTATCTGTATCTCTTGAAATTTAATAATTTTAAGACAAAACAAAAAACACAGTTGTGCCCACCCTGAATAAAATACAGGGTAGTGTCAGGAGGAGCATCTGACGTAAAACTCTGCCAAACCATGAATCAGTGAAAGCTGATTCGCTGTGGGGCCCCTGAGGGAATGTGCCAAAGGGTGAAGAACAATCTCAATTTCCAAATTTCACAAAACCCTGCTCCAGAATGAGTAAAAAGAGTTTTTTTTTTAAATGATTTGGATTCCCAACCACTGCTCAAAAGGGACTCCATCCTTTTGCTCCCTGATGTATTGTAAGTATGTAAGATTTTTGTTTCTTATTTCTTTTTCAAGTTTGTGAACTGTGTTCATCACAACTTTTATTTATTCTATTTTACTCTTTTTGAAAGAGCAATATAAAAAATAGAAAGCAAGTTTACTTACTATAAAGTGTATAGTTCTTGATAATTCATGATAGTTTTTTTTTTCTAATTTCCGGTAAAAGAAAATGCAGTTGTTATTGTTGTTTCCTCGTCCGATAAACTATAACCTACATAACTCTGCTCTGACCCCGCCTTTTAGTGTGATTTTAACAATGTTGATATGGGCATTATTACCGGAAATGTTTTCAGTTGTTTACAGCCTATCACAGTGCACGCTTTTAATCACGTGGAAATGACGCAAACTGAGTCCTCATGCCGGCCGGAAGTTAGATTGTCATCGTGACACATGAAAGTCACCGCTTAATTTCCCAGAGAAACTCTGTAGGAGGGATTTTTGCGTTCCTGTGGGGCTGAACACACTCCTGTGTTCAATATGTTCAAGAGGTTTTTCACACCTGATACGTTTTTATTTCAACAACTGTATTTCGTAACCGGTTTATCTAACGAGGCGTTGGACGTTTCGAAGGACAAATAGCTAAAAAAAAAAGCTATACAAAAGAACAAACAAGCACGTCGTATCTGCGAGAAGTAGCGGCGATAACAACAATTAGCGACCTTTCACTCCTTTAAAGATGGCAAAGAACCTCGCCAGAATACTCTGTGGCTGTGGGAGCCTCGTTCCATTCATGAAGACTTCCGCGCGCCCTCCTCTCAGCAGCAGCATTCCTGTCAGGACCCTGGTGGTGAGTGGAGCCATCAGCTGTTCGGGGAACGTGCTCGAATCAACCCCATTTGAATGAGCTTTTGTCTGTGGAAATCGCCAGCTCCATATTACTGTGACAGGTTCAATGTCTCCCTCTATGGCTGCACCTCCAGCGACATGTTAGGTTCCCTGTGGGAACATTGTGATCCATGCTCATGGAGAAGGTGTCCAAGAACATCAGTCTAATGTTCATCTTCTCCACTGCATCGAATCTAAGAACTAATCCGACTTTCAAAGTTTTATTAAATTGATCATGGTTTTAATGCTCTGTTTTCTTTCCTTTTTGTTATATTAAAGAAATGGCAATGGAGGTTTATTACTATACCAGTTTTAATATGTAAATGTATGTATCAAACCAGCTGAGGAATAAATTGCAGCAAAAAAAACGCATTGTAGTCGCATGTTATAATGACTCGTGACCTATAAAGCTCATGTTTTGTCCAAAGTATCTGCACATCTGTGTGCATCTTTAGGAATTCGGTCCGCCTGCTCAGTCCTGTCCTGCTGTCTCAGAGAACGTCTTTAACTGAAAGATCTGAAAACATTTGATCTCTTTATCACCAGCAGATGCTTCCATCGCTCTTCAAGTCCAGGGACTTCAGCCTGCCCAACTCCTCATGGGGGGAGGAGATGATGCGACTGTATGAATTTTACAATGGTCAGTCCCACATAGAAACAGAAGGGGAGGAGAACCAGGGGAGGAAATGGAAGAGACTGCCAAGCTACAACCGTTCACTTAAATATGCAGCAGGTACAAAAACATTGATGCTCATCTGTTTTTAAGAAATGAATCCTGTCTCATACTACAGTTTCATCCTTTATAATCAACATTATCTGTTCACATTTTTACTATTGACGTATTTTTTTGGGCATCTAGAAACACAATACAGAGTAGCTTTTATGTTGTTGTGACTGTCACACAGGGCTGAGGTATTCTTGTTTTACTGGCTCTGCTAGTTTCATCAGCTTCAAAGATTATTATTCTGTAGTTTGGTACAAGATAGAAAAAAAAACCCCAAAGATTCTTTAAGATAAGTTGAATCTATAAGAATCAATAGTTACAAAGTCAAATTACTTTTTGTTTTTCTTGCTACTTTGGCTTATTATAAAGAAGTTCCAGTTCCAAATGGAATCAGTTTCAAATTTCAGCCTGTTTTCCAGAAATTATTTAATGCTACAACTACTAGTACTATTATTATTATTAATAATAAAATTGATGATGATGATAATAATAATAATAATAATAATAATAACAGCAATTTGGATTCCACTGGGAAGGATGGATGGAAGGACGAAAGGAAGGAAGGAAGGAACGAACGAACGAAGGAACTAACTAACTAACTAACTTACTTACTTTAATTGATCCAACGTCAAAGAAATAGATTTATCATAGCTCAATGAAAATAATACAGAAACAGCAGCTAATGTAATGTAAAAATTGTATTTTATCCTGCATTGCATCTTGGTTAGCCTTGAGGTTTTTCTTTTTATTTAACTATACTAAGTTACTTTTGGACAAGATTATTTTGAGACATTCATTTCAGTATTATTTATTACAGTTGTTTCAATGGGCTTCATTCTGGTATTTATACAAAAGAGCATAAAGTTCTTATACAAAGTTCTTAAAAACAATTGCTGGTTGCTAAACTAAACCAAACGGACTAAGCTAAGCTGGGCATCGCCACCCTTAGACCCTCCTTCTCTGTAAGGAAAAACCTGGAAAAAAACAAAACAGATTTTGGGGAAAAAACAAGAAACTTCGGGGATGTCCACATGAAAGAGGGATCCTCTCCCAGGATGGAAAAGAAAAAGTTTATTTCACGAATAAAATGCAATTCCAGAACATATCATTTCAATAATTTTACTGTATATACAGTTAGGAACTGTAGCTTTTAAGAGTCACTTTAATAAATAATAAAAAAAAATGTTTTTAAAAAAAGCAAAAACATAAGGATAGTTATTAGGATGGACTCACTGCCTTGAGTTTCATTGGCTAAACAAAAACATGCAAGTTTTCAGCTTTTCATATAATGACAAATATGTCCTTTTTTCCCCTGTCACATTAGGTGGAGTTTATTTGAGCAAAATAATCCAGTCTAAAGCACGTCTGTTCACCCGAAACATCCGTGATCCTGGGGCTGCGTTTGAATATGTTCTCTTTATTGATAAAGGAAAAGAAAGGTGTGTGTGCATTTTCCAAGCAGGACACTTGCTGGAAGGCCCTCCAGGGTGAGATAACTTTTCTTATCATCATGATTTTAGAATCAGTCCACTGTATAAAGATGTTGATGAGGGCTTTATATCTGATTCTTTTTAAGTTCAAATGAAGCAAACTCTCACATTATACATAAACAGGTATTGTCTGTCATGTGCTGTAGTTTAGAGTGTCTGACTGATCTAGTATTTTTTCATATTTGTCATAATGATAAAACACAGTAAATATAAACATTTGTTGCTTCCTTTTCCATGCTTTATGTAATTCCAGACATGTCCACGGGGGGGCAATAGCGACCATGATTGATACAGTAACTGGAACTCATGCATCTGCAATTTCTGCTCCAGTTCTGACAGCCAACCTCAATATTGACTACCGCAGGTAGAAAATGTTATTTTAAGATTTATGTTGTATTTTTTTTTCCTCATGAAGAACCATATGCATTCAAATCTTATACATTTTTTTTTACGGACAAACAAAAATTAAGTCATTTTTAGCATTCAGATAAATTAGTTTTATTTGTTGCAGCTGCTTTCTCTGTGTTTTACGTACAACTTTTCAGTTGATCTGCCTTTAGCGTACTGATGTGAAATGTTTTGGTACATTTTGTGATTCCCCAGCTGACACTTGTTTTGAAAGCCTTTTAGTCTTGACATCCCCATTCTGGGTCAGCTTGACCTAACCAACTATTTTTCTCTTTTCAAGCCCCATCCCACTGGGAAGCACAGTGCTGATTGAATCCATGCTGGAGAAAGCTGAAGGCAGAAAATTATTTATTTCATGTAAAGTGACGAGCACTGATGGCTCCAAAAGACACACTGATGCAACAGGTAAACACACTTTCCCAAATTTCAGCTCAATAGCTTTGAGCTGCTTTCACACTGTCACTGTGCTGTTTTCTTTCCTGCAGCGCTGTTCGTGTCGGTCAGTGTCAGTCATCTACTGAAAGGATGACAACAGCACTTCAGCCTGCCACTAACAAATCTGTTACAGATGTGTGTGTGAAGTAAATAAGAGTCCTTTTGGTTTGAAACATGTACATATGTTCCACAAAACTTTGATTAAATATAAATATAACATTGTTTACTTTTAATTATAAACTATGAAATTAACAGTTTCTGCCAAATTCTGTTTAATTTCACATACCTTTAAACTCTATTTAAGATTTATTTTATTGTAAAACACAATTGTATTATTTTAGAGTATATTGTGACCTTGAACATGAATGAGCTGTACTTCTATTTGCGGAGTATTTCAATAAACACTCACCCGGAGTGCAACTGAAACAAGCTGCATTTTTTGTAGTTGTTGTTTTAGATATATATAAAGGACAAAATATTAGCCTTTTTACCAGCCTTTTGTCCTTTTTCCTAAACGGTTTGCATATTGCCAAATGTATCCTACTGGTAGAGCGTCTGCCAAGAGATTTGGAGATTGTGAATCAAAACCACTGTTTTGTCATACTAAATACTTTAAGAATGGGGCCCAATCCATTATGATTAAAAGGTTGGATTGAGGCAGTGGGTCAAATGCAGAAAACCACATTTTTCTCACTTCAGTGTGTGACAACAGTGGGACTTCAGCTGTTAAATAAGACTGGTGGGTTTTCACGCTTATGAGGGTATCATGACATAAAAAATATTTAAAAAAATAGCTTTTAAGATTCATACCATCACATCAGCACCTGAAATTCACTCTGGCACTTTGAGCATGAATCTACAGTGAGATATGACTGAGGCATGCCACATTGTGCTTTGATAATGAACATCATCTGCACCACACATAATCCTCCAGCTCTAGCATCGCACTCAGACCACAATCCTAATAATAGAATACTTGTGACAAACACCTGTGTTCCTTACATGCTCCTCAAATGAAAGAAGTGGTGTCTCTGATCACACCATTGCTATGTTCTATTAGTCCTAAATGCAAAATCATCTGAAGGGATGGTTGCAGAGTCTCCATATACAAAAAACAAGTTTTGCTTTATTTTAAGGACAAAACATTAACTTCTTTTGAATAAGTTTGTTGAACAACTGTAATTATCTGGTTATCTACTATTTACTTTTAGATGTGTTATTATTTAAAGTTATTGTTTATAACCACATATAGGCCTTTAACTCTAAAACTGTAAAGAGGAAATTTCTTTCAAAAATCCATCTTAAGTTTTGAGGATTAATGTTAATAGTAAAAACCACTCCAGTTTGCACACGTAAACTCCAAATAGATTCAGTTCTCACATAGTTTGGTCTGATCTGTGGTTTGTGAGCATACACGTTTTTCACAGCATAGGTCTGGTGGTCTTCTGAGGGCCCCTCACATCTTTAACCTCAGTAAAGTACAGATGGAAATACTACCTGCTTTAAAAAAAAAAAAAAAAAAAAACGGACTAAGTGTGCTGTTTTTTGTGTGTGTGCACGAGTGTGTGCGCGAGTGTGTGTGTGTGTGTGTGTGAGAGAGAGAGAGAGAGAGCAAGTGCATGCAACATCCAAGATACCATGTAAAGAAAAAAAACTTGTATTCACCCTAAAGAACCATGTGGCTAAGATGGGTTCTTAAAACTAAAGGCAGGTGGGGCAGGAGGCATTATTTTCTTGTTTCAGTTAAAACCACCAGCAGCGGAGCATGTGCACTATTCCCTTTTATTGCTAAAATTCATTCATGGTGAGAACAACAGTTTCACAAAAATTTCAAACTTCCTATTTTACATTTTACCAGTTTTTCCAAGTATTTGACCAACTTTATTTTCTAGATAAAATCATTGACTGTAAAAACAGATTTGTTTTATGTCAATGGCTAAAACCACAATTATACAAACAGAGCTGGAAAAACAATGATTCGACTTTTCACAAGTACATTTTTACTGTCAGCCAATAAAGCAGAACTTCTAGAATACATTTTAGGAAGGTCTGAGTGAGTTTTCTCAGAATTGGCTGATCTTGAAACCTATTCAACGTCAATGGTAGCTTTAGACTTCACATTATTTGCACGTTTTCTGGCAGGACCGATGTTTTTATATTTTATGGAGGACGACCATGCTATTTGTATGAGCGTTCAACCTCGGATAAGACCAGATGACCCGCTGAATTTAAGCAGATTAGGGAACTAAGCGGAGGAAAAGAAACTAACCAGCATTTATTCAGTAGCGATGAGGGAAGATCCCAGCACTGAATCCCTGGACGGCGGGCAGACAGGCCCATGAAACACGGGACCAAGCATGGAGTCTAACAGTTTGTGTAAATCTTAGTCTGTGTGTGAATATGTTGCACTTTGTGCAAAAATATTAATACCACGGCCTGGATCTTATTTCCTGATGATCATATTTTTCTTCTTTTCAAAATCGGTCCAATATTATGCATTTTATGGTAATTTTACTGTATCTTCTAAGCCGTGTCTCATTGTTTTTATCCCATTCCATAATGTCATCTTTACTCTGTACGTTTCTTGGAATGGTAAAAGGCTTGTGTGCAATCTCTAACAATATATATATATATATATATATATAGGCTTAAACCTTTCAAAATGCCAAGTTTCCTTTCAAGATGGCTGCCCCATCCCAGCATGCAACGTAGTTGGTCAGGCTGCACCGTTCCATCAAAACACCAATTTTTCCTCAATATTTTTAACTATATGTATTGCAATATGTTTATTTCGGTCACGAACAGCATTTTGTTTTAATTATTACCAAAAAATTAACTAAAAGTTTATCTTTTCTTTTGCACCAGTGTCCAAGTTGCACCCTAAGCGTGCGTCGTTTTTTATTTTAATAATTTCAACTGAACTATATGGGTTTGATAAATTGGATTGCCGCATGTAGCCCACAGTTTCTTGATTAATGGTGCAGAAATCAGCAGCAGCAACAGGAGATTATATTTCTCAACTGAGCACTTCAAAGCAACACCCGATCCGCTGTTGTTACGTAACACTCGGTGACATAACACTCCAGGCTAGGCCTGTCCACGGAGGGGGGGTGAGTGCTGTGGCAACGGCCGGCCGGTCCAGTGCACCCTCTGCACTGTTGCCACGCGGGAGTCACTTCACATCCACACCAGAGGCGGGTTAGCCTCCTGTTGGCTGAGAGAGAATTGGGGGCAAAGAGGAGATGAAGGCCGAGCTCCGGGACCCCTAAGGACGGAGGAGAGATGGCAATGCACGCCTTCAAATGTCTGCGCCGGCCAGGGCGCTAGAACAACAGGTGAGTCCCGCCGTGGATGGATCAAACAGCTGTTAAAATGTAAGAAAATTAAAGCCAACTGACTTCTTGCACTTTCTGTGTGTGGGTGAGAGGGTGAGTGTGTAGGGCCATCCAGTGTTTTGACCAGAGAGTTATGGAATATGAGGATGCAGAGCTGACTCCCACTGACGCCCCCACCAAAAAAGGTACGTTTCTGCTAAATTAGTTTTCATTTTGGGGGCTTTTTGGGGGCTTTTGTTTTCTTACTCACCTTTTTCCCACTCACATACAGTTGCCTTTCCTGCACTTCCAGCCACTCCTTGCTCATCCATCCTTACCCCAGTAACCCCTTTCATCCCTTTCACTGTGTAAGGTGCTGTTAGTGGGTAAGAATGGCAGTAAGCCTAAATAATCCACAGGGATTAGCTCTTACTTTTGCTGCTTTTTCTGGCCATTGCTTTTCTATTCAAAGCTTTTTCCAGGCTATAATCAAAGCATTGCTGTCACGAGGGGATAAGACGGTTCGCCCTTCAGTCATGGAAACCTATTGCTCTCCTTCACCACTATACTCTGGAGTCATGGCAACACTTAAACCGGCCACAGATTATTTATCAGACGACCCCTACTGTGTAACATTGAGGAAAAGTCGGCAAGCTCAGAACCACATAGTCTCCGCTGCAGCAGGCTGTAATTGTGTAATTGCATGCTTAATCGCATCTCTTTATTACACTTCAAAGTTTGAAACTGTGTTATTTTCTCTCTGAAACAGTTGCAGACCAGATTGAGACCTATTTGTCTGCAGCCTCAATCTAGAACTACTTTCAAATTGAAAGTTTGTTAGAAAGCACACAGTTTTGGCGGAAAAACCAAAAAAAAACCAAAAGAAAAAAACCTCTAAATACACATGAATGCTAAAGAGAATTTCATATAAAGTCATAAAAGCTACAATAATGCATAATTTTTGTAGTTAGAATAAAAGGCATGGCTGCCACAGAAGTGCCTAAATGTTTAAAATGTGGGTTCATTTCAAAGCAACTGAGTGTCAAACATCAAATGCAGACATATTTTCCATTTTTTTAACGTATTTTATTGAATACTGCATGAGATTTGAATAGATGAATTCAGTTGTGTTCATGTTAGTGAACTGTGGAGTAACTGTCAGTGAGAAACAACAAGAGACAAACACGCTCATTTAAGGACAGGATGCTATAGATAAAGCTGTTAATCCAGCGTTGAGCCCTAATTTTGCATAGAACAGATATTTCCGTCAGTAATTTTGAATGGAAGTTGGTGTCTAGCACGAGCCTGAACAGTTTATGTACACATCAACCAAATAGGAAAGAGCATTTTAACAGGATTAAAGCTACTTAAGGAGAAAGGAAATGTTAAAACTGGTCACTTAGGGCTTTACGGCTTTAGAATAAAAGTGTATCAGCTTACCTATCATGTCTTGAAACCACTTTGTTCAGGTCACAGATTCATTGAGAATACTCTTTCTCTGTTGAGCCTTCTTTTTTCTTTTTCTTTTAACTGATGAGTGTCTCGGCTTGAGCGACTACTGTGGGTGTCTTCACGCTTTTCTTAAATGCCACAGTCTTTAGCGTCAGAAAAAAATGTAATTTAAGACCTATGGCTAGACTATCTCTACACATTCTGGATTTAGGTTTGCACTGGTTGTTGCATTCATGAAACTCAGTAGAAAGCATCACTCGTCTTTGCAAATATTCAAAAACTCAATTTAAAAAAAATCATTTTTAGTTACAGAACAAATAATTTCAGCATCAAATAAAACACTTGTTCTCTTAAAAGTAGCATTTATAAGCCAACCTATTTGTAGCAGTAAATTTTCAATAAAAAGATTTTTTTTTCCACTGCAGTGAAACTATAAACTCACCTTTTACCGCGTTTTTGCCCACCTGTTAGTCGTTGACCCACAAGCAAACCTTTTACTAAGAAAATGAAAAGTTCTTCACACTTGGCGACAACCTTGGATGATTTGCATATAAAAGGTGATTTTTTTTTTTTTGTCTTTTTATAGATCAAATTTAAGCAGAGTCAGACATAAAAGCTCCGTAAGCGGATATAGTTCCACCAGAGTCTTCTCCACTTCTGACTTTTTTTTGTTTGGCTGATTTTTGATTTTAATAATACAGTTTTCAAAATGAAAATTTAAAAAATGGATGTGACGATTCATATCTTAGTCTTCCCTCATGTTTTTATTAATTCCTTTCAATAACCTGTTTTCATTCTAGCACTTTCATCACTATTTTTGTCATGTTGTTGTTTTTGCAACGTTTTTGGTCGGGGTTGTTATGTAACAGCAACTGTCACTTCAGCAGCCAGCTTAGACTTTGGAGATGAGCGATGCTGATGTTTGTGCCTCTGCACAGGGTCCACACTCCTCCATGGTGGCCTGAATGAAAGGTGTTTGTCAGATACGTCCACACTGTGCCACAGTTAGTGTATTTTCACATTTTAGAAAGTTTTTGGAGTTTCTTTTATTGCTCAATTATAATCGACTTAATTAGTATTGATAAAATAATACACTTTGAAAGCAAATCAACTAGTGGATAATTTTATAGGGGGCAACATAGCCAATTTTTACTGAAACCACACAGATGACATGTTTGTGTTCTTTTCAACACAAAGGAAAGGATGTTTTCAGTTTTTTAAAATCCCTCCTTTTGATGTGAAAAAAAGATTATTTTCTTCCAACACAACTGAACGGTATTACTTAAAACAACTTATCAGTTATTTTTGATGCACCTTAGCATTTTCCGTGCACGCTCTGCCCTGCTTTCATTCCATACTTTGTGCTTATGAAGCAAAACTGATTTGATGAGGGCAGGGGAACAGAGGAAACCACAGAGGACTTGAACTGGCGCCAGACAAAAGGACAGCTAACGCTACGCCTTCCATTGATACTTATCTGCTGTAGCCTTTAAACCCATCGAGCCCCCTTTCTGTTTCTTTCTTTTTCTTTCTTTCACGCACACGCAACTCCATAAATAAACCCGCTGGGTTCTGAACTGACCCTGTCTCTCCACTGACCACAACTCAATCTCTCAAAACTGTGGTCAAACAGGCAGACATGCACAAAAAGAGGAGCGATTGCTTCACACACACACCCACGTTCCACTGTCGTTCTCTGCGGGGTGTAGGAAGTGTCTCACAAACATATGAGATAAACAAAAGTGTAAAGAAGAATCCTCTACTTTCGCACCTCTGCCACTGTACTGCTTTTATCTGCCTTGTTTTTGTACACCCCCAAAAAATGGAAATTTATGACTCAGCATTCAGTATCTTCCACACTTTCATTGTTGTTTGGGTTCATTTTTGTTGCATTTTATGAATCATGTTGTTTTATTTGTGTGATAAAAATTGTTTTTTTTAATTCTTTGATAGAGGCTGTTGTCTTTCAAGCATTTGGCTAGAATCAGGGATCAAAAATGAAAAAAAATAATTAAAAATTCAATGAAGATGTTCCTATTTTTACAAGAAAAAAACCATCACCATCTTTTTCTTCTGCAGGAGGCTGTTTGTCCAAGAAGACCCATCTGAGTAAGTTGTTTGTGTGCGTATGTGTGCGCGCACGTGCCATGTATGACATGGCGTGTGTTTGTGCTAGATATTTGTGCATGCATTGTGGTTATTGGTACTTGACATGCAACACTGCACCTGCTTGCATGTGCACGTTTAAGCAGACAGTTGTGCTGCTGAGGCGGGATAATTAGCAAAACTTGGGGAGTGTTCTGTGCGCTGCACCTGTGCTTCCCTGACCTCTCTCCGTCACATACACACATGCACAAACACGCACACACACCAGTTAACTTTGGCATCTGAATGCAGATGCTAGTGATATAATCGTGTCTTTTTTTAACTTTTTTTGGTCTAACACTCTTTGCCACAACCATAGCACACCTGGTTATTTTATCAAGTGTGGAGAAGATGCTAAGATGCCTAAAACACATCGCTGGAGCAAAACGATCACAAGTTCAGTCAGAAATGACTGTGAAGAACGAAAAGAACGAAAAATAGTTCTTCTGAAACTTTAGAATCTCTGTCAGCCTTGCCTTCTTTAACTCCTCATTTGAAGGCGTAATATGTCTATTAAGAAGGATTATGCTCAACTCTTTAGGTAGATGCGTGGGACAAAATAACGTACATTTTTCTGCCTTTACCTAAACATTTAACTTTTCAAGCTTTCTGCACTAAATACTTTCAAAAGACAAATATGTTTACTTTAAATAATTCATCTTAGAAGTATAAATATCTTGCTTATAAAGAATCTGAGGAATTCATAAATAGTTTGACTTGCCTAACAGTAGATAAGAGGGCAAAGGTAAAAGAAATAAAATGAAAAAAACAACTACTTACCCCAATTTATCAGGTTCAAGAATCCATTTTTGTTTACCTCTGACCTGAACACACTACTTTTGTTTTTAAAACTTTAGTTATTCAATATTTATTAGCACAAAAAAGGGTAAAATAGTTTGAAATCTTAATTTGAAAAGAAATAATATGGTAAGATTACCTACAATATGAGCAAAAGAAAGATAAAACCCACTTTTAAAAGATGATAATCTAACAATTGAAGGATCTAATCTTGTGTTTTGCTGAATTACCAAGATTAGAAGCAAAATCTAGACTGAAGCTTCCATTACATCCTTAAGCGTACATAATTTTCCCTGTGTCTTCTAACTCCCTTTAAACTCTCACAGAGACCCCTATAAAGTGATTATTTTTGTTCTGATGTGTGATAAATACTGAAGGATTGATGACAATAGAAGTATGAGGGGAAAAAAGTACCTTATGAAAAGGAAAAAAAAGCACAGACAGGGGAGAGTCCCCCCCTCTTTGTGTTTTTTTCTTCTCACACACAAACACACAAGCACGCAAACTTGCTAGCAAGGGAGGTGAGGCGGTGACTGTCACTCAAAACTCTGAATATCGACACTGGAGCAGCAGTGATCACCTGAAGCGGCTGTCTGAAGGACCAACGGCAAAAGGAGCTAACTTCACAGAAAAAAGTGACAGACTGTTAGACAAAGTGAGAGGACAACAGAGTTTGTGAAAGTGGGACAAAGATCTGACACAAGTGGAGGAGTGAGGATGATGCGAGGTAGGGATGAAGTCCTTAAGTGTGTATTTGAGTGTGTAGGCTGTGCAACAAACGATGTTTTATCAACTAAATCTATTGCTGTCCAATTAATTCTTATCCCATGGATTTTTTTACATGCTGTGGTTTAAGAAGTATCTGATTTGTCTGCCATTATTTCAAAGCTTTCATGCAAACCTTATTTGACAATTTATTAACACCATGACACCAAATATTTGACCTTTTTTAGATGTTCCCGCTACTTAGGGGCTTTAAATTTCTTTCAGAAACAGTACAAGTGTGAAACAAAAGTACCAGTTTAGCGCATAAAAACTGATTGATCTCTTTCGGGTCTGTCCAGACTTCTAGTTGATGTGTTTCAGTTCTATGTTTTGGTTGCATGACTCAATTTTCAGCTCCTTTTGATGAATTTATGATTTGAATCACGTCTCACATTTGTCTATCCTATGTCACTCCCACATATACGGTGCACCGCAGGTATTGCACTGGGCACATTTTACAGTGTAGAAAGTAAAGCACAATTGAAAGTCATTTGCAAAACCAGCATTTCTTTTGTAAAATTGTGCATTTTTTTTATCTTGGGGACTATTTAAAGCGCTTTTTAAAGTAAAGAACAAGCAAAAATGATCCAATTGACTTCACATGCTTTAATTCTTTTCAGTCTACCTAATCTCTTAACGTTACACTGCAAGAATGCATTTGTTCAAATGGAGCGTCTCCACATTCAACAGGATGCAGAGGAAATGCAATAAAGAACATGAAGAAAAATGAACTGGTGGGGTGGAAACAGAAGGGAAGTGAATTGAAAAAAAAAAAAATCACAAATCAAACTGTTTACACATTTTCTTGGCGCACCATGCAAATGCGCACCCGTGCAAACCGACGCATTTCTGCACACCTGCTTTTCAGAGGAGGCCTACATGTAGCCTATCTTTGTTCCACAGCTGCAATGTGGGAACTGCAAATGCAAAGGAGAGGAGAGCAAGTAGCAGCTTATGAAGAGGTTATTTAATATAGTTTGTCTTCATCATCACTACAGACAGGACTTTACTCCATATTGCTTGATCCACAGTGCTCAGAGGATCACTTATCTTAACTCACCTCCTTTACCAGAAAGGATTTCCTTGTTCCTCACGCACAGCACTTCCAAAGCAGCAGAAGCACTTGGTTTTAGATCAAAGGAAACATCAAAATCACAAGTGACACATCTCCTCCCCAATATATGGTAACTGAAACGCAGCAGTTGAGCTGATTCATAACCCTCTGCCATCAAAACGTAACCTCCGTTCTACACCTCCAAACTCAGAAAAAACACTTCAAAGATTAATATGGCAAATTTTGTGTCATTTGAGCTTCAGATTATCCATAAAAGTTCCTTTCGCTTTTAAACAATCTTCTTTAGTGTTGTTTCCCCTTCACCATTTTAAAAGTTTTTGTACTGGCTAAATAAAAGTCTTTAGTTACCATAGTTGGATCCGAGGTCATGTAGGCTACATGTAATTCCAGCAGGGACTCCACTTCTTGAGGATGCTCAGGAGGAGCAGCCGGGAGGGGAAGCTCCTGGTAACGTTCCACAGAGAACGCATCACAGCACGGTACGCAGAGAGACTGGCAGTAGACAGTAGAAACTTCACAGCTGAACACAATGAGACCCCAGACAGACTCTTTCCCGGACTGATATTCACGTCAATGATTTAAATCAAACTAATATAATCTGCTCATTTAAGTCCACAAAAAGAAAATTCTAAAAAGATTCACTGTGTAAAACTATTGGTTCTTTACCTGACCCATTCTGCACAAATGTAACTGTTCATCCAATTTTAGTCTGCACATTTCATGATTTGGATGTGCATGGATAAACTATGTTGTGTGTGAAGGTATATTTGTTTTGATTATAAAATGGTCCTCCTTTACAGAGATGCTGGTTACATTTTGGAATGACAAATTCCAAATCCTAACATTAAATCAGTTTTTCAGCTTTTATTTTTGTTTTTGTTTTATTTTAAGGGAAAATAAATGTATTTTTAATTTTCAACAACATTGCATTTTATGTTTTTGTTTTCTCCAGTTTAAAGTTATTCTCACAGCAGTCACTGATTTCCAATGATTTAGAGCTTCCAAGTTTTTTTTTTTTCGTTGGAGGACAAATTAATCTTTGCATTCCTCAAATTGTTCCCTTAAATATTTTTCTAATTTTTTTTTATAAATGAAATTTTTAAAAGAAATGGCACAATTTTTAAATGCAGGTATTTTTCCTTGCATTTGATCAAACTTTAATTTTCACAAAACTGAGGCTGTTATGATGAAAGAAAATATGTTGCTTAAAAATTGTAATCTACACAAAACACAAAATATAATCTGAATTCTACTTTTAAGAGTCTAAGAAATGTATGAAGAAAGAAAATGCAATTTTAGGGCAAAAAAAATCTGACTAGCAATAAAGAAAATATAATAAATCACCAACTTGAATGTTCAGTCCAAATTGATTTTGAATCTATAAAAACAAATGATTGTGTCGTGTGAATGCATGTGTTTGTGTTGATGTTATTCCTGTATACAAAGGGACTTTGTAGACTTGCTTGCGTGTACAACAGTTGTAAGCTTCCGTCAAAGGAAAGTTGAGGTTTTCTGTCCGTTTACAGTGCAAAGAACAGACTGCTGACAAGTGGATTTCAGATGCTTTGAGTTCAGACTGATTGTAATAAATATAAATTGTTTGTCAACTCCCCAAACACTCACAACACACATACACACATACACAGTCAGTACTTTGTTTAGTAAAAAAAAAATCATTCATACCTGGTAATCCAGCTTTGTTGCAGTGATTTGTATTGGTTGTTGATTTAATTTTGCCATCTTTTTAAAATCATCTTTATCTTCATTGTAATCTAACTTCTCGCGATTATTGAATTTGATCGTTTTTTTTGCAAAAAAACGTAATTTCTCAGTGGATCTTTCTGTGGCTTTGGTGCAATCTCTGTCTGTTTTGACTTTTTTTTGTACAAATGAACTTTAAAATTACAACGTGCTGCAACGACCATTGCACAATGGAGATTGCTTGTAATAAAGGGGACTATTGTGGGCGGACATCCGCAAAATCAACATATAAGAAGTTTATCCAGTTTCCGTGCAGTCTTTTTGAGATCTTCGTTCTTTTATCTTTGCATATACACATATTTAAAACAAGTCTCTTCAATAACCGATCTTTGGAAGAAATGTAAAAGTTAGAGTTTCAGTCCTAAAATACACATAACCAGTTCAGGCACTCCAAGTGGGCAATTACATCTGGAAACAGGTGAGAAAAATCCAAATTTAATGTTTACATTTTTAAAATTTCAGCATAATAAAAGTATTAAATGAACAATATTTACATCTATTTGTTTCAGATTGAGGTTAGTAAATAATTGATCCTTCCAAATTGTCATACAAAGATTATCAGACCATCTCTGAGTTGCACAGTCTTGGCATGCTTTGCATGCGGAAGCGTGGGAGGCAGCACCCTTTTGCTTTCAGTGACAAATCAGAACCCTTTTTTTATCGCAGATCATCTACTGTACTCAAACCTCTCCATCTTTGTCAAGTAGAGCATGACTAAAGTATTGTTTTACTGTCTTTATTTGACTAAACAGGCTGGTTGCTCCTTTAATCTCAGTATGCCACAGCAGTCTGCATCAGTAAATCTCAGAGAAACAATTTTGGGGAAAAAAATCAATAGTGTAAAAACATGCTGGTATTGCAAGAGCAAGTCGCAAAACAAACTGACTTTCAAATAAATGAATTACTATTAAAATGAACAGTAAAGATCTGCTAATTTTGTATTAGTATTACTTTCAGTATGTAAGCAATTATTTTTTCTTTTAAAGTCAATAAAGTACAAAATAAATATATTTACATTTATATGAACAAGGTTCTTCTAGTTTTTTTGCTCATATAAAGTTTTAAACAAAGACAGGAAGAAATGTGTGTTGTGTCGCTGTTAGCTACTTTAAAAAACCCAATCCAATGAAAATCGTGTTTTTGGTGTTACATGTTATAGTAACTTATTTCTGGTGACAGAGGACATTTATAAAGAAAATTGAGCATAAAGTGGCACTTCTGAGAATGTCTTTATTCAAATTTTTGTAAATCAGGATCAAACAAACACTGCATCTGGAAAAGAGCTTATTTGTGACACAAAATATGATGGGCGGGCCAGAAGCTCCCTGCTCTGCTCCATTCTGATTCATCCACTTGTAGACAAATAGATCCATTATCTTCATTTTTCCTCGTCTGAACTGGCATCTGGTTCAAAACTGTACAGCGAGATAGCTCCGATTTTGCTCGCCATTTTTGTTGCACCAGTAATGTTAAGTTGGGGATTTGAGTAGTTGTAAGCCAGTGAGTAGAGTTTGTAAACAGAGAGCTCTCAGTAACGTGGAGGGGAACGGGGTTGCTCCATGCTATGGGCCCCTCCCACAGCTCAGCTGTTGTGAGCCGATGCTGCTCTGCAGAAAATATGTCCTGTAAAAAAAACAACACAGGTTTTTTGATGTAGGCTAACAACTGCATAATCATAATTTAAAAAGCTACTCGGAAGGATATAGATCAAAAGATGATCGGAGTGGATCTTTAAGAAGGATTAGGCCACATGTTAGTAAAATGAAACAACGCAGCTCCAATTCAGAAACTGTTCAAAATTCTGGTCTTTCATGAATATAAAATGCAACAAAAATCTCTTTGTTGGTGTGTAAGTTAAAATATGGACATTTCCAAACCACACACACCCACACATATATATATATATTTTAAACATTATGCATTATGATATTTCCACTCTGAATTTCACAATGCTAATGTAAAAAACAAAAGCACTTGTCACCTCAACTACGGCACACTGACACACAGTCACTCATAGATTTACCTAAAAAAAAGTCACAGATGAAGGAGGGAAAGGTGGTGCGGTGGATTTATCTCACCATCTCTCATAAACTCACACACACCAGAAGTTGATGAATTCGATAGGTTTTTGCCTGTGGCCAGATATAACAAGATGACACCAAAATGCCCTTAACTGCTTCTCATCTATATTTGCAAACTTTTTAACTGCAGGTTGTAGAATTTAGAAAAAAGAATGGAAGGATTTAATCTGCATTTTGCTTTTAAAAAGCTGCAGGATGTTTATTTTGAGGAGGTTTGAAGTAGTATGAAGTTTTGGAGTCTGATTACAGGGAGCAGGGAGAGGTTGTGAGTTCTAGTAGATTTCCTGTTGTGAAATGGAAAAATAACCCAAAAAAACAGTCCAACCTGTACTGCACCAATATACTTTACTCCATTTAGAAGTAGATAACTTGGTGGTATTTCTAACCTCTGTTTTGTGAAGTCATCTCTCAGCACGGTTCTCTCTTTGTCAAAATGTAATTTTTTCCGGCCTGCGTTTGCGCATTATTTAATTTCACGCTGCCGGTACTTTCAGATGATCCCTGTGGCTCCAAATAAAGAGGGCACACACTGACACACTAACACACACTTGCTGACACAGTTATGCACGGAAATGCAAATGCTACTGTATGTAAGCAACATCATCACGCAATCACAAGAGGACATCGCACTGTCAATGGAAGGAAGAGAGGAGATCAAATGACTGCAGAAGGGATTTGCCGCAATCCAGCCTGCGCTGGTTGGATGTCTTCTCCACATCAGGAAAATGGTGTGTGACCTGCAAAGGTGTTCGACAGTTCTCCCTGCTTTTGACTGTGGCAAAAATTGCCATTAAGCAAAAGATCAGGGGTTAGATAAGGGGGAGGTGAAAGGGGGATGGCCATTACTGGCAGTGAAGAAAGGAGAGCATATTACTGGCAGTTGTGTCCTTTATGAGGCAGATAGAGAAGAATCACAAAGTAAAGAAATGACATTAAAGGCTCACAGTCAGAATGAAAGAGAAGTCTGGCTACCACTTGAAAGATACCTGAGGTTAACACGTTCATATTATTCGCCCTTCTCCATTTGCAAATATTCCATGTCCTCACACAACTCTTCTTTCAAATTTCATTTGAAGTTATTTTGTTCATTGTTATTAAAGTAAAGAGGTGTTGGGGAGGAAACTACCTTTGGTGTATCGTGGTCACGCAAATGCTGATAGATGTTGGAGGGGAAGTACAGCCTAAGACAGATACTGTCACCGTGGGAATAACTCACAAGTCTCTATTTTGTGAGTTTAAAAAACAATGTGCCACAAAGAATGTTCAAACACAGATTATTAAAGACTTTTTCTTCCATTTTTTAATATTTGAGATGGCTGCATCCTTGGTTGCCTCCAAATTCTTTTTTATTTTTTGCATCTGAATACAAATCTAATGTTGCCTCCTGTGCTTTGTGTGTTTATTTAGCCCAGATTGAAGTTATCCCGTGCAAGATTTGTGGTGATAAGTCTTCTGGAGTCCATTATGGAGTCATCACCTGTGAAGGCTGCAAGGTGAGACGCCACAGCACAACTTCCTCACCTTTAGAGCTCAAGGCTTTTAACATTAGATTCTTATTTCAAGAAGATACGCAATAAAGCTTCTCAGCTGAGCTGATGTTGAGCCATTTGAGGTTCCTCAAATGAAATAACAAACATGACATCAATATTTTCACAAGGGACACTTTCCCGATTCTTCAGTTGTTCTGTTGTAACTTTTAGTTTTTAAATCTGTATGTAATCACTCAACAATAATCTAAACCAGGAGTGATCCATTTAACTACTTAATCTAGGTATGTCAAAGTGGAATAAATTATATAAATAATCCTTATTTCCCCTTTAATTCTGGAGTCTCCCCATAGATGGTGCACCACACATAACCAATGTCAAGACTTTGTGTTGTTTTTCTAATCTTCATGTGTGTTTTCCGAGTTTTACAATCATTTTTTACGATCATTCCAACACCTCATGAACACAGCATTTCTCTAAGTTTGAGTTTTTCACTGAAGTACTTCAACCTATTGGTCTAATTGGCAATAGAATTTTAAAAAAAGCCACGAGTCAAAAAAAAAAAAAAACTTTGTAAATGTTCTGTTTTAAAATACATACTGTATGTTCATTTTCAATCCAAATGAAAACATGTTTTCCTCCAGATTTAATGTCATTTCTTACTAATATGAGGTGGATTACCAAAGCACGCCATGGATCTGGTCTGGCCCTTCTATCAAACTTTAGAACCCTTCGTGGCCCATGAGTCAAAAAGTTTGCCCAAACAAATGCTTGTCAAACATGTTTTATAAAGACAGAAAACACTTAATCAAATTAACGTATTTTACCTGACGTAAGGCACAATGACCTAGCAGGTTCTCTAGAATGGAATTACGTGTTTTTTGAAATTTCTTTCTAAATGAGGGCTGCACGGTGGCGTAGTGGTTAGCGCTCTCACCCGACTGGTGTCTTTCTGTGTTTAGGTGTGCATGTTCTCCCCGTGCATTTGCAGGTTATTTCTGGGCTCAAAAACACGTTTTATGCATTAATTGGTGTCTCTAAATTGCCTTCAGGTGTGAGTGTGTGGCTGTGCAACAGACTGATAACCTGTTCAGGATGTACCCCACCTTCACCAAACAGTAGCAACCCTGTGACCCCAAAAGGGATTTAGCGGCTTCAGAAGATGGATTATTCTAAATGAAATTGTCACTTGGAATTAACAAAACAAATCAACTAGTAGAATAAGATCAAATGGCACGGAATAAGTAAATGAATATCCGAATTTGCAGATTTGTGTGCTATTTTTGGTGAAGATTTACTATTTAGGAGTTTTCTAGGCTCAAATGCAGATGTTCTGTTTAAAATGTTTGTTTTTAAAAGTAATTTTGTTGTTTTTTTTTTTATTTTAGCTTAAATGTAACTGTTGTGTTTTGCTCTGTCAGGGATTTTTCCGGCGCAGCCAGCTGCCCACTGTGTCCTATTCCTGCTCCAGACAAAGCAACTGCCAGATTGATCGGGCCAGCCGCAACCGCTGCCAGCACTGCCGCCTGCAGAAATGCTTGGCACAAGGCATGAGCAGAGACGGTGAGGCCAGGCAGATCTGCACCACCACACAAACCCCTCCTTTCATTTCTTTAGCTTTTTTCACATGTTTTTTTGCTTCATTCTCCAGCGGTAAAGTTTGGCCGGATG
Organism: Oryzias celebensis; assembly: GCA_014656515.1. Taxonomy (NCBI): domain Eukaryota; kingdom Metazoa; phylum Chordata; class Actinopteri; order Beloniformes; family Adrianichthyidae; genus Oryzias; species Oryzias celebensis. The sequence continues at coordinate 12,994,388 of BNCR01000015.1, read as the reverse complement.
TCCAAGCGGCAGCGTGACTCTCTGATCGCAGAGGTGGAGAGGCACCGGCAGCAGCAGAGGCAGCAGCAGCTTCAGGGAGACAACCAGGTTGCGCTGTCCTACTCCACCAAGAACCGGCAGGACCGCTCCCCGCAGCTTCACCAGTCCATGGCCACAGCCTACTCATACCCTGGTGACCCAGACCTGCTGCCCCACAACTCTGACGTCCACCCTTACCATCAATGCTGTCTCAATGAGTCACAAGTTTCCGGAATGATCTCTCCTATCTCAAGGTCACAAGGGAGAGGAAGCAACAGTGGACACTCTGATGTTAGAGGTGAGGTCCTGGTGTGTGTGTGTGCATTTTTATTCATCCTGATCTCCTCATCCTTGATTTTTTTTTCTGCCAGGATTTGAATCCAGACAGCAACCGGATGATCTGATGGCTTTTCATTGCTACAACCCTCCAGAGGACACCTATGCTTTCTATCCTCATTGCGTGCGAAACATCGGTGAGACATCTGCACACTTGGGCAAATAAGCTAATTCAATGTTGCCCCTCTAATGCTTTTGAACGCCTTTGCTTTTCGTCAGAGGATCTGTGTGCCAGCATTGTGCGTTCCCACAGAGAGACCAGCCAGTACAGACTGGAGGAGCTGCAAGCTCTCAGATGGAAACTGTTCTGCAGAGAGGAGATCCAAGCATACCAGAGCAAGGCGAGTAATCCCGTTTCCTCCTCTGCGTCCTTTTCCCACTTCTCAGGCCTTCTCTTGTGCGATTTAGACAGTCTCAAAGCAAAAGGCGCCATTTCGCATGACTGTTTGATGAGTCAGACAGAAAACTGAAAACTTCTTTCATCATTTTCCCTTTCCTATCTCTTTGATCACCTATGCGGTGACAGGAGGTGAGTTTAAGGGACTTAAAAACACTTCAAGAAAACACAGAAACTCCATCTTTTTAGATCATAAAGTTGAGGCATTAATCACCATCTTATGTGGGATGACTTAAACACCGTGAGTGTATTTTGAATGTTGCAGAAAAGCCTTTTGAGAGGAGAAAACTAAAGACTTCTCACTGTTTTTACAGTCGGTGGATGGGATGTGGCAGCACTGCGCCATACGGCTCACTGACGCCGTGCAGTACGTGGTGGAGTTTGCGAAACACATCCCAGGCTTCCGTACGCTCACCCAGAATGACCAGATCGCTCTCTTGAAGACAGGTGCTTCCCAGCTTCCCCTTCAATCACTATAGAGACTTGTTTTCTCCTCGCTTATCTCTTCTTTTTCCTCTTCTCCTTTAGGCTCCCTGGAGGTGGTTCTGGTCAGGATGAGTCGCTTCTTTAACACAGAGAACAACACTGTGTTCTTTGATGGAAAGTTTGCCAGATCTGAAGTCTTCAAATCGTTGGGTGAGAATTTTGCCACTAGAACCTCCTGAGTAACCATCGATCGTCATTTTTTGATGTGTTAAATTCGATGTCTCCTTTCAGGCTGTGGAGATTTAATCGAGGCCGTGTTTGACTTTGCTTATGGAATGTGTGCTTTAAAGCTCACCGAACAGCAGATTGCACTTTTCAGCGCGCTGGTCCTGATCAATGCAGGTAAGATGTTTGTAGAAGTTTTTCTCTTTCCCTGGCATTCACTTTTTATGACTTGTATGGCGTGTTCAAAACTCTCACACTTACGCAATGCTTCACAAGTTTCATATATATGAAATATATGACATCAAGCTTTTCATAAATTCTAATGGAGCTGTGGAACAAAACAAAGCCTGGAGCAAAATTCATGAGATTTGCACCGCTTCAATATTGTGCACCGAGCTTCCACCAAGTAGGTGGAGGATTTGTGCTAGTATCGGGTGGCCATGGACTAAATGCATGTTCAAGAATGCATGTTCTTGAATGCGCATCACAAGCCCAATGTGAACTTCGATTTGAAGTTAAAGAACATCATCCAAATCTGCTTTCACTGCTCAGAGCAGCACTGGGTGGGCGGATGGGTTACATGAGGGTGTACAGTAACCATAGAACACAACGTAGACATTTTAGACACGACATACAAATGCTGAGAAGAATTTGCTCTGATGCATATGAGCATGGGTTTTATTTACAAACAATCTAACAGATATGTGGAAGTGGGAAACCAGAGAAGGTGCACGCACTTGATGCACCTGTGTGTCCGATTTTGTATTAAAAGTAAATGTCTGAACTGAGGGAGGAAACCCACAGTAGTGCAGAGGAAACATTAAAACTCTACTGAGAAGTTCTAACCTAGATCCTTCACACTTTGATCAAATTGACAAAGTCTGAAGTCAAAGTAAATTATTTGAGAAATCACTTTTCATCATATGTGTGTTGTTTTTGTTTGTTTGTTTTGTTCTTGCAGACCGCCCATGCCTTGAGGACAGAGGCAGAGTTCAACTTTTACAAAGAAGTGTGGAGTTGGGACTCACGCACATTTTACACAGAGACAACCAGGAAAATCTGATACACAAGGTACTTCTGAACCTATCTGAAAATAAAAAAAATCAAAGTTTATAATCCTTCGGCTGAACGTGTCCGTCCGTTTCCTGCAGCTGTACCAGAGGATGGCGGTGTTGCGCTCGCTGTGCAGTCTGCACATGGAGAAGCTGCACTGGTTCAGTCAACGGTATCCCCTCCAGGCTCACTCTCTGTTCCCTCCACTCTACAAAGAGCTGTTTGCATCAGAGGCAGAGCTGATGCCTGTGACCCCACACTGATTGCTCGCAAACAACAACTGCAAAGAGTGTAGGCCTGTCAGCTTTCCAGCTAAATCTATTTTTCTAATGATGAAAAATACACAGTTGTCCAAATATATATATTTTTTGTTGAATATGTCAAGCATAAATGGAAATATTTTGATAGCTCGAACATGATTATTTCAGGGAGACAGCAATGTTGATGTTTTGTGAGGATGCATTTTTATCTCAGGATGTACATTTGTGATTCTGTCCGGTTGTAGCTGCCGTCTATCTCGGGGAGGTCGTCCACAGCTGTTCAAAGAAGCAGGATGAACAGTTGAGACTTTACAGTTACTGCTCTAAAAGTCCAAAATTGTTGACTGAAAAAAAACGTTTTATTTTTCTGACTAGATATATATCTAGATTTAAAAAGAAGTAAACCGAGCTCCTTATTGTTTGCGGGGGAAAAAAATGTCAGCGCACTGCAACAAATACTTCAAACCGACCTAAACAACAGATTTTCTCAGGTTTCTCCTTATTCGTTTAATCTAATTACAAAAGCCTTTTAACACAGATAAGTTATGCTTTGTTTCCTCTTAAGCAGCATCTTTCTCTGCTGATTTTCATTAAATGTGCATCAAGGCATTATGATAATAAACACAACACAAATCTAACCTCAGTAACCCTCAGAGATGAAGGCTTTTTGTGGCAGCAAACCTGCGTCTTTGTTTCTGTGTCTTTAGAGGCATCTTTTTCTTCTGGCTGGTGTCACAGATCAAGCAATACAATTCCTGTGAGATGCAAAACCACTAAAATATTCCCTTTTTTTAATGTATCCATCAGATGTAGAGGTTTTGTTGATTTTTGACGCTGAAATAATGTAGGTTTCTTTTCCTTTCTCATTTTTTTTGCCTCCAACTATTCTCTTTTTGATTTACTTGCATATCATTGAGTGAAGTTGGAGAAAAGCTGAGGTTTTCAGCATTAAATACTCTGTCTTAATGTAGCTATCTCTGTGACTTGGACAATGATTGCAATTCCTTGTTTGACTCTTGAATAAAGGCTGTGACACCAAACAGATGTATTTGACTTTTTTTTTAGGAGAAAAGGCTTAAACGTTTTGAATTATTGTGCAAAATGAAATGAAAACTCCTGTTTTATATGATAAAAAATAAATAAAATAATTACTGATATAATAAATATTGCATTAAATCATGACTGCTGTCTATATAGCTCTGAAGAGGTGACAAATTTCACTGGATATCAAATGGGGTGCTGCAAAACTGCAACTGACGCACAGGAAATGTGGTTGACTGTGGCAGCGGTCTGTAGAAATGTGTTGTCAGGTTGTCACACTTGCTCACCTAGTTGAGAGGAAGCAGAATCTGAAACTCAGCAGTACGTGGCTAATTGATTCCTCGAAGAAACTACCAAGAGTTTGGGTTAACACAGTCTCACTGTCATAAATAACTGCATCCTGAAAGGAAAAAAAACTCGTTTGTTTTCTTCTAGTTTTGAGCATCAGTTTTGTACAATTAAAATTCAAAAATACAGACAGGCATCCTCAGCACATACAAGTTCATTTGACCAAACTTTTTTTTTTTTTCATTTTACCTTTAAGAATGTCAACATATTTCCAGAACTCCCTCAAACACGAAGCAGAATAAAGCCTTTTTTGCTTTATGATGCAGATGCTGGAGTGTGTGAAGGTGTGATGTCTTTTTTAAACACAAAAATATGTGGAGGTAGCCTTAACCATGCAATTGCAGGAGGAGGTGAAGAATTGAAAAAATAATTCAAAGTCACCTTGCAGTTTAAGCAGAAATAGAAAAAGAAAAAGTCAAATGTGTTGTTTTAATGTCGGAATTTTTCACAAAGTAACTTAAAGCGTAGGACAGACCAGAATCACTAAGGATAAGGTGGGAATAATGGATTTTTAAAAACATTTTTAATCTGAAATGATGCAGATTATGTACCAACCACAAGGATTGAGGTATAATCCCGGCCTTGTTTTTCTATTCTATGCAGATTTTTTTTGTCAGAAAGAAGTTAACAAGAAAGTGAAAAATATAAGGAAAGAAAACTTTGATATAAGAACATTAAAAGCAGTGTTTTAGTCAGTTAAATAGTTAATGACGACTCGTAATGCTTTGAGAATAATATATTAATAAGCTTCTAAATGCAAAATGTTTGTTGCAGACAGTAAAACTGAAGAAATATTTATACAAATTTGGAAAATGGGCTTAAACTACATCAGGTAAAAGGAACAACAAAAGCAAAAGATGTTCTATTATTCTGCATTATGACTGCAACTGTTTTTAAAGGTTTTCCCTTAGTTTTCGTCACACTTTTTGTGTTTACATATGCAAAACTCTGAAAACATGTCTGGTCTTCATCAAGGGCAGGGATGCCTCGCTTTTCTAGACTTTGAAGGCGAATACAAATACTGTGATGTATGATCCCAAAACCTGGTTTTGCACTTTTCTTTGCACGCGTTTGTTGCTTTAGATGTTGTAGTTGATCAAAAGGGCAGCAGAGTTTCGAAACACACAGCTCTTTTCTTGTTCAGTTTGTTTGTGAACTGTTTGGATGGGATCCTGGGTAGTAGATGGGTAGTGACTGCGGTTTAAGGGGTAAAGGTCATCAGCCTGGTCAGGTGAGAGGGGGGTCATCTCCCTGCAGGCGCGCAGCATCAGGAGCCCTCAAACTGGCCTGAAGCTCCTCGTTTCCTATCAGACATCACCCAGATCAGATCCAGACTTGCAGAGGTTCCCTGTGAGTCATGTTGAAAACTTCCTTCCCTCCCCTCGTTTCCCCGTCACTCCTCCCCATCCTGCGCGCATGCAGACTGCAGTAGAACTCGGATCCCAGAAGAACATCCAGCAGGACCGACGCCATCGCCTCAGGAATGGGCTCCTCTTGGGTTCTGCTCTGCGCCATCGCTTTGCGCTTGGTTCTGCGGGGCGCAGCGTCGGAAGGTCGGTCCACTCGGGTTCTTTGTGGTTTGTAGGAGATGTTTGCCTCCCCCCCAACACACACACACACACACACACAGGTCTGGCTCCACGAATGTGCGTCACAGCTGCGGTAATTCCGCAAACAGACTTGTGTCCAAGAAAGTTTTGAATTGTCTTTATTGGAATGGGAAAAAAAAAAACGCAATTCCATGATTATTTTTCTTGACTTCTTGGAATTTTTTTTAAGTTGAAGTGACCCCTTGGTAAAAAGAAGTTCACTTAAAGTGTATTTTATAAAGTATACTTGAGCATAGTAAGTGTTCTATAGACTATGACATGTAGGATGTAACTGAATATTTCCTCAGACTGAATTGGAATGTTTTAGGTTTGCAATTTATAGAAAGTATAAAAAAAACTAAACTTCAAGTTTACTGCTTCATTTTGAGTAAAGAAGTGCACTTTAATAGACTTCTGGGACAGATTTTTAAAATCTGTTTATCCAAAAAACAATGATAAAAACTTGCCACATTGCTGCAATTAAAAAACAAGTGTTAAATAAGTGAAATAAATGAAGCATTACGAAAATTTTTGTTTTTCTTACACCGAACATGTTGCACACACACAGCAAAGCAGAGAGGGGTTACACAACTTTGCATTGTTTTTCTGCATCTCTTTCCTGGTCGTCTCTATGGGAACCCCAGCTGGAATAGCGACCATGTGTGCATGTTTGAGTAACAGTTTATTTGCTGATATTATTATAAATCGATACACACAGTGAAATGTTGAGAAGTTGCATTGTGTTTGTGTTTCCAGATCAGCGTGCTATTGAGCAGCGTCCCCTCACATTTGAAGGTACGTTTGTTGCTTAGTTAGTTTGTGTTGATCTGAGCTCTTTATGTGTTTAATGGATGACCTAGTTTTTACAAAAATGCAAGAAAAAAACTTTCTAAAATCTCTTTTTCAGAGGTCATCAATGAAGATCCATTTTTAATGCAGAGAGAGGTCGATTTGTCAAATCTCCATAAAGACTTCCACAAAGGTGGTGATTTACCTTTTCTTCCATCTCTCTTCCTTCCTTCTTAAATTTCTTCAATTAAACACTTGATGTTGTTTTGCTTTTCAGATTTAACCCTACAGCAACCAGTAATACCTCTGTTTAAACCAACCGAAAGAGGTTATTTTGTTTTGTTTTGCTACTATTAGTCATTTAGGACCATTTCAATAAACAAATATTAAAAAGATTTCTGTTTTTCTGTTAGGGGTTTTCACATCTGGAGTCATGATTCCAAGAGGAAGTATGTATCCACTTTTTTTTCTCATATTTTTATATAATTCACACATCCTCAGCAAAAGCTCTTTAGATAAAATACTGTAAATAAAAAGAGTTTAAAATTGATGTCTTTTCCTCAAAGGTCAACCAGCTTTGGACCAATATCCTGTTAACTTCCCCCTTAGTCAGCCGTCGGCTAACAACATTGAAGCCATCTGTCTCCATGGAGATCATCGTCCCCGCTACCCTAAGTCGTACTTTCCCCCCTCCGGTTTCAGCAAGTTAAAGCGCATGGCTGCAGCTGTCAATAATGCAGAGTCCTGGTTTGGCACTTGCTGTAATCAAAACCAGATGTCACAGACTGACACGGTGTTGTGTTGCTCCACACAAGCGGTAAGGTTTTCACTATTCCCTTTATTTTTGGTGCCCTGCATGACTCAGCTTCATTTGGGAGTTTTGAAATAGAGAATTAGACTTCAGCGCTTACAACAGCTAATGCAAGAAAAGGGATTGGTTGACACTTGCTGCAGTGTTGCTATGGTAACCATGCTCTACTCTTTTTTTTTTTTCTTCAGTGGGAACTTTCAGTGCAGTTATTCTGTGAGGAGGACGCGTCAGTCAAAGATCTGCTTGATGAGTGTTGCAGGAAAAGAGGCAGCGACAGACTAAAGTGTTTTAATGCCAAGTCTTCAAACCCAAACTATGAACCGACAGAAGAGCTGCCAGTGCTGCCCGTCCCTCCCAACGCAGAGTTTAATTTTGATCCCAGCACCTGCTCGAGGTTTGGTGAATGGATGAACCGTGCAGCTCTTTATCTCTAAATTGAGCAAACCTGATTTGTGATAATAGGAAGAATTGATTTATGGAAACAAGCAAAGTGAGGGATTAACGCTTTATTTATCGTTTTGTTTTTGTTTTTTTTAGTGGTGTTGTTATGTTAAACTGTACAGACAAGTCACATGACCAACGAAAATATCTGACCCTAATAACAGTCCCTGAGCCACAAGTATTACTTTTAAAGACCCACTCCAAGAAAAAATCATGTTTTTGGTGTTTTTATTATGTTCTTGAGGCATTTATTTCATTATGAAGGATGTGTATAAATAGCATTTCTGATGGCTGTGACAGAGAACATACAACAATAAGCCACAAACTCCTTGCTCTGCTCCATTCTGATGCGTCCACTTGCAGACGAAGAGCTTGATTTACTTTTTTGTTTTCCTTGTCAAAACTTTACAGCTAGATAGCTCCAATAGTTTTGTTGCACCAATGATGTTAGCTTGGGGCGTGAGGGGCTGTAAGCTAGCAGGGGAGAGTGCAAACAGATGGATGACGGGAACTAGGGGAAGGCTTACTCAACTCGACTCAGAGACGACATTCTGATGAACGACTGCCACTCTGCAGAAACTATGTACTTGAAAAGGACATGTTTTTTTCATTCTGACTAAAAATTAATTAAAAGACCGCTGGGAACACTTATAAAATAAATCAAATGATGATTGGAGTGGTACTTACATAATAAAGAAGTTTATATTTATTAATTAAACAAATAAACTGTATTTATGTGTATTCATACAAACTTCTAGACGTGTATCAGTGAACAGTGAGCTGGTTTTCACATACTCACTCTCACATACTCTGAGAATACTCTGTACTTTAAGAATGAATATATAAACAAAAGGTGTTCCTTTCAGGGCTGAGCAGGTTTAATCAAGACAATAAGGTCTTAAAGCTTCAGACTGCACTGTTTCTGGTATATTTTGTGCATATCTAACAATGTGCACACTTCTGCAAAAAATGCATTTACCTGTAATAATGAGTGGTAGTAGAAGTAAAAAAATAATATCCTTTAATTATGATTTCCATGTCTGCTTGACCTAAAAATTAATTCATAAGTTTGTGCAAGACAGTAGATAAATGATAAATGAACATTCTTTGGGATTCATGATAGATGTTCTTTCAATACATAGAAATAGCATTTATCATGTTTAATATTTACCTGCATCATTACTATAATGAAGCTACAGGTTCTTCTTTGGATAAACTTTACAGTCATTTTATTTGATTGTTTTCATTTTTCAATAAGTTTTAAATAAACTGTTTGTTTTAAACATGACAGGAAACTGATGACTCCCAGATCAACAAGAAAAAACGACAAAAAATCATTGACTTCCCAGAAGGTTGACATCAACTTTCCTCTCGGACAACCCACTGTGGACAACATTGAGTCACTGTGTCGCACATGGAAGCAGCGGCCCCTCTATTCCACCAAGTGTTTGCCACGTTCAGGCTATGAGCTCGTGGCTCGGCAAGCTAAGAGCATCAACAATTTGGAGAGGGCATTCAGGCGATGCTGCAATAGGAAACATCACAAGCTCAGCTGTGCTAATCAGAAGGTATCAATAAACAGACAAAAGCATAAACAATATACACGAACAGTTCCTGATATGACTGTAACTTTGGGTTTCAGTGGCGTGAGGAGCTGGAGAAGTTCTGCTCAGTAAAGCAAAAGAAGACAAGCTTTACATGTTGCTCTGGTGATGATCCGTCTGTCTGGTCAGCATGTTTCAAATCAGCTTCTGCGGATCCGCACTATAACATGACTTCAGCCTCAGTGGAGCCTTCGCTTAGCAAAATATGTGAAAGCCCTACTTTAGGAAACAGGTGCTGTCTGCTTGTATTTTTTGTTACATTCTATGCTGAAAATTTTGATTTAAAAGTATAAATCTTAAATTGATTCAGTGAATTTGAGTTGCTTTAATGACAAAGTTGATTCTCTGTAGACTTCCGACTAAATTTCCTCTCAAGACCTTTCTGAGCGAATGCTGCCCCCTGCCTGAACCAGACAAGGCCATCTGCTCCACGGAGAAGGTGAGACAGCATCATGAAAATGAAAAGATAAAGATATTCACCTTAAATCTTGATCTGATCATGTGGTCTTGTTCTTTCAATTTGATCAGCTCGTTGAGATGTCCCAGGAGACGTGTTCAAAAGGAGAACCTCCATCTCCTGCTGTCAAACTGTGCTGCAGACTCGGTTCACAGGAGCTTATTTCAAAGTGTGTCTCCAAAACAGTCATGGATGCCATCGCCAAAGCAACTAGTAACAGGAAGAAGAGGAAAATCTGCCCAATCTCCTAAAAGCCTTGTATGCCGTTGAATCACTAGACAGGAGTTTCTCATTGTAGGGAAATAGACTGTCCTTTTTGCAAAACTTATAATCACATGTTAAGTAGATGAAAAGTAAAGTTGTTTGCTTTTTTAAATGAATGTTAGGCCCAAAGGCTCACCAAGTGCATCAAAAATGATTTTTGAAATTATTTTTGGCTGATTTTCTATAAATATCACTATAAGACCTTTCCTGTTATTTGATCCTGCAAACAAATCAAGCTTCACAGTATCCTTGTATTAAATGCAAATGTCATATTCAGGTAAAATACCTGCATTAACCAGTTTTTGTTCGGCATGCATATCAGTGAGTAGAAAGTTAAAGTACAAACATCACGTGTGCCAGTTCTGATTGCTTCTCTTGAATATCATGTTTATGATTTTTATTTCAAATCAATAAACTGATGCTGTTACATCAAATGTTAATGGTGGAGTATTCATTTAGACTTTCAGATGGGAAAATACATTTTTATTTTAAAAACAAAAGTGTTTTCAATTTTAAAGTTTCTTAGTTTTATGAGTTGAGAAACACCAAACAAGAACACAAGTGTAACAGATTCATTTGGGGGTTTTTTGTGTGTGTTTTTACTTTGAACCTTCAATAAAGTCAGCATCTTTCGAACATCTCGACTCCCTAACAAGTACGTGTTTAATGCTGAGGGATGACATGAGGAAAAGTTGTGAGCTGATCTTCCCGGTTTTAAAACTGTGACCTACAAAAGCAAAGAGCGTTGACTCATTTGGCAAGCGAAAGTGGTTTTTATCTGCTGATTGAAGGAATGCAGTTCAGTGTAGGAGAGGGTGAATAGTTTGAAGCGTTCATGTCTCTCAGAAAAAAAAATTAAAGGTGAAATCATTTCTGTTTTAGTTTTTAAAAAAATCAAATGCCAGTTGTTAAGAAAACTAGTAATAAATATAGTTTATGAAGTCAATTAACCAGATTATAATGTAGATTTTACTGATATATTTATTATGTTCATTTTTACAGTTGGCAACTATTCCATAAATATATGTTTGTCGCATTTTACCCAGTTTTGCAAGCACCACATTCTTTGTCATCATTTTAATATAAATTCTGTAAGAAGTTTAATAAACTTTTCTTTTTTTTAAGGAAATAATCCATTTGAAATGAAAACCAGACATGGGACACCTGATTTATTATTCTGGGAGTAAAAGAGGCAACTCATTGTGTACTGGAATTTTCTTTAGGTCCAAATAACACAACCACACTGGAGGTTAAGTTTGTTGCCTTTCAAATTTCCTACAAAGTTGCCAAAGACACGGCTTTGCTTTATTACATACAGGTAATAACTTCTTTATATCTTGAAATTCAAAATTGAACATTTTTATTGAAAAAATTGCTTCAAAAAAAGATTGTGATGTGATATTTGAGAAACTTAAACAAAGTTACCGGTACATTCAATTTCAGAATTCCATAAATGTCATAAAAACAAATTCAAGGCACAGTTTTGCAATATGTTTAGTTTACATAGCCAAATTGAAAGGACATTTAGGAACAAACAAAAAAGAAAATGCATTTGTCTCAGCTAAAGCCATTTTCAAGGCTGTGGGGCTCTGGTGAACCAGAGTGAAACCTATTATCCACCACTGCGGCAAAGTTGGAACAGTTAATGAACTTTTCCCAGAAATGGCCAGTCAACTGGCATTTTTACAAAAGCACAACAACTTATCCAAGAGGTCCTAAAAGATCTAAAGAATAGCAGAAGTTACCTTTGTTTTCTCAGAATCTGACTTCAGTTCAGTTTTTGCTAAGCAGCGTTAGAGTATTTGAAATTTTTTGCTTATGTTTATATTCTCTGCAACTTTTTTTTTTGCCACTGACTGAAACTTTGACCACAAAAATACTAAAAGTGAGCGTCCCAAAGTGTTGTAGTTTAGAAGTCTTAACCACACAGATAAATAATGACACATTTTATGGTTTGGTGCCGTCAATGTATAGGCATCAATCCATTCATCCTTTTTTCCCAAATCTGCTTGATTCTTCTTGAGGTTCCTGAAGCCTATCCCAGCAACGGTCGGACAAAAACAGGGTACACTCTGAACAAGTCAGTAACATTGATGCGTTTATGAGGAAAATGTGGCCACTCTTTAAAGACTGATTTGATTCATGCCTGCACAGCATCCCACAGCAACCAGTTTTTATTCCAAAAACATTTCCAGATGTGACACAACAAATGAAAATCTGCCTGACAAATTTTGGTTTTGGAGTTTTGCCTTTCAAAGCTGTTCACATTTAAGCCAGCAATGACAGCAACATAGTGAAAAACTGTGAAACTAACATGAACACACAAAAAAATAATTGTAAACTCGTGTACTAAGAAAAAAATGTGCTGGATCTCCTGTGTTGACATAATGTGGGCAATATTCCTTCAATAATGTCATAATTTCCCCAGAGCTTTGATTGTTTTTAACTCTTAAATAGTGTTCATGTCCAAACTGATCCAGTTTTAATAGATCGGTTAGTGAAAATGGATCAATTTGGACCTGAACACAATATAAGGGACTAGAAGCACAACAGTCAAATCAGAGGTGTCAAAAAAGATGATGGAATCCACATAAGAATTGAATGTGAAATGAAATGAATAAAGCTCAAAATAACGTTAAAGACTTTGGAGCATTTCTAGTTTTGGTCAAAGTTTTGGAATGAGCACCAGTTGGTCAAAAACAAACAGGCATTTTCAAAATAAAGTGGTTATGGCTTGGTGAAAATTGCAAAAACAGATTAAAATGTTCTTTTCCTTTTTTTTTCCTAATCTTTATGGTTTCTCCGTTTGGACGTCACAGCAGCTGTTGGGTTTGATTTGTGCTTCTAAAATGGGAGCAAACAAGATTTTCTGCAAACACTCATTCTCATAAAATTCTATATAAAACAGCAGCAGTGAAACAGGCTAAAACATTCAAGCAATGTTTTTTCAAACCCAAACCTTCAGTTAAACAAAAAAGCTGCCCCATTTAGGTCACATTAGAGAAGTTGTGAGATCCATCCATTTTTCATTCAGACTTGTGACTGATCCAGACCATAGGATGCTGAAGTCTACCCAGCAAAGGCGGGGTAAACCCTGAACTGATTGGGAGTCCATCACAGGGCCACACAAACACACACTCTCACATTCACACCAAAGAACATCAGAGGCATGTTTTTGGGGCTGCAGGAGCTCTTAGAGGGAAAAAATGAAGGATGAGGATAATGCTTTTTTCCTTTTATAATTGTATTAGGAAAGACACATTTGATTAACCTTAGTCCAATAAATATTACGTAACTGGCTGTTTGGTGAAATGCTGTTCAGATTCAGGGAACAATGCAGGCAGATTTCAGAGAGTGATCAAAGTCTGGCAGTCTCACCAATTTTAAAAACTTTTAATCATTATTCATGTCACACTGATTTGAAGTTATTTTGAGATTTTTAAGCAAAAAAATGATTTTAAAATTATAATTTATTTCAGTTTTTGACTGTGTGCAAAAACAGAAGAACAACTTCCTCTTCTCCTCCAGATGCGTCTCCTCCAAAAGAGGGTTTCCAGTGAAAAAAGACTAAAAAGTGACTCAATCTTTTTCCTTTTTGCACAAAATTTGATGACCTAACAGAGTGGTTTTGGGGAAAGGTTGATGGGACTGTTGTGAAACGCTTCTGCTTTTTTCAAGCAAGCCCTGGAGTTTTGAGGAAGTGTGTTTGACTTCGACTGTAGAAAACTGGTCAATTCAATGCAGAAAGAGAAAGAAATCACAAAAAGGAACATGGGATGTTCAGCTGTTATTGAAGTAATTGACAAGCATGTGTAGTTTTTGTTCTGGCAAATGAGCCAGTGTTTTTAAACCAAAGTGTCAGTTTGTTTTAGATCACCGCAATAAAAACTGACCTCTGCCTCTCAGGATATGAGTCAATCATAATAATAAGAGATGCAAACAACAGATGCATGTCTGTCTTTTATACTTTTTTATCCAATGTTTTCTCGCAGATTTGTTTTGTAGCACATACTTCATGCAAACAAACCTTTACACACACATCGAATTTTTATTATACCATATATCAACATATTTTAAATTCCAGTAATAATTTACTGATCTACAGCCATTATCATTTTTGAGTATTTTGGGGTTTTTTTGCAAACAGCTTTGTGAGTGAATGCTGCCCCCTGCCTGAACCAGACGAGAAAAGCTGTGCTGTCCCAATGCAAAAACAGAAGAAGTTCTTCTCTGCAGCTGTCAACTGCTGTTGCTAAATTACAGCAACAAGGAGATATTTAAACGTTTGTTGTTAAGAGTGTCATCACCAAAGCAGCCAGAGATCTGTAATACTCTACCGCTTAATGCCTGCATGACTTGGTCATCCCAGAAACCCCAGTCTATCTGCAATTGTTTGACGTCATTGAATAAAGCACTTCAATTATACAATTTAATGCAATGGGCCATAAGGTAGTTATTGAGGATTACTGGCAGAGTGTCTTAGTTCAGTTTATTGTGTAAAGCCTTCTTGGCATGCCATTTACTTCTTCACACCTCTTAATACAAATATTCATCAAAGAAATTCGGCTCAAAATCAGCTGAATTTGTTCTATTTTTCTTTTTTCTACCAGCGCATTTAAATTTCATTGTTAATATCAGATTTAAATATTTTTTTCTTGATGCATAACAAAGTACTACTCTTGCATGCGGATTTAATTATTCACTAAACACAATGAAATTGTTACACACATATTTTTTCTGGGTTTTCGTTTTGGATTTTGACCATCAACTGTTAAAAATAAATACATATTAAAAGGTTTTGATTCAAATCAGAGTAGAAAATGAAATCCCCAGTTCATCCGCTAGAGGGGCGCTATTGAGCTCACTGCGACATGGCATCAAGATTCAGGTCTCGGCGCTCTCTGTGATGCGAACAGTCTAAGCGTAATGGCGACTGCTGGAACAGCAGATTCTGGATCAACGGTCCCGACAGGTATCTTTTTCACTTTTCTGATTTCTCCTCCATTCATTCCTTTTGTTACAGATAAGATCTAGAAACATCCGCATAGCGACCTGTAGAGCTAAAAATGGCGCTAGCTAGGAGCTAGCTTGGGCTGTATCAACTCCAGATTAGCAACTTAGCATGGAGTATTTCAGTATAAAATGGACCTTGCGATGGTTAGCTTGTTTGGTACAAGCTCAGAAAACATTAGCATTTATGTTATTTTTGAGGATATAACTATGTTCATATTTTTATTTAAAAAAATATGTTTTTCATATAAATGTGGGATACAATTGATAACATAAAGTTCCAGGCTAAAGCACAAGTGATGTGTATAATGATCATACCGGTCGGTCAATACATTTGTCTTTGAAGCTAAAATTAGCCGTTTCACTCAGTAGCAAAACAATAAACAACTGTTATTCTCGAAAAATCCGGGTTTTTCGTTTACAAAGGAGGTATGTGGGACGTGTCCTTCGGTTCACAATCGATTGTTTTCCTGTTTCCCCCATTCTTATTTGCTTATTTCGTCATCTTGTCCATTCTCATGAAAATCATATTTAAAAAATACTATTTTGTCATTAGCAATAAAGAAATATAACGGTTTGTACTTTTGCTTCTTTTTTTGTCTAAACAGCTTTCAAATAGTGTGGTTTGATTTCCTAATGTGTTTTTAATGAAAATGAATTAGAGTTAGTAAGTTCAAGCTGACAGTGATTATTGTTTTCTGTCCTCAGTTTAAAACTAGTCAACAGCAGAGATAGACGGTGGGGCTCCTGCTGTCAGACAATTGAGACAGATGATGGCAAAGTACATCTTACTAATCCATTTAGTTGTTCTCCTGTTGGCTGGCCTGGGTAATAGATGAGTTTCCCACAGTAACAACATAATCAGAACCAGGAATAAAAATAGAGAAACACTGCAACACCGTGACTCCGGCATGCCTTGCATCCAGACATAGATAAAAGTACAATTGATTCAATCTCACAGCAGACATTTGAGGGACTGGTTATCATAAAATCTCTAGGCTTGCCCTTGTTTCCTGTTTGAGCCAAGTGCCAATATTCTGTAAACCAAGACTCCTCAAGGGATGAAAATTATTTCAGGAGCACGCACATTCTATTATTATTGCTTAGCCTCAGGCAACGCCTGAACGAGACTGACAAGGACTTTAGTAAACAGAGCAGAACAGATGGTTAGTTAATTATTATACGGTCTGGTACTAAAGATCTAGTCATTGTTAAGGAATTAGGTTATGTAATTATTTCAAATGTTTGTTCTTCACAGGTTTGTTTTTAGAGGAAAGGAAAGAACTAAATCTGTAATAGCAGTTCTTTCAGGTAAATTAATTAGCTTTAGTTGACTCATTAACTCATTTAAAGAACCACTCTGATGTAAATTGTTTTTGGTGCTTTTTAATATGTTCTTGTAGTATTTTTCTCTGATGGATGACATATATAAAGAAAATTATAATTGAACGTTTGTTTATTAGATGAATCAGGAGCAGACATATTGTGGTAAAGAGAAAACATTTCCAAAACTGACTGACTTAGTAACTAGAAAAAGCCAGTAAGGCTGATCATGTCCTGCTCTGCAGATATAAGGACTCAGTTCTGGAGGAGAGCATTGCAGAGAGGTACCTGCATGGATGTGTGTGAGCCTGAACAGTATGAATCCAGATGATATAGTGTGCTGTTTTACGTAATGAGAGGGAATGTGGGCTGAATGATGCTCATTGTCTCCCAGAGGCAGACCTGGTGTCCTTGTTCACTGGGAGAAGTTGCATGACGTACAGTGATTCTGCCTCAATATTAACACACTCACCTTGCTTGTGTTGAGACATACCTATTGTGGTTGGGACAAAGGTTTTTTTTTTTTCTGGGATTATTGGGCAGCTTGCAGGTGTGTAGTTGTCATAGCCTTCAATCCTGTTGTGTCTTCATTGTTGTTTTCTGCAGTGTTGCAAAGGATGTTGCTATTGGTTACAAGCTAGAAGTCATTGCATAGTGGGCGAGGTATTAAGTTTACACAAGTTTATGTAATGACCTATATGTGTTTTTGTCTTAACAAATGTCTGTTGGGATTTCATTTAGCTGTCAAGTCGGTGTATTTCATTCACATCCAGAACTATATGGTGAATGCTGCTGTGTGTTCCTCCAGATTGTTTGTTTAATGACATTTAAGGATTATATACAGTTTCCTGCTGCACAAAGTAGGCTGTTTGGAAAGAGGCAATTTTTCTGACTTGATGCTGGCATACATCTTCAGGCGACATTGGAAAATGGAGCAGCTAACTCAGGGGAGAAGCAGTTTCAGTTCGAAAAGAGCTGCTGTGTTGGATGTTGCAGATGGTAACAGAGCCCATTTAGGTTTTGGCTCATAGCTGTCTTTATACTAATCAGCTTGTGCTGGAAATAGTCTGACTAATGAAACAACAGGAAGGTTTTTTTTTAAAAGTTCTTCACAAATTATTTTGTGGAAAAAGCTTCTAAATAGCTCATTAGTGTTCCTCTGTAGTCCCAAATATGTAGTTTACTTCTTATTTTACTGTAGATCACAATTACATTTTTTATTTGTATTTTTTTGTCCTTAGGGGCCAGCAGCATTCGAAAAATGGCCCCCGCAGAGGTAAGGAGACACTTATTGCAAAGATGAGTTTTGGAGACTAAGCTCTTCCAGTTAAAATTTTCTCTTAAATTTTTCCTCCTCAGATGCCTGGCTCTTCAGGCACAACACAAAGTATGAAGAAAACAATTGGACATCGAGGTGTAGAGACCACCACTGGGGAGACCACATACAAAAAAGTAAGATTATTTGGCTGTAGTTTGCACCCTTGGAAACATTTTCATTCAAAAGGACAATAACAGCATATGAAGTTAATATTGATTTTTTTTTTTTTTTTTGTTATCCTTATTGTTTTCTCCTCCCTGCTCACTTTAGACCACATCTTCAGCACTGAAAGGTGCAATCCAGCTTGGCATTGCTCACACTGTCGGCAGCTTAAGCCAAAAGGCGGAAAGGGATGTTCTCATGCAGGACTTTGTGGTAGTTGAAAGCATCTTCTTCCCCAGGTTAGTACAGGATGCTGTGGTTGGGATGGAAAAAGGCTTGCAGCTGATTCATTTATCTATTCATATTTTTACACATGTGTAATTGGGCTGCCTGTCTGGCGCTCTTGTAAATCTGTCTCCAGTGAAGGCAGTAATTTGACCCCGGCTCATCACTACAGTGACTTTCGCTTCAAGACTTATGCTCCTATTGCCTTCCGTTACTTTCGAGAAATGTTTGGGATCCGGCCCGATGACTACATGGTCAGTTCTTACACCTTCTTTATGATAATAGGTGGTTTTGTTTTGTTTTGAGCATCAGTGTTATTGCTTTAAATTATTTGTTAATTGTACTTTGAGTATGCAATACTAATATGTATATTTTTTTGTTTTGCAGTATTCCTTATGTAATGAGCCCCTGATTGAGCTGTCGAACCCTGGAGCAAGCGGTTCCCTTTTCTATGTGTCAAGTGATGATGAGTTCATCATCAAAACTGTCCAACACAAAGAGGCGGAGTTTCTTCAGAAACTTTTACCCGGTTACTTCATGGTGAGTCTGACCAAAAAAATCAAGTAGAAGGATTTTGAGATGATATTTTTAGTTATTACCCATGTTGGGAAAAGCAATTTCAAAAATGTTTTGTTTTTGTGACTAACTATTTCAAGAAGTAACTGAGTTAGGAACTGAATTACTCTATGCTATATTGTTACTTTTATTATAAATAAAACAAAAACAGCAATAGATTTATTACAAATGCTGGTTTTTACATATTCCATTTCAAAATGGTTCCGGAGCCTTCTCAAGCAAAAAGCTCCCTTTTAATTGTAACTTGAGCTTAAAGCAAAATAACTTCCCAACAAATATGTAAAAATTTAAGTGAAACTAGATTTTGTAGAGATCTTGTGTTTTCTTTTTAATGTCTCCCATGCATCAAAAAATTTTAAAAAGCCTGCAAAAATGTTGTTTTGTAACAGTAAATGCTGAACACCTACAGACATCACGTCATAAGGAACTGTTACATAATCAGGAACATTAGGGCCACATGGACTTGGGTGTAGCATGGAAAACCACTGTCACTCCAAACAGTTTACTCTTTTATCCTGAAATGTAACTAGAGATCTTCATTATGCAAGGAAAAAGCCATTTATAAACCCGCCGTAAATGTATCTGAGAGACTTGCACACAGTCTTGTAAAGACTTGTAAAGCCAATACACATTCATTATTGTTATTTATTAGTCACATTAATACATATTTAAGCTAAATTTGATGCAAAATCTTTTTTAACTTGAATCCTCCATTCAGGAACAGTTACAACTTTTTATAAAAATAAATATTATTTAACAATGTCACAAAGTTGCCAGAGCATTTTTTGTATGTTTGTTATAACTCTAAAATTAAGTACAATATTTGAAAATGTTGCAGTTTTAAAGTAGATAAAAGTTAAAGTAAATAGCAAAGTACATGTTTAAAGGTAGTTTATTTTTAGTAAATATGTTCAATTTTGTTCATACAAATTCATAATTTTATAGACATGTATTTGTTATTATTTGATGTCTTTTCATAATTGTTATTCTTGTACCTTTTTTCTTCCAGAATATAAACCAAAACAAGCGAACCCTGCTTCCTAAATTCTACGGGCTGTACTGCGTTCAGGCGGGTGGGAAGAACATTCGTATTGTGGTTATGAACAATCTCTTGCCCCGGATCATTCCCATGCATCTCAAATACGACCTGAAAGGCTCCACCTATAAGAGACGAGCTTCTCCAAAGGAAAGGGAGAAGGCTGTCCCTACTTACAAAGACCTGGACTTCATCCAGGACATGCCTGACGGCCTGCTGCTGGAAGCGGACAACTACAATGCCCTTTGCAAGACCATTCAGAGGGACTGCCTGGTGAGTCGCACAAACATACGCCTTTGTCTTGTGTTTTTATTGATTGCATTTATTTACGCAGATGTTCTGCCTGAGGATTGAAGTGGACTCGTTCACATAGTACATCTGCAGAAAACCCTGTTGGAAACATTCTTGGTCATCTCACATTTGCATACATTTACACCAGAGCGTTTAACCGTTTATGCAATTAGTGTAATTTCAGCTGATTCTGATGTGGAGAACAACAATTTTGCACCATTATGCAACACTTTACATTGGTTACAAACAAAGCATTGCGTATTGGCTATTTACTTACGTAAAGTGATGCATAAAGCAGCTTTTCTCTGCAACAGAATCAGAGGCGATGGAAGGATTGGGGGTTCGATCCCCGATCCCTCCAGCCGTCATCGTGTCCATGGGAAGAGACTTAACCCTCCTTGCCTCCAAGTCACCCTTGTAAAAGAGATCCTGATCTCAACGGGTTCTACCTGGTTAAATAAAAGTTTTTAAAAATCTGCGTATTCCCGATCACATAAATGGTTGAAAAGTTCATCAAATGGCGTGTATTTAAGTGACTTTGGCGACATCCCCGGTGTAAAAGGGTTAACTGTTAGCATTAACAGCATTAGTAAACAAATTACTAAATTGTAGACTTTACAAACGTGTTCCCATGAGTCATTGAGGTTCTTTTGTCTAAATTGACATGAAGAGAACCAGACAGCAGTTTGCAGATGCCGTTTAATATGCAAAAGGCAATTAAGAAATACTGAATTGGTGCTTTTGATAAATCTTCCAAACTTTTTTTTTCTAGCTCTTGCAGAGTTTTAAGATCATGGATTACAGCCTGTTGATGGGGATTCACAATATGGAGCAGGCAACTCGAGAGAAGGATCGCGGTGGAGGCTCTTTAGGGGATAGTGTGGTGTCAGAAGGTGCAGTTACTCCAGATCAACGTCGGCCACAAGCCCAGAGAAGTCTGTACTGTACAGCCATGGAGTCCATCCAGGGGGAGGCCCGGGGCAAAGGGGCAATGGATTCGGAGGACCAGTAAGTCTGACCACAAGCAGACATCTGTTTTCAAATCGTTAGTTTGTGTTGTACATTGTGGCTGTAACCTGAGTGAATGATGTAGCACGCTGCTCTTCTGGCCTTGATTTTTCTAGCATGGGAGGAATTCCAGCTCGTAGTTCAAAGGGAGAGAGGCTCCTCATCTATATCGGTATCATAGATATTCTCCAGTCCTACAGGTAGGTGTCTATCAGCATTCAGGGGATTCTTTGTAAAAATTCAAATGTTCTAATAAAAACCTCCTGGTTTACCTTTAAAAATGAGCAGTAATGATTTTGTTTGTGTTTTAGATTCATCAAGAAAATAGAACACTCCTGGAAGGCTTTGGTTCACGATGGGGTGAGAACCTAAACATTCACATTATTTCTTCATATACTAAAAAAGACAGAAAGTTACAGAAAACGAGAACGGCCATGTGTGATGATGTTATTATTAGCTTGTTTTCAACAACTTAATAACTCGTTATCTTTATAACATTTGTTTTCTCCTGAAAAAAACAGAAAAAAAATGTTTTTTATGGAGAAACAAACTTTTGTTTTAAGTTGAAGTTCTCAAAGAGTTTATACGAAAAGAAGCAGTCAGGTCCCGAGCCGCCCGACTTTTTGTACATTTGCAAAGTGTAAAACGAGCTGAATAAAAAAAAAAAAAAAAAGATAAGACATGGCAGTTGTTCTCTTTGTTAGAAAGTCATTTGTGAGTTTTAAGTAGGGATGCTAACGTGTTAACACGCGATTCATTTTAAAAAATTAACACGTTATTATTTATTAACGCAGAATAATTGCGCAGATTCTTCCACTTCTCCTGGTCATTATTCCATCTACTTATACCATGATCACTTAAAAAGTAAAACATTGCAATTAATTGTGATTAATCACCTTCCAAAAGTGTGATTAATCTAATTCATTTTTTAATCAATTGACAGCACTAGTTTTAAGTTCAATTTAATAAGTTGTTTAATAAGTAAGCTGTACAAGTCTTAAAATGTTGTTAAAGAGTTAAAAAAATACACGGTGTATAATCTCTCATTGAAGTACTCCAGAGCAACAAAAAAAGTGGTATTTTCACAGAACTAGTAATTTAGACAGAAAAAGGTGGAGCTTCATTAATAAAATGACACATGCTCACATTAAAAACATAAGAAAATAGTTTTGTAACCTAACGTAAAATTATATTGTTTGTTAATTTGAAAACTTATATCACTTTTTTTCAAGTGCAGATTGTTTTTTTAAAAAATCTTAAACCAGCCCTGTTATTGTATTAATGTGCCCACATACTATTATTATTCATATATATACTGTAAATTTCATTCATAACTAACATAAGATGTCAGAGTAACACCAGTTTTTGTTGCGTTTGTTCTCCAGGACACCGTTTCCGTTCACAGACCAGGCTTCTACGCAGAGCGTTTCCAGCAATTCATGTGCAACACGGTCTTTAAGAAGATCCCACGTGTGTATATCGTTTATTTAATATGCAGATATGATGTTGGGTTCTGGACCCACTGTTTCATATTGTGTCCTATTTTAGTTAAACCATCGCCATCTAAGAAGAGCCGTGGCGGAGGTCAGGGAGGACTTAGGAGGGCCCCCACTCTCGGCGCTCCCACTCCATTATCCCATGCAACAACACAGCCAACTGTTGATTCCAGAGTCGTGTATCACAGCTACTTTAAAGGCACAGATGCGGAGGCTGACGGTAGTAAGAATCGATGCGTCTCCTGTAATTTGATCCGTCTCCATTAGTTCAACAAAAAAAAAAAAAATTCACCTTGTTTTTTTAGGTGTGCTGTCCGGCAGACCTGATCTGGTTCCGAAGACGCCTCCACTGCCAGACAACCCTGCTGACTGTGAGGCCAACCTCTCCACCTCGTCTCTCGGGAGCACAGGAGCGGTCTCCTCCTCTCCTCCACTGCGGTAAACTTCTCACCCTCTTTGTGTTTCGGGTTTGCACCACATTCTTCTTCTCTGACTTTTGCTTCCTACTGCAGATCCGTGGGAGTGGAAGTTCACAAATCGGCAAATACAGATAGTGACCTGGGAGCCTTACCTGGGTATGCAGTGCCACAGATTACATAATGTTTTACCTTCTACTTCTGTTAGGTTTATTTAACGGATTCATTGCTTTTCTTTTGTGTCAGTTTTGGTGCAGAAGTTGCCGCTGATAACTCAGGCAACCTGTCTGGAAACGAAGATGTAGTTTCTCTTTCTGACGTCATCCCAGAGACCAACATCTAGTTTGTAAGTTTGAATTTTTTATGGTGAAGTTGCAAAAATTAGTTGGCAGATTTTCTGTTTTTATGTCATTTCTTTCTTGCAGCAAGAAAGGTGAAACAGCACAATAAACCCACGTGGTCCTTTTAGAACACGAGGAGCTCCTGCACGAGTGAACAAAAAGGAAGAACCCGTCAAAGTAAAAGTTGTCCATTTGCCTCAGTCTTTCCATGGCTCTTGTGACGTCTTGTCATCTCGTAGATTGGAGCCTGTGGGTGAAGGCTTGAGGTGTTGAAGAGTTTTACAACAAAAACAAAGAGTAGAACTGAGAGGATCATTGTTACGTTTCCAATGCCTCCATATTTGTTGGCTGCTTTGTTGTAGCTGTGGCACACTTTTTACAGTCTTTCGTATTTATGTGCTGCAGAGGCACATCAAAAATAGCACAGTAATAAAAATGAAATCAGGAACTGTGGAGATTGAAGAACTTGGAGAGCGACCTGATTGGGCAGGCAGTTCAAAGAAACACTCTAAGTAGAGCGTTTGAAATGTCAAAGCGTCCAAGGACAGAGTGTACATGTGTTCATTTTGTACCCATGCCAAGGAAAAGGGGGCAACATTTTTGCAAGTGCACTCCAATATAGTATTAAACTCCATAGATTCAACCTGCCCCTCTACACTCCTCATCAAAACGGCAAAACTAAGCATTTAGTTAATTGAAGTCATTTGATCAACACTCGCTGCTGTTAAATCTACAATCGACTGTGGATGTACAGTGTTTGAAATCGGCTTATGAAAGAGTCCGGATGAACCAATTTCATTTTGTTTCACGCTTTAAGTTATTGTCCTGGAAGCTACAGCGGTGCTCACTGTCTCACCGCTGTTTGAATGTGCTTTGTTCTCATGAAAATGTGTCTTACACAGCCTTTGGATGCCGTTAATTTATTAAGAATACTTTCACATTTAGGTTTTTTTTTTTGTCATGTCCGTGCCTTCTACATCTTCATCTCCCCCCTTCCCTCAACATGGAATGTTCCGTGTTTCATAGGAAGTGCTTTAGTTGCACGGAGAAATCTGCCTTATGACTAGCTGAGATCATCACACTGCCATTTGTATGGAACATCCAGTCTGAGAACGGCAGACACAAGCACAACCCCCTCCATTTATCCCCAATCCGTTTATGTTAGTTTCATCAGCTGGAATATTCATTTCCTTTCATCAGACAGCAGGGACACCTACTTGTCTTTCATTTCTGAAAGAAATGACACCTGCCCACATTCTGTCTTGGACCAATGCTAATAACCTTCTGGATGAGGGTTTGCTGAATATTTTTCTTTAAAATCTGCATTAAGATTTCTGTGCACAGTGCGCTGAAAGCTGATGGAGATTTCTGATGCACAAGTTTGAAGTCGCTTGCTAGTGAATGTAGCATACTCTGACATCTCATTTTAGGATTTATTGCCACGAGTGTTTGTCAAACACACGCTGGCTTTTTGGTAGAGGGGAAGCAGGGTTATTATAAGGAGGAGAAATTGATGATGTTGATGCAGAGGTGGGTCTTTTATTTTGGAATGAAGTTTCGTCACCAAAGAGAAGAGCCCGGAAACTGACTGAAGGGTTGCTTATTGATCTGGTGGGAAAAAAACGGGACACAAGACACTCCCGTTTGGACTGGTGTGTTTTATAGAGTACTAACAGTAGGTTTACTGTTAAACTGGATTTAACTATGGCTTTGTTTTAAGAACCCGTTGTTCACTGGATGTTTGATTTTATTTTTTTGCAGAACCATTTTGCATCACTACCAGAAACGACCCTTTTTATTGTTGACTGCAGAATTTGACCTCACATTCCTTCTAAATCTCTCCACAGTACATTTTTGGTTGTGGTAAAAAAAAAAAAAAAGGGGATGACATACTGTAAGTATTTCTTGGATAATACTACTATTTTTTTTAATCATTTCAGAAATGATGGAAAAAAACAAGAATTTTCTGATTTAAAACAATCAACCTGAACTCTCCCAAGAAATCTGGTTCTTCAAAATAAGAAACATTCACTTTATATTTTGACAGTTGGATTTTGTTGTTTTTGTGTAGTAATTCCTTAAAATGTTCATTACAGGTCAATTTTTTGTTTTATTTAAAACAATACCTTTTTTAGAAGAAAAAAAACTGTTTGGTGCTTTAGGAAGTTGTAGACACTACAATTATTTTGAAGGAATGCAATATGAACCACAATCTACCACTTTGGACAGTTTATTTAATGACTGATTGAAGAAGGTTGAAGTTACAGAGTTTGCATGATGTACTTGAGATGATTGTAAACTGAAAGAAGGATGTCTGGAACTTTATAGCTTGTATTGACTATAAAGTCGACATGACAATTTCTCCTTTTTGTACTTTTCCATTGTGTAAATAATAATATCTTTCCACGATGATTCGAGATTGTTTATCTCCCATTTTCTACATGAATGTTTTGAGTGGCTTTTCAGCCAACATTGCTGGTTCTCCTACACGTTTCAATTATTATATATTTTTCTGTATAAAATGTTGATATGTACATAAGAGTCACAGAAATGCCTTGTCATGCAACGTGTGCTGCCTGTTCCTCCTACCATGTTTCATTAGAGTGCTGGTGTTGTTTCCATTTCTGATTTTAAAGAATTAAAAATATTTTTTAAATCTTTTTTTTTTTTGTCGTTTGTGTATCTGTTATTTAGTGCGTGAGTGACAGCCAACAGAATTTTCTTTTGTCCCTTTTTAGCTGTTGAAGTTGTTGAAATAAGACTATATTTAGTCAGTATTTAACCCCAGTCAGTCAGTCTATGGTTGTTTTTAGTTTATCATCACATGTAGGTTTAAAACAAATACATTTTTAAATTTGATTGTCATATGATGTTTTTTTTGTGAAAATAAAAATGCATTACAGATCTACATATGTTAAAATAAAACAAATATGTTCATTTTAATCAACGCAAATTCAATTATAACTATACTTTACTTTTAATTCTGCTTTTATATATTTTAAAAATGGAATTTAAAACAATAAACTAATCACAAATATGGCTTAGTGTTCCACGATGAATTTGAGACTAAAAAATAAAATTAAACCAGACAATAAATAATTTAAAATAAAAATAACCCACACATTTAAAAGCACATAGGGATTATATTCCCCACAATTTCCAAAAGGTGTGAAAGAAATCAATTTCACAATTAAAGTTGTATGTTCAGAGGAACATAAACCATTCCTAAATGTAATTCCTCGGGACAGCTTGTAGCGTGGGTACACCATGAGTGACAAATGCTTGCACTCGGCTATCTGGGATACTTGAACCTGCAGCTTTGTTGTCCTAGACCTGATGATCCAACAGTGAGGCTGTGTAGATTTTCACATCTGCTGTGCACTTTAAAATGTGTGCATAAATCATCATAAAGTTCAAATATCAGCATCATCACAAAAGTCTCTAAAGGTCTGGACCAAATACCTAACTTTATTTACCTTATTTAGACTCTGACTAGACCAGAAAAAGTTAGTTTTTAAATCATCCTACTTTTTTATGAAAAGCAGTCATTCTTATCAGGGTTGAATTCATCACTCCTGATCATAACAGGAACAACGTTTCAGCACTAGAGGGAGACATGAACACTAGTCATCAGGATTTATAATAGAACTTCCAAAATATAACCAACTGTAGAGGCTTTTAAGCTCCAAGAGAGATTGCCCTTATAAATGTTAAAGCAGTGTACAGGTAGGTGACAAAACCCCACCCTAATGCACCCCACTGGGACCACACTTATGCCTTTCTCATGACATAAAGCCACATCTATGTAAAAAAAATTCCCTGTGATCAATCCATCTGGTTCCCTTCCAGGTTTGTTTGAGCCCTTGCCCTTGACCCTCCTATAGCTCAGAGTTTCAGCTCAAATGAAAGGAAAGGTGTAAAAAAGTGTGGTGAAACCAGCTATGTTGTTCAGCCTTAGATACAGTGGCACTGAGGTAAAGACAGGAAGCAGAGTTGGAGGTAGCAGAGGTGAAGATGTTCAGGTTCTCTTTTGGAGTGACCTGGATGGATAGGATCAGGAATGATTTCAGAGGAACAGCACATGTTAAAGGTTTTGGATATAAAGTCAGAGAGGCCAGACAGAGATGGTTTGGACATGTCAAGGTGAAAGTGAATATAGGGGTGGAAGGATGCTGAGGCTAAAGCTGCCAAGCAAGAGGTCTGGAGCAGGGATAGGTACTGTAACTCCAGGCCTCGAGGGCCGTAGAATCTGCATGATTTCCAGATATCAAATTTCTATGACAGGTTACCTGGGTCAAGTGTGTCCAGCTGATTAGAACATGCCAGAGCATGGTATGTTGGAAAGCTATTTCAAAGTTTGTTTGATATTGTAATGTTTCTGTGGAAGCTATGTCATTGTTTTCTCCAAAATTTAACCATGTTGAATTTGGATTTCTTCATTTGAATCAGTCCCATTTGGCAGCTGGAGATCATCAGCCTTCTGAGACAGGCAACATCTAACTTCATGAAAAATCTACTTAGAAACCCATACCATTGTTTCACTTAGATTTGTGATAAATACACTCTTATTCAGGCCATTTAAAGTGACAAATTAACTAGCTGGACAAGTAGCTGGACAAGCACAAGTGATAAAACAGCAGCTTTATAAAATATCTAAAAAAAAAAACTTTGATTTTTCAATGTGAACACTGAAATTGATCAGTTCAGTCATCTTAAAGTCTGAATCATAAGTCACACTTGTAGGATTGTTAGTTTTACCTGAAGAACTAACCCTTTTCAGAAAATGAAGGTAAACACTTTTTCACTTGGTTTGAAGATTTTGAAATTTAGTAATCCATTGTATAGGTTTTACCGTATCAGTTATTCAGGGTTTAAACGTCCACTCCACAAGAGAAGACCACAGTAATTGTAATGACAAAAACAGTTTCTAGAGATTGAATTGGTTGCTGGCGGCATCACATTTTGTGGTAAAGCCTCGACTTCCACCTCATTGGTTTCCAGTTGTTATTTAAAAAGAATAAAAAGAAAGGCCATCTGCTTTGAGTGCATTTTGTAATTTAGGCAAGAAAAAACACTTAAACTGGGGAATTTGTTTGAAATGCGTTTTGACTAGCATTTATGTCTTCACCATTTTTACTTCTTTGCTGTTCATGGTCCCTGTTCTGGGTTTGTTTTGCAACTGGCAAAGTCAAACCTATGGAGAGCTGCAGAATACAATAAGGTCAATAAAGTCATTATTGAATGCTGCAGGGTTTTTTTGTTTGTTTTGTTTAAAATTAAATTGTGTATAAAAAAATACTTTACACCTTTGCTAAAGCAAATAGCCAGAACAACCAGGATTATAATTGACTCAGCTCCCATCATGCCACACACCAAATGAAAAGCCAACACACAAGAGGCTCTTCGAAAAGTTAATCCTGCAGGTGACACAGCTGCTGTTCATTGCATCTAATTGATTTTCTCTTCAGATCATTTTGACTCATTTTGATTGACACGTGATGAAACCTTACAGAATGTTGAGTTCTATTTCATCCCTCCTGACCGTCAGAGGCGTGTTTCAAGCACTGAATGCTCCTTCTTGCGCATGCGACATTGGAGAATGTTACTTTTAAAGCTATGTAAAAGTAATAATAGTTTGTTATATTTTATTTATTATTATTATATTAATTTATATATATATATATATATATATATATATATATATATATATATATATGATCAAGTTTGTCTTGCTTTTTTAATCGTGGCTGTTGAAATAAGACAATTGCATTTCTGCAGGTTTAAGCAGTTTAACTCCATTACCCACAAGCCCTCACGGTTTTGTAAAAGGAAACGACTTTTATCAAGATGGTGCTTGAAAGTACTATGGTCTGGTAAGAAATGTTTAATTTATTAAAAACGAAATGCCTTTTTCAAACTCTATTTGTCTAATTCCATCACGTTAAACCTGTTTTTATTTCATCAGCTGTTTTGTGGTACATAGAGAAAGCGTTGATGTTTTTCTTTATCATCTGGCTGTTTCCTGAGTCATTTCGCGCTAGCTAACGCGTTTGCATTTCTTTTTCTCAAACTATCTTCCCCCACACAAATTCTAGTTTTCGTCAAATGTGTGTTTTTCGTCGTTTCTATTCAACGTTTGGGTAACTCGGGCTTGACGACCTGACTACGTTAGTTTGTGTATGAAAAAATAAAGGTCAGACGAGTTAGCATCTAAGCTAACAAAACTAAACCCTGCTGTATTTGTTTGGAGTTGAGACGAAGGTAAAGTATTTAAACGTTGTTTTGGGGTGACAAAATTTTAGTGTTAATTACTTTTCTCAGCCAAAGATGCTAGCTTTTTAGAGGTTTTCATTTTTTTTTTTTAAATTTTTGGTCATTTGGTTTTCCTTAAAATGGGTTTTATTGGTTTATTTGTTGACTTGATGAAAGTCTTAATAACTGTAACCCATTCCTTATGTGTTGAGTAAGTTACCCCTAACCCTCCAAAAAAAAAATGAATAAACGCACTGACTTCACCAGAGGGAACTCATTAGAATTGTACACTTAGTCATAAGTTTGATCCTTATCGTCTAGTTCTGTTTATACTGTGTCAAAGCTGACTAGTTAGGTCCAGGAGAAAAGGCTTAGAGAAAATTTATTCTTTGGAGTTTATGAATTATGTTAACATTTTAATCCTTAATCTAAAACAAACGTTTCTAGATTGCTTTTTTTTTTTAAATGTATTTGAGTATTTTCTTTCTCATTTTCACACCACTTCCTAAAACTGAACACTTGCGAGTACCTTTAAATGACCATCACTTCTTGACAAAGCTGTCATTGTGTCTCATGTGATCATGCAATCTATAATAGTGTTTTTCCTTCTAGATTTTTTTTCTCCTTTTAACAGCTTTTTATTGCTGTTCTTGTCATTTTTTTTTCTTTGTTTGATCTACAGACAGTTTTGTCGCTTTCTGTGTGTTTAGAACATTTCTTTAAAACTTCTGATTGTCTACAATTGTGCTTATTCTTGCCAGTGTGGACAACAGTGAGTATATGCGAAACGGAGACTTCCTACCTACGAGGCTTCAGGCTCAGCAAGATGCAGTTAACATTGTTTGTCACTCAAAGACTCGCAGTAACCCTGAAAACAATGTGGGCCTCATCACACTAGCAAAGTAAGTGCTATCGTGGTTCAATAGAACTTTCTTTGTATTTTCTTTTAACCATATAATGTCAACAACACTATTTTTTCTCTTCATAGTAACTGTGAGGTGTTAACAACATTGACTCCAGATACAGGAAGAATACTGTCCAAGCTGCATGCTGTACAGCCTCGAGGAAACATTAGTTTCTGCACTGGTATCAGAGTGGCACATGTGAGTGGGGTTGCTATTTTGTGTGATCGCAACAGATAAGCTTGGAAGACAGATGAGACTTGAATGTGTTGTATTTTGGTTTGGTTTTTCTGTTATGCAAATGAAGAAAACTATCAATTTCCTTCTCTTTTATTACTATTTGCAGCTTGCATTGAAACACAGACAAGGCAAAAATCACAAAATGCGAATTATTGCATTTGTTGGCAGCCCTGTAGAAGACACTGACAAAGAAGTAAGTAAAGTTTTGACTTGCATCATTAATGGGGGATTAAAGATTGCACATATGTGTACATAAAGCATGATTTGTGGGCAAGGAAAGGACATATTTAGTTAAAAATAGCAAATTGTGACATTCTGAAAGCTTTTTGAAATATGAATAATTCACTGGATATACCTTAAATATAACAAACAAGCTTTAATGCATTTCGAAATTATTCATGTGATGAAAACAATGATTTAACACAAATTTGTGCTAAGTTTTCATCTTTTATTAGGGCATTTTCTTAACACAACAAAAAAATATTTTCACATAAATCTTTAAAGCTTAGCATTAAAATAGCTAACCATGACATATTGATTACATATTGATTATTAGATGTAGCCTGTCAATTAATTTAAAACAGAAACTTAGTAATAATTCAGGTATTGGCATATCTCTAAATCTGCCTGACTTTTGATACAGTTGTGTGAACCTGAAATTGTATCTCTACCTGCTTGTAGCTTGTCAAAATGGCAAAACGCCTGAAAAAAGAAAAGGTCAGCGTGGATGTCATTAACTTTGGAGAAGAGGTAATTATAAAGTTCTGCTTTGACACAAAATTACTTGAATATTTTGAAATCAATAGTTTAAATATTAGTCATTTATAGAATAAATTCTCTTGTCTTATTTCTTCTTGCCTGTCAGGAGATGAACACGGAGAAACTCACAGCCTTCATCAATACTCTTAATGGCAAAGAGGGCACTGGCTCCCACCTGGTGACAGTACCTCCAGGACCCAGCTTGGCTGATGCTCTGCTGTCCTCCCCCATCCTGGCAGGAGAAGGGGGAGCTGTGTTGGGTCTTGGTGCCAGTGATTTTGAATTTGGAGTAGATCCCAATGCAGACCCTGAATTGGCCTTGGTAAGAGAGAGAAAATGATGCTTTTTTTAATTACAGCATTTTTTTTCTCAGCAGGATGAAATGAAATGCCCTTTTGAAGTTATCTGATTTCTAACTGGCTTCTACTCCTCATTCTAGGCTTTACGTGTATCCATGGAGGAGCAGAGGCAACGACAGGAGGATGAAGCTCGCAGAGCTGCTGTAGCCTCAGCTGCTGAAGTGGCTGTTTCCTCTCCAACTGCAGATGGTAACAACATGAGCGCAACATGACGGCAATTTTTACTCTATTTCATTCCGAATGATTAAGCGATGTGTCAACTTCTCCTGTTTCAGACTCTGAGGATGCCCTGTTGAAGATGTCTGTTCAACAGACAGATCCGACCACACCTCCACTACCAGACTTTAACCGCATGACAGAAGACGAGCAGATCGCGTACGCTCTGCAGATGTCCATGCAGGGAGCAGGAGCAGGTTAAAATAACAATTTTCTCTGAAATTATCAATGTATTAAATAACACTTTAAAGATAATATATTTTTAGAACTAAATATACCCCTTTACATATTGCTTAACTAAACAGCTCATATAGAAAAATGACCTCAAATAGATTTTTGTACCGAAAAGAATAAAGTGGCATAATCTAGTTTAAATAGCCTGTTCTATACTTTCATTTATTTACATATTTATTTACAATGTGTGTTCTGTTTGAGGAAAAAAAAGGTCTAATTATTGGCTCAGAGGACAAATGATCGTTCTATATAAGCAACAGTGTTGCTCTGGTCTACAGAGTTTGGTGCTGAGGACATGGACACAGGTGCTGATGTGGATTCCAGTGGAGCAAAGGTGAACCAACGCTGCTGTTAAATACAGCTTTTATTTTTTTTTTAATTAGAATGAAAAACATGCTGATATATTGTTCTCATGTCTAGGATGAAGAGGACTATGATGTCATGCAAGACCCAGAGTTTATTCGAAGCGTTTTAGAGAACCTCCCAGGGGTTGACCCCAACAACGAGGCGATACGGAACGCCATGGGCTCACTGGCTTCTCAGGCCGGATCTAAACCAGATACCAAAAAGGATGACGAGGAGAAAAAGAAGTGATGGGATGTTGAAAACAATTCTAAAAAAAGTGTGATCAATAAAAGAGAACTGAATGCATGTGCTTATTCAGAGTTTGTCTCCATTCAGCCCAGCTTGGTCATCTTTTTATGTTTGTGTAAGCAGTAAACCACCTTTCACCTTTTCTGTTCCTTAGGACATTGTCTAGTCTTTTTTTTTCACATTTGACTCTTTTGGGAAAAAAAAAAAAAAAAAGGAGGATAACACTAAAGCTATAGAACAAAAACATATTCTTTCTGCTCTTCACAAGTAAATGTCTCATTAGTTGTTTTCACTTGCATTGCAAAACTGGTACTAATTACCTATTAAAGATTAATTTTTATTTCTTCCAAAACTGTTGTAGCTTTCTTTAGACTGAAATACACTGACAAATATTGTAGAATTGCACCAGTTCAGCCTTTGCTGAAAAAAAAGAGTTTTACTGGAAAAGAGCTAAAGTAGGAAAAAAATGTTTTAGTTATTTAAACTGTCACAGAGCTCTGTTCACTGTCTAGTGTTTCATATTTGAATTGTTTCTATGGAGTGAAAAAGTTCATTTGGGCTTCCCCTATTTCTGTAGTGATTGGATGAAACAGAGTAGTCAAAACACTTAATATTTTAGAGGAGTGAAGAGATGTTTAATTGTTAAAGATTTGGAGCCTATACATAGGTGGATGAGATCATTTCTGAGGAGACAGCTCACAGAAATGTTGCCATTCTGGTCAGGAAGAGGAGGTTGAACTCAAATCATTGAGAGCGAGACTGTCCCATGAGCTGTGCAGGAAAGGGCATCTTCCTATCCTAGCTGACATTCCAAAGTGTCTAAACATTTGATAAACTATGATGCTGCTTCATATCCTAAAAGGAAATCTTTGTTTAGTCTAAGCTTCATGTCGTGCGTCAGAGGAAAAGTCCAATTGGATAACCCAAATCTTAGTGTTTTATTTGTACAAATGTTTTAGCCTTATGGAAATAGCGCAATTTTATTAAGTAAAAAATGTTAATGATTTATTTAACATATTTAGCCTAATTTTCTGTGATGCATTTAAGAACTTACTGTACTAGTTTCACCTTTATTATGGGTAATTATTTAATATAACTTTATTTTTATTTTTCATTTTGTACTTTTAGCAGGTGTATTTGTTTAAAATATTGTTTCTTAACTTGTGTATTTCTTTAGTTAAGCGCCTATTTCACACTGCATGAAAGCGTTTTGAAAGATTTACCCTGTAAAACTTCTACTATAGAAGTACTGATTTAAAATAAATATACGTTTATTTATATGTATTACATTTAAGAAAAAACAAAGTATTTTAAATATATTTAACCCGCTGAGCTGCCAGGAGAACAACTTCTAAGTTCATTGAAAGCTGGAATGGTTTTCCAAGTTGAGTCGCGCGAATTCATGACGTATAACGCACGCGCCCAGAACGAAAGTCAGGAACCAACTTCGCAAACAGAAAGGTAACAAATTACCTTCGCATGAACGTCAGTTCTACCTAACTTAACATGGAATTAGCTTGATTTATTTGAAACTATTAGAACTGATGATATAGTGACCAGCGTGCAGATTCAAGCCACTTTGAGTCGGTTGAGTAGCGAGGCTAGCTAGCACGTCGCTGCTCTCTGTTAGCAGCAGACACTTGTTGCAGAATGACGCTAAAGATTGACGCATTAAACCGTTTTCGACGTTTTACTCTTGCCACTTCTCTAATTATTTTGACTTTGCGCGAGGCAAAAAAAAGGTTTGCACAGAAAGCTGTCATCTGTACTGTTGTTTGGATCTTAAGAGTATCGTTTTACACCAGTTTCTCGGTTTTATGCAAACACATTTTGTAGTATAGTCATTTCATAGCTATACAGTACTGTGTTTTACTTGCTTTTTATGTCTATTATTCTTGGCATTTCCATATGCGCTCTTTTTATTTAACAGTGCCTTTTGTGAATATTGCTTCTTTTTGCATGTTTTTATGGTCTTCTTATTTTGGATCTTTTGATTAAATTAGAAATGGTTTATTTCAAGCAATCCAAGCAAGAATAATGCATGTGCAGTACAATCAACAGAGGTTTACATCCTTACAAAGACATGTCAAACATAGGATAACTAGGCATCAAATTATAGATTGCTTGCAAAGGAGTGGGAGGAAGTGAATTTGCATAATCCTACCTCGGATCTACCATTTTCTTTGTTTGGATTATCATTATTCAGTTTATTTTAAATAAATTATTCATTTATCCAATACAAAAAGTGCCATTAACCCCAAATATTTGTTGCTTTTAGGCATCTTAAGCGTTAACCTGGAAATGGGGGACATGAAGACCCCAGATTTCGATGATTTGCTGGCAGCCTTTGATATTCCTGACATTAATGCACAGGAAGCTATACAGTCTAATCCAGAGGAGCAGCGGGACGATGCAAAGACTAATGCTCCCCCAAGTGAGCCTCCTGTGGTCAGTGTGATTGTTAAGAACACAGGGAGGTCAGAGTCTGTGGAAGAGAAGCCTGTCAAGGATAAAATGAATGATCCTTCAGACGGTGTCTTGACCTCTCAGGTTCCTGCCAAGTTGGACCCAACATCTCATGATGGTCCGACACCACAGCTCGGTCTTAAAACGTCTCCAAGATCGTCCATGGATTCTAAGATGATGAGCCGATATGAAGATGAAATGGTTTGCAGTCGAACACCATGCCTCCCGCAGCTGTGGGCCCCATCGTCATCCAATTCTATTTCTGAGCAAGATGAAGGACCTGAGCCTCGGCCCCCACAGCAAACCTCTGAAGCTGCTGATGCTTTGAGGCCCCTTCTCTACTCACAGTTTTCAAAACCTGCCGACGTGTTAATGCCTCCACCCCTACTTCAGAGCCGTCCTCAGGACAGTCAGTCATACACCACTTTAGTGCAAAATGGGAACATTAATGCTGAAATCAAGTGTGTTACGGATACGGATGAAGAGAATTCAGAGCCAGATATTGGAAGTCCACTGGTGATCCAGGAGGGTCCAGAATGTGTCACTTCTCCGCCTTCAAATAGCAAAGCAAAACAACTTCCCGATCTTTTTGAGCACCCTGGGAATACATCATCTCTTATTCCTCAGCCTCCTAATCCGTCTTTTAGCTCTGCACCAGCACAAAGTAAATCCCAGAGTGGTGAAGGTGGAAGAAGTTCTCCTGTCTTCACCCAGCATGGGAAAGACGGGACACCTACCTCCCCAAATTCTTCCACATCAGATCCACATCCCCAGAAAGCCCATCATTCCCCTTTTCCTGCCAGTACAAACTCGACAGTGGTCCAGGAGAATTTATACCCAGAACATGTGATTGATGAGAGAGACTCACCTGAGAGCCCTCCACCCAGTGAGACAGGCTGTTTGTTCACCAACCAAAGCAGCAGCTCTGATGTGGCTGCACTGCCAGGATCAACCTCGAGTTACAAGGAATCTCCTCACCAGCAGGAGCTCAAGGAATTGGAGTCCAGTCAGGAGGACAAACCAAGGAGGCCAAGCGAAAAAGTGGCTGAAGAAGAAGCAATTAAAGAGAACTGCAGTGCTGACACTAAGGATACAGCATCCTCCTGTTTAACAGAGATGGCCTCCTTTCCTCTGCGACCGCTCAAAGTGAAAATCAAAATGCCCACTGGTAGCGTCACAAGGACTGTGACAAGTGGAGCATCTAAAAGAAGTGTGAAAGTATCTACAAAAGGTGTGGACAATTCCAAAAATTCACAAGATGGTTTAGGTGCAAGATCCAAAAAGGAGTTGGTGCTGCAGTCAGAGTTTACAGAAACACTGCAAGAAACAAGTTTAATCAAAGAGGAATCCTCTGTGGAGACAAAGACCAAAGTGTCTGCAACAGCAGTGAACATCACAAAAACTGCAGCGCTGCCGTCCGTCTCCTCTGCCAGAGTCAGCACGGGCGCTTTTAACCTTCGCAGTCTGGGTCAGAAAACTCTAAACACCGGAATGACGCTGCCGTCAACTCTACCTGTGCTTCCCATGCAAGCCAGCAGCAGACCGGCGTCGATAGTGAACAGCACGGGGGCCATCATTTCCAAGAACCAGTCCAACCTGGTCGAAGCTTTCAACAAAATCCTCAACAACAAGAACCTGCTTCCCACTTATAAACCAGAACTGAGCTCCCCTCTGCCAGCAGAGTGGGGTATTAGTCTTCCTGCACAGGTAAGCTTTGTTATTGTCCTGGAGAGATTAATCACTATTTACTTTTTTATGTTATTGTAAACTTATTAGAACTTAAAATACTTTAAAACAGGTATTTATAAAAATATATACCCATAAAAGTAGACAAAACAAAATGTGGTAAGTAGTGATAAAGCGGTTGTTGTAACATTTGTGTAAATTCTGCTCCATAAGGGATTATCCAGCTTCAGATCTCATAAAAAGGCTGTTTGTTGCTCCTCAGGGTTACCGCTGCTTGGAGTGTGGGGACGCCTTTGCCCTGGAGCAGAGTTTGGCACAGCACTATGACCGCCACTCGCTCCGAATTGAGGTGACCTGCAATCACTGTGCCAAACGCCTGGCCTTCTTCAACAAGTGCAGCCTGCTCTTACACGCCAGGGAGCACAAGGAGAGAGGCCTGATCATGCAGTGTTCCCACCTGGTCATGAAACCCGTGCCTGTAGAGCTCATGATCAGCCAGCCAGAAGCAGCAAAAGAAGGTTGGGGAAACTTTGGCGAATTGCTTTTTCATTTTTTTTAAGTATCTGGTCTCCAACTCTGTTATATTACACCCCTTTAGGATCATCGTCTTCATTGTTGGGGCAGGCCACTTCAAAGCTTTTGTCTCTGACCGGCAAAGGAGCTGAGGCGGCATCAAACACTAGCATTAAATGTCCAGAGTGTCACACTCAGTTTTGCAGTAAAGAGGAGATGTCTGACCATTTTCAAGAGGTCAAAGCAGCTCAGAGTACCGTAAGTTTTTTCTGTTCTAAGCATTGACCGGATATGAGAACTGAACTGAGTAACTCCTCCCCCCTAACAAGAAGTACCTCCTTGCTCCAGGAAGCCAAAATCCCATAGACCTCTATAGACAGCTATTACTCAGTCATTATATTTTTAGGAATAGCCATTCTTGCTTTGCTATTGTTTTTTTGAAACATTTTCTTGCTTTTTTTCTCCATATTTTGTCTTATTTGTCAAGTTGTTCAAGTAATAAACTGACCAATCAAATGCCTCAATAAAAGTATGCGGTCTAGCGTCAAACATTTGATTGACAGATTCTCTCGAGCTTGCTTTCAGTGGTAGGGGTGTGGCCTTCAAACAAGCTCACTCCTGATTGGCAAGAGTGGTTGCCATAGAAATAATAACACATGTCCGAATTGCGTAAAAATGTTGACTGACTTGACTTTATTTGGTTTGATCGTACTCACTGTCCAGTCATCCTATACAGACAATTGTTCTAAACAGCCTGCAACATAGGATTAAAGAATAATTTTTTATGATCAATTTAAATTACCATTAATGTTTGGTGTATTTTTTCACCTCACGTTAATCATACCTAATCACAGATAAAGTCTCTTGCTTACAACTTCAACCCAAGTTAGGAAAGTTTATTTAACTATAGAAAAATTTCCCAATTCGCGGAGAGTTTGTGGCAAATTTAAAGTTTTACTTCCTTAAAATCCACAAAGAATAATATTTTTTAGTGTGATTTGGGTCTATATTCCTGTGCAAAGTTTCCAAACTTCAAAACAATAAGGAAAGATTTCTGAAGTTTTAAGCTTAGTTTATTTTCTATTTTTCTAAATCTTGACTCTTTTCTTTGGCTTTTTCTCTCTCTCTGTTCAGTCGTGCACAGAGTGCTCCCCTACCATGCTCCTTCCCAACTACTGCAGCTCAGCTGCACATCAGCGCATCCACCAAGGGAGCCAGCCATACGTCTGCCCAGAGTGCGGCCTCACGCTCAAACAGCCGCTCTTTCAGAAGCATTTGTACGAGACTTGCCTGCACTTCTCTCGTCGCGTTGGCTACAGGTACAGCCTCTCGCTTCCCGCCTCTGTTCTCTCATCTTCTGCTTTTAGAACAGCTCTCTTTGCTCACACGCCCCTATCTGTTCTTACAGGTGTTCTAGCTGCCTGGTGGTGTTTGGAGGTCTGAACTCCGTGAAGTCTCACATCCAGCAGGCTCATTGCGACGTGTTCCACAAGTGCCCCAGCTGCCCTATGGCTTTTAAATCTGCCCCCAGCGTACAGAGCCACATTACTACCCAACATCCCGATCTCACCGAGGGACAGACTTTGTATATAAAACACGTACTCAACAGGATCTCTATAACTGTTCATTTTGATAAACTAACATGGATTTCTATCCCTTTGCAGGCTGATCTATAAATGTGTGATGTGTGACACAGTTTTTACATACAAGCACGTGTTGCACACCCACTTTGACACTCATTTAACCAACCAGAGGGTGCAGGTGTTTAAATGTCCCGAGTGCAACAAGCTGTTCTCTCAGAGACATTCAATGCTGGATCATTTCAAGGTAGCTCTTTCTTAAATATTGAGCCATATAAAACCCTACAATTCTTGTATTTCATTGTTTCTTATATACGTTTCTCAGACCCACAAGATCCTTACTATTAAAGAAGAGTTGCTGTCACCTGCCTCTGTGAGTTTCAAGAGCTCAGAGGGAGGAGGAGAGCCGGAAAAGGGGAAAAAAAGGAAAGTAAAGGCTGAAAGGATCAAGGCTCCTTCCGGTTGGAAGTGTCAGTCTTGTAACTTGCAGTTCACAGAGAAGGAGGACTACATTAACCATATGAGCAAACAGCACGGCAAGGTCTCAAACGAGCAGACAGCTTTTGATTCAGCTTCAAAACGAAAGCGAAAGAACCCCATGTGTGAATGTTTGTGTGTGTTTAGACGCTGAAGAAGTTTCCCTGCAACAAATGTGAGAGCTCCTTCACCACCACCTCCAGCATGAGGCGCCACATCAGAGATAAGCACAAAATCCTGAGCCGTGGCTTCCGCTGTCAGTGAGTATTCCATCCCTTTAGATGAAATGAACGCAAACTTTAAATGGAGTGAGACACATCTGTAGTAAAGATTTATAGAATAAATATCTCTTTTCTAGCTTTCATTAGTGCATTTCATTTGTGCATCAAAAAGTAAAACTAGCGCTAAAGCCAAAATAGATTTTTTGTGGTTTCATTTTTTTTCCAATTTGGTGTGACCCATCGTCCTCAGAGTTTCATCCAGATTTATTAAAGATGCAGTTTGATACAAATGAAGGCTGAGATTTCCAGATGGGAGTCCAGAAAATGACTTTGAGAAGA
This sequence comes from Oryzias celebensis, assembly GCA_014656515.1. Lineage (NCBI taxonomy): Eukaryota > Metazoa > Chordata > Actinopteri > Beloniformes > Adrianichthyidae > Oryzias > Oryzias celebensis. The sequence continues at coordinate 12,954,289 of BNCR01000015.1, read as the reverse complement.
CTACGTGATCTTCATCATCTCCACTAGAAAAGGTGTTTCAGACAAACGGACTAGAACTGTTGTTAGAGGGAGGTGCTGATGGCAGAGACTCCACAGCAAACATCTGACACACACAGTACGATAGTAAGAACTGACACAAAAAATTGTATTTGATGTAAATCTGCTGCAGCAAAGCTGGAACTTCTTTTTGATAAGTCAAATCCTTAAAGTACATCTTAAATGTGTTTGCAGGTTTTGCTGCGACAGTAAGAAAACTTTCAGCAGCAGAGCCATGTTAGAGAGACACATTGAGTTGAGGCACGGCGTGAACAGCCTGAACCAGGATGGAGGGACGGTAAGCTTCTGACGCCGTTATCGTTACAAGAGGCTGAAGCGGCAGGCGTGTTTTCTCAGATGGTGTTTGTGAAATCGCAGAGAGGATATGAAGCTGACAGCTCATCGGAGCAGGACAGCGCGAGGTCTCGCCAGAAGCGCAGAGGGGTTAAGGTCGAGCTCAACGAAGAGTCCACACACAGGATGAGTCCGGCGAAGAAGCTGCGCTCCTCCTCTTCCTCCTTTCCCTGCGCTCCTTCTGAGTCTGTGTTCAGCTGTGCTCCCTGCAGCTTCTCCACAGACGTCCAGGCTGCGTTTCAGGAGCACATCAGCCAGCACAGACAGAGCGCCGCGGAGAGCGCCGGTCTGCAGTGTTTGCAGTGTGGTGCCTGCTTCACATCCTCATCCTCCCTGTCCCGTCACCGCTTCATCTCACACAAGGTCAAGGACGCATCCGGCGACAGCCCACAAAGTCTCGGTGGGCACTCGGCAGCCTCGCCTGGCAACACCAAGAACCCCAGCGACAGGAGTCACCTGAACGGCTCTGCGCCAGCCTCCCCCTCAAGCCAAGTGTCCACAGGTCAGGGAAAGGAGGAGGAGGGAGGCTTGGCCTGTAAAGTGTGTGGCAAACACTTTGATAAGGCATCTGATCTGAATACACATTTTAGAACTCATGGCATGGCCTTTATTATTGCAAGAAATGCAGGAAAAACGATCTAAACGCACAGGTGAGTTTCCAAGAAATTCCCTGCAAGTTCCTTTTTTTTACTGTTATTCATGGGGGGGGTCATTCATCTGTGCACTCACTTAACCAAAGAGCTTCTCGGTGTTAGCACTGTGAAAGAAACCAGCACTATTTTTACAACTTTAAAACTCAGGATCTGCTGCACTTCTGTCACAAAGTTCAGGACATCAGAGCCGCTTCCTGTTTCCTGGAGGCTCGATTAACATTTGCATAAATAAATGCAACAATCTAACATGATCATGAAAGTCTTTTTAAACATTTCAGAATTTTAAACAGTTCTGATTCCAAAATTAGTTTTACTTTGACAGACATTTTGTATGGCATACTATATTTTTGTAAGATATCTTTAATCTTCACGTGTTTTGTATCTTTTTAGTGCTTCTTTACATTTTCTTTTTAAACTTTATGGTTTTATGTGTTACTGTAGAAACATCAATCTTTCCAAAATTGAAGTCAGTATTTGTACTGAAATGCTTAACAATAATTTAACACAACATTTAATGAATTTGGTTAAACACACTTTCATAGATATATAATTCCTCTCAAATCATCTAAAAAAGTTTTGCTATGTGAGTAAATATTTATCTAAATGTATCAGAATCCTGTAAAACAAATTATTCTTTTTGTAAGATGATTATTCTGACATTATTCAGCAACTTTAATGTGTTTTTTAGTCTTGGTCACTTTCAAGAGAATAAAAAAATCCTTGAGCCACAGACCTTTTGTGTTCCTTTGTGATATTCCTCACAAATTGTGTCAGTAACGACACAATACAATGTGCTGAAGTTTCATTCCAATCATCTTTTCATCTATTTTAGTGTTTTTTTATTATAATTATGCCGTTTTTAGACAAAATAAATTAAAAAAAAAAACCTGTGTCGTTTTTAGAACAGTTTTTGCAGAGTAGCAGGAGTTCATTAGAAATTCACCTCTGAGTTTCAGGGGTGGGTCTGTCGGTGTGGAGCAACCCCACCCCCCCTTCCCCTCTCTTGTGGCCCGTCCAGTTGTACCTCAGTCTCAGTGTATCTCAAAAGAACACGCAAACTCCACGCAAGAAGGTCCCAGCCGGGATTTGAGCCGGGCCCTTCTCACTGTGAGAACAATAACCACTGCATCACTGTGCAGTCCAGAAATGACATTTGTTTGATCCATCTCCTGCTCATCCGGAATTGGTTCGCTGGGGCAGTAGGCTAACCAAAGATGGCCAGACTTCCCTCTCCCTGGCCACTTCCTCCAGCTCCTCTGGGAGAACCCAGAGGCGTTCCCAGGCCAACCGAGAGACATGGTGTCTTTAGTGTGACCTGTGTATTCCCGGGGCCTCCACCCAGTGGGACCTGCCCAGAACCACCTTCCCAGCAAGATGTCCAGGAGGCATCCGAACCAGATGCCCGAGCCACCTCTCTCGATGTGGAGGAGCAGTGGCTGTACTCTGATTTCTCTCTGGTGTTTGTCTGGTCATCAAAATCTTTTATTTTTTAACCTCTGGAGATCCCAACACACATCTCAGCTTCAACTTAATGATTCCTTTTAATGTAACTTTTTAGAAAATAATAATAATTTGATTCACAACATTTCATTACTACAGTATTGGTAATTCACTTTCCTCCAATCTAAAACTCGTCTTCATCTGAAACAAACTTCTAGAGATAAGATGCTAAGTGCTTTGAGGAGGGAAAAGTGTCGTGTGCTTTGATTGCAGCAGGAAGGGCGAACTGTGTTCTCACAGCAGCAGGATCCCCATGATGAGAAGCAGAAGAGGTTTCACCAGGAGACAGAACGCGTCACCCATCAGAGCAGGCGCTCCAGAATCTGAAAGTCACATGAGAGCAGAGGGCAAAGATTGGCAACATTAAGAAGCGCCGGTCAGTAGAATAATAAGAGTATTTGAACTATTCCTGCCACTTTTTTTTTTTTTACAAACTGTTTAGTTTTAATGTTAACTGGGGACGTGCCTGGAGCCCCCCCAACACCTTGGGGGCCCTAAGCTAAAAACGTAATAAAAATGTCCAAAATAATTTCCATGCCCATTATTATGTAACTGTCGTGTATATATATATATATATATATATATATATATATAAAGATATCAATGAAATGGCACAAGACTGCTCATGTGAAAGTGTTTTGTCCTCCAGCAACAGCAAGCAAGCCAAGAGGAACTTTTGGAGGAGATATATGTATAAAAAAAGTGGTAAGATGAAGCGTAGTTGCATCAAAAAAGCAAATAGAAAGCAAGAAATATGTTGCAGCACTTCCTAAAGTGCAGAAACAGACAAAACAGGAAAAAGAACAACAGAATAATGAGAAAAAAGTAGTAAAATTAGGAGAAATAAAAGTAAAGATTACACAAGAATTAAGTTGTAAAATTGTGAGAAAAAAACAAGTTTATGATAATAAAGTTGTAAACATGAAAGATTTTCTCGAGAATAAAGTTGTTAAACTAGGAGAACAATATTTTACTAGAACAAAGTATAGAAAAAAGCTCTTTTCTGACAAATAAAGTCAACATTTTTTTAGAATAAATGTGTAAAATTATGAGAAAAATTCCAAATTTTACAAGTTGTAAACTTATGAAAAAAAGTCAACATTTTACATGAGTAAAGCCCTAAAATTATTTTTAAAAAAAGTGAAAATTATACAAAAATAAATTTGTACAGTTTTTTTATATTATGAATCTATATTCTTTCATAGCGGTTTTTAATACTCCATTGTAAGAAAAAAGACAGAAAATAAGAGAAAAGGCAAAGAGGGGACAGAAAACTTTTTTTGTTATTAAAGCCACTCCTTAGTGAACTAATTAATTAATATTATTAATTAAGAATTAAGTCTGTTACTGTTTATACATGTTGTTAAACACACATTTATGATCTTCTGTCGTCTTTTGTTTGCTTTACCAGACTGTGCAGAGTTCTGTGGTGGGGAAGTAGAACCAACTGCAGCTCTTTCAACAGCAGCCAGCTGGTCTCCACTCAGCACTGCCCGCTGTCCACTGGTCAGCATGGCAGCGTTGTCGGGCCCGAGAGCCTCCAGCTGAGCAACAGACAGTGCCTGAAGGAAAAAAACAATGTATATTCATTTACTTCAACAAAAAACCTTAATTTCATATTTGTCCTATTGAGGTTTACATGATGGCGGCACAGTTGTGGGACAGTTGTCTGAGAGAGATATAAGTCGTGATGTATCATAGACCTCTATGAGTTGATGCCTATCAGATGCATAATGTATATCTGTAGCTGCGAGTTTTGAAATAGCCATGATATAGATATCTAATAGATGTGTCTAGCCGGTAGTTTACTTTTGCTTTAATACAGATGAAGACTCTGCATCCACATGCATGGGCATCACATTTTTGGTGCTGTTATCACAGTAATGCTGCCTAACTGAGACCCTGATAGTATGAAATCAAAAAAAGCACATCAAACAAGAGCTTGAGTCTTACAAGTTTATAAAAAATGAAGAAAATATAGATTTTAGCGGGAAAAATGAGCAAATAATGTAGAAAAGTAGGAAGAATCCATCAGGCATGACAGATTTTCAATGAAATGTTACAGTTCAGGTTTTCATTTATCAAAAGGATTTACGCTCAGCTGCTGTCTGGTTGGAGGAAGCCACTTACCGCAAAGTTTTCTGGAGGAATGTGTGGGATGCAACTCTCAGTCAGAAAAGAAAAGACCGACGCTTTTAGAGAAGCCATTTCAGCTGCATCCAACCCAGCTGCAGAAAAAAAAAAGTGATCAGAAAACAAACTAATCAGGAGTTGACACGCAGCATTGATACAACTCAAAGAAAGAGGAATCCTCTCACTAATGATGTTGTGCAAGTCAGACACTTGTGCTTCAGTCCAGGTGCTTGGGTTTCCAAATGCAGACACTGTGAGGTTCTTGAGCAGCTTTATAATGTTAGGTGAGCATTGGACTGCATCTATGGACCCCACGGCGTCCCTGTGACACACAAACACTGAACCATGATCTGAAGTCATGTCGTTTTTTTCCAGTCTCTTCACTGCTCCAAAATAAGATTCAGTAGACGTTCTAGAAAATTTTTTTTATATATATAAACATTTCCTAAATCCCATCAAACATGACAGGAGTCACCACTTTATCCAAGATGCTGCTTTGTCTGCATAGCTGTGACGGTCGGAGACATTTGAGAGAGGAGCTATAAGGTTTTAAAATCGATCATTAAAAAAAAGAATCGATTTTCCTTTAAAGTAATCTCTTGGAGTTTTTTCTGGTAAAAAAAACAGCTTTATTTTTTAGTTAAAAAAATCATTTATAGCAGGTTTGATGAGTTTTAAATTAGTTCAGTGTGAATCACAAAATGTCAAAGTCAAATATAATTCTTTTGGCAGGAAATTTGAAAACAATTCAGTTTTACATTTTGTGAATCCTTTTGATTTAGAAATTGAACTGGAAGATTGAAGCAAGCATTTTACAACATGGAAACAAAACTAGTGGTTTGCCCTCTTTAGAATGAGGGATGAGGTGAAAGTTAAAAAGTCAGACAAGAAAATACTGATACTTTGTGTGTGTTTTGCACAAACTTAAAGGCGTCCACGTTCAGCTGGCTGATCTCACTGGAGTTCAGACCACAGATGAAGCGGTTCAGTGAAACCATCTCTGCAGCTCCCATCCTGTGCACTGTCAAGTTGTTGTGTTTAGCAGCACTTTTCCACACGGACACCATCTAATAGGACAGAAATCCCCTTTTGAGATCAAACTTAGAGAATTAGACATAACCACGACCGCGTCTGTAAATGGACCTGCGAGGTTTTCCAACCACAGTGAGCGATGCCTTCCAGAATGTCCAGAGAAAAGGGAAGCTCCTCCAAGTTGGAGTCGGAGAAACCCCGAGTAATACATCCCAACCGTGCAACATCACTCTCTGTCATCTGGGTTACCGGACCAAAAACCTACAATAGAAAAGAAAAGAAAGTATTTCAGACTCCAAAAATATGAAAAAGCTCAAAAATGAAAACATCTTTGCTTTCTTTATTGAAACGAGTGCTTAAAGATTTCTTTGCAATGATTCAAATTCTCATGAAGTCAATTAGCTTGGTAAAAAATAGTTTAATACACTGCAAAAACAGGCCCACCAGAATATATTCAAAAATATTCTTTAAATGAGCAAAAAATCTGTCAATGGGATACGAAAAATGGTCTTACCCAGAATTCTTATTTCAAGAAAACAATTCTAGTCACATGCTTTCTCAAACTAAGATTATTTTCTTTTGAAAAACGTTCTTGATCAGATTATTTTTCTTGCGAGTCCGTTTTTGCCATTTTGTCATCTTTTTTTTAAAAAACAATGATTAATACATTTGATCAACTCCTTATTTCAGGATGGAAAAAAAACAAAGATAAGAAGAAAGAGGACTTTTTCCTCTCGTTGTATCCAATAGGGATCTTCTCCTTTCATTTAAGCAATGTACCTGAACTCCTTTGTTACTTAACACGTGCAGCTGGTCTGCACTGTAGCCTGATATTGCTCCTAGGATTTCAACAGTGGCCAGAAATGTGCTGTTGGACATCATCTCCAGCTTTGGTGCTGCCCAGTAGACATTGTTCATTCCCAGTTCTTCAATCAACTTCTCGCTAGGATCTATTGCGTAGACAGTGGAGCCACTTCCATTACCAGCTGCAAAGGTGATATGTGCAAATAAATACATTTTTAGATTTGATAAATAGGTATTCCTGGTCATTTAGCATGGAAGCAGAGCAGCTGAAATGAGTTTCTTACTTTCTCTTTTTCTGCGTGCTGAACTGGATGGGCTGGTTGTCAGATCAAACAGCTTCTTCTGCAGAGCATCTGAAGTGAGGTGGAGGCGGGACCTCAGGAAGATGAGAACATCCTTCATCCAAGGCTGACAGAAACCAAGAGATTAGAACCGCAATTAAATCTGCAGGTTAATGTTCTATCACAGATGCTGAGGTGGGTTTGATGAAGGCAATAGAAACAAACTTTATTGGGTAAAAAGGATGTGGTGTTATCATCCAAAAGAAGGAGGGGACCGAGACACTCCATCGTCTTTTCTGACCAATCAGATGGATTCCTGCAAACAGGTAATAACAGCACATCAGACTCAGCTTTCTTTGCAGAGTCTCCAACATCAACTTTTCCTACCCAAAGGTCTGGTTGACCATCTGAATCAGATCTGGCCTGTGAAGCTGGGGAATGTGAGAGCAGAAGGCCATCGTCCGGAGGCTGAACTTGATGGCATCAGGAGCCATTAGTTGTATTTGGGAAGGCTTCACCTCACACAAAAGTTGTCCAAGCCGGGACAAATCTACAATTGTCAGTTCTGACAGGTTTTTCCCCTGCAAAGGCAAAGGAAACATCAGTGCTGTGTGTTTGTTTAGTGACCGAGAGGGAACATTTGTTTTCTGAAACATTTCCAGAATTTGGATCATCTGAATGCCGTTTTTAAGCCTCCAGACTAAATTAATGTTGCAACTCCATTGAAGAAACATTTAAAACTATGATTTTAAAAAATGTTTGTGTTTCCGATAGTGTGCCACAGACCAAGACTAAGTCAACATGTTTGTGTTGATGGAGATGTTTGTACATTAGTGAGGCAAAGCAGAGCTCTCTGGGTGATTGCAGACCGTGATGGAGCATGAAAAGGCAGCGAGCTCAGGTTAGCCGTTTGCATTTTGTCAAGAAATGTACTGCACACGGAGTCAGGCAAATCCTTCAAGTTCCAAGGCCTGAAAATGAAGAAAAGAGTTGAAATCATCCATGTTTTTGCCAAAAAAAACAGAAGTAAAACAAAAATGTTCTGCTTACGGCAAATATAGTAACAATATGGTGGGAATAGCATTCAGTTCCTGTTCTGTGATGGTTTTAAAATAATCGGGTCTCTCTTTTTCCAAAGTCAGAAACAGTTTTTGTGCTGCACACCGTGCCTGAAAACACATTCAGTAAAGGGTTCATCTGACACACCGGAAAGCCTCTAACTGCTTGGATTTTGCTGTATTTGCCCTCACCTGGACTTTGGAGAGCCACTGTGGGGTCATTGTTATGGCCTGAGCCATTTCCATGACACTACTGTCTGAAATATTGTCAATCATCTCACAGGTTACACCCTGAAGGACTGAATTCAGCCTTCTGCACCAGAAACAAACATTTGAAATTGAACAAAATGTGGCATTTACTGATAAATGAGTTGAAGTCGCAGAACTGTGTGTCTCACTGAAAGTGTAGCTGCTTGAGTTTAAACATCTTCTTTGCCAGGTAAGCTGCCTATATAACAGACACAAAACATTTCTCTAATGTAAACAGCCTGGATATTTAGGAGAAAGATAATTAACAGGTTTTCATTTGAAACCGTGATCTAGGTTCTTGTTCAAGATTACCTGTGACCGACTCCAAGTTTTGTTCTGCACTTGCTCCAGTGAGGTTATGTTTGCTTTGTCTAGGTTGCTGAGAGAAATGCTGCGAAGCAACGGGCCTGGCAACTTCTGCACCAGCTCTGAGGGATTCATTTTTCCAAGCAGCTATGAGACAAAGATTCAGGTTTCTCTGGTGTTATATTTAAATAATTCACTGTCTCCTTATCCTTCAGAAACCTTTTTTTTAATTACTCACCCCCTGAAGCATGGCCTTCAATTGCCCCTTCCTCATTTGTTGGGACATGTTCTTCAGAGCTTCTCTGTCTGTTAGGATTTCCTCAACTTTGTCATTCTTGAGCACACAGCTCGGCAAACCCGCTGCAACCGCCTGAAGGGCCAGCAGGTCTTTGCCGGACACCTCATCGCACTGAGGAGGAGCAGAGCATCAGGAGCAAATACTGGCTGCAGTAGTAGAAATGTCATCTTCAAAAGATCACCTTCTTATCACCCAGTTGGTTCCTGACGATAGTCAGCAGCTGACCTGTCGTCCATCTCAAATTGAAGCCCAGACTTTGAAGCATGTTGCTCAGGTTGGTGGCAGGGACTGCAGACAGTTGCTCAGGACTCAGCATTGTAACGCCGCTGCCCAAGTTAAGCAGAGCTTCAGCATCACTTAAGTTGGACATCATGCAGTTCACGAGGCGCTTCCTCAGCTGCACGAGGAAAAAGGAAGAGAGCGGAGCAGCTAACACCCACTGTTGTTATTTTCCTCTAAATAATAAAACAAAAATCCTTTTTGACTTTGGATGAAAAGAGGAAGACAAACCATAGGGTTTATGGTGTGATTGCAGTCACTAAGTTGAGAAAGGAGTCTTTGGCTGAGGTCAGGGGTCAAATCTGGAGCATCATAATAACAAGCCAGTGGGCCAAGCCTGCAGAGATTTAAAGAAAACAATACGTTTTTTGTCTTTAACTTTATTTGTTTAATTTTTGTATTAAAAAATATATCTCTATCTTATTGTTTTAACCACAGACAACAGTCATTGTCACTGGTACAACACAATTTAAAAAGTGATCTGCGGTTAGAGTATCAGGCATTTATTACAATGAGATTTAGCTACTGATGGAAAAATGTAAAAGCAAAAAATACAAAAAGTTAAAAGTGCATCATTCAGTCATTGAAAACAACAAACTATCACAAATTGTTTGCAGATAAATAAAAAGTGTATCAGCCATTAAAAAATATATGTATTCACACTTTGACTAGGCTTACAGCATATCTTGTAAACAATGTAAGCAAACTCTAATAAAAGTAGCTTGTATTAGTTGTGAATACTCACACTTGAAAATCTAAATCTATGATTTCATCAATACGCACTTATCTACATGGTGTTGAAACTCGTTTTCACTGAAGCACTCCTGAATTCTTTGAAGAAACTTTTTGCTCAGGCTCGGCCCCATCTCTGCTGCACCACGCATGCTGGATCTGAGCTGCGCTGACAGGAAAAACTCACAAAGCTGGGAGAGAATGAGAAAACCAACAATGACAAGAGTTTAACTTTTGGTTTCTAGTGTGTGTGTGAGTGGTTGTTTGAAGGAGTCCAATCACCTTTTGTTTGGGGCAAGAATCAACATCCTCGGGCATCAGCTGGGAGATGTAAGGCCCCATGATGGACAGTGACTCCAAATTCAGCCACTGGAGGGATGGTTTGCAGAAAACCATCAGCTCTGTGAAATTGATAGTAGAACACACATTCTCATTTGATGGAACAAATAACACAAAGTCAAAAAAATCATAGGGTTCACGATGATCTATAACACCATTAAAGTAATTCCTGCCCTCACGGTTGGATACGGGCAAACCTGTACACGGCACACACAAGATTTTAAGACTGTAGACCACTCGAGAGCAAGTGAAGTAGAGAGAAACTGTTTGTGCACGTCTTTTCTACGGGCATGCTGTGGACGACAGGTCATAGTGGACATTGAAACAGCGTGCGAGGGTGAAGTAGGTAAGACTCAGACGTGTTGTACGGCTTGCACACTATGAAGGGGCCCGTTAGTGGTGTTAAAGTGATAAGTGTGCCTGACTGTTACATCATAAGTGCTTGGAACTTACCTTATCTTTACAAAATGTTCATGGCACACGCACAACTGCGTTGTCCCTTAAGATGCACCTATGTCCTACATCTACATCCTTCAACACTCAACCCATGAAGCACCCATGCGGGTTAACCCTCGTTCAGATGCATGTGACTAAGACAGAAGTGATGGATATTTTGATCTTAAACACCAAACATGATGTAAACATTTTGTAAATGTCATGAATGCAAGCACAAGTATGTTTGTAAATTAAAATGTGTTTCATTTGTGTTACCACTCATACTTGTTTAGACTGGAGGAAGGACTGAGTGTGATTCCACTTAAATATTAAGGGATTGACTCCATTTTAGTCCAATTTCTAATACAGTTCCTTACTTGATTGGGGATCGGATGGCGGCCTCGTTGTACAGTTAAAATTGTTCTCCAAGATCTGTTCTTTTGCCCAGTTTAGCACTCGAGTCCTTTGAATATCATTCATGGTTTCATAGACTTCCTGCAGCATGTTCATCCTGAAGTCCCAGAAGGTTTAATCATTTTTGGAAAATCTGCTCAGAAATGTCTGCCTATATAACATAACAGCATTTTCACATACATGTTTTTCATGTTTTGGCCCTCTACTTTGGTGGGAAGCTTCATCGTTTCAGAGGGTAAATCCTCCAGCACGGGTTTGGCTGCCCACAGCAGGGCATCGTAGTTGTCTGGGTCGACGTAGCTTTCCTCTTGGGTTATCAAAGCTGTCCACGACAGAGGAGCCACAAAAGCTTTCAAAAAACACGAGGATGACTCCTGTGGGAACAGCAAATGTTATCCGACAGCTGCAGAGCAAATTTAAAGCTCCCCCCCCCAAAAAAAAACACTTGTTGAAGGTTTTTTTGTGTCTACACTCACAGATGAGTTCTTTATCTTTTGAATTATGAATGAAAAATGGCTGCAGTTCAACATCTTATTTGTCTAAAAGAAGAAAAACTGTGATTAAAAAATGCATTTAGCAGAGATAAATAACAGATGAACAACTAGCTACTCCAAATGCAAAGTTTATGTATTTATTTTTAAGTTTTGTTCATTGTAGTGTATTCTTACCATTTTTTCAACTGTGTTCATTTGGGTGAGTTGATTAAATGGGTCATTTAATGGGGTGATTGAATTCAAGACTTGTAGAAAGATGGGCAGGAGGGTGCTGGACTGCTCAGCAGTTCTGCCCACTGCAAAGAAGTCACTTCAAAAATAACAATGAAAAAAAGTAGCTTAAATAGTTTTAAAATACTAAGATTTAATGAAAATTAACACAGAAATTCATCATGACCACTGTTCCATTGATGTATGTGATCAATAATCTGTTTTAAAGCCCAAAACAAATAAATCCTAGCTTAGACAAAAGGTTGGACCTCTTAAAAAAAGTTGAGAGGGGTCATTTTACAGTCAAAAGGCTCTTTGTTTATGGAAAATACAATGCAGTCGTTCAGGCAGAGCAGCTTGGCCTCATTTTCATAAATGTTAACCACAACTCGCCTCATCAAAAGTCGGCACAACCGAGAGGAAAGACCCACAAAAAAACAGATTACCTGCTATTGAAGAGACTTTTTAGCAGCGTCATCTGTGGCAAAGGGAATCCTGTGAAGGACGCCGTCCGCATTAATGTGTAGCAGAACAAAAGAAGTCTGTTTGCAAACCTGTGAGCCTCATGTTACACAGCATTCAGCAGCACTTACATTACTGGAACAACTATTTCAATACTTACTGCCTTACAGGGATTTATTTTTAAAACAACTTTGACTCAAACGTGGATTTAGGAAACTCACCTTTGCCCTGACATTTCATCATCTGAAAATGAAGGAAAGTACCTCAGTTGGATATATGAAGTTATGCTTGTATGAATAAACGATAAATTATGCCTCAGATAATCGGACTTTTACGACAAACATGATGAAATGTTGATGCTCTGGCTTTGAATTTAGAACACGCATAAAACTTGTTATCCTGAGAACTCTGAAACATTCTCACCAGTTTCTTGGCAATGTCCTGAAAGGCAGTTTTGTCTTCAGCGGTCAGGTCTGGAGGCTGAGCTGGACACAGTGTTGGTGAGTCAGCACATGGAAGCATGTACAGAGCTCATATGAATCTAAACTTGATCACAAAACTCAGAACTCACCCAAAGCTGCAGAGGCCACGATAAGAATGAAATAACAGGTTCTGCCGTTTGGAGCCATAAGAGAACGCCTCCTTTCTGTTAAACATGCATTTAACAACAAATCATTTATATTCTTAAATCCTAGCTTTTTTCATGTATGATCTTCCACATATTGTTGTCATTTAGTTGTGGAATTGTTGTGGGATTTGTTTCCATGTAAACACCAGCAGACTTCATCCTCCTCTGAGGTTTTGTGATCTTACTTCCTTGGTGACTCTCTCTGTTGTTGACCCAATGGGAGAATTGATGTACTTTTGAGGATAACATGCAGTGAAAAACATCACAGACGGGCTTTTATTAAAATCTGCTCTTTATCTGTATTTCAGTCACAGTTTCTGTAAATCTTCCTTTCATTGGTCTGTAAAGAGAATTTGCATGCCGGTATTTTGCCTACGTTCGATTTGTTTGTTTTGCAGCAATTTGTCTTTTCATCTAAAAATGCTCAGGGATTTCTGGAAAGCAACACAGGCGATAAATATCTACACAACACAGTCCAGACATGGCAAATATTCTCATGTCAACAACACAATATAGATTCATTTGTTGATCATCATTTTTCTGGAAGTCAAAAGAACCACAAAGGTCATGCAAATTATACAATTTTAAATTCAATTTCAAATCATTTGTGGATAGAGTAGTCAGTACTTACAGAATTTGTGTCTTCTTGTTTGAGTTTTCTGGAAAAAGGTTGAAGGAAAAGCAGGATGCGCTCAAGTGGAAGAGTGAAGAGGATGTGTGTGTTCTTCCTCCGCAGTGATCTCTTATCTGATGTAATCTGGATGGGCGTTTACCTTCTGTTGACTTAATCAAAGCAGGTGCATGACATTGGTTTGTTTTGTCTGACACAGGCACCATTCTAACTGGATCCCATCTCCCAAATTTGGGGCAGAATAAACGTTCCGGTTCCATCAAAGGCTGGAGCTAGAAGGGGCCGATTCATGACAGCTCAACCTTTGGTACCAGCTACATTTTAAACTTGTCCTAGTGATTTGTTCTGTCGCCTCCTAACTCGTTGAGTTTCATTACGAAGTGGCTTGGGAAAAATTTGGGAATAAAAGTTGTAGATTTTGAATGTGTAAGCATGGCGAGCTCGCTAAAAGGGTGCTTCCCTGTTCTTCACACAGTTTTCACCAGAATCTTGTGAAAATGTTATACAGGAATAGTTGGCTCAAGCTGAACGAAAAGATCATTTGATATGAACATAAACCTCTATTGCCAAGGACGTCCCAAGATTTATTTTTGCCAATTTTTCTAAAAATGACATAGACCATTAAAAAAAAATGTGTTTTTTTCCATTAATTTTTCACATGGAGCTCTGAAAGAGGCTGACAGAGGCAGAGGGGGAGAGTGAAGGGTCTCAATCTGTGAGGGCGGGTAGAAAATGGGTAATGGAGGTGCAGCAAAACACTCCTTGCATCTTTAATTATTGTTTTTAAAGTAAGCTGTTTCTTGTTTAAAGGAGATCAAATGTGCAGCTGAGGAAGAATATCAAATGCATGGATGCTGCATACTATGGCAGATGCTTTCTCCCACTCGTGTGGCACACACAGAATTCACACACTGTTCTTACCTTTACTTACCAATCAATATGCCTCTCCTTCTGCACAAAAATCTCCATGACTTTGGCATTTACGTCCTCCTCCTCCTCCTTTTATTTTTTTAAGCAATTTGAAACCTTTTTTTTTTTTAATTTTGAAGCTCTTTGAGCTCCAGCTTTGGTCTTTGATTACAATTTTAAGGACATTTTGGAGCTGAAATATCACATTTTTGCAGTCAGTCAGAACAAAACCAAACATAAAATAACAGACTCCTATAGAACTTTATTAGCAACCATAAAAGCATTTTAATATACAGTTACATGGAGATTTAAATTTCACTTTGTCCCTGAACATTGTTTAGTAAGGTCATGGGTGAAGCAAACTGCAGATGCAGAATTACCCCATCGATCACCTTTTGTTCCCAAAATTGACACAAACTAAAAAGTACCAAATGTCGCAGTTTGCTCAATGACCCCTGGAGGCAAGTTAAAAAAAGAAAACAATACTTTATCATTCATTCTAATGTAAAAACAACCCCTTAACTTTACAACCAAAATAAAAGTATGTACAATCTGGTTTCAGATGCTGCTTTTTGTTTTTCTTTTTTTTGCTTTTGATTTCCTAATTTATTAATCATATATAGGATTGAACAATCCTATAAATACATAATTTGTAGTTTTGAGATTATTATAAGATGGCACAAACATTGACTGTGTTATTCAGAGGGAAACATTCAGAGGCGCCTTTACTCTGCATCACTGTTTCCTTCCTCTCTGGAATCATCTGTAGGGTTTAACCTCGAGAAGTGATCTAAAAAGAAAAAAAAAGCATCTATCTGAGACTGTTCTTGAATGTTAGGTTATTGTTTAAGTCTATCTTCATAGTTCATCACTGTTAAACTTTGATTCACGTATATAACTATTTTTTGCAGTTCAGAGATGACTTCTTCTTCTTTAGGGGTCCCCACATGTAGCCCCTCTGCATCCTTCTGGCTGTCACCAACCACCATCATGTCCTCCTTCACAACAGCGTCTTACAGCATACAGAAGTGATTTAATCTTTGACATTTTTACACCACATTTCGATCATGACCTCTGGATTTGAAATCTTCTTTCTTGAAACGTTTCACCACTCATCCTAGAGGCTTCATCAGCCTGATGACTATTTTATAGCAGTTTGAAAACAAACATATTATCTTTTTAGACTTTGTGTGTCACTTGCATTAAAACACCTGCTAAATTTAATGTAAGATGTTCAAATTTGATACAAATGTTTTTCATTTAATAAAGAGAAAACTGACTTTCTGTATATACTGTATGTATGTGTATGTGTACGACCTACCAGCAGCAAACTCCCGAATGTCAGCTGGTCTTTTAAGAAGAATTTCCCTGTAGGAAGGGGAAACAAGGGGAAACAGCAACGACGTGTTACCTCATGAGTGAGGAATTCTGGGTGTGTTTGATGTAAAATGAGATTGATCCAAGTCATGCGGCAATTCTAAAGCCATTATGCTGGTGTCAGTTGTTTTCAATCTTTAAGCACATTTTAAAATATTATCTGTTGTTCTGTTTGGCACAAAAAGTATAAATAAGATGAAAGAAAACAAAGATCATTGGGATTTATACTGTATTTGAAGTACATGAAACATGTTTTTTAAATTATTGTCAGAGGAAATCACACACCAAATTGCTCTGTAACAACTACACATGCCAAATAACATGGCTTTTGATGTGTTTAACTCATTTATTGAAGACTTTTTATTCTTTTATTTCAAAAACGAATTCTATTTTAGGATGTCCGTACAGATTTACATTTCTTCACCTTTGAAAAGTAAGACTATTTCACATTGTTTTCTTAGAAAACTTTGGGATATTTTGATTATTAAAAGCTCTGTATAAGAAAATAAATATGTCAGTATACTTCATTTTTGGAATTTAATAATAACATGCAATAATCAAATTGCAGCATGACCTTAAAAAAAAAAACAACAAATGAACACAGCAGACCTTAAAAAGTCTCCAACCAAAACTTCAACTTCAGGATGCGCCCTCATATATTTCTCGTTGTCAATTCTCGTCTTGATCTGGAATGAGAACGTAAAGAAACAGCTGTTGTTGGATCAACTTGAAGCTAAAATTTCTTTTGCTAGCTCGGTTAGCTTATCTTGCTACCTTAAACTGTCGAAGTTTTTCTTGTTGCTCTGCATTAAGAACACTCGTGTCCATCTTCGTCTCAACGCCCTTTTCTGCCATAATGTCTCTTTAGATGTTTGTCTGTAAGCGGGACTCACTGCGAAAACAAAAACACGGAAAATCTGGCCTAAATGTTATCGACGGTTGCTGTGGTAACAGCTGCAATTACAAACAGTGTCCGCAGGGTGGCAGCAAAACGTAACACTGTAAAGTGTCTGACTTGCACATCCTCACAAACTGCTTCGTGACACATAAACCAGCTTTATTATATGTTTTATTTTTATTTATTAATGGTCATATAAAATTAACAAACCCAGTTTCAAAAAATGTATGCATTTAATGTCAAACTAACGTTTTTTTTCTTTGTACTTTATTCATTTAGGTTGAATACATATTACAGTGATTGAAACAAGTATGTCCATACAGCTTTAATGCATTTTCACCCTTGAAAAGACTTCTCATCAGGTTTTTGCTCCAACCTCAGCATCTTTTCCCCAACGTAATCACTGTCCAGACCATCTCCATCTGCTTCCCTGAAATGATCTCCAAAACATCTAACATGAACAGTTACTCTGATTTATTCAATCCTGATCTTCTTTACTCCCAAACCTTACACATCATAAAAGGTTAAGCAAATCTTTTGAAAACCAAACAGACAACATGAATGTATATTTTGTCATCTTTAATGACATTGAAACAGTGCATGAGGGCAAATGAACTTTTATATAAACAATAGTGCTTTTATTTTGCATCAAGCATAGGAAAAAGTAGAAAAAATAGCTTTTAAGAAAACACGATACAAACTCATGTGTACATTTCTGAATAAAGTAGAAATACAGAGTTAGAGTTGAAGATGGGAATATACACTATATACAAGTAATTAATGAATTTTCAATGGCGCTGTTCTTCATTTCCCCAAATGGAATCAACCTCCAAAAAGACCAAACATTCTGCACCTTCACAGCTGTCTCTGTAAAAAGAAATAGGTGGTGTTGTTGAAATGCATTGCTTCTGTCCTGTCTGTTAAAGTTCCTTCTTCCTCATTTTCTTCCTCTTGAGTATCGCTTGGCGGTTGTTTGTTGTGAAATTGAGGTGAAAAGGTCACCAGAGTCTTTCCCTCAGGAGGTGCCAGGTCAGAGGGCAGAGACGGCCAAAAGCCACTGCATTTTGGGAAGACTCTCATGCTGTGAAGCTTCGACGTTATTCTGACTTTGTGTCTGAAAATCAAAGATAAAGAAAAAAATGGGAGGATATTGTTTGAACGGTGTTGTTTTCTTTTTATTGGATTTTGAGGGTTAAAAAAAAAAGCCAGTTTCGGACTTTTACCTGAAAATGTAGAAGACTAAAATAACTGACATGATGG
Source organism: Oryzias celebensis (assembly GCA_014656515.1). Lineage (NCBI taxonomy): Eukaryota > Metazoa > Chordata > Actinopteri > Beloniformes > Adrianichthyidae > Oryzias > Oryzias celebensis. The sequence continues at coordinate 12,936,517 of BNCR01000015.1, read as the reverse complement.
CAAAAAGGCAAGAAACCCAAATGATGTGATGGAACCACATGCACGAGTACACACAGGAGTCTTCCGTAGAACCTGAGAACCAAAATGAGGAAGACAGAAAAGATCATTGTTGCGTTTACTTCTGTGTATGTGAAGAGGGAAAACATGTCTCCTGTGGATTGTTTGGTTCTTTGGTCTGTTACGATGAAGACACGCTTTCCTGTTTAAAACGCTGTGAGGAAGAGGTTTTTTTCTCAAAACATTTCAACAACAGTTTTTGGCTTTTTTTTGGTTAGCTACTCACTTTCTGTGTAGTTGTCTGTGTCCCATCCAGAGCCTGATCCATCATGGTCACCCTCTGCAACATAAACAGAGATGTCTGCTTGATGTCCGTTTATACAATCAAGTTTGTGATCTAAGGAAGTTAAACATTTTAACATTTTAAAATCTGACATTGTTTTAGTTAGAAAAGGAACCAAAACATTGAATGCAACACCTTATGTCCTAAAACGTTCTTTAAAGAAATCTTCAATCTGCTCTTTGAGCTCACCTTGATTGATCTTCTCAGGAGAATCCAAAGATTTTGCTGTGTCCTCTGTTTGGGTTTCTGAAACCGAAAATCAATTGATTATTCATTTGAATTGATACAAACGTGACACATTTTGAGTTAAACGATTTTACAGTCAAACTACAGTCTTTACTCTGCCTGACACTGGTTACACAATTACAGCTGCAAAGTGGAAAAACATTCTGAGTCTGCTGAACAAATGAAATCAAACAATTATGTCAAATATATGTGTTTTTACATTTCATTTATTCATCTGTATCTTCTGCAGTCTACTGTTAATTTTATAACAGTTTTTATTTGCAAAGCTTTGTGTTAAAATTGTTGTAGGATAACTTCTACATGTTATACAAAAAATGTGTTGGTTAAGTGGAACAACACAAGCCTGAAGTAATCAAGTATTTCAAATATAAAGGTATTTCTGTTGCTTAATGATCTCAAATGTTTTTTTTCTTTCTTACTATGTCTTTTGGCTTTGAGCTGAATTATATTTCTGTCTTTAACACAAACAAAACACATCTGTTCAGGTTTTTCATGAACGAAAGCTGCAACAGATCCAGATATCAATGAATGTTTATCTGAAACTTTGGCCCCAGCTTCCTTTGGGACACTTCACCAACTGCCAAATATCCTCCATACTGAACCCCTATCTACCTTACCACACGAATGAAATCTACTTTAAGACTTAATTAAATCTCGTTGTGACTCATGAAATCTACTCACTGAACACCAACTGAAACCTTCATGTGAAATCCTGTTGCTGTAACGTCCTAAAAGGTACTGAAACTCAACCCAAATCTGTCTGTTTTTGGAGCCTGATCTGCATGCTGACTCACATTATGAAGTACTTTATGTGCCACCAACATGAGAGCAAAAGTTACAATTAACCCCTTCATGCTTGAATTTATTTTCAATTCTATTAAAATATATTTTTCTGTGGTTTTTTTTCTTTCAAGGTGATCCTAAACTAAGTGTAGCCCTGGATTTTAGGGAACATTGTGAATTATGGAAGGATTAAACTTTCCCCCCAAAAAATATGTTAGAACTTGTAAATTGCGAATAAAATGATCAAATGTTGCTATTCAAATCTCTTTCTTTGGTACCAAAATGTTTTCATTTGCAACCTTCTGGGTAAAACAAATATTACTTTATAAAAATTACTTCCTTATAGAAGCAGAAATCAATGATTTAGAGGTAGAAAGAAAACAGCAACTGTATTTTGTCCAGATTCCATTCCCCTTTCCAGGTTTTTCCCAAAAGCCCACCTGATAAAGAAGCTGCTCCTATCATCCCAAAGGGAGAGCATGGAAAGATACAATAATTAGGCACTTTGTCCCAATTTCTTTTGTGAATTTACCATTCCAGCTCCTGGCGTAAACAGGTGAACTCCATTCGCTCCAGTGACCTTCATATTCTTCTTTGGATCTCAGCTGAATCACATAGTCCAGACCAGGCAAAGCATCGTAGATACTGTACGATTGTTGGCCATTAATCAGATTCACCTACACAAACAAAAATCCACCACTGAAAATGATTAAATCCTGACAAACGTGGAAAAAACAAAACCTTTGAGGAGTTCCGTTTCTCAGATGATAACAAACCTGCTCATTTAAGGAAATTGAAGGTCTGTATTTAAGCTCATAGATGATGCCATAGTAGTTGTCTTGTGGCCATGTAGTTGGGCGGTTCCACGTGACTTCTATTCTCCTGGCGTTCCCTTCCTGTTGGTGCACTAAGATGTTTGAAGGAGGATCTGGCTTTACTGGAAACAAAGATATGTGCACAGTTTCAGTTTATCCCTGAATGAAGTCACAGTGAGTTTGAATGGTACACTCCATTTACCGATCTCCATAGGTTTAAAGTACAGCACCTCGCTGGTCGCGTTGCCCAGGATGCTGGTTGCGCACAGAAAGGCCAAATGAAGAGCTCCCTGCTCATCTTCATTGTAGTCCAGAGCACACCAGCAGCGGGAGGACGAAGAGGAACATGGAATTTGCTGGAATGCTTTTTCTGAACTGACTCAGAGGAAACAGAAAAAAAAAAGTTATTTTATCATTTCTAAGATGCCAATTGCCTGATGTGTCTCTTGCATTATATTTATTATTCTCAAATGTTTTATCCACAGTGGGGATTGAAAGTTTGGGCCCCCCATGTAAACTGTTCTATTATTGTGCAGAAAGAATCCGAGGAAAGATTGAAAAATCTTCTGAAGGCATCAGTTTAAAGATGAGACATTCTTTTAATAATATGTCAAAGAAATGGACTTTATTTCCATCATTCACCCTTTCAAAATAACAGAAAACAAATTAATGGTGTAAGGGTAAACGATGTAAATAAAGCTGAACTTTTTTTGACATATTAAAAGAATGTCTTATCTGTAAACTTCCTTGGGTTCTTTAGGCATAATTATAGAACATTTTACATCGGGGGGGCCCCAAACTTTCAATCCCCACAGTGTGAGATAAGATTTAATCTGTGCTTTCTTTCCGGCGTCTCATGATCAATAATAACCTTAACGTGTGTTAAATGCTGCATCAACTATTACATTAATTCTCTTCATTTAACATTGCACCCAGAGTAATATTAATATTGGTTGATGAAAGGAAGGCTCCGACCTGTTTAAAGATTTGCCCTTGATCTCTGATGCTTCATGCATTTCTAGGCTTTCCTCTACAGTTAAAGTACTTCTAAAATTGTTTTTAACTCTTTTTCTTTTTTTTTGGTTTAACATGAAACATTTCTGACAATATTTTAATTGGAGAAGTTATAAGAAGAGCTGCATGTGCAATCATAAAGTGGATGTTCAAGGATAACTTCTGTGAGTAAACGTCAAAGGAAAGCCTTCTACATTCTTACCTTTTACTCAGAGAGAGAACACAACTGGGCTGCTTAACATTTGGCTTCAGAGGCCTCCACTCACAGCGGATTTTACTTCTTGGAGACTTTTTTTGGCAGGACAGACTTGGCCTCTCTGGAGGATCTAGGAGACCAGAGGAGTGCAAGTTGCATCAACTCTGGTTCATAGTTTCTTCTTATTTTGTGCTGTTTGAAACAAAAGAGACTCTGGTTTATAATGTTGTGTAGCTGACCTGCAACAATGACTTTAAGCGCAAAGGTTTCTGTGCCTCCACGATGACACGTGTATCTCCCGCTGTCTGAGGCTTTTACTGAGGGCAGACACAGCGTTTCTCCACCCCTCATCAGCTTGATTTCTCCCCAGTTTCTGTCTCCTCTGCCCACCAGCTGCTTGTTCCATTTCCACTGAGGCCTCCACCGAATCCCTCTGGTGACCCTAATGCCCTCATCCCCCTCTTTGTCCATCTCCTCGTTCTCCCAGTCTGTTTTGTCGTCTGCTGTCCTGCTGCTGGTGGTTGGTCGGACCATGTGAGGAAGAGTTTTGTTTGCTGTGTTCTTTAGGTTTGGGCGTTCTCTTTCTGCAGAAGTGGTACGGTCCGCGTTTGCCGTACTCTGGATGGACGGTTTTTGACCCGTCGTTGAGGCCGTGCCGTTGTGTGTCACAGTTGGGACTTTAGCAGTTGAAGTTCCTCTGCTGTTGGTGTGTGGGCCGTTTCTAGTCAGGATGACCTTTTCTCCGTTCACCTTCACAAGGCCACCACAGGTCAGGACCAGCCTACTTCCCGGAGATAAAACCAGCACGCCAGGGGGAGGGTCTTCACAGAAAAACAAACATTAGAGCGAGCAAACATTCTAGCTTTATTCATTAAAGTGTAATCTGTTTGTGTATCCGGCACCACAAAGCATGTGTTACTGTACTTCTTTCTGGACACGGCTGACTTGGCACAGATCAGAGAGGATGTGATGTTGCATAACCAAAGCTACCAACCTATTCAAAACTTCCTCTTTTACCATTTCGGTTTCTCCTCTGTGCTAATTAACCGTCTCTGTTTGGTTCAGAGCAACAAACCTAAAAATAACATGTTTTCTATTTGGCCGCTTTCACTGCTTTTTTTCTTTGTTAATTGCCTTCTTTCTGGGCTCTGCTGGTGAAATGAACATTTTCTAAAAGCATACATTTAAAAAAGAGAAAAACAAAAAAAAATATTGGAATAAATGTCATCATGAAAACCCAGAGGGAAATTACATTTATTGTTTGAAAATTACAATTAAGGATTTCAAATTTTAAATGTAAAATATTTAAAAGCTATTTCTCTGCTCTTATCTTTTCATTTGGTTCCCAACTGTGATGTTCACCGTTTTCACTGGAAAAATCCTTCAGTTTCAGTTTGGAAGCAGAGTATTGAACTCCAAAAAAAGAGGTTCCGTCATGTTTCTTAACACTAATAAAACTCCAAATTATTGCTCTAACCATTTGTTTTCTTCATACTGAAGGGAGAGTTGGAGCTGGAATTAAAAAAAAAAAACCTTTTACCAAATAAGCAACTTTTTTGACCACAAAATATACCCTGCACTCCTCACAATTAGTTTAATAATTGAAAATGTTTTTGCAAAACTTAAAAAGTTGCTTTTTTAAACGATTTTTGTGTTAAAATTTGGCCTTACTGCGAAAAGAACAAAAACACATTTTCATGTAAGCTTAAAATAACAGATAAAGTGGAGTAAAAAAAAAGAAAAAATATAAATGCTTTAAAATAGTTATTTTGTTAATTTCCAAAACATCATCTTTTTAAGCTTAATTATCAACAACATGTAATATAGTTCAAAGCTCCAGCGGTTCTGGAGTGAAACATCTAATATGAGGAGAAATAAGGGTTTTAAATAAATACATTTACTCACCTTTTCTGGGACAGGCTCCTTCAAAAAAGCTCCAAATCGGAGAGATGCGGACAAACCAGAGCAGAAGGAGAAAAGTCCTCATTTTTGCCGCAGATCTTCCTCTCTGTAAAGCATCACTCAAATAGCCTCAGATCTCCTCCACTGCTTGGGTCAGATGAGCAGCTGATCTTCTGCCGCAGTGGACTGAACAGCTAAAGCCAAAGCGCTCCAGGTTGCAGCAGTTTGCGTTGGAAGATCCGTTATTGTGAAATCCCTGCGCTCTTCCCCTTGTGCAGCAGAGGAAATCCTCCTCAGCGTCATTACAAAACAAAGCTTCTGATACATCAGAACATTTTCACTCTCCTCTTAACTATCTATTCATTCTGACAGACTCTGGTCGAATGCGGGACAACTTGTGCAGTGATCCTTTTTATCCATTTTTCCTGTTAAAATTAAAATATATTTTAGACATATAAATATTATGACAGTCATCCATTTTTGTGCTGATCTAGCCACAAAAGATGATGTTGTGCAACAATAAATAAAGATCAAATTTTACTAATGTGATTTTGTGGTTAAATCCTCAGATTCTGCATGAAATTTGAATAGTTACACAAACTTGAATTTGCATGAGCACCATGTTTTGTATGTGGAAGTTGTTTCTTACAACTCAATTTCACAGCTAGTATAGACTGTGTTTTGATGAAGTCTTTGATTACTTTGTTCAATGATTATCCAACCTAGAAATGGGTCCGGGTCAGTGCTTTCACGGGATCGAACAGAAAGACGTGATGGACCGCCACTTCAACTCTTTATGGGAACATAGGCTTATAGAACAAGCAGATTTGTAATAAAATAAAAACACAAAACAATACTTTAGATTTTTAATGTTTATTTTCATAGTGCCACCTTGCACCAATTTATCAACCTATGTTACACAAACGTATTTTGGCCTTTTATAGACCAAAACTTTCCAAATCAAAGCACTAACAGGCTTGATTGAAGGTGCAACTGACGCAGGCTCTTATGCACACATCAATATGATGCAAAAAGATGAAAATAGCAGATGAAAGAGCAAGAAATGTCACATTTTTTAACTGCTTTTTGTAAATGAAAATAACGTTCTCACTGAGAACTATGACAAATAAGCATGTTTTGGTTTTTTTTACTGAGAGGACAAACAAAGATGCCAGCACTCGACCCTTTTTGTCTTGACAGTTGCTTGTGTTTTAGTGATTATAAAGGCTGCAAATCTAAATTCAGTAAGAACATGTTCATAGAGTGGTCTGGACGCTCATGTCACCAATATTTATGCTTCTCGGCGTGAGGAGATTTAAGGCTCATGAAATCAAGCAGAGACACGCGTTTCATGAAGGGCTTGTTCTGCTGATCTTCACTTTACTATTGCAAATCTCTGCTAAAGCCATCAGTCACCATCTAGCTCACTTGTAAATCAGGAAGTTCAATAAACCCACTATGTAGTCTATTATAGACAGAGACGGCCGTGTTCTCAAAATGCACAACTTCCTCCTGTCTTTTCTGCTGCAATAACAGGACAAGGACAGTGGGCAGATAAAATGAACAGTCTGCTTGCTGCAGTCTTTGCATCGCTTCAGAGAAGGTAGCAAATCGGTTTGTGTCCAAACATCTGGTAGACAGAAGGCAAACAGGATTTATTCCTCTAGACAGCTTCCCCAGTGACGGAGGGTGAGCCTGCTCTGTCGGACGCTCTGGGATGAATTCTGATCCCCTTCCAGCCAAAGCCAAAGCTTTCCTGTTAAACAAGAGAATTCATATGGAATTAGAGATCATTTGTATTCTTTATGTGTCGTTCAGTGGAAACAGTGGCTGACCTGAACAGTCCCTAGAGAGTGCGTCCAGCCTCCCTGTGAGTCTTTCACATGGGGTCTCCCTCTTGTAGAGGTGGAGTTCACGGCTGCGTTGGCCTGAACTGAACCCTGAGGTGTAGCTGCATCTGAGACAGCAGATGTTGACGTCTGTTTGCACGAACCAAGGTCAGAGTCTGTATTCTGAGCTGGGGCTGTGACCGCTTCCTCCTCAATGGGAGTTTCTTGAGAGCCCCCGAGGACAGAAGAGGAGTTGGAAAGTGCTGGAACCAACCCAGAGACGGTGCTGGGTGCCGGGCTGCACTCCCCTGAGGTGCCAGGAGGCGTGTGGTTATTCTTCTTCCTGCGCAGTGTGTCGATCCAGCTGGTGCTGTGTCTGGATGCGAAGGAGGCCAGGCCCAGAGAGGACAGCCTCATGTTTTTCCCTGATGTGATCAGCTCTCCAAAGCCTTCTTGGTGTGCGAAGGCGTAGCCTGACCTCCTGGAGCTACCACGAGCTCCCAGCCGACCCTCTGACACACTGCCGGTGCCACACCAAACACCTCCCATGCTGCGACCTGCTGGTTTCCGTCTTTTTTGACGCACCAACTGAGTATAACGCACCTGAGGATGATAGGGTAACTTTTTAAAAAGTTTTTGTCAGAATTATTTTGAAAAAACAAAATGCTAAAACTCATTAAAATTTTATGTATACGATAAATGGCAAAAATGACAAGATTAAAGTCAGTAATGTGAGAAAAAAAATGAAGATTAAAATACAAAGTACAAAACTGAAATTAACATAAATCGACTCACTAGATTTGTGTGTGCACACAATTCTTGATTTGTAACTCATACAATACATTTCGTGCACCTATTTCCTCTTCATAGAGCTCTAAGATAAACGTTTAGGGTTGTTGAAAAATGTTGGAATTTAGAGAATAAAGCACGTATTTCAAGAAAAAAAACGTTTATTTTGAAATGAAATGAAAATAGTCTAAAATAATTAGATCAATTTTGAAATAAAAGAAAGAAACTTGAGACTTGAGACCAGAATTCTTAGATTTAAGTTAGAATATCCAGAAAAAAGTCTGAGTTTTTAACTACAAGCATTTTTCTCAAATAGTTTTGAACATATACCACATAAATTTTATTTTTATTGATTAGAAATCTGGTTTTCAAGCATCTGATGAGATTTTGTTTGCAGTTTTGTAGCAGTGATACTGTCTGATGTTCAGTGAAACTAACAGCTTCTCTCATAGCAGAGAAACTACATGCAAATGAGACCAGAAATTTCCTCACCACCACCTTCAGTCACTCTGCTTGGTTGACCAGTGATGTCAAGAATGATACTTTAATTCAATCACAGTTGCATCATTCGGGTAGACTGATTAAGTCAATATTTACAGGCTATTGAGAGTGCATGAGACCAGTGACAGTCAGCACAGATTCCTCATTTCACAGACACCCTGATAATGATGAAACATGCAGTTAATCATTGGTGAGGCCTCCACATGAGCGCAGAAACAGAGGGATGATAAATGAGAACTTTTGTTTCCTCACCGTGTCTGAGAGCTGAGGCTTGAGGTCCAGCTTGAGGAAGCGGAATGCCAAAACTGGAACAATGCATATTGCAGTGGCCAACGCAATAGTTAACCACACAACTGGCTGCAACAATGTGTTCTGGGCACTACCTGTGCTCACAAACACACACAAACATGAACACATGTTGTTAAAAGCCTCGTTTATAGCGAACACATTCAATGAAATGACTTCAAACTGCAATACGAAGTGTATTGCTAAAAGTGTTCTTTCATCTGCTTTAGGACGCATATGAATTTAAGTAACATCTATTTTGATCCTTAGGATTAAATAGGATTTTGGCACACCCTTCAGATCATTAGGGGAAACTTTCCTGGAAGTTTAGGAGAGTTTATGGAAAAGGTACTTTTCTTCCAGATGCACATTTGTTAGGCTGAACATTGATGGTGACAGTCCGCTCTAGTTCATGCCACAGGTGATCCATCCATCCGGTTGAGATCAGAAGTCGCAGATCAGTCAAGTTCTTCTGCCTCAATCCATGTCTTCATGGACTTTGCGTTTTGCACCGATGGTGTTAAGCTTGGTCAGGAAAATACCATTCTCATACTGCTCCCACAAAGTGACATGGAATTGTTTAAAATCACTGGATCAAAACCCAGTTCACAAAACAACAAGCCCATACCATAATACCCCCTCCACCAAACTTCCTCCACCAACCAACAAACCCAAACTTTTCTATCAGATTGTAATGGAGAAGTATGGCTCTTACCTTCAGAGTATGTAATACTGAATACACCTGTGACCACGGAAAGGATTTTAATTGTTTGAATGGTGAGAAATTACTTTTGGCAACAAAGCTTAAATCTATGGAAACATCGGGCATGTGACACATGTTCAAGAAACACGGGTTTGAAAGTCACGTGGTCAGATGAGGCCAAAATAGAACTTATTGGTCTTAGTTCCACCCGTCGTGTTTGAAGGAAAAAGAATGATGAGTACCATCCCTTCACTACTGTGAAGCATGGGGGTGGTAGCATCATGCTATGGGGTTGTTTTTCTGCATGGGACAGAACAACTGCACTGTATTAAGGAGAGGATGACCAGGGGCATGTACTGTGAGATTTTGGGGAACAACCTTCTTCCCTCTGTTACTACATTGAAGATAGCTGGGTCTTCCAACATGGAAATGACCCGAAGCACACAGCCAGGATAACCAAGGAGTAGAGTTGGGCACCAAAATTCGGTTTTACGTAGGAACCGTTATGACTTACGCGGTTCTACCGGAACCAAAAGAAGTTGCTGCATTCGGTTCCTCATTTAGGTGCTTAGTTTCAGTGAACGTCTGTTTTTCTAAGCCAGAACATGCCAATCACTTCCATTCTTTTCAGTACTTTGAAGTTCTAGCCAATCCTTTTGCTTTTTCTGTAATAGTGGGCAGGCTCATATAAGACCGGCGACTGACGGGCAAAACGCAGTCTTTCACTGCCTGGGGGGAGAAGAAGGGAAGTCACACCTGCTGCTAGCACATCCTCCGAATCTAGGCCTTGAAGAAGAACATGGTGAAGAATACCCCGGGACTAAAATATCAGCTGATGGAGACGATTGTGACAGCAGCAGCAGTCATCCTACTCTGGGTGAGTAACATAATGCCATGTACATAGAGTAAACATGTTGCGAGATTTGTGCATGTACTGGATCGGTCACTCCAATTCATTAAAACTAACGTTTGTGAAACGTTGTCAGACCAACATATTAAGAGGAGTCTACGAAGGTTTACATAGATTTATGCATAGCAGGAATAAGTGATGTAGAATGCCCAATGCTCTGACGTAAACAAAACTTGCCCACGTGAAGTAAGCGCGAATACACAACACTTTGTTGAGTTTGTAAACGGGCATGGCGCACTGACTCAAAAGAACATAAAAAAAGGGAGGAAGAAAAAGCTTCAGGCATCGTCTGTTTGCCGCTGTTCTGCTTTGGATTTGGGAGAGGGCAACCATTATTTTTATTACTGAAGTACTGAAATCGGCCCCGAATACGAACCGAAACCGAAATATAAGAATCGCTTTGGCACCGGAACTGAATAAAACCCAATCCATACCCGACCCTACCAGGGGAGGCTCTGTGAGAAGCATATCAAAGTTCTGGAGAGGCCTAGCTAATCTCCAAACCTAAACCCAATAGAAAGTCTTTGGAGGGAGCTCAAACTCTGTGTTTCTCAGAGACAACCAGGAAACCTGTCTGATCTAGAGAAGATCTGTGTGGAGGAGTGGGCCAAAATCCCTCCAAAAGTCTGCAAACCTGGTGAAAAACTACAGGAAACGTTTGACCTGTGCAATTGCACACAAAGGCTACTGCACCAAATATTAACGTTTACTCGGGTTTTCAAATGCTTATCTGCAGCAGTAGTATAAAAATAAATTATTTTAGAAAAATAATACAATGTGATATTAATATTTTCTCTGATTGTCTCTCACAGTGGACACGCACCTAAGATGAGAATTTCAGATCCCTTCACGATTTCTAAGTGAGAGAATCACAAGTTGTTCAAATACTTACTTGCCTCACTGTAAGTATATTTTAGGGTTTTGTAATCTCTCACAAATGAGTCAAATGTTGTTACAGTTGATAGTGGATCAGTGGATTCATATCACATGACATGGACAGACTCACTGTACGTCTGACGGAAGTTGGTTTCTAAGGAAAAAGCATGAAACCTACCTACAAAGTGGAACTGATTAGGAAGGTTTCTGAAGAGGGTTTGGCTGTGCAGCGCAAACATGATGGTGAAAAAGGAGCCCAGAGAGCCCCACACAAACACGTGGTTGAAGACAGTCCAGAAGCCCGTGTCCAGAGCGATCTGTGAAACCGTGCAGACAAGGTTGAAGAAACCAGAGGCAGCGCAGGCCTATAGGGAGCAAGAATGAGTTGAAAACCGTAGATTCCAGCTTCAATCCAGTTTCTCTCACCTGCACACTGACCACAATAACCAGGGCTGTCGCTGCTGTGACCGCAAAGCTCTGGTAGTCTGCCAGGGGCACTCCATTGCTCTGAGTGGCATCTGACAGCACAGCGTATGGAACAAAGAACAGCACCACTGATGTGTAGATGCCCTGAGCAATGCAGATGAAGAACTCTCTTTTGTTGAAGAGGAGATTAAGCTGCCCAGGCTCGTACAGCTTGGGATATTCCAGACTCCTCTGATCTGGAACATCCTGTAACAGAGGAAGTGAAAGAGCTATAAAAAAACGACCGACGTAAACAGGCGGGATGGTGGCCTGGTGGTTGGAGAAAAAAAAAATGCAAGCATATGCACAAAGTCAAAGTGGGAAGAAAACTTTATTCGTGGGGGACTTCTAAAAATAGATGGAGCAACAACGTGAAGAAAAGAAAACTAACCAATCAGGAAATATTTTTCAAACTGTCTCCTACTTAGAGTTTAAAGTCACTTTACATCAAACTTAAAATTGCTCAAATTTGCAAAATAAAGAATTCTAATTGTAGAACATCAGCTGGAAGGCAAATAAATAATTATTAGAGACCTGGTCAAACATCCCCATGGCCAGCACAGGGAGGGAGGTGTACACAATGTTGTACAGTGTGATGAAGTACTGATCATACACCGTCTATAAGAAGAAGACAGCACACACATCCAGTCAAAATGAAGATAATGACCATTCCCCAACCCCTGTTGGTTTGTGTAATGTTTTCTTCTGACCTGGGCAGAGAATCCACAAAAGAAGCCGAACCAGAAGTGCACCATGGTGAAGGCAAAGTTCTTGTAGAAGAAGTAGCAGAGGAAACGGCACATGCGCAGGTAGGACCAGCGGCCATGGACCAGCAGCAGGCGCTGGAGGAACCGGAACTGGGCGAAGGAGTAGTCACTGGCAAGAACGGCCTGGATCCCCTCCTGCCCGGAGATGCCGACGCCGATATGAGCGCCTCACGGAGAGATGAAGGAGAGAAACAGAGAAACCTGTCAAATTAAGCTTTGTGTCTTTAAAATTTAAGACTTCTCATCTATGCTAAGAAGCAAAAATGAAAAGCTCAAAAAAGCTGTAAAAGAATGTACAAAGAAGCCCCACTGATGGCCTTGAACGCTAAAAAGGTTCATAAAAATAGAGTTTTAGAAAAATGTGCGTCGAATTGTTGTGTTTTATAACAAACAGGAAATGTGAGCAAAAAAGAAGTATCAGTTGAGATAATAAAAGTGACAAAATGATGTATTATTTATGAATATCATAAAAGTTACAGAGTACATGTTCAGTTTTTAAAGATTGAATTTAATGTATGTACTTTTAGAGTAACATTTGCTCATGAAAAAGGATCCATCAGGCTGTAGCTGTCAAGACACCTCAGAAATGTGATTGTGTCAAAGTTTTTCCTGTTTGGGTTTGTTAGGGCAGCATCGTCGTGCAGCTCAACAAAGCTGATCAACAGATGAAGAAAAGGGATTAAAAAACAGATCTCTGCAAAAAGAAAAACAGAATGATGTTTAAGGCAGAAAAGCATGATGCATGAGATGTGAAATTTACCCCAAAAACAACAAAGTGTTGTCTGTCAGAGGAGCTGCAACAATTACATTTTCTCTGGATTATAAAGAAAATCTTTTAGATTTAAAAACTAATAGTAAATAACTAATCCTTTAATTAAATTGACTATTTTAAAAAAAGATATATTAATTTAAGAAAAAAGATAAAATGATCCCATCTAAATTAAGATGGCCTTGCTTTGAGGAAATTAGTTATTTATTTGGATAATTAGATATAATTAACAACAAACAATTAACAACAACTAAAGATAAACTGATTAAAAAACAGAATGATGTGTCTGGTAAAAAAAAACAACTAAAAGCAGAATTAAAATATTCCCTAAATAAGCTCAGACAGATTTTAATTTTAACGTTTCAGATTTGAACTGAAAGTTTAAATGTAGACCACCAAGAAGCAGAAGTTTGGTTTCAGTTTAAGTACTACACCCCGGCATGTGTTTGAGAGTCTGTCTTCAGAAGTTCCAGGAAGTAACCCAACCCCAACCCTTCACCAACACACTGCTGGCATTTCTTCTTTCTTCTACCCCTGATACATTTCAAGAAACATTACTGTAAACAAGTCAGCGTCAAATTTAGCCACAAAAGGTGAGTTTTGAACAACTCTGAGTAAAATAGAGGACATGAATCAGGAGTTTTCATTAGTCTTCACTTTCAAAAACGCTGAAGGGTCGGGACGTTTAGAGAAAAGACCAACCTGATGATAAAAAGGATTTGGAAACACATTTTCCACGCTGCAGGCAGTAGAAACCAGTTCCTAACCTGACTGAGACATTGCAACAAGTGCAACACACATCTTTCCACACAGCATCTACTTCTGCTGAGAATCTTCATTGCTTAAAGATGGACGAAAAACCCGCTTCTCTTTCCTCCAACAATAACACAGTTACACTTCTTCTTTTTCCTCCTACGTGTCACGCATTGATCCTTCCCTTGCAACTCACTTTTGATCATGCTGACATCGTTAGCGCCGTCTCCTACAGCCAGAGTGACGGCCTTCTTGTGCTTCTTGATGAGCTCCACCACCTGGGCTTTTTGCAGTGGGGTGACCCTGCAGCAGATCACCGCTTTGCACGCACACGCCGTCGACAGAAATTCTTCCTCCATGTCTGCTTCCAGGGCGTGAGCCTGCCGGAGAACAGAGGAGAAAAATGAACATACAAATCTGCTGCTTCACAGGAAAAACACTTAAACATTATTATTGTTTTGTTTGTTTCTCTGCAAATTTTTTGCGTGAAGACAGAAAAATCCGTACCAGACTGTGACCACTGATTACGAGGGCAAACTCTCCAGAGACGCTGTCCATAAGGTTTGAGGAAACGGGAGGAATGGGAGGGCACTGAGAGGGTTTCCGTGCTCCTTCTCCTCCTCCATCTGCTGTCCCGTCTCCTGCTTGTCCATCCTTGCATCCATTACTCATGAAGCATGCCTCTGCCCATCCCTCCATTCCTTTCCCTTCTTCTCTGGCCCGTGACAGCTCAATCATCCGTTCCCTCGCTCTCCTGGACACAGAAAACAAACTGAGCATCATCAGGACTTCAACTGCACATTAAAGGACAATTGAATGATTTCTGAGTTCTTTAGAAATGTAAAAATAATGTAAGCTAAGAGCTGAAAGAAAAATCTGAAAGAAAAAAAATCTAAAAATCTGAAAATCTGGTTATGTACTGTACATTCTAGTGTTTGCTCCTCTAAAGGAAGATTTAACCGCTTCCAATGATGTTAAAGAGAGTATGTGTTGTCCAGCAACAATCCCAAAACATCACAGCTCTTGAGAAGATCTGAATGGAAGAATGGGCCTTAGTAGCAGCTCCAGTGCAAACCTGGTGAAAACCTACAGGAAAATTTGTCTTAACCAACCATGCTTCCAATACAAAATATTGAGGTGAACTTTAGTCATTGATCAAATACATATTTTCTGCACTAATACATAAAAAACATGATTTCTTGGATCATTTTATTTTCTGTCTCTGACACAATTGAATTAGATCTCTCTCGTCTTTTTAAATGGGACAACTTGCAGAATCTGTGACAAAAAGAAAACTTTCTTGGTCCTGCTGCTACAGCTGAATCTCCAACCGTGCATGCGCTTTAGACTTCTTGTTTCCCCCTTGATACATGACCTTTGATGTTCTGGTGTGCTTTTTGCATTGCAAGAATGCAGGAGGTTTAGGAAGGTCTGCAATAAAAAACTAAACTGACCTGAGTTCCTGGCGAACACTCTGAACGGTGTGTCCACTGATGATAAACACCTCAGTCATATCATCTGTTAACATCTTGCATGAATAGCCTATGTTGACCGCTGTCTCTGTGACAGAAAAGGCAGAGAGGTTAGAGACTTTTTTTTTCTTCAAGCAGACTTTAAATATTTGACTGTTTCCCTGATGAAACATCTTCTTAGATTAAAACATTGGTTATGCAAATATTTGTTTTCTTTTCTAGTATAATATAAAGTCTAGCATCAAATTCAATTATACAATGAAACGAATATTGTATTTGCACATAACTTTAAGTCATTTGAGCCAAGCAAGCCTTCTAACAGGGAAATACAATCACATATAAACAAATACACACAAGATCTGTAGTTATTTCAATCACAAAATAGCTACATTCATGGCGGTGAGTGTAAAACCCAAAACAAAGTGTCCCAAAAGAGTTAAAAATATGTTTAGCAGCAGTAAATCTTGTGACACTATGATCAGTCTATTTGGCAACATTGCCTTTGTTCTCTGAAGTTTCTGAGACTTTAAATTCAAGTTTCATCTCAGAATTTCCATCTAGCTGAGACCTGAAGTCCAGTTTAAACACTGCATCTGGTTTCTTTCTCTCTTTCTTTTCATGCCTCTGCAAGCATATAGCTTGCACACATTTGTGGTGTTGATTTAGTTTTGTTTTTCCTACGGAGCAAATATATATTTAAAATGTACTGTTCTGAAAACTACAGTGACAGTCTTACCCTGCTTATCTCCAGTAAGAACCCAGATCTTAATGTTGGCCAGCGAGAGGAGAGCAATGGTTTCTGGGACACCTTCCTGCAGCTTATCTTCTATAGCAGTGGCACCTAAGAGCTAGACACACAGAAATGCACAATGTATATGTTTCACACAAACATACTTAGCTACAGCAAAAAAACGTGTTAGAAAAATACTAATGAATATCAACATACAAATTCATTCTTATTTTAGAAATCCTAATTTTCCCTTTTCTGACAGAGCAATTCCTGTTTAGATAAGAAATGAGTAAAAAAATCCCAAGTTTAAAGAAAGAAAAGCAAAGTCATAGAAGGGACTCACCAGCATGTCTTGTTCTATCTTGTCATAAGCTGCTGCCAGCCTGTCCTCCCTAAAGTCTGTGGCCTTGTCGGCCACACGGTGGCTCTCTGACCAAGCCTCCCACTCCTCCTCTGACAGGTCCCTATAGGCCAGAGCGAGCGTCCGCAACCCATCTGCTGCGTACTCCTTTAACGGAAAACCAAACAAAACCACATCACGAATAATAACTAATTAAGAATCAATTGTTTAGATGTAAAAAAAAAAAAAAAAAGGCAGTTTGAGAAACAGGACACTAGATGGCAGTGCAACATTTGAACTGTTCCTGCTTCCTCACATTAAGATGGTCAGAGGTGATGGTTTTCAGTTCTTGGTTGCCAGGTTGGAGCCTCTCAAGCAGCACAGTGTCGGCTCCTTTGCAGTACAGGCGGATCCGGCCCTCTGGGTTACGTACTGAGTGAACGACAGGAAACATCAGAAAAATAAATCAGGAAGTCCCAATACATAAACAGATTTTGCCGACAGAGCTTCCTTCTATAATATCATTTCTTTTTATTCCAGAAAGGATCTCATGACCCACAGAGTATATAAAGATTTTATGACATTTAAAACCTTTTGTCATAAACTTAAACTTGAGAAACTTCAGACTTAAGCTCAGACTTAAATTTATCTACTGATTAATTCCAAGTTTCTTATTGATTTTACTAGAAATGCCAACATTTCTGCTTTAGCAAAACTTCAAACCTGAAAAAAAACACAAAATCGATAATCAAGTAAAAAAATGTATTAGGTTTCCAACAGTACACAAATGTCCTCTTGATTTCTGTATTGAAAATTGACTTTCTTGATCTAGGTGACATAAACTCTTCCACACCTATAACCGACATCCTCTTGCGTATGTTGTTGAAATCCAGTATGGCCAGCAGCGAGTAGGTGACCGTCTGGCCCATCTCTGTGGTGGTGATGGTGCCGGGTGTTCGAGAGCGAAACACAAAGCCGAAGTTTCGAGCTGCCGTCACCAGAGCACCTTCATCTGGAGACTGAGCCTTATAAACCAGCTCACCTGTGCAGACGGACAAGAAGAGATGTAAGCGCATGACGTCCAGGTGCCCTCCTGGAGATGACTCCCCTCTTCCTCTTCTCTTACCCACCTTCACTCTTTTCCTCACTCATGACGGTGTGACAGAGGGAGAGCAGGCGGAAAAACTCCTGCGTGTCCAAATCCCCCACTTTGACCGACTCCAGCAGCTTTTCATCATAAAAACAGAAGTTGTGATCTGCCAGGGGGTTCAGGGGAGTGAAGTTCAGCCTCTGAGGGTTAGAACAGAAAATGTGGGAGCAGATATGAAAAAAACTGCAGTGTTTATGCAGAAAATGAAGTTTTGATTTCAATTTATATCAGTAAACAAACCAACCTTTGGTTGTGTTCCCATTGGGCCTGTTACTTCACCTGGAAGAAAGACAAAAATAATTTTCATAAGAACAGATGTCTCCAGCATGAGCCTTCATGAATGTATCTACATACCATATGATTGTCCATTGATGGAACACTTGTTGAAGGTCATGATGTTCTGAGTCAGAGTCCCGGTCTTATCACTGAAGATATATTCAACCTAAAATAATAACGTACAAACCAAAATCAACTTTTTTGGTTTGTTTTTAAAAGTTGCAGTTCGTTATTTTATACTGACCGCAGTTCAACTGAATTAAAATCTTTTTGAAGTCACTCCAAGCGCCATAATTGTGATTTCAGAAAATCTATTTTTATTAGTTTGAGGTCAGTTTTATCTCTGTTTGATACTTTTTTTATACCGTATTAACACGTTTTTAGTAAAAAAACAACTATTTATATATTTGTCAATAACGTTTTCTTTGCTGGAGTTTGCATCTCTGCAGGATCCTCCAGGTTCCAGTCCACTGTCCCTCTTCAAACTCCACAACCTGGTCACTTTTATCTCTTGAGTGTGTGTCAGTGAACCTGCAAGTTTCTGGTTCCAGTGTTTCTGTTCTCGGTGTTCAGTTTTGGAACTTCCTGTTTTAGCAGCACCTGGTTGACATTATTGAGCGTTTCTGGATTTGACTCTGTTGCAACAATAACATCCTCAGATGCTTGTCCTCACATCATGCTGTACAAGTCAGTTTATAACATTTTTTTAAAGACTCTTATCAGATTTAATCAAAATTTCTGCTTATTTCAAAAGATTTGTTGTTTTTCTTTTACATTTTAGAGGTTATTTTTTTACATAGAAAAATAAGTCAAATAAACCTACCATGCCTCAATCCAAACTGTCTTTTCCAATATCAATTTTATTGATTTATTTTCTTCTGAAACAATTTAAAAATGGAATAGTTCAATTCTGTTAACAACTTGCCTCAGATTGATCTGGTTAGGAAAATAAATCCATTCATCGTCACAGCCCAACTATTTGACAGGTTGATCATGGATTTTATCACTGGATAATGGTGATGTCAGAGAAAGTTTAATTTATCGTCAAACTTCTCTTTTTCCTGCTTTAAATGTAGTTGTCAGTCTCTATCTGTGTGCTCCACTTGCAGGTACTGAGACCCAAGTGGAGCAAAAAGAGAAATGTGTACTTCTGTCCACACCGCTTCAGGTCTGCTGTTGAGTTTCAGGCAGAAGCTACAGCCACTCAGACCACATGCTCTATGTGCAGAGACACAGTGATAATCACTACTTTGCTCTCCGAGCTCATTTCACTTAAGAAAATTAAGAAGGAAGTGAGGGACGAGAGTTGAAGAACACAAGTGTTTATAAAGTAACTGGATCTGAAACATTATGAGGAAATGTGTGTCTTCTTTAAGCAGTCAGGCCTATAACAGAAACCTAGCAACAGAGTGCCCACCTGGCCCAGTTCCTCATTCAGTGTGGTGGTTCGGGCCTCAGCTGCCGTGTTGCACTCTGGGCAGAACATCTGCTGGTCCCAGTTGATGAAGTAGCTGTGACCCAGCCTGATCACTTCCACGCTGATGCGCAGACACAACAAGGAAGTTGGTTATTTTTCCCTCAGATGTTGTGCATCCCGTCTTGTAAATGTTTTTTAGAGGATTTACTGCACGACTTCCTACCTGACGTAAAGAGAAATGGGCACCACTGTGTTCAAAATAATGACGTAGGACCAAAAAGAAAGGAAGGCTGAGATCAGGAAGTTGTCCACGTGAGGGTCCCAGGGCAGGAAGCTTTGAAACAGGAAGCCCACTTCTTTCTCCCATATTGCGTTACCGACAGCCAGGATCCCCCCCATACACACCAGAAAGCCAAAGATCTGACAGATCCCCAAAAATGACATATGAGAAGCTAAAAGCTTCATAGAAATGTTTAATGAAATAACTGAATTCAATTAACTCAGATAAAGTGAAAGGTTTTCGTGTCTTACCCAGAGCACCAGCGTGTTCATCAGACGGTCGATGCTTGTGCGTTTGAACTTTGTGCGACCGCTGTTCTGCATCAGTTTAGTATCTGGACCTAAAACAAGCAAACCGTCAATCTCACCCAAAGTGCACACATTACAAAAGAGAAATTTGGCACAAGAACAGCCACAGACACACCTGCAAAAATAACCAGGCCATAGCAGGCCTCCGTGTTCCGGAGGACGCACCCTCGAAGCAGCATGTTCTGGTTAGTCAGAGGGTATTTCTTCTCCCTCCAGTAAAGTGTTCCACAAAAACGATCTAACTTGTTGTTGGGGGGCTCACACATCACTTCACCTTCAGACAGAAGGGACACAATAAAAGAATCACTCTTTTGTTATTACGTGTCAGTTAACAGTCAGATGCAGCTACTGTAGACATGTTCCCCTCTTGCAGTGTGATGCATCACCCTCAGTGTGTTTTTGAGCATCCTTCAGAGGCAGAAGCGAGCATACTGTAAGGTGATATGAAGCAGTGCGTGGGTTGCTGTGCTGCAGTAATGCATTTCCCCGAGCCGGTGAGAACCGTGTGGGGTGTTTTGCTGATTCAAAGCTCTTTGGCTGGTGGGTGGGTGATGACATTCACTGGTGGCAGTGGAGGACAGAAAGGCAGAATAATCGTGAAAGTTCTTTCCATCAGTTGCGAGAGCGTGCCGCGGTAAAACAACACGCAAAACAGGGAACCGAGATTTGTTCTTTGATCTCACCGTCAAATGAAGCCAAGTGGTTTGGGGCGCACAGTTCAGCTGTTACCGAGATGGACTGACGCACCTTCATGTTTGTCTCTCTGCGTGAAATCACAGATGTTTGTGAGGATTCTGAAGAAGTGATTTAAGAAAGGAGTTGATCGACTTCTTACCCATCTAGCTCTGCTGTCTCAATGTAACACAAGCCGTGAGGTTCACTGGTTGACAACAAGAGCACATCAGCCTGAAAACAGAGAACAGATTTTTGTATTGACTGCATGAGACATACCGAAAAGCAGCAATTTTGAAAGTGAAAACGTCACAAAGGTGACAGACTGCTCAGGCATCGGATAAATGCAGACTGAGTAAATCCAGTGTAACCCTAGAGTTCTGTGGGTTAAAGTGAACCTGATTGAATTACTTGAGTCTGAATGTTTCTGACACTGAATCAGTGCTATAATACTTACTGCCACAAACTGGTTGTTTTCCAGTTTAATAATATCGCCTACTCGAACATTCATCCACTTTTCGTTCTGCAGCCTGCAACAGCAAACCACAGTGACTCAGTCCTGAAGCAGCTTCTAAATAAACACTTCTGGTTATTCAGAACCAGAGGCAACTGACAGATTGAAACGATTGACTTACGAGCCTCGGATTAGAACCTGAGACTGACGATTGTTCACCTGGTTGTCGCTCTTGTGGCGAAACTAAAAGAGAAGGACAAAAGGTGTTTTGCAGGACTAATGTACAGCTTTTTATGTCTGTGAAAGCGTGGTGCATAAACACATGCTCACATAGTCATCTGTGGCATCCTTTACTGCTGTGATGCTCAGCACCAGAGCCAAAGGCACTATGGTAGTGAACCAAGAAAGCGAGGAAATCTGAGGTATCAGCTGAAACCCAAAAAGCAGGACTGGGAGTTTGTGAATAACTCTAAACAACACCACAGATAATAAATAACACACATCCACCTGAAACTCACACATTTAGTTCACTTTTACTGCATGTTTACACATAAAGTTTGACTTTTCCGAGCAGCTGGGTTCTAGAAAAATTCACAATCCAAAGAAAATACGTGTCAAAAACACGTTCTCACCTGCAATATGAGAAGGAAAAGAAAGTAGGTATTGGCTACTTCCTGGAACTGTTCAAACAGGTTCACAGGCAGAAAGGTGATGATGTTATACTTTGATGTCACGATGCAGTTACTCTGGATGAAGAGGAGATGAAAAAAATCTGAATTATTTCAGGAGCTAATATATTCAAAGGCTAAAGAAGAAACATTTCACAAACATTTTAATCTAACTCTACAAGTGCAAAAAACATGGTTTCAACATAAAAATGAATAGATACGAAAATATAAGAAAAGTGTTTGTCCTGCAAAAAAAAACTACTGGAATTTTAAATCACAGATGTTAAAATAAAGTTGCAACAGGTCCGTAATACAGATAGCTGATGAGAATGTGCAAATACAAAAATTTTGACATTTCAAGATGCAGTTCAGTTTCAGTTAAAGATTAAATCGTAAAAGGAAGAAGTTAAAACTAGATCCAGAGAAATATCCAACTTTCTCCTTACATGTATTCCGTAACATGGAGAGAGACTAAAGTGTCTTGAGTTGCAAAAAACTCGAAATATTCTGATTTCAGATTGATTTTGCACCCTTTAACCCCTTCATGCCCGACTTTATTTCCAATTATATATAAAAACAACTCTTCAGTGTCTTTTCAAGATAATGCTAAATTAAGATGAGTCCTGGATTAAATGGTACGTTGCAAATTAGCTAATTTAAGGGGTTTCAACAGAAAAAAGGACTACAGGAGTGGTCAGTTCAAAAGCCTGTGTATCAGGGTATATAATGCTGACATTTCCACAATAAGGGGCAAATTAAGTCCAGTCACATTAAACAGCTCCTTTTTTTTGGTCGCCTGCAGGAAATGAAAGAAGATGCTCTTACCGCATACTGAAACTTCTCATTGTATTCTCTGTCATTTGCTTTGACCTTCCTCTCCTCCTCTGCAGACACAAAGAGGACAAAACAGACAATTGAACAAAATCAAAAGCACAAAACAGGCAACCAAATATTACAACCTGTGTGATGCTATTAAATGTTAACTTTTCCAGCATTATTAGCTAATTTAATAAGTCTTCAGACAATACTTTAAACTATGGGCAAAAAGATGTAATGGAAATGACTAAATGTGCACAATATGCAACCAATCACAATTTGGTCCTTCCACAAGTTGCCATGCAAATACAAAAAGTAAGTAGTAAAAAGAGTAAAACTGAAACTCTGCATGGTTTTTCTTCATTGCCCCATACCTTGTGCCACTGGCACTCTCTCATTCTCTGGTATTCAAATGAATGCACACAGGTTTTGATAGTTTCCCCAAAACTCTCACAATGACTCTGAGCTCCTCTAATACTAACATGCTTAATTTTGAGGGAAAATAACTGGCACATGTGTGTACAAACAGAGTCTGTTTACGTTCATAAACCTGTAAACTTTAAGACGCATTCGCTCAGAAACAACAAAGACTGTCAGTATCGGTTTGACTGACAATTCAGAGGGAGTGAGGTGCAACAGGAAGGGACATCACACTGCAGACACCATCAGCCTATAATCACAGGCAAACATAAACAGAACCACTGTGGTTTCCTGTTTCTGCAGTTCTTTCGCTGTAAAGTTTTCACTCTTACAGAGAAACACGAAAGGCCACATTTGTAATCAAACCAGCAAATTTTCTCTGCCCCGCTGAAGGCTCAATTCAGTTCAGTTTATTTACAAAGCTCACAATAGAGGTTGTCTCAAAGCGCTACAAGGATCAGGTGTTAACAAATGAGATTCTGTTATAAAACCTAAAATTGATATTACACATAAAGAAGAGGATAACACTGTGTATCAATTCTTATGCATCTGTACTCCTAAGGCTTGAGTCAAAATTTAGCTTGAATTTAGTGTAAATGGCTGTAAGCTACTGGGAGAGAGTGTAAACAGACGGATGACAGGAAGTGTGGACGGGCTTACTTTGGGGCAACAGTCCCGCTCACAACTAAGAGACAAATTTTGAATTAAGGATTGCCGTTCTGCAGAAACTGTCCTATGAAAACAACACTGTTATTCTGACCACTGGGTACAATTTTACAATAGCTAAACCCATTTTTCCTAAAATATAATTAATGTGGGACATACCACAGACTAAGTGGACCACAGAACATCCCGTATTTCTGTTTTTCTTCAACACTGATATCACTGTGGACTCTAATGGATAAAAAGATGGTCCAGGTGGAACTTAAACCCTTACAATGTGTTCCAGTCAAAAGTGACCCATTTTCCCACTTGAGTATTAACTGGTGTTCAGGTGAACATAATACTTAAAATATAAATAAAAAAGAAAATTAAAAATGCATTATAATAGGCAATCCATTGCAGTTGCAATATGGCAGAAACCCCTTGTATTTCACGGCTCCTCCTGAAGGTCATCCTGCTGTGCGATCTGTCTGGCATCAAAGGCTCTGACTGTGAAGACTGCAAGTACCTCTGCCCTGGTAAGCACTCAGGCATCCAAGCCTGTCATCAGGACCAGCCTGAATCTGTCAGGCCAAACCTGAGCAAGCTAACTAGCCTAAAAGCATGAGCATCTTTTACAAACTGCTCAGTAAGTGCTTAATGATCTGACAACTTCAAGGGCATCAGAAACACTGATGCTGACTATCTTTGTGCAGTCTGTATCAGTATCACTCTGTCAATGGGAAACGTTTACAGTATCCCAATTTAATCAAATATGCTAAAAAAAAACAATAAAAAAAGAACAATCGTTGTTTTTTTAAGTTAAAGTACATAAACTGATTTGTTTCGATTCAAATGTGCTTGTTTGTTACCCTCTGCTGACTTCCTGTCTCTGCCCTTCCCCTGATGGCCGGACATGTGAGCGGCCAAGCCGCTGCTCTGCTCTCACAACAGCAGCTGAAGCGATCAGACTGCAGGAAAGTGATAACAGGTCATTTGTAGCTGACCTCGTTAGATGAAAAGAATCCTAAGGAGCCACATGCGCACACTGTGTGAACGTTGTATGTCTTAGGGGGAAAAAGCTGTGACAGTGATGGACTAAAGGGAAACGGAGCTCAAATGACACCCAGTTAGATTTGTGATTGAGGATTGGGCACATGCAGAAGCAGATTGGTGGCGCCTGGAGGATTGATCTGTGTCTCAGGGAGCAGGAACAGCCAATTCCTTGCACCAAATTATAATATAAACAGTAAAAGCTGGAAAAAATAGTTAATAACTTTTGGTTATGTATTACTTTCAACCATTTTAATGACAAGAAATAGCAATAACACAAAAATTGGACAAAAATAGCTCTTATTTTGGATGTGATAAAGTGAGTACAGAGATGGTACAAACTTCCAAAATAAAAATGAAAATAAATGCTTTTGTGCACAATTAAAGTGGAAATAAGACAGTCAGATGCGAGGCATTGAGTGTAAAAAGATGGAATGAAAGATGGATCCACTTGTCGTGGATATGAGGGATGAAGTGAGGAAAGCAGCACCCACTGGGTGCAACTGCAGCCTCACACAGACTCGTACCTGTTCGCCTCTTTTTCTCTTCTCCTCCATCACATTCGCTCTGTTTCTTTTTGTGCAAATGAAACAAAACTGGAAGCCATATCTCCGGGATTTCTTTCAGCACGGTCATCTTAATCTTTCATCAACGTGAACAAACTTTGGCCGGAACCGGCGCATCTGACCCTCACATCTGCGCAAGGACGCTGGGATGTGTTGGACAAGGAGGAGGACCCCCCTCCCTAAGAAAGAGGGAGCATAGACTCAGCCCCCAACCGGATAGCCGCACCACCCCTGACCCAGGAGGCACAAAAGAGGAGAAAAACTGCAACGTGTCGCGTATTATGCAGCTTTACCGATCAATTCAAACTGTATCAACTATCAGCTACAACATAAACACTACCCAGCATTACGTAATCACGTTCACCACGTTTGTGTTACTATGGAAGCCGCCTCTGCAGGGACTCCACAGCGGAGGATGCGGTCGAATGTGGAAACTGGGCGCCATTTTGGATCTGATGGCAACACAGGGACTGTCTTAAAGCCGGAGGTTTGGACCCAAAATGTCTGCTGCCGTAGCGCAGTTTCCCGCGCGTCGGACAGGACAAAGGGGCACTGCAGTGGGCAGGACCAGGACAGGTGTACGCGCACGAGGCAAGCCTCGTGTGATGACACACACACACAAAACTTTACTCACTTTGTGTGAAACACACGCATCTGAACATTTTAACAAAGTGACTTAAAAGAAAATATGTAAGGAAATCAAAAGGAAGTAATAAAGACCCACTCCAATGAAAATTGTGTTTTTGGTGTTTTTAACATGTTTTTTTCATGATGGAGGGTATATATAAAGAAAATTAAGCGTAAAATGGCTTTTCTGACTATTTATTTAATCAAATTGTGAATCGGGGGCAGACAAAAAATTGTAGATGGAAAAGGCTTCTAGCTGTGACGTAGAACCTACAACTACAGCAAGCCACAAGATCCCTGCTCCCTCCATTCTGATGCATCCACTAGTAGATCCTTGTACGTCTTTGTTTTGTCTGAGCTGGTATCTGGCTCAAAACTATACTGCTGGATAGATCCATTATTGCTCGCCATTTTTGTTGCACCGGTAATGTTGGGTTGGGGATGTGATGGCTAGCAAGAGAGAGTGTAAATGGTTGGATGATGGGAAGTAGGGCAGCCTTACTCCACATCAACAGTGAAGCCCACAACTTAGAAGCAGGTTTCTTATAAAGTACCGCTGGTCTGCAGAAACTATGTCCTAAAGGTTTCTTCAAAACAGTTATAAGATTTTCCTATGAGTCTTCTAAACCTCATCTGGTATCCCTGTATACCTTTCTAAAATCATCCAACGTGAGCTGTTCCTGTGGTGCAGAGGTCTGCAACCTTTTACATCAAAAGAGCTATTTGGTCCCGTTACTTATTTACCAAAACCTAGCAAGAAGGCAAAGTCCCACTTCACCATTTAGAAAAAAATACCTTTTATTAATGTTTTGTGACCATTAAGCTATTAATTTATGAAATGTAGATTTTACATATTAAAATTATTGAAATAGAACTGGATAAAATTGTTTCTATTTATAATAACAGTAGTTTATTTTTTATTTTGAAATTAGAACATCAAGTTCTTTTCAAAATAAAACACTTTTCGGTGTCAAATAAGATCCTCCTGCTCCATCAGATTTACTTGAATTAAAAAAAAAAGTGTATATGAATGCAATTATTTGTTTTTCAAGCGCTGACCTGGAGGAGGTCTCTTTCTGAACATCTCCACTCGGCTGGTGTCCTGCTGCTGTGGCCCATGAGACTTTCTGTCTGCCTGTAGAGGAAGTGAAAAAGTCAGAAGCATCATTTTAAAAAATATCCAGAGAAAGACATTGTTACTTGTGGACATATAGACACACATACAAAAAAAAGACTCCAGATTGTCTGGTGCTTTATTGGAGCTATAATGCGGAAATGACATTAAGTAAAGGAGCTGCATTTGTCCATACTGTGCCCGGAGGAAGGGAAGTTCTATTGGACACAGTTTTCGTGCTGTGATTAAGTCTCTCCTCCTAATTTATGCTGAGCTGCTACTATTGCACACTCCATTACTTGTGCTCGGTGTGTTTTGTCTGAGCTAAGTGCCAGCCAGGGCTGAAAGGCAGAGGATGACAGATGAGGCTGCAGAAATGAGGCATTAAAAATCTTTCTCTTGGGTTTAGTGGCGCACAACACGGCAGACAGAAGCTAAAGACAGCGAGCCTAAAAAAAAAATCAATACTCTTGAGGAAGAGCCGCTCTCCCTTTGTCCATGCGAGCCGGCCCGATCAGCTTTCAGCCCCTGTTGTCGTTTTCTCTGTCAAGATCGCCCCATTTTCCTTGCTCTCAGGACGTTTACAGATAATACCTATATGTAGAAAAGTCAATTTGCAAGAATCTCCAAGAATTTAGCACCTAAGCAGCACAGAGAAAACAAAATATCTGAGACTTATTTGTTAAAAGGCTGTAAAAAAATCTGAGACTTTTAATTTAGACATCCCTGCAACTTTGATGGTCAGGATTAGGTTTGAAGGGTTAAGAAACTTTGCTTTAGAAGTTGCTTAAAAACCAAATTAAAAGCATCTTTTTATAGTAAAACTTTGGTCAGATTTGAAATCTATTAAAGTGTCTATCTGCCAAGTTATTACACTTATACCCTGTTTCCAGCTTTTAAAAACGTTTTTACTTTATCATGCTGTAAGTTTTGACGTATATCAACCCGTATTTAAATTTTCACTGTAACACCACTTTGTTTGTCTATGAAAACAATTTCTCCTCCTTTTGAAATAAAACAAACAACAGTGAAACTTTCATTAGTAGATGTATGTGTTCTGGCATAAAGAACCAGAAGATAGAAGACTTGTTACACATTAATTAAACTTGTATGCACCTGGATGCTGAGAGATTTTTTTAAATAAAAAAGAATATATTGAGAGTAAATGCTTTTACTGCAAATTGCAAAGTTTTCTGCAAATTGCAAAGTCCCAATCCAGTGTTACATCTTAAATAAGCCTTTTGCTGCAGCTTTCTCTCCAGGCAAACAGAGCAAGTTAGTGGATTGGGCAACCCATTTAACATGGTTGCTGATTCATCTCAAATCTCCGTCTTGAAAAATATAATATAGCATTCATACATAATGTTATTGTGATTTTTTTTTCTTTTGTTTTTTTGCAGTATCCGAAAAACATATATTCTTAACAGAATAAAAAAATGTGCTGGGTAAAGAGAATGTTGCATGAATCGTTTTGTCCAAACATTGCAGTATCTATATTTTTTGAATGCAACACACCATAAAAAAGTGTCCAGTGTTGTTGTTTCCATAAAAAGGCATAAGGAAACAAACAAACTAACAAAAAACCCACAGAGTAAATGACCCACATTGAAAAAAGTCACTTTTTACCTGAAGAGTTCCTCTTTGTGTCACACGTTGACTGACACATTTTCATGCTTTTTTTTCCCACATTGAGATGAAAATAACATTCACATACTGAACATTTTTCCTCCAGAATTAAAAGAACAACAACAGATTTTCAGATGAGATCTCGTTAAGAGTTTTAAATCTGCCATAAAATAGGCAACACAGACAAATTCGACAACTCAGTTCCTCTGATGAACTGAGTTGACACCACCATCTCAAACCCAAAGTAGGAGAATTAGAGGTGAAGAAATGTTACTGAAATGACTGCTGATGTTCTGCAAACCCTGAAAACCATCTGAAGTATGAAAGACCAGAAGATGATGGAGGGAAGAAGGGCATCTGAGGCGTTTTAGAGCCAGTATGTACTTTCATGAGGAAGAATTGCATTAGAGAGCTCTGAAAGGGGCTCAGTTTGATCATCCATCACACGTAGTGACACTGAGGTGATCCTCTGCAGGGGCATGAGCAACTTTCACTTCGAGTTGGATCCAATTCCTGGGACTCGTATAAACGTACAGGGATTCATTCAATACCCCCCTCCTCCCCCACTAAATAAATCACAAAAAACGAATAAAAAATACACAGCTGTTAGAAAGCAAGCACGCCTTACCTTTTTGAGTTTGGCGTTAAAAAATGATTTGTGGAGGAAGTTCTCCCAAAGCTGCAGCCATGATGGAGTTCGGGCTCCTCGACTTGGAGCGAAGAATCAAGGCCACAGAGGTGCAGAGAAAGGCAACGGGACACCGGGGATGCTCTGCAAGCATGATCCGAGCCCGACAGGGAGGGACTGATGTCAGTGAGGAGAGAGGAGGAGGAAGGGCAGGAGGAGGAGGAGGAAGGGGAGCGCTTGAACCTCCTTCACCTTCTCCACCTCCATTTAAAAACCTCACCTTCAGGAAGGAAAGTTACGACAACATTTCTTTTAAGAAAACCGTTTTGTTTACATTTGCCGCACATGCGCATTGGGGGAGAAGAATCAGAACTGACTTCACACCTTAAGGTGCATTAAAAAAGACTTTTATTTAGATTGTATACAATATTAAACATGCATTTGACCAATTATCAATGCCT
Organism: Oryzias celebensis; assembly: GCA_014656515.1. Lineage (NCBI taxonomy): Eukaryota > Metazoa > Chordata > Actinopteri > Beloniformes > Adrianichthyidae > Oryzias > Oryzias celebensis. The sequence goes on along the minus strand of BNCR01000015.1, from coordinate 12,906,854 downwards.
GTTTCTTTGTCATACTGCCCTCTGCTGTCAGTTCTGCTCCCTCCATTTTCTCCAAATACAAGCAAATCTACAAGATCCACGAAAAACCCTATGTTTATAACTTTAAAAACAACGGGATATTTGTGGATGTTTGATAAAAAAAAACTGATTAATTTTCTTAAAAGCATATTGGGAACAGAAATTGAAGTAACTTGAATTTGTTGAGTTGCCTGTGTGACTGGGAATAACAAAAGTAAGTTGTTAGAACACAAAATAAAAATAGAAATAATAGAAAGAAATATTAAAATCAGGGACAATTTTCTTTAAAAGTGCAAAAAAAAAAACCATCACTTATGTTTTCCACAGAATCCTGAATCCATGACAAGGCTACACAGAGACAAATCAAAGAGCAAACCGTTTTTATTGGTTGAGTTTGTTACTTTTCAGTTCATTAAATGGGTGTTAAAACAAGATGATGGATGAAAGAAAATCTCATGGAACACAGAGTACAAATCATCAAAGCAGTTTTACATTCATTCATTTGACAGTGTATTTGTGTGTGATAGTACAGCAATGTAAATAAAAAAAAACAATTCTTCCATAGTTTTGCATGGTAGGAGCTCAAAATGCAAGTTTGACAAGTTTCTGAGAGTGTCTTAGCAGCATTTTCTCTTCACCTTTTAAAATGACTGATTTAAATCAAACTGTTTAAGACGTTTTAATGTTGTGAAATCTCAGACTGTAATAAGCTAACTAGGCCACAGGGGGCGTTGCAGCCTGCAGCAGGGTTGGTCTTCTGCACATTAACCCAACCACAGCACCAGCACCCCCTGTTTTATCCAGATCCTTAAATGCTGTGTTTGTTCTTCCCAAAATACAAAGCACACCAGAAGACATATATACCATATTGTCAAAGTAAGACAGCTGAGCTGAAAAAGGTTTTATTTTTGTCCACTTCTATGGAGTGCAAAACAGCTGGATTACCCTTATAACTGTCTCTTAAACTGTCCCTTAAATTTGGAAGTGTTTCAGCAGCAGGGAGCTGCTAAAATATGGAAATCTTTGTCTGTCAAGTCTGAGTTTTTACGGTGTAGACATAGTTCTGTGAGTGAAAAACGGATGTTAAATGGGGTTGATGCGGATTGTTCTAATACTCCTCTAAATGCAGTCTAAACCAGCGACACAAAGACTTTAATGTGTAACAGGAGCCATGGAGGACCAACTTTATCTAAAGAACAACAAAACTTTTTTTTGTTTTTACAGATTTCCCCTGCCTATCTGTGTTTCTGTACAGAGAGAAGATAATCTCACCTATAAAATAAGCTTTTTAAAACCTTGACAAACTAGTGGCTTGGTTAGTAGGGGGTTATATAAGTTAAGTTAACCTGTTAGAGAGAACTTCCCTTAATATGGGAGGGGCATAACTCATGAAATGCTCCTGTTTGACAGGATGAGACGGGAACAGAGCCTGATCTGCTGATTGTAAAATGACTTGCAGGAAATATTAGAATAGCTTATAACGTTTTAGAGGAGTGACATTAAATCTTTTGTAACTATTTAGCTTTATATTAAAAAAGGCTACTTTTAAAAGAATTGGGCATGTAAGGCAGTTCAGTTTTCTCAGACATGTCCAACTCGTCAGAGATCCCAACCAGAATACATCTCTTTATGAGTTTTTGATTTTGAGGGCTGAAATCAGTCTTGTTTTATTCGAAACCTGTTCATCGCTGCAGTTAGAACTGTGCAGTCTTCACTTCGCCTCCTTTCTCAGTTATGGTGTCCACATGTTTCATTTTGTCACAGATGCTTGAAAACGTAAGGAGGTTCTCGGGTGGTTCTACGTCAGGCAGCTGCCAGTGGATGAAGATCAAATAAATGAACGAACCCAAAACGCCTCCAAGAAGCGGAGCCACGATTGGCACCCAGAACCAGTAGTTATAACACCTGGAGAAGAAAGAAATAGCACATATTAAAAATCTATTTCTTCTGTGTGATGATGTAAAAAATATGTAGAATGAAGTTTAATATGGTTTATGCTGATGGGAATATATAGAATTACGTATTTTTGAATTTAAGAAGTGAATACATTTCAATACAAGGTCATGAATAATGTACATTAGGGTGCAAATGCATTTTTTGGCTGAGTAAAGTTGGAACTTACACAAACACCTCAATACCCCAGCCTGCGGTCAGCGTGAAGAGCCGGGGCCCCAGGTCTCGAGCAGGATTTATAGCCCCTCCGCAGTTGGCTGACAAAGACATGGAGATTCCCAGGACGATCACAGCTACTATAGGAGGGATCAGATCAGGAGGAGCGGGAGTGTTCCGCTTTTCATCCAGACACAGGATGCACAGCAAAAGCAACCCGGTCCCCACAATCTAAATGCAATGTACAATCAGTAGACTCGGTCACAGGTTCAGCCAGTTGGTTTCTCAATAATTTGCAGCTGTTAAAGTAAAAATGCAAAAGAAGTTGCAGAAGAATTAACAGAAAAAAAACCCTTACCTGATCAAGGAAGCTTCTTCCAACAGTAACAAACTCTTTAGGATACGTGGCAAATATAGAAGCCGTCTCATTCTGGCCATAAACAGTCAACTCTCCTCCACTATACTCCATAATCGCATCTGCAACACAGATCACAGAAATGTACAAAAAAACTGGAAAATGCTTCTTACAGGCACAGGTCAGATTGATTCTACTCAGTAAAAAAATATGTGCAAATCTGACATAAGATTTATGGGAAAAAAAACACTCTCAGACTATTTTACAAACATTCTTGGCAACACTTAAAACCACTACATATTTTTTAAAGTTAAAAACTCAAATCCAAAATGTTTTCTTTTTCTTCTGGACTTTTGTTAAGCTTCTCTTGACAGATTCAAGGTCAAATCATTCCTAAATCATCTAATTGTTTAAGGCCTACATAACTTCTGTAAAGTAAGGCTTGAGTCAAAATTTAGCTTGAATTTAGTGTAAATGGCTGTAAGCTACTGGGAGAGAGTGTAAACAGACGGATGACAGGAAGTGTGGACGGGCTTACTTTGGGGCAACAGTCCCGCTCACAACTAAGAGACAAATTTTGAATTAAGGATTGCCGTTCTGCAGAAACTGTCCTATGAAAACAACACTGTTATTCTGACCACTGGGTACAATTTTACAATAGCTAAACCCATTTTTCCTAAAATATAATTAATGTGGGACATACCACAGACTAAGTGGACCACAGAACATCCCGTATTTCTGTTTTTCTTCAACACTGATATCACTGTGGACTCTAATGGATAAAAAGATGGTCCAGGTGGAACTTAAACCCTTACAATGTGTTCCAGTCAAAAGTGACCCATTTTCCCACTTGAGTATTAACTGGTGTTCAGGTGAACATAATACTTAAAATATAAATAAAAAAGAAAATTAAAAATGCATTATAATAGGCAATCCATTGCAGTTGCAATATGGCAGAAACCCCTTGTATTTCACGGCTCCTCCTGAAGGTCATCCTGCTGTGCGATCTGTCTGGCATCAAAGGCTCTGACTGTGAAGACTGCAAGTACCTCTGCCCTGGTAAGCACTCAGGCATCCAAGCCTGTCATCAGGACCAGCCTGAATCTGTCAGGCCAAACCTGAGCAAGCTAACTAGCCTAAAAGCATGAGCATCTTTTACAAACTGCTCAGTAAGTGCTTAATGATCTGACAACTTCAAGGGCATCAGAAACACTGATGCTGACTATCTTTGTGCAGTCTGTATCAGTATCACTCTGTCAATGGGAAACGTTTACAGTATCCCAATTTAATCAAATATGCTAAAAAAAAACAATAAAAAAAGAACAATCGTTGTTTTTTTAAGTTAAAGTACATAAACTGATTTGTTTCGATTCAAATGTGCTTGTTTGTTACCCTCTGCTGACTTCCTGTCTCTGCCCTTCCCCTGATGGCCGGACATGTGAGCGGCCAAGCCGCTGCTCTGCTCTCACAACAGCAGCTGAAGCGATCAGACTGCAGGAAAGTGATAACAGGTCATTTGTAGCTGACCTCGTTAGATGAAAAGAATCCTAAGGAGCCACATGCGCACACTGTGTGAACGTTGTATGTCTTAGGGGGAAAAAGCTGTGACAGTGATGGACTAAAGGGAAACGGAGCTCAAATGACACCCAGTTAGATTTGTGATTGAGGATTGGGCACATGCAGAAGCAGATTGGTGGCGCCTGGAGGATTGATCTGTGTCTCAGGGAGCAGGAACAGCCAATTCCTTGCACCAAATTATAATATAAACAGTAAAAGCTGGAAAAAATAGTTAATAACTTTTGGTTATGTATTACTTTCAACCATTTTAATGACAAGAAATAGCAATAACACAAAAATTGGACAAAAATAGCTCTTATTTTGGATGTGATAAAGTGAGTACAGAGATGGTACAAACTTCCAAAATAAAAATGAAAATAAATGCTTTTGTGCACAATTAAAGTGGAAATAAGACAGTCAGATGCGAGGCATTGAGTGTAAAAAGATGGAATGAAAGATGGATCCACTTGTCGTGGATATGAGGGATGAAGTGAGGAAAGCAGCACCCACTGGGTGCAACTGCAGCCTCACACAGACTCGTACCTGTTCGCCTCTTTTTCTCTTCTCCTCCATCACATTCGCTCTGTTTCTTTTTGTGCAAATGAAACAAAACTGGAAGCCATATCTCCGGGATTTCTTTCAGCACGGTCATCTTAATCTTTCATCAACGTGAACAAACTTTGGCCGGAACCGGCGCATCTGACCCTCACATCTGCGCAAGGACGCTGGGATGTGTTGGACAAGGAGGAGGACCCCCCTCCCTAAGAAAGAGGGAGCATAGACTCAGCCCCCAACCGGATAGCCGCACCACCCCTGACCCAGGAGGCACAAAAGAGGAGAAAAACTGCAACGTGTCGCGTATTATGCAGCTTTACCGATCAATTCAAACTGTATCAACTATCAGCTACAACATAAACACTACCCAGCATTACGTAATCACGTTCACCACGTTTGTGTTACTATGGAAGCCGCCTCTGCAGGGACTCCACAGCGGAGGATGCGGTCGAATGTGGAAACTGGGCGCCATTTTGGATCTGATGGCAACACAGGGACTGTCTTAAAGCCGGAGGTTTGGACCCAAAATGTCTGCTGCCGTAGCGCAGTTTCCCGCGCGTCGGACAGGACAAAGGGGCACTGCAGTGGGCAGGACCAGGACAGGTGTACGCGCACGAGGCAAGCCTCGTGTGATGACACACACACACAAAACTTTACTCACTTTGTGTGAAACACACGCATCTGAACATTTTAACAAAGTGACTTAAAAGAAAATATGTAAGGAAATCAAAAGGAAGTAATAAAGACCCACTCCAATGAAAATTGTGTTTTTGGTGTTTTTAACATGTTTTTTTCATGATGGAGGGTATATATAAAGAAAATTAAGCGTAAAATGGCTTTTCTGACTATTTATTTAATCAAATTGTGAATCGGGGGCAGACAAAAAATTGTAGATGGAAAAGGCTTCTAGCTGTGACGTAGAACCTACAACTACAGCAAGCCACAAGATCCCTGCTCCCTCCATTCTGATGCATCCACTAGTAGATCCTTGTACGTCTTTGTTTTGTCTGAGCTGGTATCTGGCTCAAAACTATACTGCTGGATAGATCCATTATTGCTCGCCATTTTTGTTGCACCGGTAATGTTGGGTTGGGGATGTGATGGCTAGCAAGAGAGAGTGTAAATGGTTGGATGATGGGAAGTAGGGCAGCCTTACTCCACATCAACAGTGAAGCCCACAACTTAGAAGCAGGTTTCTTATAAAGTACCGCTGGTCTGCAGAAACTATGTCCTAAAGGTTTCTTCAAAACAGTTATAAGATTTTCCTATGAGTCTTCTAAACCTCATCTGGTATCCCTGTATACCTTTCTAAAATCATCCAACGTGAGCTGTTCCTGTGGTGCAGAGGTCTGCAACCTTTTACATCAAAAGAGCTATTTGGTCCCGTTACTTATTTACCAAAACCTAGCAAGAAGGCAAAGTCCCACTTCACCATTTAGAAAAAAATACCTTTTATTAATGTTTTGTGACCATTAAGCTATTAATTTATGAAATGTAGATTTTACATATTAAAATTATTGAAATAGAACTGGATAAAATTGTTTCTATTTATAATAACAGTAGTTTATTTTTTATTTTGAAATTAGAACATCAAGTTCTTTTCAAAATAAAACACTTTTCGGTGTCAAATAAGATCCTCCTGCTCCATCAGATTTACTTGAATTAAAAAAAAAAGTGTATATGAATGCAATTATTTGTTTTTCAAGCGCTGACCTGGAGGAGGTCTCTTTCTGAACATCTCCACTCGGCTGGTGTCCTGCTGCTGTGGCCCATGAGACTTTCTGTCTGCCTGTAGAGGAAGTGAAAAAGTCAGAAGCATCATTTTAAAAAATATCCAGAGAAAGACATTGTTACTTGTGGACATATAGACACACATACAAAAAAAAGACTCCAGATTGTCTGGTGCTTTATTGGAGCTATAATGCGGAAATGACATTAAGTAAAGGAGCTGCATTTGTCCATACTGTGCCCGGAGGAAGGGAAGTTCTATTGGACACAGTTTTCGTGCTGTGATTAAGTCTCTCCTCCTAATTTATGCTGAGCTGCTACTATTGCACACTCCATTACTTGTGCTCGGTGTGTTTTGTCTGAGCTAAGTGCCAGCCAGGGCTGAAAGGCAGAGGATGACAGATGAGGCTGCAGAAATGAGGCATTAAAAATCTTTCTCTTGGGTTTAGTGGCGCACAACACGGCAGACAGAAGCTAAAGACAGCGAGCCTAAAAAAAAAATCAATACTCTTGAGGAAGAGCCGCTCTCCCTTTGTCCATGCGAGCCGGCCCGATCAGCTTTCAGCCCCTGTTGTCGTTTTCTCTGTCAAGATCGCCCCATTTTCCTTGCTCTCAGGACGTTTACAGATAATACCTATATGTAGAAAAGTCAATTTGCAAGAATCTCCAAGAATTTAGCACCTAAGCAGCACAGAGAAAACAAAATATCTGAGACTTATTTGTTAAAAGGCTGTAAAAAAATCTGAGACTTTTAATTTAGACATCCCTGCAACTTTGATGGTCAGGATTAGGTTTGAAGGGTTAAGAAACTTTGCTTTAGAAGTTGCTTAAAAACCAAATTAAAAGCATCTTTTTATAGTAAAACTTTGGTCAGATTTGAAATCTATTAAAGTGTCTATCTGCCAAGTTATTACACTTATACCCTGTTTCCAGCTTTTAAAAACGTTTTTACTTTATCATGCTGTAAGTTTTGACGTATATCAACCCGTATTTAAATTTTCACTGTAACACCACTTTGTTTGTCTATGAAAACAATTTCTCCTCCTTTTGAAATAAAACAAACAACAGTGAAACTTTCATTAGTAGATGTATGTGTTCTGGCATAAAGAACCAGAAGATAGAAGACTTGTTACACATTAATTAAACTTGTATGCACCTGGATGCTGAGAGATTTTTTTAAATAAAAAAGAATATATTGAGAGTAAATGCTTTTACTGCAAATTGCAAAGTTTTCTGCAAATTGCAAAGTCCCAATCCAGTGTTACATCTTAAATAAGCCTTTTGCTGCAGCTTTCTCTCCAGGCAAACAGAGCAAGTTAGTGGATTGGGCAACCCATTTAACATGGTTGCTGATTCATCTCAAATCTCCGTCTTGAAAAATATAATATAGCATTCATACATAATGTTATTGTGATTTTTTTTTCTTTTGTTTTTTTGCAGTATCCGAAAAACATATATTCTTAACAGAATAAAAAAATGTGCTGGGTAAAGAGAATGTTGCATGAATCGTTTTGTCCAAACATTGCAGTATCTATATTTTTTGAATGCAACACACCATAAAAAAGTGTCCAGTGTTGTTGTTTCCATAAAAAGGCATAAGGAAACAAACAAACTAACAAAAAACCCACAGAGTAAATGACCCACATTGAAAAAAGTCACTTTTTACCTGAAGAGTTCCTCTTTGTGTCACACGTTGACTGACACATTTTCATGCTTTTTTTTCCCACATTGAGATGAAAATAACATTCACATACTGAACATTTTTCCTCCAGAATTAAAAGAACAACAACAGATTTTCAGATGAGATCTCGTTAAGAGTTTTAAATCTGCCATAAAATAGGCAACACAGACAAATTCGACAACTCAGTTCCTCTGATGAACTGAGTTGACACCACCATCTCAAACCCAAAGTAGGAGAATTAGAGGTGAAGAAATGTTACTGAAATGACTGCTGATGTTCTGCAAACCCTGAAAACCATCTGAAGTATGAAAGACCAGAAGATGATGGAGGGAAGAAGGGCATCTGAGGCGTTTTAGAGCCAGTATGTACTTTCATGAGGAAGAATTGCATTAGAGAGCTCTGAAAGGGGCTCAGTTTGATCATCCATCACACGTAGTGACACTGAGGTGATCCTCTGCAGGGGCATGAGCAACTTTCACTTCGAGTTGGATCCAATTCCTGGGACTCGTATAAACGTACAGGGATTCATTCAATACCCCCCTCCTCCCCCACTAAATAAATCACAAAAAACGAATAAAAAATACACAGCTGTTAGAAAGCAAGCACGCCTTACCTTTTTGAGTTTGGCGTTAAAAAATGATTTGTGGAGGAAGTTCTCCCAAAGCTGCAGCCATGATGGAGTTCGGGCTCCTCGACTTGGAGCGAAGAATCAAGGCCACAGAGGTGCAGAGAAAGGCAACGGGACACCGGGGATGCTCTGCAAGCATGATCCGAGCCCGACAGGGAGGGACTGATGTCAGTGAGGAGAGAGGAGGAGGAAGGGCAGGAGGAGGAGGAGGAAGGGGAGCGCTTGAACCTCCTTCACCTTCTCCACCTCCATTTAAAAACCTCACCTTCAGGAAGGAAAGTTACGACAACATTTCTTTTAAGAAAACCGTTTTGTTTACATTTGCCGCACATGCGCATTGGGGGAGAAGAATCAGAACTGACTTCACACCTTAAGGTGCATTAAAAAAGACTTTTATTTAGATTGTATACAATATTAAACATGCATTTGACCAATTATCAATGCCTGTTTCTTTGTCATACTGCCCTCTGCTGTCAGTTCTGCTCCCTCCATTTTCTCCAAATACAAGCAAATCTACAAGATCCACGAAAAACCCTATGTTTATAACTTTAAAAACAACGGGATATTTGTGGATGTTTGATAAAAAAAAACTGATTAATTTTCTTAAAAGCATATTGGGAACAGAAATTGAAGTAACTTGAATTTGTTGAGTTGCCTGTGTGACTGGGAATAACAAAAGTAAGTTGTTAGAACACAAAATAAAAATAGAAATAATAGAAAGAAATATTAAAATCAGGGACAATTTTCTTTAAAAGTGCAAAAAAAAAAAACCATCACTTATGTTTTCCACAGAATCCTGAATCCATGACAAGGCTACACAGAGACAAATCAAAGAGCAAACCGTTTTTATTGGTTGAGTTTGTTACTTTTCAGTTCATTAAATGGGTGTTAAAACAAGATGATGGATGAAAGAAAATCTCATGGAACACAGAGTACAAATCATCAAAGCAGTTTTACATTCATTCATTTGACAGTGTATTTGTGTGTGATAGTACAGCAATGTAAATAAAAAAAAACAATTCTTCCATAGTTTTGCATGGTAGGAGCTCAAAATGCAAGTTTGACAAGTTTCTGAGAGTGTCTTAGCAGCATTTTCTCTTCACCTTTTAAAATGACTGATTTAAATCAAACTGTTTAAGACGTTTTAATGTTGTGAAATCTCAGACTGTAATAAGCTAACTAGGCCACAGGGGGCGTTGCAGCCTGCAGCAGGGTTGGTCTTCTGCACATTAACCCAACCACAGCACCAGCACCCCCTGTTTTATCCAGATCCTTAAATGCTGTGTTTGTTCTTCCCAAAATACAAAGCACACCAGAAGACATATATACCATATTGTCAAAGTAAGACAGCTGAGCTGAAAAAGGTTTTATTTTTGTCCACTTCTATGGAGTGCAAAACAGCTGGATTACCCTTATAACTGTCTCTTAAACTGTCCCTTAAATTTGGAAGTGTTTCAGCAGCAGGGAGCTGCTAAAATATGGAAATCTTTGTCTGTCAAGTCTGAGTTTTTACGGTGTAGACATAGTTCTGTGAGTGAAAAACGGATGTTAAATGGGGTTGATGCGGATTGTTCTAATACTCCTCTAAATGCAGTCTAAACCAGCGACACAAAGACTTTAATGTGTAACAGGAGCCATGGAGGACCAACTTTATCTAAAGAACAACAAAACTTTTTTTTGTTTTTACAGATTTCCCCTGCCTATCTGTGTTTCTGTACAGAGAGAAGATAATCTCACCTATAAAATAAGCTTTTTAAAACCTTGACAAACTAGTGGCTTGGTTAGTAGGGGGTTATATAAGTTAAGTTAACCTGTTAGAGAGAACTTCCCTTAATATGGGAGGGGCATAACTCATGAAATGCTCCTGTTTGACAGGATGAGACGGGAACAGAGCCTGATCTGCTGATTGTAAAATGACTTGCAGGAAATATTAGAATAGCTTATAACGTTTTAGAGGAGTGACATTAAATCTTTTGTAACTATTTAGCTTTATATTAAAAAAGGCTACTTTTAAAAGAATTGGGCATGTAAGGCAGTTCAGTTTTCTCAGACATGTCCAACTCGTCAGAGATCCCAACCAGAATACATCTCTTTATGAGTTTTTGATTTTGAGGGCTGAAATCAGTCTTGTTTTATTCGAAACCTGTTCATCGCTGCAGTTAGAACTGTGCAGTCTTCACTTCGCCTCCTTTCTCAGTTATGGTGTCCACATGTTTCATTTTGTCACAGATGCTTGAAAACGTAAGGAGGTTCTCGGGTGGTTCTACGTCAGGCAGCTGCCAGTGGATGAAGATCAAATAAATGAACGAACCCAAAACGCCTCCAAGAAGCGGAGCCACGATTGGCACCCAGAACCAGTAGTTATAACACCTGGAGAAGAAAGAAATAGCACATATTAAAAATCTATTTCTTCTGTGTGATGATGTAAAAAATATGTAGAATGAAGTTTAATATGGTTTATGCTGATGGGAATATATAGAATTACGTATTTTTGAATTTAAGAAGTGAATACATTTCAATACAAGGTCATGAATAATGTACATTAGGGTGCAAATGCATTTTTTGGCTGAGTAAAGTTGGAACTTACACAAACACCTCAATACCCCAGCCTGCGGTCAGCGTGAAGAGCCGGGGCCCCAGGTCTCGAGCAGGATTTATAGCCCCTCCGCAGTTGGCTGACAAAGACATGGAGATTCCCAGGACGATCACAGCTACTATAGGAGGGATCAGATCAGGAGGAGCGGGAGTGTTCCGCTTTTCATCCAGACACAGGATGCACAGCAAAAGCAACCCGGTCCCCACAATCTAAATGCAATGTACAATCAGTAGACTCGGTCACAGGTTCAGCCAGTTGGTTTCTCAATAATTTGCAGCTGTTAAAGTAAAAATGCAAAAGAAGTTGCAGAAGAATTAACAGAAAAAAAACCCTTACCTGATCAAGGAAGCTTCTTCCAACAGTAACAAACTCTTTAGGATACGTGGCAAATATAGAAGCCGTCTCATTCTGGCCATAAACAGTCAACTCTCCTCCACTATACTCCATAATCGCATCTGCAACACAGATCACAGAAATGTACAAAAAAACTGGAAAATGCTTCTTACAGGCACAGGTCAGATTGATTCTACTCAGTAAAAAAATATGTGCAAATCTGACATAAGATTTATGGGAAAAAAAACACTCTCAGACTATTTTACAAACATTCTTGGCAACACTTAAAACCACTACATATTTTTTAAAGTTAAAAACTCAAATCCAAAATGTTTTCTTTTTCTTCTGGACTTTTGTTAAGCTTCTCTTGACAGATTCAAGGTCAAATCATTCCTAAATCATCTAATTGTTTAAGGCCTACATAACTTCTGTAAAGTAAACCATCAAGAACATCATATTTGAGCATAAATCATTTTCACAATTTATCCTGTGCTCATAGCCAGAATTATGTTTCAGATTTTTGTTGTATAAATCTTACATTTTTTATTAAAAAATTACAAACCATAGTAGACCAGATAGACTATAACTGATGCCATGTAAGCCCCCAGGACTTGACAGAGGCAGTAGGGCAGCAGCCGTCCCCACTTAGCCTTTCCCAAGATGCAGAAACTCAGAGTCACAGCTGGGTTGAGATGAGCCCCTAAGGAGAAATAAACAACAAAAATGTGAACAAATTAGTATACATTAACAAAATAGATTCTGCCACTGAATAAAATACACAACTCAAATCTGTATTTAATTAGTATTTTAAATGATTGTAACATTCTGGCACTTAAACTACTAGAACAGATCCCTGGAGACATTTAACTGAAATTTCAAGTTTTAGGGTGCAAAAAACGGTTTACTTTGCACGTCAGATGTATGTTGAAGTCAACCAGTAAATTTTTATTATGTCCTGGTGACTTCCCAGTTTCACCTTTACGCTAATCAGTTGGTTGCTAAATGTTTTCTGTTCTGTTGAATTTGTTCACTTGGTCTGTTCATTAGCAAGAAAGCACACACATTTATGAACTGAAATCAATAACCTCCTTTAATGAGGCTCTCATAAGATCAAAACAAATTGAACCTCTATAATTCCTGGAAACATATCTGAGTAAGTTAAAAGTTTATCTTGACCTTTTATCTTATGTAACACTCTTTATTACTAATCCATTAGAAGGGCTGACGAAAGCGAGCAAGAAGAGGGAAGTTTAAGAATCTACTTGGGTAGTTTTGTGATTTCAAACGTCTTTGCTATAAAATAAATTATGCATTCTTCCACAAAGACGAAAATATCTATGCATTTTCATCACTTGTGCTTTATTTTCTATATTTTATGTTGTTCTGTTGTGTTAGCGTGACATTCGGTTCTTAAAAAACTTTCTTGTTGAATTTTCGACTCTTTTTGGAACACAATGATGTGAAATGTAATGGAGTGAGGAAAGTGACAAAGGGAAAAAGCGTTAAGAAAGACTTCCTCAGTAACAGTTTTGCCATTTTATTTTTCTTAATGTGAACTAATTAAATAAGCCTATTTCGTGAACTGACCTCTGATGACTCCAATCCTGCTATCAAAGGCCCTAAAGTATTTTTTAAGATAAGTTATGACTTCTTATCTAATTTTATTTCCATGAATTGCTAAACGAGGAAAAAGTGAAAGATGGAAAGTCGTCAATGCATTTTTTTCTTCAAAATCAGATTACCATAATTCTCCAATTTCAGATTTTTCCAAAACTTCTTTATTTTAAAAAAAACTGATCCGAAAGGTCATGGATCTGAAGATCGTATTACTCTGAGTTTTCTCTATTTCTAACACAGCTGTTAAATTTACACATGAAGCTATAAATCAACATGTTCAGGTTTATATTTTGTCCTTTTACAGGACATATTTGGAAATAGAGCACTTTTCCGTCAGTCTCTAGCAGACCTATCAGGTTTCACTCTTTCAAAGCTAAGTCCTCATTTAGGAGTCAGACAATGCTGCTCTCCATAAGGCTTGATTTAAAACCTCTACCACAGAGATTAGGCCAACAAGGCCTGATTAACTGTTCTTCTAGTAAGCCGCTGTCCTAAGAGAACTTTAAAGATATCTTTTTATCTTCCTCACAGTGGGTTTTTGTCTGTCAGCTCTCTTTCTCAATTGAATGTTTTTTGTTTCTGTTTTGTCTCTCTTTTGTCTTGTGACACATGCTTCAATTTTTTTTTGTTTCTGTCCAAAGATGGTTGATAGCTGTCTTTACTGAGTCCAGCTCTGCTAGAGGTCTCTTCTTTTTTCAGTATGGAGGAAGTCTTGCTGCAGTTGCCCCAGGCTTGGGCCATTTGGGGAAATGATTCTATTTATTTTAATGTTTTTCTAATAAAACATCCACTGAGATGGGTCAAGAGGTCAGCAGCAGCACACTCTTAGCGGCTGAACAGTAGAAGAAAGACAAAAACAAAGACAATAAAAAAAACTGTAAAAAAAAAAGCTTAATAAAAAATGTACGTAAAACAGGCATTTAAGATTAAAATAGTTAAGAAACAGATTAGAAAGATATCAGAAACACCAGCACTTTTTTATTTTAAGTAGAATGGAAGGCACTACGAGACATAAAATTAGACATGAGAATAAGAGTTACACCAGAACTTTCAATTTAATCTGCTGGTCTTGTGAAAGTCTATTTGATAACAGCTAAATTCATTTGGCCATGTTAAAATACCCCTGACTTAAATTAAATATAACAGTAATGATTCAGTTTATATCGACAATAAGTAACGTTGCTGCTTTGGTTTTTGTGTAGTTCCTTAAATGCAGATTTAAGGAAAAAAAATTTCAGGATTGGGATAAGGATTATTTGATCAAACCCAGATCAGCATGTTTGTGTGTCTATGTTCGTTGCTGTCCTGGCACATCTTTCAAGAAGATATGCATATCATTTGGCGCAACAAAATTGAAGTACTTGATAATCTCTGTTTTATGAGTGTGTGCAATAAATTTAGATTTCATATCTCATTCAACGGCTGCAATAAAAGTTCCAACTCTGTTGCTAATCTATTGATTATCAAGAGTGGAACATTGCATAAAATATCAGACATTAAGAAAAATCCATTTCAAGGTTTTACCTTTTGCTTGTTTGTTTGTTTGTTTGTTTTACCTGAGATGCCTTTGGTGAGATACATGGCCGACATCACACCCACAGAGAAGGCCATGTTGACCGACAGAAACTGGCCGTTCTTCTCATTGCTGGTTTTAACCTGCGCTGCAGCGGAGCAGCCAAAGAGCTATTAAGCAGACAGAAGAGAAGAACTATTAACTTATAAAGAAGAGAAGACTTAGAAACTTCAAGTAAAAAAAAAGATAAATCCAAATCAGCAAATCCAATGAACAAATATGTGAAAGACCAAAATCATATTTTAAACTGTTGATATTTTTCTAAGCAGTTAATGTCTACTAGGAGATAGAAATGAAACATCTTTGAAAAGCAGTATCAGATAGTACCTCGTACAGCTGAACTTCAAAATAAAAGCATGTGTCTTAAATAATGAAGTTGCAGACAGTATAATTCGTAATAATTTTTTATTTTGCAATATTTGTTTACAAAAAGTGTAAGTAACATCCACAGGGTAATTGGTAAATGTTTATAATCAACATGAGAAAGTCAGGTCTAAATGTTTCTGTCTGTTTCTCTCAGAAAAAAACAGGTTTCAAAAGTTTTAAAGATTTAATTGAAACCTGAAGTGAATGTTTCTAAATAGATTTGCAAAGTTAATTTTTAATAGTTTTTAAAGACTTTTGATTACGTTTTAGGCATTTGCGTTTAAAAAAAATGCAAATGTGGCTTTGCAACTCACCAGCAAGATGAAGGTTCCCAAGAACTCAGCCATGCTCTCCCGTATTAGAGCACTCTTGCATCTAAGAATACGGACGTTCAACATGACTGCAGCTCAATCAAATCACACAAAACATCCAAATCTGGACTGTCTGGTGGGCTTTCCAGGTTGTGTGTAGAAGGAGACTGTCTGCACAGCAAACCAGTGCATTTATCTAACACAAGGGCATGCACACACTATCTTACCTTCAGACTAATTGGTCGTTTTTTTTTTTTTATTGAGTGTACCTCAGCGCTGGTTGGAATAAAGAACACAGCGCCACTGCTTTCAAATCTCCTTAAGTAAGCAGAGGCTGTAAATAGTTTAATAACATGTTGAAAGCCAGAACAGAGCTTGATAAGGGACAGGACACATTTACAACCTTTCTGTTATGAAACTAAGCTATAGATTAGAAATGTAATTCTATACCCTTTGTTTACCATTGCTCGGCTGTGTTCATAATGTAGTTATTAAATAGCGAGGAACAGACGTTGTGGAATCATCGTGCTGATCATGATCCGTTAAAGGACTTTGATGAAACTCAAATCTGCAACACTTTTAGAGATTCATTTTTCATAAAGCAGTTTTTTCCCCACAAAGAGGTCCACAGGGACACAGAGTTATAATCGTACAAAAGCAATCAGCTTTTATTTGCTTTAACATCATGGTTTTGCCCTGTGTGATATGTCATTGATAATCATTTTCTCCCATAATGGTGGAGCGTTGTAGCAAACAGGTAAATTACAGTTGTCAAACAGTCTGTAGCACAGAGTAATTTCAAAACCTTTACGATGGATTTCTACTTAATGACACTAGCACACAGCGACTGCGGATTTTAAAACTTCAAAATGTAATTAGAAAAAACATGTTATATAATTTGTGACTTTGCTGTAGTGACCGTGGCACCTTCTGTCACGAGGAAGCAGACGTGCCTGTGAAACCTTTCCATAACCTATGGACTCAGGGATTTGTGTCAGCCAAAGCTGTCATGCAAAAGTAAGTAAAGAAAGCATGTTACAGCTGATAATATTCATAAGTGTACATCATCAGAGTAATCAGAGTACTAAAACATGATTACATTAGACAAGTAACGCACAAATGGATTTGAGTCAGTAAATCATGAGTAAAAGTTACAATATTTTTTTTCTTCAAAAATTGTGATTTAATTTTTGATTTAATGGCCCTTTTTAAGGCTGTTTAAAGTATAGAAGTAATCTTGTTCAAATTTGTTATTTTTTGAATAGATAGGAATTCAAATGCATGTGCATTCTTGCTGTTTTTCTATGTTTTTGGCAGAACATGTCACAATGTCAAGCTATGAAGCAAGCCATTTTTTTCACATAAACAGTTTTTTGTAATTTAACTTTAATTTAAGATTGCAGAGTCTTTGCCAAACTAAAAATAATTGATTTTTCTGTTGTTTTTGTCCAAATCACATTAAAGATTAAAATTAAGATTTTAGGATTTGTAATTTTTTTATTTTTTAAATCTACATTTATATTGTGACCGTATTATAAAATGTCAAACAATGAGTTTGAGTACACTGATTTTCATTACAACAGGCTTGATACTGAAAGTGAAGTAAATAAACAGATTTAAGAACACAGCTTTTCCTTTAAAATTGCTACTGTCAGATTCTGCCAGATAGACTATATTACCAAAGGTATTGGTTCGCTCAGCTAAATAATCAGAATCAGGCGTCTTAATCGATTGGCCCGACCACAGGTGTATAAAATCAAGAACTCAGGCATGCAGACTGTTTTCTCAAATATTTGTGAAAGAATGGGTCATTCTCCGGAGCTTAGTGAATTCCAGTTTGGAGCTGTCAAAGGATGCCACCTGTGCAATTAATCCAGCCATGAAATGTCTTCACTCCTAAATATTCCATAACAACTTGGAAGAGTTTGGGGACAGCAGTATAAAGTGTGAAACTGATGGAGAGGGGTCAGCGGATGTTGAAGTACAAAGAGGTCGGCGATTTTCTGGACAGTCAATTGTACAGAACTTCATGTGACCTTTAGATTAGCCCAAGTGCAGAACGCAGAGAGCTTCATTAAATGGGTTTAACCAGCAGCTGCATCCAAGCCACACATGACCAAGTGCAATGCAAAGCGTCAGATGCAGTGGTGTAAAGCACGCCGCCATTGGACTCTAGAGCAGTGGAGGCGTGTTCTCTGGAGTGATGAATCATGCTTTTCCATCTGGCAATCTGATGGACGAGTCAGGGTTTGCCAGCAGAACGGTACATATTGGGCTTCATTGTGACGAGTGTGAAATTTGGTGGAGGAGGAATCATGGTGTGGAGTTGTTTTTCAGGACTTGGGTTTGGCCCTTTAGTTCCAGTAAAATGAACTCTCAATGATTCAGGATACCAAAACGTTTTGGACAATTCCATGCTCCCAACCTGGTGGGAACAGTTTGGAGCGGGCCCCTTCCTCTTCCAACATGACTGTTCACCGGTGCACAAAGCAAATTCCATAAAGACATGGATGACAGAGTCTGGTGTGGATGAACTTGACTGACCTGCAGAGTCCTGACCTGAACCTGACAGAACACTTTTGGGATGAATTAGAGCAGAAACTGAGAGCCAGGTCTTTCTCTAGTACTCTTCTGTCATAAATGTGTGTACTGTTACTGTATTTTCTGGAGTGTACAGGATCTGCTAGAGTTGAAAGGAGCAATACAAAGCAAAGGGAAATGGGGTCTTTAATACACATCCTCAGAGCTGTCTGACTGTTAGACTTGTGGTTAGTTTTGTACACATTAATATGTAGCTGCATCCACTTTAACTAATTTGTTTTATTAAACATAATCATGAGAAGAATAAAACTCCACACAGATGGAGCTTCAAATGGAAAAATGATCATATATAATGTTGTATTGTTCGGTAGGGGAAAAGTTCAACTAAAACACTGAACACATTTTTTTAATACTTACCAAAAACACCAAACACATGTTGCAAAAACTAAAAGCTACAACACGACACCTTTATTTAATTGCTCTTTACCCCTCGACCCTCGAATGTATTTCCAGTAATTAAAAAAAAAAACTATCACTGAGGTTTTTGTTTTCCTGCAGATACATTCAGGTAATTTTGGAACCAAAATGGTGCTTTTGACGCATAGTTGCATCGATAGTTGTCAAGGGGTTAAGGCATGGCGTGCACAAGGGTTAACATCACATTTAACCACTGCTTAACCGGGGCCCTGTGACTACATGCGTAGAGGGTTCGTGCAAATATTAGCTTGGGTCTGACAAGGTTAAAGACTTGCCTTGGGCAAAACAAGAATACAATAATGTAACTTATAAATCGGTTAGCATTTATTAAAAATCCATCCAGAAGTGAGGATTAACAACAACAAATACACACACACAAACATTTAAGCTCTACACAATAATATAGTGCATTTTTATACAAGTGCCAAAAATAATTTTAACTCACAAAAGTTTTTATTTTGGTTGACTGAGTCATGAGGCTCTCAAGTTGTGGCTGAGACAGAGACACTCTTGGTCTTGAGGTAGATCTAACACTTTCCAAAGGAAAGTGAGGAAATGTTCACAGATTTTAAATTCTTGGAAAATGTTTGTTCCATCTTTCTTTCATACAGTTGTTGATTTATGGCACAGTTACAAAATATTCCAATGCTTTTACAGTTCCCTTCATTTTAAAGTTCCTTCCCTTAACTGGGGGTGTTTTGTATAGATAGCTTTCTAGCTTATGTTCCTGATGCAGACCTTCGTGACAGGACCTCAGGTTTGCTGATACTTCAATGGGCGACGCAGCACCACCTCCACAGACCCTTGAGGAAGTTTTTTGATGAAATTCCAGGCCTCCAGGCATCGCATTGCCACCATGCTCATGCCGTCAATTTCTAAGACTTCATCACCAGGGAACACCTTGTCAACAGGACCTCCTGAGAGAACGGATATTTGAATAATTAGTAGTTAGTGCATGTCTAAAAAAACATTACAATACAGCTTGTTTGAGTTTGTAATATAGACGCAAGTAGGAAGTTTTGCCCATCCACAATGATTCCATCATGATTGGATTTTTTTCAGACAAGCGTAAAATTAAACTCTATTCTGACCAGTAGCTAAAAAGTGACAGTGAGTGAACTGGCTAGGAAGGTTAAACCATGCAAAGAGGGGTGATAACTTTATCAGAAATGCATCGGCTTCGGGATGTATTCAAGTAATTTTCTAATTCGTTTTTAAGTTTTCTTCATAATATTTGCCCTTCCTACCTATCAGATTTGCTTGTCTTTCAAAGCCCACAAACGTTTCAGCTCCTCAGTGTTACCAACATTTGAAATTAAAGAGCATTTTATTGTTATGGATGCCTTTGAGGACTGGAGAGTCCCTGCTTTTGTTGATATCTTAAATCACAAGTTTTAAAAAACATATATATTTTAATCTTAACTCTTGCTACTGTTGAGTAAAGGTGGGGTAACACTCTGAACATTTATACCTTTATTACCTTTTACATATCTTTCTTATATTTCTGGTTTAACTTTTGATTATATTTAGTACTTTCACATTGTTCTTGCATAGCTATGGTATCAGTGATAGTATTTCTTTTCATTAATTGAATTAAAAATCTTCATTTATTGCTATTTCAGTTTGTTTGAGGTTATTTCTTGTTTTATTTTATGGCACTTTCACATATGTGAATCACTTTGAGCTGTTTATTCGACATATTAGTGCTTTAGATATTTCTGACTGATTAATGAAAAAAAAACTAGCAATTGTTATAAGGTTGATGACAAATTATTCTTAGATTGCCATCAGTTCTTCACCCCCATGTTCTCAACCCTTGCTGTACTTCAATAATTGACCATTTCCACATTGTGTAATGATGCAAATTCGTGGTCACCTGATAGTGATTTTACAAAACACTGTTGCACTAACAATTGTAGATTAGAGATGGAGCTTTGAGCATTTGTTTACCTTGAAAGATCTTCTTCACAGTGAGAGGTATGTTCCCCTCACTGGAGCCGACCCCCCCATGCAGGCTGAAGCCCAGATGCCTGCTGTTGTTCTGCAACTGCACGCATACCTGCCGACCTGCGGAGAGATGCACATAGTTATGATGTTGATGTTTTACTTCAGTATAATGACAGGATGTGAAGACTTATGTGGAGCACCTCACCTGTCTCAGGCTGAGCTTGCGCCGCATCTTCAGTAATTTCTGGAGCGACAACTGTTGGAGCAATTCTGACTTCGTCCCTCCTTAACACAACAACTCCCATACTCCGGGACTTAGCCTTTTTGAGGATATCGAGGGCCTCTCTGTGGGTACTTTGCTTAAATGAAGAACCGTTAATGGACAAAACCTTGTCTCCTTCCATTATAGTGCCTTCCTGAGCTGCAACACCCGAGGGAAACACTTTGTGAACCTGAAAGACAAAGATAGCTGAAAAGATGCCCAAACAATTGGCAGTTGAATCCTAAAACTAAGAGAAAGATGAGAGTTTTCTTACAGTAACTGGCTTGTTTTGGTCCACACCACCAGCAAGACTGAAGCCTAGTCCTACTCCAACCTCCTTATGGAGAACTACAACCTGCACATCCTCATGATCCTGAGAAAAGAAAGTGGAAATATGAAATGATGCTGTTGTTAACATTTCTCCACATTTTTGCACTTCTGCACAGGGCCTTTTCTGCACAAGAAAGTTATAAGAATGGTAACAGAATTATTTATTGTTCTTTAGAATTAAATGAGACACCCATTTTTGACTGACTGACTGCTTTTGAGCTGTACAATTTTCGCCAACGTATTTCAGAACCTCTGCTTGATGTTGAAACAGTCAAATTGCTTTACTTTCTTTAGCCTATTAGTTTTGGGATTTATAGCAAAAGTATCAAAGGGAATTTTGTCTTACATTTAATCTTCGCTCGTGTGGAATTGACTCAGACGTGGAGAATGTTTGGGACGCAGAAATTAACAGCAGCCAAAAAAATTAGAAATAAGACATGAAAAATATATAGATATATACGTATATCTATATTTGTTTTTATTTGATTTAACAAAAAAGAAGAGGACCGAATTTGACCCTGTGGGTTCTCCATGGTTAAATGAGGGATTCATCTTCTTTTTGTTTTGTCAACATCCTTGCACATCACAATGTTTTCTTTTAAAGCCTATGTAGTCATTTTTATAGTTTTCTGGCTTTATTTTACCATATTTTTCTTTAAAATGATGGGAGGTTGTACTTTTGTCAGCTTCTTACAGGAAATCGAGCTTTAAATCTAGGTTAAGATACACTTCATTAACAACAATAGAAAATCACGCTAAAAATTCCACCAGAACACTACGAAGCTTTTGCTTAAAGACCCACTCCAAAGAAAATAAAACATTTTCTTGCAGATTTTTTTTTTCTTCTGCGCCAACAGTTCTGTCCACAACCCACATGCACATTTCTGATGAACTCCTGCTGCTCTGCAGAAAATATGTCTTTAAAATGACAAAAGCTTTTTGATTTTTGCTAAAAACTGCATTATCATAATGAAAAGACTACCAGGAACACTTTTACAATGGAAAACAGTTATAATTGGAGCGGGACTTTAACAAGTACTGGAAGCTGGGGAATTAAAATCAGAGTACAAAAACTAAGTATTCATTGTTTTGTTAGCAGTCTGCCCTAGACTCCACTAAGTCCACATTATCTACCAACTTATTCTCCCTAACTATGTTTGATAATAACTGCTGTTTGTTTCTGTTTACGTAAAATCCTTATTTCTTGTAAATTGCTCAAATTTCACACGTCATCATTCTGAGGAGCTGTAACAACAGCATCAGTTATTTTACTCTGGTCAAAGCTTGCCTGATTACAGATTTGTAGCAAAACGAGTCCAGTCCCCCCCAAAAACAAACGTTTTTTTCTATTCAGTCTTCCATTGGCATTTGTAGAAAACAGAAAATAGTAATGGCTGATTGCTGCTGTACCTTTATGTTGTCGTCCTCCACTGTCCTGACATCCTCCAGCAGTCTGTCGAGCTCTTCGGTGGCCAGCGTGGACACGCAAGAGAAGACAGACATGTCAGAACTGACTGAGGCAGACCGGCGGCTTACTGACTCCCAGTTATCCTCTTCATCGTCTGATTCGATGTCCGGACCCGCAAATTTGCACAATTCTGAAAGGCTGTCATGAAGAAAAGAAAATCAGTTTTTCTAATTAAGGACATCTGTAAAAACTAATCAATTCTTGTGTAAAAACCTGCCCCACCTGACACTGAAGCTGCAGCGATCTGATTGGCTCATGTTGCTGGTGATGGTCACTGAGGACCCCCCTGAGTCTGAGTCATAGTTGGAGTCTTCGTCTCTCTGCGTGCTTTGGTCGTCATCATCAAAAACGCTTTCTTCATCATTCCAGCACTTATATCCTGGATGCAAGCCGGCTACCCAGGCAGTGAGGTCCCGCATGTGCTTCCTGCCCATGTTGGGTGTTTTCATATGCACAGGGAGGGGGTCAGTGAGGCTGCTTTGGGAGGAGGTGGTAGAAGGCAAAGGGCCAAGCGGAGAGTCTACATCCAAAGCTTTGAATGCTTGTGTGAGGACAGATGGACTTTTGTTTTTCTCTGCTGTGGGAGAGGTTTTCACTGTTTGGTTTAAAGGTGGAATTAAAAGTGTGCCGTTAAGGAAGTTTGTTTGAGATTTGTTCTCGCCAACTGCTGGAGGTAACTTCTTTGGCTGCTCTTGAGATGCCATATGTCTCCGGCTGGACTCCTTCGGGTTTGACTCCTTGAAGAAATCTGTTTGATCTTTCCCAGATTTCCTGCTGTGCTCCTCAGGTCCATTATATTCCATTTTATTGAGTTTCCGATACAACCCAAAGTCCTCAAAAGGTTTGTTTTTGTTTTCTATCAAATAATTTGGTTCCATCCCCTCACTCATCAATTTTTGTCCACCCTCATCTGCAGATAGAGACCTTTCTGACAGTCTCTTCTCCTCTGCTGCTTTTGCTATAGTTCCATTTGTCATCTCTTTCAGTCGCATTTCTTTTTGTCCAGCGATATCTTTTGCTGACTTGCTCTTCTTTAGCCCGTCTAACCCTTTATCTTGCTTTGACACAGAAAAAGTCCATCTGGGAAATGGGATGTGACTCACTGCTTTTTGTGTCAGAGCCTCAAACTGCTTGATTTTGTTTTTCACGCTGGCTGAAGAGGGAACCGTCAGCCCTTCTGAAACCTTCTTCCCATCTTCTGTCTTCTTCTTTAGGTTTGAATGAAAGACATCTTGATCGTGAGCAGCGTTCAGCACAATGTTGCCCTTTGCTTCCTCTTGGTCTCGTGGTTTACAACCTCTTTCACCCAACATATCGTTTACCAGACTATTTTCCTCATTCTTGTACAGTCTGTTCTCCTCCTTGCTGGGACATGTAACCGCAGTAACTCCTCCTGCAGCTCTGTCAGATCGGATCTGATTTGCTATTGTGTGCCTGCTCCTCGCTCTGTCCAGGGACTTTGTGCCTAAACAATGAGAGGTCTCAGCATCTGAGGAATCTGTGCCCTTTTGAGAACAAATGAATGAGGCCCTTCTTTGTACAGAAGTTTTGCTCTCCACTGTAGAGAACCGCCTTGGAAAGGTCCCCCACTCTGACTTTTCCCCAGCTGAACCAAAAAGTCTGTCTATCCGCTCTTGTATACTTTGACCACCTTCTGGGACGTCAGTAGGCCCAGAATCCGACTTTTTTCTGAAGGGCAGAGAATGACCCCAATCTGGCTCATTTAAAGTCTGGCTTGTGTGATTCCCAGAACTCATGTGTTGATATGTTACTGGTTTAAAGCTCTTTGGAAATGACTGAACCCTGTTTATCAAGCTGGTCTCAGATCTCGTCTTTTCCCTTAAATTGTTGTAATGTTTGTTTAGGTCAAGTTCTCGTTTTTCTGAGGATGTGTCAACTCTAGTACCCTGAGCGAGGTTTGTCCCCCTTGTTCTCCAGTCCATACTCCTACCCCGCCATTCTGTCTGACTCTGACTTTTAAGTTCAGGACTGTCTTTGTCATCAGTGCCAGACTTGTAGGTTCTTACACTGATTGTGCTTTTCTGGTGGAGTGCCGTAGGCTTTTGATAGCCTACGTCTGTCTCCCGATTTTGAAAAAAGCTTTTTCTAGTTTGGCCTTGATATCCAGTATCTGTGTCCTCTTTTTTGTGTGCACCATTGATGCCACTGTATCTCTGAGAGTTCTCTTTTTGAACCACATTTTCAAAAGTCTCTTTCCTCCTGAAACCAGGCCTGCGAGTGAGACTGGATGAAGTTGCTGGGCTTCCACGCTGCCACTCACCTGACCCCTGCTTGCCGTTATTGCCTGCTGTAGTTGAGATTGTGGAAAAATCCATTGTCCAAAACTTGCAAAAAAAATAATAGATTGCTATTTGAGTCCAGCTATCACTGAACTATCCTTGAGACGCAGGTGATTGAAGTTTTTATAGTCCTTAAGTGTGAGTCCCCCTTCACTTTCAAGTCTTGACGTGTATGATCGATCCACCTTTATCCTCGATTTCTTGACCTCGGGAATCTCCAGGTCCTCTTCTCACATTGATAAAGCATGTCCGAATGCCTCTGCAAACAGAAAGATGTCAAATACTCTATTATTAGCAAAGGTTGGGCTGAAATATATGTGGAATGCGGTCGCTCTGGCTACTCAGCATGGTCAGAAAGCATCACTCTTAGTTTAAAAGAAACTCTAAAAGTTACAATATGGAATAAAAACATGGAAAAATTCAAACTATGAGAAAAGTCAAAGCAAAATAATAAAAAACTCAAACAATGTAGTAAGAAATGAATAAATTATGTGTACTCAGAATGGATGTTATGCGCTTTCGCAACGTTTTTTAATGATCCTCTCATGCTGACGCACAGAGCAAACCTCTGGTCAGAACACATATCATAACTTCTGTTTACACAAGCAACATACTCAAGAGTAGCAGTCAGCTAAGTCTTAGGCATAAACTGGAAAAACGTCCCCGGCAACAATTCGCTCCGAAGGAAACAATGCGTCACCAATGTGACTACCATCAGTGTCTGTGTTCTTCATGTCAGTCCAGTGAAACGAAGCATCAGTGCATTTTGGTAAAATGATCAGTGATGATGACAGAAATGTCTTGTCCTGCATAAAAACACAACAGCATTTGGTGTTCGGAGGTGTAAATGTGGAGTCAGGAAAACCATTTGTAGTTCTTCTGATCAAGAGAGAATCAATGCCCATCCACATTACAGGCTTTAACCGTATAGAATTGAATCTTTTTTGGTCTATGCTACAGTCAGCTACGTTTAAACTCAGCCTCTGCTGGTGCTTTCCTGTGCAGGTGAGTCCAAGTGTCAGCTTACAGAAACACCTGTTAGCAGGCGCACAAAGCCTCCCATCTGCGTAACCTGGGCAACCTTATATGCCTTCATTACACAGAAAATAACAACAAATGACCACACTCCTCACCTGTTGGTGATGTGCCTCCTACCTTTCCCGAGTGTGAATTTTGTTGTTGTCCTAAGTCATCATGTTGGCTCTGTTTCCAGTCAGACAGTGCTCAGAAATAACACCAGCTCTTGGCTCCACTCTGTCTTCTTCTCTTTCCATCAGCTTTGCATGATGGGTTGCTTACAGTGACGCAAACCTGCCACACAGGTTTCTCCTTCTGCGCTCTTTTTTTTTCTCTTCCTTTTGGTCCCTCCTCCTTTTACCATTGTTGTTTTCCAGCCCTTGCAGGATGGCATTCTTGACAACACTTGAATGTATCGACCATGAAACAGACTTGACTGACTGACTGACAGTCCACTCATACTCCCACGTACGTTCTTACACGTTACAACACACCCTACACCTTCTTTGAAAACTTTCAGCCTGTAACACATCACACCAGCATTTCCTAGCTCAAGGCTTAGGAGATGAAACTCAAATGAAAGTACCAAACGGTGACATCAGTGACATTTTTGGCAAAACAACACAACACCATTAATGGCGACTAGAGAGGGACTATAGGGGCCAGACATATTATTATCATTATGTAAGTGGGCTCATTGAGGTTTTCCACTGAAAAGAAGTACTGTGTGAAAATGGATCTTGTAAGTGAGCAGAAAGAAGTTCTGAGCAAAGAAAAGAAGAAATACTCACAGCTTGGGTTATAGCATGATCCTTATCTTCTTACAGTTTCTCTTCATGGTGCACCTGCTGCCAGTACTGTCTTTTGTTGAGATGGAGGAAGTTGTGGTTGCGTTAGTTGCTGCTGCACTGCATTTATTGTATCCATTTGTCTGTGACACGCTTGACAGGAGCTTGATACAGGGAACTCTGCCACAAAAAGGGGGAGAACTAGCCTCACGCACAAAGACTGCCATGCTAGTCTGAGAAAAGTCTCTAAAAAGGGGCAAGAGGTTCAAAAATGACTCCCACTCTTCTCCCTGACCAAAGAACGGCACTTACTGTCCCTGGAGGAAATGCAAATACTGGCCCAGCTCTCAGAGGCAGATCACTGCTTTAAATAAATTCTTCAGCGCGTAGGACATAGTAAGACTGTTGCCAGAAAAACTGGGGAACTCGGATCCATTCATGCATGTTTTATCTGGTTATTTTAACATTTTCTACAGATATGGTTTCTTTTTTTCCTTTTCTTTTCTGTCTCCTCAGATGCTCTGTTGTAAGGTACCTATGCCTTCAGCAGCAGGTGGCACAGCAAGCCAAAGAGAAACAGGGCTTGTGTGGGCGTTAGTGGTGCAACACTCTGAAGTTTTTGTGGTATTTGAATGTCAGCCAAGAACTGATTACCAAATAAATGTGCCTGTTTCTCCACACCACATTTTCAACACGGTTTCTTCTAGACAACTCTAGAAGTAGCAGCAAGGTCCAGTAAACATCGCAGTACAAAGGAAGACACGTGGCTTCTGACAAGTACATCCTTGTACATCCAATTACAAAGTAAACCAAATGTATTCCAGATTTACCCACAAGAGAATCAAGTGTGGATCAGTGTAAATCAAGTTCTTTGAAATGGTTAAGATTTCTTTGGTGGTATTTGTGCTTTCTCAAGACGGTAAACATCTACAGGATCAAGAATTTAAACCATTCTTAGAAGTCTTCATTTTTGAAGTAAAAATAACTGAAAAAAAATTGAATGTCATTTTATTTATTTTAAAGGAAATTATCAGGAAAAAAGTTTGGGAAATTCAAGACTCCTGAGAGAAAGCACTGCTAACCAAAGTCTAAGATGTTAAAGCCTGATTTTAGGTGTATGCACGTTGTACACTTAAAATTAGAAATAATAAACCAAAAGCTTGTTATTATTACTTAAGCAATTAAACACTAAAATAAAGCTTAGATCAATCAGTGAACTGATTAAAACATAACAATGTAATGTATTCATTTTGGACCAGGGCAAAGTGTGAAAATGTTTTACTCTTCATACTTTGTGGGGGCAGTCATGTTAACGTGCCATTGACTTTTTTTTTTTATGTATTGCTGATCATGACGGAGATCATCCAAAAGTCCACGTAACATTTTAACTTTCAACCTTTCAACTTAAAATATTCAGGTTAGTTGAAACCATTGTCACAAAATGTTTTTTATTGAAAAAAAAAACTTAGATTAATAAAATCCAAGAGTTTTAACGTTTTTTTTTTTTTTTTACTAGGTATATATTTTTGAGTTTTATCTAACTTTTTATTCTGTTTTTTTTTTTTCAAACAGTGTTACGTCATACCGGTTGTGCCAGTCACGTGGTTACCACGGAAGTCAGGAGGCAAAGCAAATCAGACGAGAGCAAACATAGCGAACTTTCCTGTTTTCTTCTGTCTTGTTCCACAACAGTTTAATGTTTTTTTAAAAACTAATTAAATGACAGAACAGGTCTTCCGACCACCATTCTCTGGACCTCCTGCCAGGTGTAAACTGTAGCCCGTTGTTTCCGTGAAACCCCGGAGAAGATGGGGAACAACGGCGTTAACGTAGTTCTTGTTATGGCTTACGGAAGTTTGGTGAGTCTGCACGCCTATGGCTTTATGCTAGCTTTTTTTTTTCCTGCACCGCTGTTCGTTTGTTTTAGCCCCTTTCTCCCTTTATTATTATTTTATCCAGTTTGTTCCGTTTACACATTGCCATTTTTTAAACAAATAAAATCGTTTATTTAATTACTTTGACAATTTGTGGATGCTGTCATGAATCCAAGTGTCAACAAATATCACTTGTAAATAAGTCATATAACTGTTAAACATCATTTAGCATTAGCCACATGCATGCACTCCTCAGAACATTGCTCAAACAACCAACCTTGACTCCTGATTTCAGAGTCAGAATGTTCCCAGAGGCTGAGTCAAAGTACCATTACAACCATTATCAATATTTTTCCCCCAGATTTGGACTCAAAGCAAGCTTCAAAAGCCACACTTTAACTCTATCCAAGCATAGTGCCATAGAGGAAGTAATTGGATTACACTGCTGGAGTAGTTGGATAACCCAACTATGGGTTTGAACTCTCCCTAGCTTTAGGGCAGACACTCCACCACTAAGCTAGCCGAAAAAATAACAGATTGAAAACAAAAGTGATTATGCTTTCCTTATCTTTGCACATGCACTACAATGAACTGGCGATCTGTTTGTACCCCGTCTTTGCCCAACAGTTCATGTGATAGGCTCCAGCAACCCCTTGACCCCCAAAAGGGATTAAATAAATTTGGGAAATGGATGGATGGTTTGCACATGCAGATAGCAATACACCATTTTCTTTTTTTTTTTTCCAGGTTTTTTTATTGCTCTTCATTTTTGTCAAAAGACAAGTTATGCGGCTCGCCATGAAGTCTAGAAGAGGACCACACACTCCCATCGGCCACAGAGTTCCCAAGGTAACGCGCAGCACAGGTGGCACCTGTCAGAACAGTATGCGTTCCTGTTTTTAACGATTTTTTTCTAACTCAAGTTATTGGTGCAGTGGATCACAAAATCCAAATTCACGGTTCGTATCATTAAAAAAGGAAAAAAAATGGACAAGGATTAAAGCGTACAATTGTTTTTACGTTTTACAGAAAATATATCCAATAAAAATATATAAAGTACTTCAAAACGCAGACACATCTATATCATCAAAATTTTCTCATGTCCGACTGTTTATAAACTCAATATATTCGGATAAAAATACTCAAGATTTTCACATAAACAAAAGTGCACTAGATGTGTGTGTGTATATATATATATATATATATATATATATATATATATATATATATATATATATATATTTTCATGTACCAAGAGAGACTGAATGATCTCATGAACCCAGACATGGAAACGTGATTACCGATGGTTTTGTAGAGCTCTTCAAAATAAATAAGCCTGATCTCTAAAAATGCTGATAGCAGCTCCTCCGTCATGCTGCAGGAGCTTCGGGTTGATAACACACTCGGACAAGCGTCAAGCAGCGAGTTTAAGGGCGGTGGACCAGAATTTGACATGCAAATTGCATTCGGTGTGATCAGATAATTGATTTAAATGATGCGCGGCAGGTGGTGGGGGGATCCATGGGACAGGCATATGCCGAACCAGAGGCTAGTGATCAGTACGTATCATCCGTGATTCGTTCCACCCCTAACTTAAGTGAGGCTATGTTGCAGAAGCTGAAACAAGAAATTGAAGCCAAACTTTCCGAGGTGCAGAAAATCCACTTTGAGCCTCGCCTGTTGTCTCCAGACGATGATCGGCTGAACCAACCTGGTATTATGAAAGCAGGTGCAGAATGTCTCCATAACATTTACATTGGTCATACATGCTCTGTTATTGGTCCATGTTGCAGCTTCCTATGACTACCTGTACAGGATGAAAGCACTGGATGCCATCAGAGACACAGGTACGGAATCCTTTCTCTGTCATGAATTCCTTTAAATTTTTGGTGCTAAATATCCACCGGGTCATCACATCCATATTACTGTGACCAGATTTCCCTTTCCGTGACCTGGGCGGTGCATCCACTGCTGTGACTGGAAAAAGATTCCGAACGTGGCTGCTGAACATCCGGAACTCCCAGAGCATTTTCAGGGAAAGACAGAGCTCTCTCGTTGACACAGTGCTGGATGGCTACACTAAAGCACGACACGGAGCAGAGGTCAGAGACTCTTGGTGTTTTTATGCTCACTGCAGACTTTCAGTAACTTTGCAGTTTTAGAGCTTTAAAGTTCTATTAATGCATCTGCATTTGTGACAAGATGTTTTTTTCACCCATTTTCTCCAGCTCATCTTTAAACTTTTCTTCATCGATGTAGAAAGTTTAACTGTCTTTATCTTTTTTTTTAATTTAGAAAAGCAAAAATAGACTTAAAAGTTCATTTATGAAATTTTTCAAGACTTTTATTTTTACTTGACATGTCCCTTATCATCAGCTACAGCCCATTTTACTACCTTGATGCTTTTTAGAAACTTTTTTTTAGATTTGTTTTCTTTTTTCTCTGCAGAACAATTCAGCCTTAATCAGGTTTTCAGGTCTTTCTGGACCTGCACGTGTTTAAAATCCAAGCTTTAGCACAGGATTCCTGCAGCAAAGTCCTCTAAGCCACTTCTGTATTTTCTTGATAGTTTTTCGTATAATTATTTTCTTTCTAGAAATATAAAGCTTTGCTTTGGACTCAAAACACAAATTATAGCATAACTTAAATTTCGGTTTCAATTCTGTCTTTGGGTTCCATGAAATGCAAGATGTCAAACAGACAGTCTTTGTTTCTTAGGAAATTCTATTCGGCTCAGGTGGACTCTGATCCAGTTGTACAAGCAGCTGAGAAATCCTTGAAGATTGAAGATTGTTATTAAATAACAGAACACCATTAAAATGCTGTAGTGGAGACCTGTGTTTAGTAAAATGGGTTTGTCACTACGTGTGGGAAGAATACTTTCTGAACTCTGTGCAGAATGACTGTTGATGGGTTTTTTTTTTTGTCTTCAGGCCTTTGGTGAAGAGGAATTTTTAAAATACCAGGAGGCTCTTGTTGAACTGGCTTCTATGTACGTAAACAACCTTTTCCTGGACCCGCTCCTTTCCTTTTTTTTTCAAATTCTCTAACAGGAAATAGATTATTGATCTTGAGCAGTCTCCTCCTTTACATGCTCCTCAGTGTGAAATCTGGCGGCAGCTCCACTGCTAGTCAGCACCACCAGTCTGCAGCCACAGACCTGTCCGGCCCCTCTGAGCCTGTTGGCGCCTCGGTGTCTCCCGACCAAACTGCCTACCTCAAGTCCTCTGTTCAGCAGCGCAGCAAGAAGCCCAGACACTTCCTGGAGTTGAAGAACTTCAAAGACAACTACAACACTCTGGATAACATTGCATAATAGGTATTCAGAAACAAGAAACTGAGAAAATGCTGCCATGCTGATGAGTGCCTGTACATCAAAATGTCACCTTAGCCTGATAGAAAACAAAAACGTTGCCTTCCTGTTTTATCACGCACTGCCTGCACCACGCATGTATATCAGCTCACGCTTTCTGTGCTTTTTGCCCAAGTTTGACGTAAATTAATTTGTTTTAATGCATGTTTAAGTGCTAGTCAGGGTGAAAAAATATCAGGAGGGTTGATTTGACCAAAACCAAATAGTACAGTTATGAGGCTATGCAATGGAATAAGACAATCAGTACATATATATATATATATCTTGCACAATGTAAAGGTCAATGCACAGATGTTGAATTTATTTGTTAAGAATTAAGAGTTTTTAGCAATTTTAAAAAGCTGTTGCACACATAAAAATGTTCCTGTTTTTGTTCATTTTTTAGGTTACGTGGTTGGGTACTTCTGTTGCAAAAGCCCTCGTTATTTTGAGGAACTGATTCTCTTTTTTTATTTAGTTCCATGTGTATTTGTTATTTTAGTGCAATGTAATTTTAACCGATGAGTATTTTAGTTCATTATTTTTATCAAGGGTACCCTGTTGCATATCTGAAATTTTGCATTTTCTTTGGTGCTTTTATTGTGCAAATCGCCACGTCAAAGCAAAACCAAAAGCTGTTGCATTCACAAAAACTGCCCACAGTGTTCTTATGCAACCTGATCAGTATAATAAAGAATATACTTGATGTTTTTTGGTAATTTTTTTAAGTTGTAAAAATATGTTGGTTTCATTAATAGCAATAGCTCATTATAATATATTGCAACTGAGTGACAAAATGCTGCTTATGAATACACTAGCTGTAGTACCAGTTGTGTCCAGGAGATGTCCTCACTTTCAAGCTTTTAAACACGACTGAAATTATTTCAAGCTATAAAAAGATTAATCATGCTTTAGCTTTTAATTAGATGTTAAATTAAGGTAACTTTGGAACAGAAGAGGCTTGATGCATATTTGTATCAGTAAACAAATCCACGTCAATTCAAAGCCTTTTATTCAGAAAAGCACAAACACACCTTAAAGATTAGACTTTATACAAAAGGGCCTTTATCAAACAGCCGACAGGTTACTAAAATAAATAAATAAAACACAAGGAAGTTGTTAAAAAATTAAAACACCGGATCACAATCGACAAAACATCTGTACAAAAGCAAAATGATGGGGAGCTAAAATGCAGCAGAAGGATGCTGAGGAGGCTAAAACACATTTAGAGTATTTATTTTTAAGTGTCTAAAGTGCCTTTTTTCAGTTTACTAATAAACTAAATTATTACATTTACTAAAAAAAGAAAAACTCCAAATAGTTTCAATATAGTCAACAGATACTTCTCAAAGCATAATATTGTAGGCACAACAAGTGCAGTCATGGGTGAGTGACTAATAAAACACAAAATTTAGAACAAGTTAGCATTTTTTTGTTGTCATGACACCACTTCACCTTCATTACATTGATGCTACATTACTTTATGATGTCGTGAACTTGTAAAACAATAAAGACGTCCTGTGCTGCTGCCACCACTGTGACAAAGCCGGTTTTATACAACATCATTAACTCCAAACGTGTCACCAAACCAGAGCAAGAAAAAGGAGGTCAAAATTGAAAGTTAGTGAATTTGCAGCTGCAGCGATGGAAAGCTCAGCTCTGATTTCTATATAGTTCAGTCTGTTAGCAGAGCTGCTGTCTAAATTCTGCAGTAGATATGTGTAAGCGCTCGCCGTTCCTTCTTCTCTTTTCTTCAGTCGCTTCATGACTTGATCTCAATGACTTTGATGAAAGGGAGCGGCTTGTTGGACGAGGTGGACGGCTTCAGTGGCTTACTGTTGAAATAAGAAAAAGATTTGAATACTTTCAAGTGTAAAACATGTCAAAAATTATTGCAGGATCTCTTTTTTCCCCCCTAAATTCCTTTGGACCACGGAAGAAAATGATGCAAGCAATTCGCAATGTTTGCAGTGGAAATGTTGGAGAGAAAGCAAAACAGGCTACCTGTAAACAATCTGGGGGTTGCGCTCCGATGAAAGGTAGGAATTTGACCTTTGTCCTCCCAGAAAGTAGTCCACCTGGTCATGCATTTCTCGATTCTGAGAATTCAAGAGGATTTTCAGAGTTAAATGACATAAAAAAGCAGGATTGATTTAATGAACAACACAATCTTTGCAAAGATATGGCCGCACAAACCTTCTTTTGCCAATCGTTCTTCTACAAGGCGTCTGCTTTTTAAAGTTTCTGAGATATTTTGATGACAAGAAACAAAGTGCAGCTCTCACCTCAGCTTCCAAAAATGCCACTTTCTCCTCCAAGTCCTTGATCACGCGGTCCCGCTCCTGCAGCACCATGCGAGAGTTCTGGAGCTGAAGACAAACAAACACATGGTGAGCTCTGCACAAATATGAACATGGAGATGAGGTTCTGGATCCTCACACGTGCTTCTCACCTGTTCAATCATGTGTCTGACTTTCCTCTGTTGGCTTTTCAGCATGTCATCCAGATGGTGGATCTTTTCTTTGAGAACAGCGACCTCTTTCTCCAACTGTTCCGACCTAAAAACACCCAGAGAGTTGCAGCTCTTTGGATTCTCTTATTTGAATTCTTGAATGCGGGTTTTTGGTTCTAACCTTTTCTCCCCTTTGTGGCCGTCTTCTCTGATCTTCCGCAGCTCCTTCAGTTCGTTCTCGCGACGGTGGAATTCCTCCCTGAGGGTGGCGCTCTCTTGCTCCATTCCTCCCAGAAGCCTCTGGAGCTCTTCGATGCGCAGGTCTTGCTGTTCGCCTGCTTCCTCTGCGCTCCTTAACTTCTTCTCCTGCTCGCTCAGACGCTCCTTAAGCTGGTTGCCCTCAGCCTGGAACAGACACAGTTCAGTTTCAATCTGGCTTTTGGTTTGGCTTGACTTGAAAACGATAGATAGAATGCAGAAGAAAAGCCAAGTCTCACCTGGAGTTTCTCCTTCTCCTCCAGATGTTTCCTCTCTGCATCCTGCAGCTGAGCATACAAGCGCTTGCTGACCTCTCTCAGCTTGTCTCTCTCTGCTTCATCGTCTGCATCCTGCAACGTTCAGACGGAATCGTCAAATTTACATAATCCAGATATTTTCCAATGAGGTAATGAAATCCATGCAACTCTTGGCTCTGTGGGTTTCGCTGTCATAAAGAAAACAGGCGTGTTAGCGTGCGTCACTGGAACAGTTGGCTCTTGACCAGAGACTCGCTCTTCTTTCTGCAACACCTCTGGTATGCAGAGGAGCTGCACCGTGAGTCACTGATTCAGCCACAAGTGTCATACAAACAGTAAAACATACACCACTGTGTTGTTTTTGCTCATGTATGCGACGAAAAGGACAACAACAAAAATATTAGGGCATTAGAAGCCTAAAAACAAACGCAACGAAGAGAACATAATGTGTTGGAAAAGCTCCTCCATGCATTCTTATGCACCCTGGGGAGGGCATATTCATGTTTTTGAAGTCTCCTTATTGTCATAAATTGTGTAAAGCTCAGACATGCAGAGGAACACGTTCATGCTTTAAGTTCTCGGTGCTGACCTGCGCGTTAGCCCTGGCTGTTTCTTTGGGGACGGGCGAGGCGCTCTTTCTGAAGGGAATGCCGACCTTCCACCCGTTTGTGTGCGGCTGGAAAGAGAAAAGGAGGAAGTTAGTATGGAACGATGGAGACCAGAAAGTCTGGAAGCTGCAAGCGGACAGGATGTGGCACTAACAATGAAAAAAAAAGGAAAACGCACAGAGCATACCTTGCTTTTAGCTGCCATCTGCTCCCTCAGGGTTTTCAGGCAATACCTCACCTGCAGGAAGGTAAGGAATGCAGTCCGTTAATAACATCAACAGAGGAGGCGTTTGGGTGTTTTGGATTTTGAATGTGGCCATTTCATGATGAATTGCTAAGGTGAAGTAATAATAGTAATAGGATTTTACTCTCACAACCACACCTCAACATTTCTTTCAGAGTAAGTAACAATGTGTTTACGCCGTCATTTCAGAGGTATTTATTACAGACTAAATATGTGTCAGAGTTCAACTAATAGGTTAAACTTTCAAGGATCAAACTCTTTAACCAAATTAATCCCATTTTTACAATACGTCTAAATCAAAAGACATTTTAAAACCATTTCCAGATCAGATTTTAAGCTTTTCTAGCAATTTATTACAGCTAATGCTATTATTTTATTCATAAAAATAACTATTTCAACTTTGGGTTACTCTTCAAGAGAGTAAAAGTTTTATGTGTTTGGGATTTAACACCTTAGTTTTGATCTCATAGAGACCAACTCTGTGAAGTTAAATCATTTAAAAAAAAAATTGAAAATGTGAAAACATTGCAAACTAGAGGGAAGTCTTGAAAATTAGAGAAATAAATTAGAAAAATATATTTGAAACTTGAAAAAATGTACAAAATTTGAAAAAGTAGGAAATATGAAAAATAAATGTGTACATTTGAAAGAAAATACAATTTGACATCATTATTGAAATTTAGAAATAAAAGTTGTAAATGTGAAACTTGAATTTTAAAGGAGGGATGACACAGGAGGCACAAACAACAAACGCTGTTTTTAAGCGGCAAGGACATCACTATAACCTCTATCACCTGATCTCAGTCGGTAGCTAATGGGCTCAAAGCTCCACCCCCACGCAAAATTAGGATTTTTTTCATGCCTTAAATTTATAATATTTTTTTTTAATCACGTTTTTCAAAATTTCTATATTTCCTTCAAGTTTACAATGTGTAAAACTGTTTTCATTCAAATTTCCAAATCAGATTTTTCATTTAAGCGGATCCTGATTGAACTGGATACGACTCAATCACACAAATAAACATGCAAACGTATGCATCTGTGTCAGACGCTGTCCACGCTGACCTCCTGTATCTGTGAGACTTCGTCTGAGAGCATCTTCAGGTTCTGTTGTTGCTTCTGCTGCTCTTGTCTGCGAGCCTCCAGATACACCTGAAACGAGGAAGAACATCAGGAATGCACATCTGTTGAGCAAATGAATTTAAACAAAAAAGAAGTTTGACATCCCAGAAACAATCCAACCCACCTTTATGATCTCCACCTGCTCCTCTGTGGACTTTCCGGGTTCTGCACTCAGAGCCGGACGTTCACTGGCTGTGTGCACCACTGCGAAAGCTCGCCCGACTGGCTGCAGACCAGAGAGCAGAAAGTGAGAAACATCTTCCAGTGATCGTACGCAAATGTACACCCCAGGGAAAATAATTAAGGGGAGTCGTTTCTGATCGGCATTGCAACACAGCAGCCAGCAGAACATCTGTTTATGATCCTCGTAAAATCAGACTGGAATGCCTTCAGTGCTGACGCAAATGAAAGGCTGGAACATCAGCACAGGGAACATGCTGTCTTCTCACGAGCAGATTTACCCTGTGCTCATGTGACAGACTGAGTGCCATGACCAAAAAAAAAAACACAACCGCATCGCCATGGAGACTGACCAATAAACCTTTGGTGCTTTTTTTTTAGGAGGAGTGGACAGACAAATGCAGAAGGAGGAAAAAGAGGAGGGGAGGCATTACGCAACTCCTCCGTTCTGGTGGTCCCACTGGTGGAACAATGGAGGTCTTTAGACACTTTAAGTGTGTGGTAACCACAACAGCGAGAAGCTGATGGCAACTCCAGCAGAGGATATCCAAGTGAGTATGCAGGAATACTGGGAGCTCTGTGATAAACGTCATGGCACTCATTAGGAAACTTCAAAGGACTGAAAAAAGTTGGATCTCTTTTTCAAATCTGGTAAACACGAGTCAAAGGAAAAGTCCCATCCCACATGTCCGCCTGGAATCCCCCAGGGGAGCTCTTACCTTATCCCGGTGCTGCTCCGTGCTCCGAGCCACCTCGGTCTGGTCGTGGAGCGTGAGCCGCAGTCGCCTGCACCCCTCCTGAAAGTCAGACGGAGATGGAGTGAGCTCTCACAGAGGCTGTTATGTGATGGAGAGTCTGCTCAGGGACTATTTTGAGGTGGAGAAGGAAAAAGAGGAGGGAGGACTGAGTCACACTCGCCGAGGACCCGGGAGGAGAGGGAGGCGGTACCCTGTGAGAGACTCGCACTCCAGGCAAAAGATTTTTGGCTACAGCAGACAGACTGTCTGATTTCAACTGTTTGCTGTAGACATCAAGGGGATTTAGGCAGAAGCTCTCCAGATGCTCACAGCCAATCGCAGAGAGAGGCTGGATTTGGTGGGAAAGTGGGCAGAAGGTCCTCTGTTGAGTAAGAGAAAATATTTCCATGGCAACAAATCCACACAGTAGCCATAAACTGTCATGATTAAAGACAGTAGAAAAATCAACACAATTAATGCTTTTCCCACCAACTGTCACAAAAAACCCCAAAATAAAATACTTCAACTCAGAATAAAGTAAAGGAGCTCCTTTAATGGTTAAAGGTCAAAAGCAGGATGCCACTGGGTGTGGGTCATCCAGCTCCCAGTAGCCCCCCAACTGTGTCAGGAGTAAGTATGCGGAAGAAAGGGAGGAGGGAAGCATTGCATAACTCAATCGCAGCCAACATAACCTGTGCTTATTTTCCTCGCCAGTATATCTAGTGTCCTCCTTGTGTCCACACTGAAACTACAAACAAGAACTGAGGCAAATGTTTGTCAGACACACACACACATTAATCAGTCATTTATTTCAACTAGCGAGTTAATACTCGGATAAAGAACAAACATGGATTTTTCTTGTTGAGAAAGACTCAGCGATCAACTGTAAGAAATGTTTTTCCCTCTTTATCCATTAATAAATAACTTTCCACTTTTCATTTTTCGACTCGCAGCCTTTAAAATCTGCATTCATTTCCATTTAAGATAATTCCAAAGGGAGCATCATATACGAGGAGATGCTTTAGGCGCAGCATCATCCATGGCAAACATCTCATTTCTCACAGTTGTCCAGTGATAAAAGTGGGTTCCTCCAGGCTTTCCCACACGTTCATAACGAACCCTTATCTCCGTACAGTCACAACAGCTTTATGTGGGAAGAAATGAAACTTCATCTGCTTAACTGACACTTAGCTGTTCCCTCAAACCCCATTATCTACCAGAGCTTTATTTACCACAACAGGAGATAGTGTTTCGTTGGAGATTTTGTCGGTTTTTGGTCAGTTGTTGCTCCCTCTTAGTTTTACACCTATTAAAATCCATTTATGAGAGCTGCCAACTTTTTAAAGAGTCATGAGCTGCTAATATTTTTTAAAAATTGTGGGGGAAAATGTAAAAAAAAAACAAAGTTGAAACGTGTAAAACTGTGATATTTTGTCAGAAAAAACATTTAGTCTGGCAGGGTGGAAATGAAGCCAGCCTTAAAGGAACGCTGGGGCACGAGATCCTCTGTTATCTGTGCCGGAACTGAAGAGATGAAAGCAAATGGCAGACGGGCCTGGAAACGACAGGATCAAATGAAGAATCAACAAAGCCTCAAGATGAGTCTTAGTCCAAGTTCAACAAACTAAGCTGAATGAAGAGAAAGCAAAAGTTTCGCTTGAATAAAAGGCTCTCCTTTCAGGTTAAACGTCTTAAACGGGACACCACTGGTGGGACAGGAACAGGGGCAGCGGGGGCGTTGTTAAAGAGGAATTTCTCATTGTAAAAACCTTTCCGGACTCTCACACATAAACAGGGTTTCTCCTAATCTTGACTCCAAAATGTTTACGCTCCGGCCTCACTGTCTGCTTTCTCTTTCACATCCAGCGATGCACAAAAATGCTCACTATCCCACCTTCAAACACAATCTGTGTAACACTAACCCCCACTAGGAAGGCACACAAAAGGTCGGGATGTGCACGTGCACAGGTAGACAACGCGGAAAAACAACCACACGGTGACCCGAGGTACGGATCACCTTCTACCTATCGGCAGAAACGTGAAACCGAGCTCCCACAGAGTCCACACAGCTGGGTGCACCACAATGGACACAAAGATCAGGCTGTACAGACGGCCTGAAAGGATATGAGGACGCTTTTGTTTCTGACTGGAAAGCATCTTTCCAAAAATATGCAGACTTGCTATGGGGGAAAAAAAAAAATCTGTAAATAGCAGTTTTTGAATTGTCTGCGATCTGATCTTTAGAACCGAGAGAGCCTACAGATTCAGAAAAGATGTCTTTGCGCCTGCAGGTGAAGCACCTGCTTTTAGGTGAATAACATCACCTGTTACAAGAAAAACATCTTTTTGTCTCTTGCTTTCTCATTCTCACACCGCACATGTCATACTTGATTTCAGTCCAACAAACCTCGGGCACTGGGGGCTCTCAGGTGACAGGTGTGCTGCAGTGTGATCTTCATTTCAGGTTCCCACGCTAAAACCAGGTTTATTTGGGTAATTGAACAGGAAACAGGATGTGCCAAACCTCCTGACTACATCACACACAAGCATTTCTACGTAAATTCTGTTTAAGCTTCACTTATCAGGAAATATCAGATTAAAAGCACAACAAAAACAGTCATTGACGACCTTTAAACTGAAATCAAAAAGCTATTTCCTTTCTGCCTAGTTGGTTCAGCATTAGTGTTTGGCTCCTTAAAACAGAAATTAGTTGGACAATTGGAAGCTCTAACCTCTCATTATTTTTAGCAGGAAAAGACAAAAAAAACTAAGAGCCTCACTTTTCATTCTAGGAGTCAGTTTTGTACTCAACCACTACAATAAATGACAAACTAATAATCCCACATTTAATCATGACTTTTTTTTGACAGTGAAACTGCTGTTGAGATGCCTGGTGGACTCAGCCGCCAACAGACACTAAACAAAGGTTAAGAAGGCTCAGAAGGTGAAAGGTGAACTGAGGTGTGACACTGACAGTTATAGGCTGTTTGTGAGCCATTTATTATCCTGTGACAACTTCATTAAAAAGGCAATAAACTTGAAACAGTTCCATGGAACTGAGACATCAGTTCTTCTATAGCCAGTCCAAAGTGACAGAGAGCGGCCTGTTTGCCATTGCCGAGCATGTCGTGGCTCATCCCGGTTATTCTTTTAAGATTTACGGATCTTTCAGTTCACACCTGGCCTGTTCTGAGCCGGTGACGTCAGGTCAGACTCCCCTGGCAGACGATGAGGTAATGCAGGGGGGCAACAGTGAGCTGAAACGTCTGAAAGGATTGTTTCAAAATGAGAAGCTGTGTTTGTATCTCATTTCCATGTTAGAAACATGTCTCCTCTTCCACAGAAGCGCTCACAAACCCTCATGACCATCTAAGGCGTCGTAAAAAGTCCACACGCTCATTCCAGTATTGAAATTCAAACTGGAGATACTTTGGCTGCTGTGTTTACAAAGACATGAACAGGAATATCAGATATGTAAATCCTCCAGGCGGGGAGGAAAGGTTTTCCCTGCAGGGTTTTACTAGAACAAAGACAGCTTGGCGCTCTGTGGCACGCAGATGCAAACTCGCCAGCTAAACGGTCATAAACGATGGGTGAAACGCAGCCTGAGCAAACAGGATTTACTGCCCGACGACACGCTCATCAGCAGTTTATCAGTCCGTCAGGAATGTGAAGGGTTCTGCCCTTTGCCCGCAGTGTCTTTTTTTATACTGAAACGCAGAAAGTGACAATGCCTCAACTTTCTAGACAAATACACAGACTGGCCCGTCGTCTTTGATCCTTCGAAACAGTGACATTTTTATCAAGGAGTTTCACTGTATGTGAGTGGAGGTTAATGAGTGACAGGTAATGAGCTCAGCAGGAGGCCGTGGAGCCGGTGGAGGAAAGTGTCCTGTCGCTCTGCAACCTCATAAAACCACAAAGAAGCTTGTTCATGCAAGATGAATGATTAAACCACTGCTGCCCTTAGCAAGAAGTAGTTTATTTATTTGTACTACCAGTAGTCTATACTAACGGTGAGGCAGTACTTGAAATGTACCTTTTAGTTACCATAAATTGGAAACTTAAAATGTTCCAATTTAATCTAAAGAAGGATTTAGGGAGTAGTTCCCACACTATACGCATACTAAAGGTGGTTGAGAGGTGTCTCCAACCCTGTTCCTCGAGGGCTACCGCCCTGCTTGTTTTGCAGCTAACCCTGCTTCAGTAATTGCTGCTCACCTGGATCAGGTGTGTTCAGTCAATCACAAACTGCGCTGATTCAATCCAACTAATCAGCATCTACTGAAGTAAAGTTAGCTGCAAAACAAGCAGGATGGTAGCCCTCGAGGAACAGGGTTGGAGACCCCTGAGAGTGCAGAAAGGTCAACTAGCAATTCCATTTAAAAAATGCAAAGCGCATGATCCTAACAGGCAAGATGAAGGAAATTCCTAAAATAATAAATAAATGAAGCATTAAAAGTAGAAGTGGGTAGTTTCTTGAGTCATTTATCAATATGCTTTATGGAGTCAGCATTTCATTAAAATCAGTTGATAAGACGTCTATTGATGCAAATGTGCTTTAAACCACAAGTTTTGGAGCAAAAAAATTCAGGCGTCAAGATGTTAAAACTTCAATAACACATACATACAGCCCTTAAAGTCATGTTTACCACTGAGACAATTAATACATGGTTTAGAGATTCTAGAAATGGAAATTAAATGAAATAATTACAAATAAAAAAGTACTAATACATACAGTTACCTTTTGCTTTTTTTAGCAGCTTGTAAAACTATTAAATGAATATTAAATGAATAATGTATTAGTTGTAGCCATTTTATCCTCTTTAAATGTTCAATACTACTGTATTTAACCAAAACCCCAGTCAGATTAATAAATGAGTAAATGTACTAAAGTAGAACAAACAGTTTTGTTGTTTTTGATCATTTCAGACTAAACAGGTGGTGCAGAGCTGCCTGCTGTCACAGGTCTGTGAATAAGCCCTGCAGTGATGTCTGCACAAGCACCTGTGACAGACACAGATGTTACCTGCGCTAATTCTGCGCCTGTTTGAGAGGCTGGCGGATAATACTTTAATTACTTCAGAGCCTGAGATTTCAGCGGATCAGCCCCGAAAAACACCAGAATCTCTCAGAGTTTGTCTCCGCCGTGAAACGCGACGGTTGCTCACCGCATATTCTTGATTCCTCACGTCCTCAAAGGTGCACAGGCTCCTCGTCATCCCGTTCATCCTGAATGCTTCCCGTCAATAGCTCCAGCTCTCCTGTCTGTCTGAAAGGTCGCAACTCGATCCCAACTTCTCACCTCCTCTCAGACGAAAGGGGGCGTGGCTGATTCGCGCATCAAGCCCCGCCCACAACCTGCCCAACGCGGCCAAATAGGGAGCTAGAGAAACGGGGGCGGGAACGACTGACCGGGGAGGGTAGCGGGCAGAAAGCGAAGCGACTCGTAGAACCAAAACTTCCAGAATCTTCTACCACTACTTCATGCTGCAGAGAGATATGGAGGGAATTTATTAGATATCAATGTTGGGAACTTGATTTTGTTTTAACTAGAACTTTTTGGTCAAAGCATCTCTGCTGCAGCAATGACGCCACGGTTTTTATCACAAAAAGAGACTTTTAAGTCCCATTTCACTCATCGTTTTTTAAAT
Source organism: Oryzias celebensis (assembly GCA_014656515.1). Lineage (NCBI taxonomy): Eukaryota > Metazoa > Chordata > Actinopteri > Beloniformes > Adrianichthyidae > Oryzias > Oryzias celebensis. Next base: position 12,863,559 of record BNCR01000015.1, on the reverse strand, counting down.
CTTAGCCAAAATCATAAAACCTGTCTCGTTTGGTAGGACATAATCTCTGCAGAGCGGCAGTCGTTCAGTAGAAATTTATCTTAAGAGGTGTCGGCATTGGCTGTATAAGAGAACTGGACTGAGCAATCCCCCTCACGTTCCAAACAGGAAGTACCCACTGCCTCCAAGAAGCCATAGACGTCAGTAGAGAAATAAACAGCTGTTACTCTGTCTTTATATTTGTCAGAAAACAATCTTGCTCTGATGACTGTTTTTAACATTTTCCTTCTAGTTCTATTTTTTTTTGCATTATATTTTTATCTTTGTTGTTAGTGTAAGTCATACATTGACCGATCAGATGCCTCAGTACAATTGTATGGTGTCTGCTGGCCCCCACCTCAAATGATCAAAATGTTTGATTGGCAGATTCTCCCAAGCCTGCTTTCAGTGGAAGGGGTGTAGACTTCGAACAAGCTTATTCTGTAGTAGCCATGGAAACGCTGACTAAGACCGACTTTGACCAATCCCTGTTGCTTGGCTCCAACATGGTGATGTTCATATCGCAGGAAAACAGCGACTGATTTGGTTTAATTTAGCTGGAGCCAGAAGGACGGCATTTTCTATGGGTGACGTCACACCCGCTCTCTCCAATTCTCTTATACTGTCAGTGGCACGGAGTGAGCCTGCTCTGACTTCCCATCATCCCTCTGTTTACACTGTCTCCCTCTAGCTTATAGCCCCTCACAATTCCAACTTAGCATTAGCAGTGCTACAAAAATGGCAGCATTGGAGCTATTCAGACATACAGCCGCACGTCAGCTCAGACGAGAACAATCCAGGTACAATCCATGTACATGCAAGTGATGCATCAGAATGGAGCGGAGCAGGGATTCTTGTGGCCAACTCAGTGTATTTTATACGTCACGACATTTTATGTCACAAATGCCCTTTTTCAAACAGCATTTTTTGTCAGCTACTAATTCACAACAATTTGAATAAAAAATACTCAGGAATGCAATCATGAGCTTAATTTAAAAAAAAAACGTCCTCCATCATGAGAAGAATTCAAGAAAAACATGTTAAAAACACCTAAAATAACATTTTCATTGAAGTGGGGATCGAAAAACAGTAGCCTACATTTAAAATGTGCTTGTCTTTTATTTTGAGTTGTCCAACAAGTGGAAAAGTTTACATTTTATCCTTAAAATTACATTTTATTATGTTTGTTCTTTTCAAAAGAAAAAAGTGCTGTCGTTTTGTGCATGAATCTATTTTCTGGGACATCATAACATTTGAGCTGCAATAATCTTGTTACTATTGAAAAGCATTTTTAGGGAAGCTGCCTACATGAACTCTAATTGTAATAGGTGGAATGCTAAATGTTGATCATTTTTAAGCATCAAACTTGCCTGACTCAGTTAAGTTTTTATATTTATATAAAGAAAAGCAAAAAAGTTTTCTAGTGTGTGATTTTTTTTTTTGCAAAAAAAGTGGTAATAGGGGCAGTTTTTAGGTAGTTTCCTCTGAACCAAATGTGGGACACATTTAGGATAAAATTAAATTACTTGAAAAAAAAACATTGTTCAATTTTTTTTCCAAGTGTTCCTGTTGTTTCAAAGTCTGGACATTGTGTTCCCAAAGAAGTTTGTGACCACACTGAGGGAACATGACAAGACTGCAAAGTAACAAAGCCAGTGGTCCTCTGCTGGTTAGTAGCTGACTGCAGCCGCAGATCCAGACCTTGGCACAAGACCCAAGCCAGATAAAGACTTTATATGCATTAATTAGTTGCAAACAACAGCTGAGAATGGTGCACAGAGGGGGATCCTAAAGGAGTTTAAAGCGTTAGACTCGGAGAAAGAAGGAACAAGAAAAAAAACGGCATTTTCCTTTTGGATCCTAACAGTTTTTTTCTCTTAAAGATAATGATTTCTTTAATGTGTAAGCCTTTAAACTTATTTCGGGACAACACTTCTGTTAAACCTTACATCAGCTCGTAATTGTTCATTTATCTCATGGAATGAGACTCCTCCATATGCACACACCTGGAAATCCACACACCTCCTCTCTGCTGTGTTTTCCCTTCTTTTTTTTTTTTTTTTTGAAGCATCCCACGGATGAAGCAACCATCCGAGCCATTATAAATGTGTTTTCCTCTGTCCACATTCAGACACACTGATCCACAGATTAGACAGCAGACTGTTACAAGCATCCATGTTTCTATGCATCCTTGTTTGTCACGGAGTACGCCGAATGAGTCAGAAACCTGCTATGCACGTCTGTTCACTACTTAAGTGGTCTTTTCACTCAGTGCATTTTCTGTTGGGGATTAGAAGGACAGAGAAACACAAAACAACTTTTATATAACCTAAATAACCTTTTTTATGGTCTTTTAAAGTTTTAACTTTGGGTTTAGACCTTGATTTATGACTACAACAAGGTGGATGTTATTAGGTTAAATAGAAGCAACAGCTAGTATTGTTTGTTAAAGGCTTTAGATAAAAACGTCAGTTGCAAATTGTCATGAGCGTGACAAAGTCTGACCCAAAAATGAGAAAAACACGCAAAAGATCAAAAACGGGAGTTGAAAACATTTTAAAAAGTGGGATTATAAGAAATGAGTGTCAGACCCCTAAGTCACCTTAACTTTTTCCTTCACTCCCTTTGAGTTTGTAGTGAGATCAAGTCTGTTTTTTTATTAGGCTCTGAAGGTTGAAGATTACTTTCAGGACAACAAAAGAAAGGCGGATTGAATGCTTTAGTGCTCATAAGATCGAGCATTAACGTTTCCTTGATGCATTTCAATACAAATTGCATAATCCTTTTAGGAGTTCATGAGCCAAACTTTCATGCACTGCTCATCACAGGGATTGGTATGTATTTCATTGACGTAAGAGAACGATGACAGCATTGCTTCCCAGTCCGCAGCGCAACAGTTTCATAGATGATCTGATTCTGTTCAAACCTAAAAGACCTGCATTTCTTCATGCGGAGTCCCTGTAGGCGACGGAGAATCTTATTCCACCTACACAATTATAGCAGCCATGCGTATCTAACGCATTATGATTTCAAAACTGTACACACACCCAGCTCTTTGCAGATCAACTGTCAGGAAATCTGTAATATGAAACTGAATCCCACCCATGGAAAATATGCTCATTTGTATCCTATAAACTAGCAAAACAGGTACTCCGCACAACATGTTGACAGTGCACAGGTTTAGTTACAGCAGCTGAGCCTCATGGGATCATATAAACTGGATCTGGTTCTACAGAAACCAATGGGCTGTTAATGGGAACAAATATAAAGTACTAATTCTTTACGGTCCAGGATGAGGACAATTCTTTTTAATTTTATTTAAATTAAGAAAATTTATTCAATATTACCATAGGTGAGGAAATGAAGTTTTAGAAATTAATGAAAATTGGTTTTATTACTCTTAGAAAAAAGTCTATTTTGGCTTTGAGATTTAGAAATTGATTTAAAAGTTAACAATTTTGGCAACTTACTCACCTTTAGGACATCATTTTTCAATCTATTTAATTTTCTTGTGCTTGTTCCCAATTTTTGGAAGAGCAACAGCCGCATTTAGTCTTCTATTTTGGTAAGATTTTTACAGTTGAAGACACTAAAATACTTACTTTGCATATGTGATTCAGCTTGAGCTTGACACCAAACACCTTAAGAATTGACTTGGATTGGAAAAACATCCTTTGCTATCAAATTGAGGCAAACATAATTGTTCTTTCGTTTTTAGAGTCCTGACTTTCACCTTTAAAAAGCTGTTGTAAAATCTAATAAAACATTTCTTCTTGCAGAAGAAAATACTTCCATTTCTTATTTTTGCACCATGATTTTCCACTTATTCTACAACTGTGTCTTTTAATCAACTTACTAATTTAGAAACTCTAATTCATAACTGAAGTTATTTAAGGTGCTTTCTAATAAAAAATGAACATGGAAAAACTATCAAGATAAGTTAACATCAAATGTAATAATAGAATTTATAATAAAAAAATGAAGATTTCTTTAATCTGATTTACTTGTTCCAGAAAAACAAAACCATGTAGACCTAAAAGAAGCAGCAGGCATGTGATGCAGAGTCAGCTTTAATAGGAAGATTCCTTTTCAGAAATGATCTCCATGAAAACGTCTCTCATGAAGTGTTTGCTTGAGTCAGTGAGGGAAGCTCAGGTTTGAAAGGTTGGCCGGAGGTTAAAGCGACAGAGTTCACACGCTGTGTTCAAACCTGCATCATGGGTATGTGACGAGCCCATAAACAGGACCTCTGCCCTCTTGTGTCAACGCATCAGATGATGTGCAAAAACAACTGTTGCAACAGATAAGAGGCCAGGAAAACATGGGCACATATTTGTGAATTCTGCAACAACATGACACGCATTAAAGAGAGAGCAATCGTAAATGAGTAAAATAAAATGTCTAAACCTGAGTTTTTGATGAATTTGTTTGAGGACTGAACTAGGAAATGTTTTCCGATCTCCCAAAACCACAAAGCTCATAAACTGAATTGTTCAACATGAAGTTTTTCACAAGATCTTTCTTTAGTGGAGTTTTTTTTTTTTCCCTGCTCCACCTTTTTCTGGAAAATACCCTAGAAGTGTTTACTTGCATTCCAGTGAGGCAATATATTTGGCCACCTAAGGTGTTTGTGTTGTTTCAGGGTTCTGGAAATGTTTTAAGACAAATCAAGAGTGCAATCTTGATCTATGGGGCCCCTAAATGTATTTAGAGAAAGTCGAACTTCTGTTTTCTTAATTTCTCAAAATCTATTGAAATGTTTGGTAAAACAAAAGCATAAAAACTAAATATTTAATTTGGACTTTCAGCACTGAATTGTGCTCACTATGCACTATAAGGATACTAGTGAGCTACATTTGACGGGAGCTTGAACTCTCTCACAACGCAGTTTTATGTGAAATCTAACATTACACAAGCAAAAATGTGGCTTACATAACAAGTGATCCAATAGGGGAAAAACAAGGTGTTGCAGCTAAAAAAAAAAAAATACGAAAACTTGACTTCTTTGGGGTTTTAGTTCTGTGAATCGACAAACGTGAGATGTCTAATATGTTTATTCTGAAATGGCATTTCATCAAAATTCTGTCTTGTTCAGAAGTGCTAAAATTGCATTTTTAAGGATTTTTCCTGTAGCCTCCTTCAGTGCAAACATGCACTTTTAGATGTTTGCTGGTGGAAAATTGAACCGCTTCTAGCATTGCATGTTTTTCCAGTTGAGTTAAACTCTAAATAAAGCACACACATGAAATAAATGAATAGAGATTTATTGCTGCTAAAATAGTACACTGCTAACGGTAAGTCAGAATTATTTTGCTCCATAAAAAATCCCATTTAACAACTTTTTTTTTTTTTAGTTTACAAGCAAACCAAGAGTAAATAGAAGACACTTGTAAAATAATCTGTGAATTACAATTTCTTGAGACATTTTAAGGCTTTTGATTCAAGTGCTACACAGGTTTCATCATTCTAAAAGGAAAGCACAGAAATGTTAAATCTTTTTAAAATACCTCTGCGTCACACTGAACAAATTATACTTAAATATTTATTTTATTATTAAAATCAAGTGAGGAAAAAAAACATTAGTTTACCTATTTACAGTCACTATGTGAGCAAAGTTACATCTAAGTGCCTCAAAACCGAGAAAACAGACTTTTCTGTGAGTCTACAATAAAACCAAAAAATAATAATGATGGCTTCTAATATTATAATATAAAAAAATTAATGGTTTATTTTGACAAGTGCTGCTCTTTTAAACTCACTCATATTATAGGTTTTATTGTGACACAAACACTCGACTCAAACTATTTTAAAGCAAACAAAATAATACCCCAACTCACTTTTTTTGTTCCAAGTGATCAGAATCTAAACTCATTTAAATACAACACTGTGCTTTTCTTTTACTGTATGAACATTGATTGTATAGACGACAGAGCTATGTGCACATTTGTTTGCATTTTTCACTCGCTTTGAGTCAAGGACTGGATTCCATGACTCCCTCTTTTTTGTGCTAGGTGGAGAATTCAATCATGTGGCAGCAGTGACTCCTTCAACATCCAGACGAGACCCAGAACATCCAGTCCTTAGTTTTGTTCGACTTCACTCTCGCTTCCTTCTATTTATTGCTGAACTGCTGGTTTAAATATTTCTTTATAAATGTAGCACCAGCTAGTTAAAGTCCATGAGATTATTTTGATGCAACAGAGTTCTGTTCTCGTTTACAGATCAGTTGCAACCAACATTTCAGAATAAGTAGTTGACCATTCAAAGTCTTATGGCTGCTTTCTTCTCTATCTAAATATAAAGAGTGGTGTATTTTTCTGCATCCTACAATCATTTACACAGCAGCTATGATCTAAAACAGTAGAAAAAGCACATGCAGGCAAGTCCTGGTGAGCTTCATTAAGGTTTACCACAATGCTTTGTACCATAAAATGTGCTAAAGTAGTTAAGTACCCTCAATCCCCTTTTAGGGCTTTATTTTTTAATCTTTACAGTTCAGTCAGTGCCTCTACTTGTTGCTAAGCTTTTCTTTGACAGAGTACCTTATGAACTGCAAGAGCCGGACTGAAAGAATTTCCCCTCAAACTCCCAGGATGTTGTGTTTCCTAACATCTTCTCTGCTGTGGAAAATCACTCCTGTTAACCTTCACTACAGGTTATTTCCCAGATCCCGGTGACCTCTGCAAACGGCACGCCGTTTGGATCTCACACCTCCCACCAGATTATTTTTTTTTGTTTTATGTTTGGCAGTTTCCTTCATTGTCTGTTTCCAGCTGCTCCTGCACATCTGCATTAGCAGGAGCTGGTCTGGAGGTTGCTCTCAGTGAGGATGGAGGTGATGGATGAGTGGTCGAACAGACTGTCGTCATCATCTGAGCTGAGAGCTGATGAGTCCAAAGCTTGCCGCATGGCTGCCTGAGTTTTCCTCCTGTCAGAAATTATTCATGTTGCATATTACCATCTTTATAGTCTTTAAATGATAATGTTTTATAAAAGGAAGTTGACTATTTCTCTGAAACTTAAAGTTATAACAAGCACAACAGTCAGAGAACTCCCTCTGCTGGTCATTTAGAACAACAACTTTATTTCTAATTTGTTTCTTCTCTTTTGTTTCTCTGATACACAGTATATTAGATAATAGAATTTGCTTACACCCATGATACCGCACTACAGTAAACTCTTACGCGTCTTTGCGTCACAGCAGAAGAATTTCGGATCACAACATCACATGTCTCTTATTTTAGGATTAAAAAAGGGAGGAGACAGCATCTCTCTATTACTCACTCCCGTGTAGTACAGCTGGAAGAATGTGACTTTCAGGAAATGTCTTGCATAACTATTAGTCGATGTAGAGAGCAAAGAAAAAAAAAAAAACTTACTTGAGCTCTGTTTCTAGAGCTTTGACCCGGGCCTGCAAGCTCTCTTTGAGTTCCATCTGTTCCTCCATGTCTCTCTGAGCCTTCCGTCTCAGCGCCTCAATCCTCTCCAGCTCCGTTTCACTCTCATCCACCTGCCTCTTTAGAGCCTTCACTTTCAAAGTGAGCTACAACAAAAGTGTGCATTTATGTCAGGCTGACTATTTGAATGAATCCCAAATTCTACAGAGTTTTCTCATTACTTGGTCTCTCTGCTCAGTGTGTGCATGCCTCTCTTCATCCAATGTCATGTTAAGTTCTTTAAGTTTCCTCTCTGAACGCCGCTGAGACGCCAACACAGAGTTCTTCTCTCTTTAAAAAAAAAAAAAAAACATCTCAACTTCTTCTCAACTACTTCAACAAAAAGTATCAAAAAAGGAGAAATTATGCTGAAATGTTCATTTGTAAGTGATTCGTTAAAAAGGGACTTTTTAAAAAAAATATATTTTCTGAAGGGGTGTTCACCTTTCTTCGATGCGCAGCCGTTCTTCCAGCTCCAGGATCTTGTTCTCCAGCTGGGAGACTCCTGTTGAGGAGCGAGACTGGCCCTCCATCTCAGCCACGCGACTTCTCAGCTCCTTTAGCTGTTGAGGCACAAACGTCATTCACAATAATCCCTGTGACATGAAGTCTACTGTTCTTTCTAATCAGCAAAATGTAGTTTTTCCTTGTAATGAGCACATTTAAACATTAGATGCCATTTTTAATTGAATACTTAAATATTTATTAGATAGTTTAAGTATGAATCTCTTCCTTTTGTTCTAAACCAGATTTTCTTTATCATGTTTCAAGGATTTTTTCCTACAAAATTGCAAGGACGAAATGCTAATTTTTGTTCAAAAATGACTTAGAAATGTGGTTCAACTGTGTGATGTTTTAATTAAAGCAGCACCATGACCTTTTGACATTTAACATTCTTTAAGCTATAGCTGGCCCACAATGCTTTGAAAATAACGCAAACACGCCTGATGTTAGCAAATAACGTGGTGGAGTTTGACATACCTGTCTCTCCAGGCTGTTCTTATCCAGCTCCAGGTCCTGCTTTGACGAGCGCTCCTGCATGAGCTCAGAGCGCAGTTGGTCAATCTGGTCTCTGCTCCTGGACACTCGCTCTGTCAGCATCTCCACTGTGCTCTTCTCTTCCTCGCACTCCAGCTCCATACGTTTCAGTTTGTCCTGAAAGACAGCAGCAAAAATGCAGTAATTTGACCCCACTAATACTTTATTGACGTGGATTTCAGTTAACCACACATGCAGCAGTCATTTGATCAGAAGAAAATCCAGACATTTTTTTAAAGAAATAATAATTTCTGACAAAATATAGTAGAAACCATCATTTTTTTGAAGCTGTCTTGTATTTTTCTCTTGAAAAGGAAAATCTGTATCAGTCTATGTGGCTGCACCAAGAGTGCATGATTGTTTTTCATATGAACAAATATTACCAGAGACTAATGACAAGAATGATTCAGGGCAGCAACTACAGATACTTAAGGCTAAGGACCTGGGGCATGTTTAATTATTTGTGAAGACTTATTCGATCTGACCAGATGACAGGAGCAAAGAACATCTTACCTCCAGGATGCGGATCTCGCGTGCTTTCTCGTTGTGGCTGTTTTTGCTGGCCTCCAACTCTCCCTCAAGGTGGCGCACTCTGTTGGCAAGCAGCTCTTTATCCAGCTGATGGTTGTCTCTCTCCTCACAAGCAAGCTGGAGCTCCTTCTTCTGACGCAACATCTAAGAAGTTCAACATATTTCAACTCTCAAACCAGGAAAATGAACAAATTTAATATGATAGATTATGCATTTCCCAAAACATCCTTTCATGGAAATTGTTTCTCAAAGTCCAGAGTAAAAATAACAGATGCGCACTTCTTCTTCCAGCCTCCTCAGGTTGACGTGATGTTTTTCCAGCTCAGATTGAGCATCTTTCCCGTGCCGCTGAGCGTCCTGCATCTCCTTGCGTGTTCGCTCTCTTTGCTCCTCCAGCTGAGAACTAAGGGCTTGCACCTCCTCCTTGGAGGACAGTTTGAGAGAGTCATACTGCCAAGACATAAGAGGCGACAAGACTTAAATGGGAAATCAGACAGAACACATTGTAGCTCATTGGCTACAAACTTTCATGTCTCTCACCTCTTTGTTGAGTTTGTCCAGAGCTCTCCCCAGCTGGCTTTTGGTGTCTTCCAGCTGGCTGATGGTCTGCTTGAGCCCCTCCTTGTCCTTCTCGGTGTTTTCCAGACGCAGACTGAGTTCCTGGTGCTCCTGGTTAACTCTGGAGACTCTTCTCTTAGCCTCGTCCAGCTCAGATCTCAAGTTTCTCATCTCTGTGTGGAGGGTGATCTCCGTCTCCGAGCTTTCTGCTGCGTTGCTCTGCAGCTGAGCCTGAACAGACCACAGACCGTTTATACTCTTGTGCTTGAACATTTGCTGGTTTAGAGGTATTAGAAGCATGGAAGTGTACCTCTAACCGGGAGAGTTTCTCTTTGAGTCGACTGTTTGTCGCCTCCTGGTCACTCTGGGATTCTCTGAGAGAGTCCACATCTACCTGAGCTCTGTTCAGATGTGATTTTGTGGTCTCCAGCTCCTCTTGCGCTTCAGAGAGCTTTTCTTTAAGTCGGCTCACCTCTCTTTGTGCCTCGCCAAGCTTCTGCTCGAGGTCTGACACAGTAGCTGGATTTGGGAGCTTTTGGCAAATGAGAGAAGAAATGCAAGAGCTTGATTGATGTAAATGTGATTTAACAGTGTTACATTTTTATTTAAATCACTAGTTTCAACTTTCTAAGTTATACTTTTATCAACCTGCTTGTTTTTCTCTTGTGCCTTTGCAAAGTCTTCCTTGGCCCTCTGTAGCTGCTCCTTCAGCCTGTCGATCTCATATCTCAGTTCTGCCTCCTGGTTCTGGTGAGATTTCTTCAAGGAGATCACCTCCATCACCTTCTTGTCAAAGTCAACCCTCTGCTTCTCCAACTCGGACTTGACCTTGTGCAGATCCCCGCTGGATCGCTGAAGTTCCTGGTCAGACATTTGACGATATGATGACTAAAGCAAAAGACTCATCCGTGTGGAGATGACTTTTTAGACATTTCAAGCGCTGTACCTGGTTGAGAATCTCTGTGTGCTTGGGATCTGGCGTCTGTTGTTTCATCGAGCTCAATTTATCCTTAAGTTCCTTTAACTCGTCTTCAAGCTCATCTTTCTCCAGACGGGTTTGCAGAAGTCTAAAACATACACACACAAAACATCTTTCAATAAAATCATACGTGAGCTGTTCTTGCTTCTTGTGAGGAGAGCAAAGGGGTTTTACACATAGATCATGGACTTTCATCGGTTAATAACAGACAACAAAAATAATATTTTCAAGCTACCACAAAAAGAAAATACAAACAATAATTGGATATTTATAGGAAAGAAAGCTCTATATGAATATATTCTATATACAGGCAAACTTTAGACTATTCACACCCTTCCTCCGTTTCTTTGAGACTTGTGCTGACAGTCAGTTTTCATTGAATCTACTAAATGACATAAAGAAAAAATCTAAGTTTCCAAAAGCAGTCTGTGACTCATCATAGAAAAGTCAGATAATTGTCCATCTTAAAAGTAAGTTACTACTTGTTTAAGTTGGATTTTACACACTTGTAAAAGGAAGCGGAACAGTGTGTTGGATATGGAGCGCTGGAGAAGAATTGGGTGTGAATAACCTTCATGCAGTACTACAGTGAGCACAAACTCCAAATAACAGGTCAGGCGGTTGTTATTAGTAAGCCACTATCTAAAGTTCTACACATCTAAACCTAAAATGCTGTTAAATCAGGGACCCTCACTGTGGTTCAGGGTGGCTGGGAAGATCTCTGACAAAAAAGGGAGAGACGGTGACAAGCCAGAATGAGAGAGAAAATAGAAATACGTTAGAAACAGAATAAGTGCAAAGAGAAACCCTGAAAAGGTGGAGATAAAAATCCATGTGCAGACGAATGTTGGGGAAAAGAGAGAAGCAGGTTTGGCAGCACAGGCTCACTCTTGTTTAGCAGATCGAAGCTCATCTCTCGTGGCATGAAACTGCTCCATCCAGTGGCTGCTTTCATCTCTGCAGTCCTCCAGCTGCTTTTGCAGGGAGCGAACTGAAGAGTTCACCCGCAACCGCTCAGCCTCGATCCCTACTTGAGACTGTGATGGACAGAAAAGGTGAGACCCTTAGTGTTTGACTGAAGCCATCAAACTGGAGCAGGGAGATCAACTCCACATTTAAACACGAACCACTAAGGAATCACAGATGCTGCGTCTATATCCAAAAAAATCATGAATCAGAATGCATTCATTACACAAACACATTAATTACTCAAAGTCCAACTCTGATCATCTTTCAGTCTATAGTAAAAGCATTACTAGTGGACTTTTAATTATGATGATGTCTTTTTTAGCCCAAATCAAAAGAAATCTGGCTTTTTCTAGGACATAGTTTCTGCAAAACAGAAGTCCATTAGAAATTTGCCGCTGAGTTGTGACAGTTGGCACTGAGAAAGCTACCCGGACTTCCCATCATACCTTTGTATACACTCTCTCCCGATAGCTTACAGCCCCTCAAAACCAAAACCTGACATTAGCGGTGCAACAAAAATGGCGAGGAATATTGGAGTTATCCAGCTGTGCAGTTTTGAGCCAGAAGTCAGCTTGCATGAGGAAAACAAAGATGCACATGGATGCCTACGAGTGATTGCATCAGAATGGAGCGTGGCAGGGAGCTTACCATTGTAGACTTTATGTCAATGCTAGAAGCTTTTTCCAACATTTTTCATCTGCTCCTGATTCCCAATTATTTGAATAAAGAAAAATTCAGACAAGTAATCTTAAAACTTAATTTTTTTAAGTATGACCTTTGCTATAAGAGAAATGTCACGAGAACATTTTAAAAACACCAGAGTGGGTCTTGAAATAATTGTGTGGATAAAGTCCCTCCCTCAAAAATACACTACATTTTTACAGCAAACAAAAAATCAGAACTAAAATAAACCACGGGGAAGTTGTGACGGTTTGGTTGTTCCTGTCTGCATATTTTACTATTGACCTAGTTTGCTCACTTTGTGTCTGACTTTGAAAAACACTGTCATGTCTAATCTGCTGGATGCTTTGAGGGTTACACACCTGAGACACCTGCTCCATGCTGCTGCGGAGCTTCTCCATGTCTGTGCGGTACTGCTCTCGGAGCGCCTCCATTTCTTGATCGTGTGATGCCACCTCATCCTTCAGAGCTCCTTTCAAAGCTGTTAGCTCGCGCTCCCGCTGTCTTAGTGCGTCCTCCAACTTTTGTTTCAGCTGACAAACCTCCATCAGTTGAGTTTGATAAGACACCACGTCCTGCTTACAGAGAGAATTAAAACAGTCCATAATATCACTCATCTGGCTTTTCCAAGGATCATAGACTTTTTTAAAGTTTTCAAATGAAATGCTGTTATGCTAAAAGCCTCTTTTTAGGACTTCTTGGAGAAGTTCCTGCTCTTTGCGTTGTTTTGTGTGTCAGATATGGTACCGTCTTGGAGCCGTTCTCCCTCCTCAGTTCCTCTTGGAGCTCAGCCAGCTGGTCCTCCATGTCGCGTACATGTTTTTCGGCACTCTCCCTGTCCATCCGAAGCTGAGTCAACCTGTGAAGAAGAGCGTATTCTCTCACAGCTGCGCTTAAAAAAAAAAACTTTTAAGAACTGACCTTTTTGCTTGTATTATGAGTAAGTAGCAGTGACTTCATGTTTAATCAAAGTGTCCAGCTCATGACTCACAGATTATATCATTTCTTTTTTGCTTTCATGTCCTGCTGACCATATGATAACCCAGTGCTGAAAATGGTTAGCGCCCTTCTACAGCTGACCTTTTTTATGTTTTCCACACTCAAATGTTTCCATCAAAGACATTTTTAGATTTGACTTGGATTAGTAATGTCCTGCCTGTCAAAGGGACTCCAAGAGCAAAGCCCCTCATCCCAAAAAAGTCATTAAAACTTATGGCAGTACAAAAAAAAGCCCACATTTGATTCAATGTTTACAACTTAACTTACAACTCGTAGGCAAAAATACACAAAAAGAATCCATAAATCCTCATTTTTGACAAAAACAGATTTTAATAGAAGTGCTCCAACAAAATGACACAAAAAAGATTTTTGTGTAATAGCAGTTCATAAAAAGTAATTACTAATGGTCTAATGCGGGGGTGGTATTATGGTGTGGAGATGCATCGCTAAAGTAGTTTTAAGAATGGTCAAAGTCGAGGCTTGAATCTGATCTATGTGGTGTTTTAGAACCCTAAAAAAGCGGTTCCCATTTCAAAAAACCTCTACAAAGTTGATAAACTGAAAAAACACATTTCTACATCGTTTGATTACAGTATACAAACTAACAAACTTCAAATATGTTTGGTCATCTAAAATATGCAATAGACAGATTTTTCTCCAACACTATACAGAGGTAAAAATGCACCAATATGGCTGACTGAAAAACAAATGTTATTGTGTAAAATATTAAATGTGCAGCTCAGTTCTTATTTTACTAAGAATTAACATTCTAGTTTTAGCTCTGAATTATTGAAGGAAACCCCTTTGAACTTACATGCAAATTACTGCCAGCTAAACAGTCATAATAATTAAGAAATATGATAAAAAGTGTCCGACTCTGAACAGAAACGAGGTCTGAATAAAAACTACCGAATGGAGAAGTGAGAAAAGGATTTAAAGTCTTTGTCAACATCTGTCGAGGAGGTGTAAAGAATGCGATGCCACTGCAGACTCAGGGGTTTGATGAGTGCAGATGTGTTTGCGTGTGTGTAATGCAGCATCCTCACTCTGACTGGGTTTCATTCAGCTCTTTATTCTTCCTGTCCAGCATCTCCTGGAGTTGCAGATTTTCATCCAGACAGGACTCCAGCTCAGCTTTCAGAGCAGGATCAGAATTACGCGCAGACTCCTACAGGAGTGATAAATAAATGAGAGCGCTGAAACACAAGACAATGCTGTGCTTCTGGAGGCAGGAGCAATTGGCTTTTTAAAGAAATGTTGCAGGCTTGTATTTTCCAGCTGATCAATGCAGACCAGCTTAATTATTTAAAACCACCAAAGATTAGGACTTTACAAGCTAGTATGTGTGCGAGCACCTCTGACTGGGCCAAAGAGATTTACGGATTAATCTGAGGATTAATCTGAAATGTGACGTGAGGAAGCCCTCAGACTTCCTGGTGGGATTTGTTTAAAAGGCTCAAAAACTCCTAGAAAAACTTTTCAGTATTAACCAACAAAAATGCACTTGTCTTACAAAGTGCATTAAACAAACCGAGTGCAACCTAAATAAAAATCACAAAATAAAACTCTTGTTTTGTCAACATCTTTTATGAGCAGCCATTGGGAGAGAACTGGGTCATTTAGGACATAAAAACCGTAAACAGTGTTTTACACAAACACTGTCCATGACCTAAACTTTGACTTTAGACTATACAGGTTTGCCAACATTTGACCTAAAGAAAAGAACAAGTGCAGACACTTTCTCCTGTCAGAGATACAGAGACAATCTTAGCATTTTTCTCTCTGCTCCACTTACCCTCCTTTCTTCCCGTAGGGCAGTTTGTAGTTCAGCCACCTTTGTCTGTAGCTCCCTTTTTGCTCTTATCCACTCTTCTTGAGGGCTTTCTTTAGGCTGGTAACAAACACAGTGTAAGACGAGACATAACTGGAAACGGTCTGTTCTACTAAATTGGTAGAGGCAAAAAAAAAAGAAAGAAAGAAAGAAAGAAAGAATCTCCTCAGAGAGTGGGTTAGTTTCAAAATGAACCAACCTTTAGGTTCTGAAACTTCTGGAAAATAATTTCAACTTTCTGCCGGATGACAACATCTCTCTCGTTGGATCTAAGAGGAAGAAAATCGTTCATTCACGCTGCAGTTAGCTGAAGGCACAGATGAATGTGAGAGTAAACTATAGGTTTATACCCTTGTTTTAAGATGCTGTATAGATTCTTCATGAGCTGCTCCTCCTCACTGCTCATCTCAGCACTCTGAACCTGGTCCAGCAAAAGGTCAGGGGTCGCCTTCAGACATAGATCAGAAATCTCTGCTTGCAATACTGCATGCTTTGTGGTGCTTAGAGCTCACTCCAATGTCAGCTGCCAACCAAACATAATTGATAAAGAATTCTTACCCGTGTGTCAGGTGGGTCCACCTGCAGACGCTCCTCTGAAGACCACTGGCTGCTGGAGCGGGAAGCAACTAAAGGGCCTTGGCTGCGACCCAAGCTGCTGTGAGTGGAGGACGGGGGTGAGGTGTAGGGGCTATGGTTAACGTAAGGAGATGTAGCTCTGGGATGCTGAAGTGCAGGGGGTGGTCCACTCTGCGGGCTTGCAGGTGCTCCACCATCAAACCTGTTTTTCAGTTGGCTGAAAGCACTCTGTCTTTGATTTAGCTGAAACTCATTTACTTTTTGGGGTGGATAAGGGTTCAGATGACTGTCACTGAGCATCTCCTGTGACCTGCTGAGGTTGGCCGCTTGGTAGGAGCCTCCCCACATTCTTCTTTCGACAGGCCCTTCTCTACCCCTCGCAGCCCACATCTCTTCGTTGATCCCCCGTATTCCAATTCCTCCATCCAGATTCCCATAGCTACCAGACTTCCCGTCCCCAGGGGGTCTAGACAGCTCAAAATCCTCATTGCCAGCCTCTCCATCTCTGTCTAGCAGTGATCCGTGGGATTGAGCGCGGCGCAACGCCCCTCCCCCTGCTCCCGGTTCTCCATATGTTTCCTCCATTCCCAGCTCTGGCTTAACTTTTCTCCGAGGAAGACTACGGTAGTCAGGTTTGTCCTGATAGTCTGTCCTGAGCTGGACCCCATATGAATCTCCCTTCTGGCCATCTTTCAGGACCACATAGGGCTGACCGGCGATTCCCTGCACCCTGACTGCTACACCGTATTTGGAGGAGCTCAGAGGCTTGCTCCTGGGCTGAGGCGCATGCTGCCTCCCACCATCTCCAATGTTGTTGATGAATCGGATTTGGACGCCATGGTCAACAGCAGCCTTGTGGCCTGAAGACTGTGTGTTCATGCTGGCAGCAAAGCAAAAAAGAACAACAAAGAGTTAGCTAGGCCTTCCTGAAAAGAGATTTTTCACTTATAACTCCAGCTGTGTTACATAATATATACATACACACGGGACAAAATTGTTGGTACCCCTCAGGTAAAGAAGGAAAAACCCACAATTCTCACTGAAATCACTTGAAACTTACAAAAGTAACAATAAATAAAAATTTATTGAAAATTAAATAATCAAAATCAGCCATCACTTTTGAATTGCTGATTAACATAATTATTTAAAAAAACAAACTAATGAAACAGGCCTGGACAAAAATGATGGTACCTCTATAAAAGATTGAAAACTATTTGACCAGACTGACATGATTAACTCAGGTGTGTCCTTTAATTGACATCACAGGTGTTACCAAACTCATAATCAGTCAGTCTGCCTATTTAAAGGGAGACAAGTAGTCCCTCTGCTGTTTGGTGAAAAGGTGTGTACCACACTGAACATGGACAACAGAAAGCCAAGGAGAGAATTGTCCCAGGACATCCGAAAAAGAATTCTAGATAAACATCTTAAAGGTAAAGGCTATAAGACCATCTCTAAACAGCTTGAACTTCCTGTGACAACAGTGGCTCGTATTATTCAGAAGTTCAAGACCCACGGGACAGTAGCCAACCTCTCTGGACGTGGCCGCAAGAGGAAAACTGATGACAAATTGAAGAGACGGATCGTTGGAATTGTATCCAAAGAGCCCAGAACAACCTCCAAAGAAATTAAAGGTGAACTCCAAGGCCAAGGTACATCAGTGTCAGATCGCACCATTCGTCGTTGTTTGAGCCAAAGTGGACTTCATGGGAGACGACCAAGGAGGACACCACTGCTGAAAAACAATCCTAAAAAAGCCAGACTGGAATTTGCAAAAATGCCCCAAAGCTTCTGGGAGAATGTCCTTTGGACAGATGAGACCAAACTGGAGCTTTTTGGTAAGGCACATCAACTCTATGTTCATAGACTCAAAAACCAAGCATACGAAGAAAAGAACACTGTCCCTACGGTGAAACATGGAGGAGGCTCAGTCATGTTTTGGGGCTGTTTGGCTGCATCTGGCACAGGGTGTCTTGAATGTGTGCAAGGTACAATGAAATCTGTAGACTATCAAGGCATTCTGGAGAGAAATGTGCTGCCTTGTGTCAGAAAGCTTGGTCTCAGTCGCAGGTCATGGGTCTTCCAACAGGACAACGATCCAAAACACACAGCCAAAAACACCCAAGAATGGCTGAGAAAAAGCGTTGGACTATTCTAAAGTGGCCTTCCATGAGCCCAGATCTGAATCCCATTGAACAGCTGTGGAAGGAGCTGAAACATGCCATTTGGAGAAGACACCCATCAAACCTGAGACAACTGGAGCAGTTTGCTCATGAGGAGTGGGCCAAAATACCTGTTGACAGCTGCAGAACGCTCATTGACAAATACAGAAATCGCTTCATTGCAGTGATTGCCTCAAAAGGTTGTGCAACAAAATATGAAGTTATGGGTACCATCATTTTTGTCCAGGCCTGTTTCATTAGTTTGTTTTTTTTAATAATTATGTTAATCAGCAATTCAAAAGTGATGGCTGATTTTGATTATTTAATTTTCAATAAATTTTTATTTATTGTTACTTTTGTAAGTTTCAAGTGATTTCAGTGAGAATTGTGGGTTTTTCCTTCTTTAACTGAGGGGTACCAACAATTTTGTCCACGTGTGTACATATATATTACTACTTTTCATCTTACTTTTTTCTACATAAACAACTTTCTTTTTATCAGTCAAGGTCTGTCTGTAACAAAAAAAAAAAAAAAGGAAGCGGGTTTGTTCAACATTTGCTCACTGATAAAGTAATGTGAGCATTTCAAATGAAACAGTGGAATGAACAACCAGAATCTACCCTGACCTGCCCAGCTTTATATTACAAAGTAAAAGTGAAAGAAAACTGGAAGAGCATTAGATCCTAAAATATCTAACTCGTCAAACTCTTTGACCAAATTTTATCCTTAACACACTTTCAGTTTGAGGTTGTCTTTCCTATTGTTTGAGAGAACACAATCGCACTTGGGTCACCTGACAGGTTATTGGATGCTTTTTTTTCCCCTTTCGTGTGACAAGTCATTAAGATGTACAACAATTTGTGTACACTAATACGCCTCAGGCATTTAGACCTAAGGCCTCGTGCATGTTAAATATAAAACGTGACCATGCACAGCTCTGTTTGCAAACTAAAATCTACATGCAATCACAGCAGTGCATAACAGTTGCAATAAAAAGATCAACAGCATTTTATCCCAAATGTATTTTTCTCAATTTTTTCCAAAACAAAAGGAAGTGAATTATGAACAGTCGTGTTCTTTCATATGTACAAATGTCAAATAATATCGACCTTAGACACACATTTTAAGCAAGAAAGAAAAAGCTTGAAAATACAAAACCAGAGATAAAGTTTGAACAAATATAGATTTACGGGCGTTTGACTGCTTGAATGAACTTTGTCCTCGGCGTCACTCTGTGAGTCATTAACCTGGAGGCACTCTGCCATAGATGGCACTCCCCGTGTGAAAACCAACTACACCTCACTAATCTTTTAGATGTACTAGACACCAGCCCTAATGGCTTTAACCAGGCTTGGAAAGCTTAAAACTACAGAGTTGCTACAACAAATGTTCTTATCCCTCCTTAGACATTTAAATCAATTTAATATTCTATTTTTTTGAATTGTGAAACTTTGAGTAATTCTAAAAAGTGTGACTTAATCAGACAAACATTTTATTTAGTTGCTTAAATGCCTATATATCATATCAAACTGTCACTACTTATAGAAGGTCGTGATATAAAAAAGCTGTGGCTCATAATACTGACTACACAACTCTTACACAACACTCCCTCCTGACCTCGCCACTCTTGCATCTTCCACTTCCCTCCACAGCTTTTGGAGATCTGAAAGGGAGGGTGAGGTTTTCTTCTCTTATCAGTGTGATAAAATACAAAGTCAAACTGTTCCAGAGAACAATCCTCCCTCCTGTACACATAGTAACTTTTGTAGGCAGTCTCCTATCAAACAAGTGACTATTTTGACCTGGAGAATGCTCAAACATACATGCAAGACCAGATTTGGGGAGTTACTGACAGCTTTTCAAATAAATAAAACTTAAAGAGAATGAGTAAGAGATGATCGACCCCCAAATGAAACGATAAAGAGTTTGTCTACATTTCACGGTTACTGCAATACATGACAGCTAAGCTTAAACAGACCCAATTACCAGATTTGAAAAGATAGTCAATTATTTCCCATCCTTTGGGAGCTGCAGAGGAAGCTCCCTGTCACAACACATTTGTTAAGTCATGCATGAAGTCTGCAGCCTGCTGCCTTTAAACCAAGCAAACATATCATGAACTGAAGACGGCTGCACAGATATGTCAAATGAAAAACACATGCATCAATACTCAATAGTGCCTTATGATGTTTTTGTCAAGTGAAGTTGGATCAAGTCACAGAAAAGGAAATTGCACAGCAAAGTTATGTAGTTTTAGTGCTAGTCTCACGTTTCCCCTGCTGTTAATGTTTTATTTGTGTTGGGTCTGTGGTAGGGATTGCCAGCTTGGAGGGACAGGAGTGAGGTGGGGGGGGTGGGGAACCCATCCCATTGTCTGATTGATGTGGGGCGGAAAACCAGGCCAGAAATTCTGAGAATGCATAAAACCTATCCATTTCTGTTTCCCAGCGCACTCAATCTGAAGGCCGAAGGTATGTTTCTGTGCAAATATGTTCTCCCACGTCTCTTAAAAAAAGAAAAAATGCATTCATAATGAGAGTAAAATTTATCAAACAAGTTCTTCAACAATCGTTTTGCGTAATCACTCACTTTTAAGATAATAAAAAAGGTTTGTCTGTTCAGACACATTGTTTATCACTCACTAGACATGACTTATCAATACTACAAACAGAGAAAGACAGATTTTTATTGAAAGTTTACAATTATTTAAACTAAAAGTAAGATTTTGAGGTTTTTTACAGCTATATGTGAGTGGAGCTATTTACCCTTTACTTGCAATATGTTGACAGACCCTTTTCTACCAGCCTCTGATTCAGTTCTCAGACAGTTTAATTGAATTGGAACAGCTTCAGAGTTAAGATCTGAGATGGAATGGAAACCATCTTAAATGAGATTACAGTGAGCAATGAGAGAAAGTGTGAAAGTGCCTCTGCAGACTCACGTGTGATGCTCTCCAACCTGCTCCAAAGATGAGACCAAAAAGCAGCAACGCAAGGTCAGACAAAAGCCTTTCAGACAGTTAAGAAGCTGTAGAACGATTCTGCTTCCTTGGAGTAAGAAAACTCACTATTTCATAATGAAACTAACAGAGGAGGATAGGAGTGCTTTAAAATTATAATTTTTGTAGGTCAAAACATTAAAAACTTAAAGCTTTTACTCAAACTGTAAATGTAAAAATAAAAATGGGGTACATAGAAAAGCAAAATTACAGTTATCTTTGGATAATTTGTCTGCTTTTTTACGTTGGTCTTTAGATCTGCAGCTGCCTAGACCATCAAACGTGTACTTTGACAAGAGTAATCTGTGCGCTTTGGCCTCAGTGAATCATTAAGTTTTAGGAGGAGCACCAACAATACGGTGAGTAATATTGATGCACTCTTCTTTTCAAAGCCGACAGTTATCCACTTAGCCTTACATTCTTCACACACAAGCCCCAGACCCCCTGTTCTGCCTCCACTCCTGCTCCACTTTCACACTCTAACAAACAGCCCTTCATCCCTCTTCTCACATTCAGAGGAGATCGCTGGCATGTCAAAGCGAAACCTGAGTGCTGCCAAAAAAGCTCACAAGTGTCACCATATTAGGAGCATGTAGCCGTGCCCCTCCCAAGTCCCACATTCCTGACACTTGTCCTTTTGTTCCACTCACCTGGGAGTCAAGAGAGTACCTGATCATTAGGATTTCCCATCATGACTGTAATAAATAAGTAAATAATAAAAAACCCTGCTGCAAGTCTGTTTGACATCCTCCTGTTAGCTGACTTGGCAGGTTTAAAGCCAAATCAGTGAAATTTCTCACCACAAACGACTTGTCTCCCCACAGTTAAACCAGTTGAAGGCTGTAATCATCTGCTGCTGTTTGAGTCATCTGAGACATCCATGCTTTAAAGAGGCCAGCTGTGTTTAATAGGAACAAGCAGGTTAACTTCGCGTGTCCAGAAATACTTTTATTCTCCGATTATTCATATTTTTTTTTGGCATTTTAATATAGAAGTGGTTTATGTAAACATGTTTTTTCTTTAAAGTAACAATGGTGATCACAAAATACAACTTTGTGGCAATATTCTTTTTTTTAAAAAACCAAAGTTTAGCAACTAAAAGTACTGAAATTTAAGCTAGGTGTAGCTTGTTTTAAGCTAACATCAGTCATTGTTATTACAGTGCCGACATACGTTATTTCTCTGTAAAAACATCGCGAACTATCAAGCTAAACATAAAAGATAAGAGTGAAGGGCTTCGTGTTACCCCACTCGAACAAAAGGGGGAGAAAAAACATACAAAGGGTATTAAAATCCATAAAAAGCAATTACATGAGTGTAATTGGGGTAACTGTCTGGTTTAACCGTCTGGCTACAGAGAAGCCACTTTTCAAATCCAACCGGAAAAGTCACCTCTTGTCCCAAACGTTTATCGCCCTCTGACTCTTTTGGACGTGTCCGTTCCAGTACATGGGTGATAACGTCCAGATTTTTTAACAGAAATCCATTGAAGTCCTCGCAGAACACGGCGGGGAAGGAAAGTCCGGTACGAGGAAACACAGCAACAAGTTTTCAATGCATCTGGAAACTGCAACCTGTTACCTTTTGTTAAGATGTTAACGCCCCGCCCACTGCCTCTAGATGGGATGCGATTGGCTACAGGGGGTGGGGCGAAAACTCATTTCTAGTATTTCTATTGGTAGAATCCTACGTCAATCACTTCGCTTAAGTGAATTGTTGAATATTGTTTTCAAAGGTGACAAGCAACAAGCAAAAAAAATAGATAGATAGATAGATAGATAGATAGATAGATAGATAGATAGATAGATAGATAGATAGATAGATAGATAGATAGATAGATAGATAGATAGATAGATAGATAGATAGATAGATAGATCTATTATTAACTATACGTGTTTTTCCCCCCAGCAAACCACACATTCCTATAATATCAGCTGTGACAGAAGAAAAAGCTGGTCTCATGCTCCACTTCGGCTGTTTTCCTGGTTCAGAAGCACCAGCATCCTTACCGAGTACTCCGCCCACGCAGCTCCTCCCAGAGCTCCGCTGAATCTGCGCGCACCAACTTCCCTCTCCACCGCATCACTTCGCTTGGTCGGCAGGCTGCACGCACCGTCTCACTCTTTGGGAATGGGATCATTACTGGATTCAAAGAAAAACTTCCGGTTCTTTCGATTCTTCACTCTGCAGAAGTTGCTCTTCAAGCTGCAGGGATAGTTGTTGCTGCAGGTGTGGGCTGACAGCGGCACAGACAGTCACCAACTTCAGGTCTTTCGAGGCGCAGGAGGGGGTCGTGGTTTCCAAGAGCTTTAAACTTTTAGGATTCCGCGCAGTTATTTTCTAACAGCTGGCTCTGCATAGTTGAATTGTTTTGGATAGAACTGCTTTCCAAAGTTACAGTAACCAACAAGTAACCAAATAACTGTGCGTAAAGTTGGTGGCATTAAGGTTTGTTGGACAAAATAGGCAAATAACTGTGCGTAAAGTTGGTGTTGAGGTTTGTTTGACTGAGCGACGATAAAATATTAGAATCTTACTTTTGTCAAGTAGTGTTCATTTAACCCCAGTCATGGCAAAATGGTTCAGGGATTTCCCCATAAACCTGAAAAACGGAAACGAAAGGGTCCGCTCGGCCTCTGAATCAGGTCCGCAAACTCGACCCAAACCCAATTTTTCTCGGGATAGTTTGAAAGGAAATCAGCGTAAAGATGGAGGAGTTGGGAGTTTGCTGACTGGGAGAAACAGGAAGAATTCGGCCACTGAGCTGGGGCGCAACAACAGTGGTTATGGTGGGACAGTTTGGGACAGCCTGACCAACGCAAAAGGTCGCAAAAACTCCAAGGTCGACCCTGGAGCCTCAGATGAGAACCGCCAGGTGAGGACTTCCAGCCTGGCGCAGGCGTACATCAGCAGGATGATTAAAGTGGACAAACAGGACAAGACGCCTAAAGTCAATGGGGGGACTGAACAGAAGCAGCCTGACAATGACAAAGGAAAGGCAGACATTAAAACTGCGGTAAGTTCGAAAAAACAGTCAGACTAAAACCTAATTCAAAGTGAGATGATAAAAAAAAATATTTGTTTCCCTGTTGATTTATGCTCAATGGTTTCCTTTATGTTTTCTCTCATCTCAGTTCATAACCCTTCATTGAGTTTCCATCTCAAAAGAACGCAGTGCAGTTTCACTTCATTGTTTCACATCAAACAGACAAACACAATACACTGACCTCTTTGCACAAGTATTTCCGTTTGTCCCTCCATTACTAGTCACTCAGTCATAAACACCACACACAGAATACACAAACACTGTACCAAATGTAAAAGCTGTAATAAGAAACTGGAGTCACCATTGTGCTTTTTTTTACCACCTTTTTTTTACAGCTGATAATACTGGAGGACTATGCAGATCCCTTTGATGCAGAGAAAACCAAGGAGCAGAGAGAGGCTGAACGAGCAGGAGTCAATGATGGGTACATGGAACCATATGATGCTCAGGTTATAATCACAGGTGAGGCTGAAATCATGATTTGTTTAGAAATTGTCAAAATAAGGTCAATCGTTGAGGCTTTCCAGAATTTCAGGCAACTTTGTAGCAAATTGGAAAAGGATTTTCTCTTTTAGATCCAACAATCCTTTGAAAACCTTTTTCAAAAGACAGTAAAATCAGGAATGGATGCAGAAAAATGTTATTCCAGTGCGTCGCCTTCACATTTCTTTATTCAATATCAGATTCTCTTATGAAATCACAATTTTTAAAGGGACCTGGAGCCAATCTGGACCCCCAGTCTCTCGACAAACTTCCCTCCTGGCAGGCGGTCACTATAGTAACAGTGTTGTGCAGGGACAAAGGGTGCAGCTTCCTCTTCCAGCATCCTGTCTCCTGCCTCTGTTTCCTTTGCCCCATTCTCTTGATAGGACATCAGCCTGAAAGCCCTTCCATCCCCCAGCCCCCCTATCCCATCACCCAACAGCACACGTATACCTAACACTTTATGGTCCCTTCTATGTGACAACAATCAACCCCCCCCCCCATAAAACCCAAAGGCTGCTCTTCACAATCCCCAGCTCCCCAACCACCAGACCTACCCAACCACTTCCCAGCCGTCAGGAAGTGGAGCGGTCAGTCAGCCAATCAGGAGCAGTGTTGACCTTTTCTTCCTGGAACTCCATTGTTTATGGACACAATAGTGCAGACACTACGGCTACCTGTTAGAGTGCAAAAAAACAGCGTAATACACATACAGCATCTCCTCTTGCCTCCACTCCTGGATCGTTTCCAAAAAAAACGTTTCACATCAAAAAAAGAATTCCTGAATTATTAAACTGTTCGTGGTTCTAGATTAGTGAAAAAGGTTCAAATGTTCCATGTTGATTTAAATGGGATCTACCTAATTAATAGTGAAAAAGTAAAAGAGTTGGCCTTTTATGTGTTTGTTTGTTTGTTCAGATTCACCTTTTTGTTCTTTAACTTCATTCATTCATTTGTAAATTCATTGGAGCACAAAGATTCAATGTTGTGAAAGAAAAAATCTCCAGGCTCTTCTTTCTTTATGTGTAGAGATTGAACACCAATTCATTTACTGCTCGGTTATCACCAGGTTGGTAACTGATGAACTCTGAATGTTAAGTGATGTGGGAAAAGAAAGTACATACATCCTATTGTCAGTTATTCTTTGTGTCAGTTGTTGCTAACAAATCACCTGCTGTGTTGTAGATGTCCGCCGCCGAGGCTCCAAAGATCTCCTGAAAGTGTGTGTACTGTTGGACAGAGGTCAGAAAGAGGTGAAGGGGGGAGAAGAGGGAACACAGTCACCTCCAAACATTTATGACACCCCCTATGAAGGAGGGCTGGAGGGCCACAGCGAGGGAGTGTGGATTCCTGTCACACGACCAGAGTCTGATGTCCGTCCGGCTGGGGAGTACGAGCTGCCATGGGAGTGGAGAAAGGAGGACATCGTCAGAGCATTGTCAGGTAGAGAAAATAAGGAGGGGACGATAGGAAGGATGGAGGGGTGGCGTGCGGAGGATGGGTGCCCAGAGTTTTGTATGTCCAGAGAGACCATACCACAACAATTTAATGTCTGCTTAAGAGAGCCAACGCAGCCATCTGAGTTCTACAGTGGCCCTGAAGTGAAAATCACTGAACCCAAAAACATATTAAAGATTATGACAATTAAAAAAGCTAAATAAATAATAAAAAAAACAACACTACCCTTTAGAAATAAAACAAAATTCCAGAAAACATGAAATGAAATAAAAATGAGACGTTTTAGAAAGCAAAAGTAATTTCCAGAAATCAAAATGAAATGTTAAAAAGTGAAACACAAAAAGTTGGGTACTGTGGGACATTGCTGATTGGATGATTGTCATTTCAAAATTGTCTTCAATGTCTGCGTACTTATAAAAGTTTTATGATTAGACTGGAGCATATCCTGTATCGCTTCATGACAAACAGATTTTAGTTGAATAGATGGACAAACGTCTTCATCCAATCAGGGATGTCCCATAGTAACCTACCTTTTTCAGTTTGATTTCTGGAAACTATTTTGTTTTCTGATAAGTGCCATTTTTATGTTGTTTAATTTTTGGAATTGTGTTTGTTTCTGTAATTTTGCTTTCATTTCTAAAATTGAATTTAGTCTCTGCTGTTTATAGTTTAAATGATCTTAATGATCTTAATTAATCTTAATTAAAGAGGGGCATTGTTCTTTTTCCTTCAGCTCAGTTTGAGACTGTAGATTGTTCCCTTGGTAAAGAGAATACTTCAACCTCCGGCCGTCAGCAGCAGCAAACCCTCAGGCAGAGGAACTGGACCAACAAGGCTCTCGTCTCCACCTCTTCATCAGCATCCTCTTCATTGTCCTTCCCATCCTCCCCAATTCTCAAACTCTCCCCGCTCACATCCTCGCCTCTTTCTTATCCCACTCACAAGCTCTCACAATCCTCACCGTCATCCAGCCCGACTAAACTCTCCCCTTCATCCCCATCTTCTCCCAACGCACCACTGGATGGGGAGATGGCAAAAGTGGACTCAAGCCTGCCTCTGGAAAAACAGAGGTATGAGAATGGAAGACATACTGTGTACCTGCTTTGATGAGATATTAGGACATAGAAGCATTGTATTTAAAAAGAACAGTGACTTGCAGATGCATGCAGGGGATGAATTAAACCCAATGTTGATTGTTGTTGTGATTAGCCCTTTTAGGAAACACTGCATTAAGAACAGACAGCAGGAACGACATGATGTCACAAACACATTTGCAGGAATGATCTGATCATAAATGTCTCTTTGAAAGCAAGATACTTTATTATGTACAGACATGGAACCCTGTGCATTATCTTCCTTGTGAAGGTGACAAACTGCATTCTTTATTGGAAGTTGTTACCTTTGTTTTCCTGATGTGGAGGGACTGTAAAGATTACACAGTGAAATATGTCATCTGTTACAGAAAGGGGTTCTGTAATTTCAGAAAAATGCTTTTCAGTTAAAAGACTAAAACCTGGGATTTTCCTTGGGGGATCTTACTCTCTTTTCTTTGTTTTGTTGTGTTGGCCCACATCCATCACCTCCACAGAGTAAAGAACAACTCTTATCTTTTTGATCTTGTCTTCTGACATAACATTGATCATAAAGCAGTCTATTCCATCTTTATTTTCATTAATAATTTACAGAAATAATTCAACCAAATTCCAATGTATCCTTTAGGAATGTATGACCCAGTGTAATATATATTCCTTCCCAGAGGCATAATGCAGAAGCTTTATCATCATGGCTTACCAAAAATAGATGCTGAACTCAGGGTCCAACAGAAAAGTCTTATTTTACTTGCAAACTTTACACATTCTCTTAGTTTTGAATAAACGTGGCCTTTCTTGTAATACTGTTCAGAGCCTGTTATCACGTGTTTCTTTTGTGTTGGACTTAAATGTCATTGCATTTTGTCCCTAAAGCTTCACAGACACATACAGAGAGGCCTTGTATTTGGTTCCTGCTCGTGGCTATTGTCAGCAACACCTCATGTGTGAAGAGTCTAAGAGCCACATATACTTTTGTTTGCTCACATTTTTCTAGTCCTTACCTGCAACAATATTACCTCACACTGTATTGTGCCTCTGAGTTGAACTTGCAATAAAACAGTGTTGGACTGTTTCCTTTTGGTCTGACTATGCCATCGTTTTCACAAGCAATTAACATGACATGTGACTTAACCCCACAAGTCACTCTTCTATAAGGTCCTGATCTAATCTCTCTTTGTTTTTTCATTCCCCCCCACCCTTCACCGGCCTCTCCAAGCTGGTACCATGGCAGCGTGAGCCGACAGCAGGCTGAGGCTCAGCTGCAGCGCTGCAGGGACGCCAGCTTCTTGGTGAGAGACAGCGAATCAGGAACCAGCAAATACTCCATCGCTCTGAAGTAAGTGCGGGCATGTGTGTAATGCATGCACAATGCTGATAATTATGCAGCATTAAATGTGAATTCTATTTTTTCTTGCACAAATGCAATTTTTGTTCTGTTTTGAGGTATTGCTAAGAGCTAGAATAGCTGATCCTTTTAGCAACTTCTTTAAAAGGGTTAGAGAAAGAACATTAGGACCTAAAGACATTTATAGAAAGTGTGCCAAGAACAGGTCCTCTTGGATAAAGTCTCAAATTCTGTCTTGCTATTGTGTGTCTGTGACTGTGTTCTTCATATGCCTGAGTGCACATTTGTTATGGTGTTTTTTCCACATCATTAACACAGTTGATACATGCACTGAACTCGCACAGACTCATTTAAGAAGGGTTCATGTTTCAGCAGCCCTGCATCTGTGCAGTATTTTCTAGAAACGGTATGTCTCTTTCTTTCTTTCTCTTTTATAGGACCAGTCAGAGTTGTGTCCACATCATTGTAGCGCAGACTAAAAGTAGCAAAGGCTTGGGCTACACACTGGACCAGAGCAGCTGTGTCTTCCCCAGCATTCCTGAGCTGGTCTGCCACTACTGCACACACAGACTGCCGTTCACAGGAGCACAGCACATGACCCTGCAGCATCCAGTACCCAGGTCACACTGAATATGCATGAAGTGCAGACACATGTGTCAGGCACAAAAATGCACAAAGACACACACAGGCTAAAATGTGCTAAAAAAAAACTCTGATAAACTTATCACTCAACTGCACACAGATCCAGAAGGTGTGCTTTGGACCAAATGGGTTGACAATATCTATTTCGTGTGCCCCCTAGTGGTCATTATTGGACACTATGGTAAATTAAAAAAACATTGGACTTGTGCTAAAAGAGGAGACAAAAACACATACTTTACCTGCAGCTGCATGTAGGCCTAGAAAGAAATAAAAACACATGCCTTGTTTTATCCCAAGATTTAATATTTGGTACAACAAAGAACAACAGTTGCTCATGTAATCAATAACAAAACACTTGATTAACTGTGACAATTGGAACAAGGGTAAAGCTAATAACTTATGATGAGCACAAAAGCATTGAAAGGTTGTCAGTTTGCAAACCAAAAAGGTTTTATCTGGAATCAATTGAAATTCAGGCTCATTTAGCAGCTGCTGTGTTGGTTTCGGAGACAGAATTGCATTGATCAGATTATTAGCACAAGTGCAATGGGAAGGTTCCCACAACTCTGTAGAATACAAGGCAGACAGTGACGTTAACTAGGCCTGCTTTAAATGTGAAGGCTTTGTTTTCGTAATATGAAATAAGAAAAATTGGAATGACAAAACTGATAAAAGGTTTTTTTTGGGGGGAAAAAAACTTCACAAATGGGTTCTTGCTTTTCCTTATTTTCCAACTGAGTGGAATGAAATGCAACTGAATGAATTCCAACATGTTGTTTTTTTTTTTTCCTCAGTTGTCGATATTTGATTTTTTCCTGACATGTTTTAATTTCCCACTGTTTAAAACGTTTTTTTTTTGTAATTCTGTCTTTTTTGTTTGCTGAGTTTTATAAAGGAAGTTGTTCCCCTATCCTTTATGAATGATTTGTTGGTTTATCTTTTTTTTTTCCCTTGAAGGTTTCTGCAAACAACAAAATCTTGTTTTATTGTGAAAAAACATATATTTCAAAGCATAAAAATGTACCTCTGTGAAAACAAGATGGAGAAAGATATAAAATAACTGTTGGATATTGTGAAAGTTTCTAGCTCAAAGTGGTGTGGGCTGTGTATCATTATTGTAAATCATTTATTCAATAAAGTTGAAATTGAAATAGACCAAAATGTATATTATTAAGCTGAAAGTCGCAAATATAAAAAAATAGCCAGAGAAGATGTAAAACCTAATTTGCAGCAGAAAAACTGCTGACCTGAGTATAAAATCAATTATACACACACACACATATGTAGTAAACAAAAACTGACAAACCTGAGTGCGCACACAATCAGACGTAAATAGTGTGTGCACAAATAGCTTTTTCTCACAAAGCCCCGAGGGGGATTTGCTTAAATCACCAACAAGTAGCCAAACTTAAAATATTAAGAAGCTTCATCTTCACGGTGTTGCAGGAATGCTCATGCTTTTGCTAATAAATGTCTCACCAGTAAACACCAGTGTGTTGCTTTGTTGGTCTGAGCATCTCTAACAGAGCATGTTCACGACTGTGTGTGCTAGCTCTCATGTCTCCAGCCATGTGTGAGAAGCCTGCGTGTGCACATGCTATCCTTGTCTATGTATGCGAGACAGAGAAAAAAGGAGTCAGAATTTCACTGTTCAGGGATTACCAGGTTGCCATGGTGATTAGTTAGAGTGAAGTAGGGCCATCTCTACAGGGAATGATGGGAGGGAGGAGAGACAGACTGCAGTATAAAAGAGCTATGAATAATCACAGCGATAGTAGCTATGTAGGTCCCACATGGAGGAGGCTGCCTGCTTTGTGAATGGACAGCTGCAACATGTGATGTCAGAGCGGCGTGTGAACATGTCGAGACAGAAATGCAGCTAACCTTTTTGGTGCTCACTTATAAATCACTCAAAGATTATGTCAACCAGCCTCTTCAAATCAAATGTTGATGCTGACCACAAATTCAATGTATCTACACAAGTTTTGACAGTATTTTAGCTGATTGGACTTCCAAAAGCTTCCTAACTTCCTTTTTTTCTTCTTTTGATAGAAAAAAGTGGTTGATCTGTTTGGATCTGTGGTGCTGCTGCTTAGATGTGTAGAGATCAGTGTTGACACCTCTGCTAAAGGTCACCTTTCAAACTTTACTTGAATCCCTCGGTGTGTGCACCCAGAGCAAGCTTTGCACCAGATTACAGCTCTGAGGGTTAATTTCCATCTGCAGCCCTGAACACTAAACAGTTAAATATGTGCCAAAGGTCGATTAAACAAGAAAAAAAGGCATTTGGATTAAAAAAGGAGTAACAATTTGTGATGTTATGGAGATCAATAGAACAGTACGGCGGATGGATGGATGGATGCGGATGGATGAATAGAAGGATGGCTGGATTGATGATGAGGAGGACCTGTTCCTGAAGAAACTGTCCCCACACACCACCGATTTCGCTGTTGCTGTGGACTCTTTGTAAATTTAGCCCCCACAAATTCCTAAATGTGATCTGACTGGACAGCCTATACGATTGTGCCCTTCCCGCTTTTTACCTCCACATGTAAGTGCCTTTAGGCAAGGCACAGAACCCAACATTGCTACCAGTGGCCTGGTTAGTTCTGGTGCCATTTGTGTATGAATGCGTGTTAGACTGTTTGACTGACATCACAGTCTATTGAGTCTATCGCAGCTAAAAATAGCCTCAACAACAACCAGTTGTGGGTTTTTTTTGTCTGTTTGAATACCAGCTAAAATATTTATCTGAAAATGGCAATTTATTTCTGGCAGGTTGAAAAGAAATCCTAATCTCTCCCATTTCCAGTTGACATTTGGCTTCACGCAGAATGAAAGAGAAACAATGAGCATAAAAGTTTACAAGATTTTCTTCATGACAAGTGACATCAACAGTGAGTCACCTCATTATCTCTTGTAATGTATTTGTCTTTGTCAATGAACGCGATCGTGACTGTGATCAGATGTTAAGTTGACCTGATGTGACAGGTCCACAGGAAGTAACTGCAGCCACTTAAAGACAGAATGACAGCAGGAAATGAAGGGACAGAGGAGAGAGGAGAGAGGGGGAGAGAAAGTGTTAGGTGAAGACAAGCACTCGTGGGGGTCCCAGCTTTTAAATAATTCAGTGCGAAAGTCACAGCACTCAATGCAGAGGAGGAGCAGTGTCAGGTCAGCGCATTCACTGCTGAGACGAAGGAAGGAGAAGGAAAGGAGAGGACTGTGAGCAAGGATAGCATGTTTAAAGGAAGAGGAGGCTGTGCAAGAGTGTGCATTTCTGCATAGGTGTATATGCTTAAGCGCCTACTGTGTGCTTGTTGCGCAGATGCACCCTTTCTTTGTGTCTGTGTCAGAGATGAAAATAGACAAACTGAGGGAAGCAGGTCGCTTCATCCTGGAGCTTTTCTTAGTCACCACGGCAACCACCTCCTCCCTCCATCCTGAACTCATGTTTAGTTTGTTTATCCCTCTCCCTCCTTTCCTCCCACGCTTTTGTCGATTCCCTCCTATTTCTGTCATGCACCCCTCTGAATGTCCTTCACAAATCACTCTCTGCGCTCCTTCTATCCACTGAAACTTGAATCTCTGCTCTAACTTGTCTGCCTGTCCTCAGCTGCCTGTTTTCTCCTTCTTCGTGTTGTCTTTAAGTCTGGCTTTACAACGCCCATAGATGGAGCAGAGGAAACGATTAAAATGGAAGACTATGGTCACATGATATTGACAGAGAAAAAAATAACAAGGAAAACAAAGCCCTCTTGTTGTCAGAAGATGAGAATTGTTGAGACTGTGCACTATGATGCAGACATTGGAGGGGAAGGTGCTGGCTATTACAGATACAGAAGGATGCGGCCACCTCTGCATAGCTACTCTAGAATTCAGACTGCCCTACTTTTGAATTTCTCACACATTTCCTAGAAAAAAATCACTCCGATACGATAAAATGACACCAAAGTAAATGATAAAATATACTTTCAGAAGTATTTGGCCTGGATGTTGAAGATAAAGCAGATGTCCTCAACCCGGACAAGGTTATGGAAGAGTCACCTCTGAGCAGCGTGCACGCCCAAAGACTACTTAATATTAGATGCTGATGATGAGTGACTGTGCGGGAAACACGCTGGCACTGCTCGCTGACGTGAAGCCTCTGAGGTGCATCCTCCCCTCTGTGCTCCTCCGCGCGTCCTCGCCTCTCGAGCGCGCAGCATCACTCAGCGCCCGCCGTTCAGCCACGACAGCAGCAGCAGCACCGCCACGTTCACCTGGCTCCGCGGAGGTGATCGCCTGTCCGCTCATCGGCGGAGGAAGAAAGAGTGGAGCCCTGACGTCATCATGCCAGGTAGCGGAGCAGGGCGGCGTGGATCGTGAGGTGGAGGAGCAGCACTGCGGGTGTGCGCGGAGTGGCCCTCTCCATTCCGGTGAACACCTTGCGCTCGGACGCACGTTGAACGATGGACGGCTGGCTGCCGCTGCTGGCTTTGCTCGCCATTGCGGGAGGTAAGTAGCCTGACTTGATCCATCTGCTGGCTCCATCGATGCACTCTCGGTCGCATAAACACCTCAGCGAGAGGAACATTCGCGCTTCTGGGAAATCCGGATCTATAAAGTGACCAGAGGGGTTGAGGGTTTGAAGGAAAGGAATGGGAAGGCAGACAGAGGTGGAAAAGGGACTTTTTCTCCTCTCTGCTGTGTCACCATCTTTTGTATAACAGCATCGACGGCATGATGAGGGGAAACAAAATCGCATTTTCCATTCCTACTCATGTGGCAAAGAGACCAGCATGCATTGGGCCTTAAAAGTCATATAAGAGAGATTTACTTAGAATTTCTTTTTTTATGCTTCTGAGTTTTTCATAAGGTAAAAACACACTTTATTGGACACAATGTTCTTAGTGAGCCTGTTTATTTTAAGGTTTTTAGGATCACTAACCTAAGTTTTTAATACCTCCCCATGAATAAAAGTTTTTCTCAATCTAAACTCCTTTAATTCCAGCTCTGATACTGACCATTAAAAGAAGCAGGAGATGCTGTTATCAGTCACCTCTCTCTGCATGGCTCCATCTCTCTCTTTCTCATTAACACTGAGGTCCTGCTTTGAGTAGGCAGGTTAATGAGAGGCATGTTGAGCTAAAACAACTTCTACATCCTGCCATTAGAGGACAAATGATGTGTCATTTGCGTTGGACAGACGTTGGGATGTTTTCAGTGTCGGCTGCTTGGCTCTTTGGATGTGTGTTTTGGCTCCGATGCCGTTTTGCTCTGATGGTTTGTCCGAACACATCTGCCGATTGGCTGAAAGCCAGCTGTCTTAACATTTTTCATCCAGTCTGTAGCATAGTAGCAGGGCACAGGCCTCTGAGCAAAATGACTGCTTGGCACTAAATGAGTGGCGGCACACATCTACTTTCTCACACACACCCACGCATGCACGACTGGCCATCTGCCTTGCACTGAATAACTGTTTGTCATCACCTAAAGTGACAGCATACCTCTACCTTCTGCATGCAAGTCAATTAAGAATTTTACACTAAGCAGTTTGTCCTACAGATATGCTGAGTATAGAAGACTCAAGTTGCACGCACTCCCTGTCATTTTCACCTCATAACTTTTCATTAAAACCCCTAAAAACTGTTTGTCAAAGCTGACACTAACTTCTCTAAAATAAAAATATTGACGATTAATGAAACAAATTGCAATTTATTTGAAAAAATGCAAAAGCTTAAAGCTACTTAAGAGTTTGATTTTTTTTAATTAAATTCGATCAGGACAGACCGAGCAGTAAGCCCTGCCTACAATTCATTTAGAAGATGTTTTGTCTCTTGATGAAAATCTGTTAAACATCTAATTATTTCAGCTGAGTTTGAGTTGAATTTAAAGTGTGTATTGAAGCCAAAGAGTCATAACAAACCGCGTTCTAATGATTTATTTCCCCCTCAAGGACAAAAACTCAGATTTGCATCCTTGGGTTGAAGAAACACACAACCCACTTAGCAATAATAATGCAAAATATGTCACACAATTGAGAATTACCCTTTAAAATAAAAGTAAAGTGAATGCAGAAGTGTTTAACGTGCCTCCAGACAAATTCCGTTCACATGGGCACATCATCAAAACGGCTCAGAGGATGTGCAAAAGGACGCTCGAGGACTTGCAGCACCTGCCTTAGATATTACTGAGGAGCAGCAAGACCTTCCTGTGGCGTTAAGGATGTCTTCTGTAATTTCCTGTGCAGACCATGCATAAATAAACAGCAGAGATGACCCGACACAGGTCAGAAGGTGGGAAAGTCTCATCCACCAAAGTTGCAAAGTTTGCTTAAAGTTGTTTTGCTTTTGTAATCCAGCATGACAGGTTTGTTTTTTCTTTGCTCTATGGAGCATTATAAGGCAGAAAGCTCAGCTTGGTCAGTTTTGGCTGCACTTTTCTGCTTCACTGTTCTCCCTCTGATCTGTGTTGCACTCAGACCTGCATATTTCAGCCAGTCCCCCTGTTGTGCTTCTCTTTTTGTCACTTTCCACCTTTATCTTGCTCGCTGCACCTCTCTTTTTTTTTTCCTGGACTGGCTGCCAAACCGGAGCAGTAATAGGATCAGATCTGCGGGTAGGGGCAGCATCTGTGATTAGAAATGCTTCTCAGCAGAGGCCTGCGACTGCATGTGAGAATCTGTGACTCCATGCATAAAGCTGTGCTCTCTCATGTGTGATTTGGATGTGTGTATGCGTGTGTGGCTGAATAGTTGGGTAAAGTTAGTGTGAGTGAATGTGCCCGCAGTTCTTGCACCACACTGCCCTTGAGATTAAGAAAGCAAAGGAAGAGCGCAGAGGTTTAATAAAAACTAAAGCAGAGGAGAGGAAAAGGCTTATAAGAGACATGAGTTTTCATTTTAACTGCGTATAAAAAAATATTTGTAAAAGGTGGTTTCGCATTGAGGCAATGCTGTGCTTTTGTTGCTGTGAAAAGGGCTCAATTCTTTTTTATCTTTGTCAGACTAAAACACATAAATTACACAAACAATTGATAAAACCAACAATTTTTATTTATTATGTGAAACTTCTAGATTTGTTAATAATGAAATGAGCCTCTTTTAATACAAAAACTAAATGGAAGTTCACATCAAAGATCAATAAACCTGTTTTCACCTTGTAATTTCAAAATAAAGGTATATGCATCACTGGAGAAAAACATTCAGTTTTATCAATGTAGCACAACTCCTAAACTTAAAAAATAAATATTCATAAATAATGAATGTATGAAAAAAAAAAAACCATCTCTGTGAAGGCCTGATGAAAGGTTTTGCTGAGATGTGTGGTGCCATGACAGTGAAACTTTAAAGCTGCCTTCCAGCCTGCAGAATGATGATGGTGCTGCAGGTGGGCTTTGTCGTGAGCTATTCTTAGAGCTCAGAGCAAACACATCAGTCAGCGAATAATGCTGCAGGCAAGTCAGTCAGAGAATCTACAAGTAAAAAAGAAAGTGAAGTCCCATGTGGGGAAAAAGTGGATTTCTTTTAAAAAAAGAAAACAAAGCTAACAGTTAAACAGATATCCTCTCCTCTTTACAGAAGATTCTGAAGTACACTTACACCTATGTTTTAGTGCTGCATAAAAAGTAATTGAGGCAAGCCATAAAAATATCCTATTGATTTGTTCTAGTGTTTTTTTTTCCAACATATATCTTCTGTTATGCCTGTTCTCTTAGCTCTAAGCCTAAAGCAGAAGATACACCAGGAAAAGTAGGACAAAAAGACACAGAAGGGGATTTTTTTCTAGTCATCCTAGAAAGCAAAATGTTTACTTTGCTTCCTTTGATAATTTAGCTGGTAACAACCGAAGTGACGGAAAGCTGTGACCTACCTGGATTATCACACACTTAACCAGGTCATAAGATACTGTTAATGAGAATAGCTCTTTTGACTACTTCAATGAGAAAATAATCAGAAACAAGGAAAGCTGTAAAACATTTTAGCTGCTGTTTTGTGCTGAAAATAGTGCAGCCTGTGAAGGCTGCACTTAGCTGTGGGGTTTTGTAATTCCAAAACACTTCCGCCATTAGCTGGATCTCTGTGGGACAGCTTTGTTTTTTGAGTGCTGTGATATTGCAGCGAGATGCTGAATCGATATTAATCTCTCGGCTCTATGGCTGCTGCAAAGCCAACTGGGTGTTGCCATTAGATCAATGGATCTCTCTGTTATTGATTTCAGGAAGATTTCAGCATAAAAGGTCTCAACTTTTGCCAAGAAGCATCTTTGGCAATCCACTGAAAGGAGCGTGAGAAGAAACCCCTTGTCCCTTTTCTCTTGTCTAAGCAAACTAGAGATCAGCCTGTAATAGTCTTAGTGAGGTAATTAACATTCATTTCTTGCTTTGCCCTCATGTTCTTTTCATTTGTCTTCACGGCTTCTCAGTTTTTTTTACTCGAGCACTGCAAACTACAAATAACAGCCGCTAGAGAAATGCACAAATGTTATATGCATATGGAAACAGGAATATTTATAATTAAGACCTAACTGTTCAGCATTCTAGTGTTTGTTTGCAGACAGGTGCAGCTGTGAAGCAGGTGAAAAGCAGTTTTAGTGTCTGTTCAGGTGTTCTGTCCCTGACGATGTGTCTGCACACGCACGTGCACGCGACCTCTGTAGCTCCGGGGTCCAATGGGGAGCCTAGCTGAAAAAATTCATTGTGTCACATTATGTTTGCAATATTTGCACTTGAAAACAAGCAGGAATACAATTCGAGTCATGAGCAGCATTGTAGCTGTTTGTGTCGGCTTTAGCATCAGGGCTGAAACGACGAGGATCTGCAGTCTTAGAGACTTTTTCAAGTGCAGAAGATGAGTTAACATTCAGAGGATCAGGTGTGTGTACGTGCAGTTTTGTGCTTTAGCCTAGAAAATGGTGGAAATTCGGATTTAAAAAACACCCAGTTTAATGTATTTTAAAATTTAAGAAACAAAATGAGATTTTTAAGTCTTGATTTAAACTCCACACTTTTCAGTTTTTTTATATATTTATTTTCTCTAGAATAGCGGATATCAGTTATTTAAGAGACATTTCAGATTTGTTTTCAGACCAAAAACCCCACTTGTAAAAAATAACAATAAGAAAAAAACAGTATTTTTCACTTTTAGATAAGTTGTTCTCAAAAAAAAACTGCTAAAACAGTGTTTAATGCCACTGGAAACCTGTTAGTAATGCTGTTGCAGATTTTTATCTGCACACATTCAGACGTAAATATTGGTTCAGAATATATTTATATAAAGAAGAACAATAATAAGAGTGGAATTTTTTGCTAGTTTTTATGTTTAATAATGTTTTAATTCCAGTGGAGAATTCTCTAAAGATCACCTTTTTTTTCAGTTATTAAAGTTCTTTTTATTCAGCTCAATTTTTTTAAAGGCATAGCATTAGAATGATTGATTTTTCACTTGTAAGGATATTTTAGTGAAGGATGAGGTCAGTTTTACAGTTACAGAATGTTGCATTTATAACTTTCGGTCATTACAATGCAATATTCTTTTGAGATGTTAAACTGAAATATCATAAATGGGACATATTCCCTTTAAATGCTTTTAAAATAATGAATAAGCGTCAGCGTTTGACTGATTACTTGCCGTCTGGAGCACTAAAATACCTCCTGCAAGAAAATGATGCGGCTGAAACATGGACATCTTCGGATTCATCATTGTTTAAGTGAGCTGTATTTGCCTCCCGTCTCATTCGACAGAGTTATTGCCTTGTGCGTCCGGGAATAATATACATTACTCATATGCTTCAGATACAGACCGTAATGGTTATTTCCCTCATGAATATGTGGACACATAAAGGCCATATGAAAAAGCTATCCCGTGCTCCTGCACAATAAGTAACCTGAGTGCTGCACGCGTGTGCTGACAGGATGTGGATCAAAGATGCTCAAGCGAGGGAAGTGGCAATAAAGTGACAACTGTAGATGTCACTGGCAGAGAGATGGAGATACACAGAGAAAAGGAAGTGAGGAGACCCATTCTGGAGCAGACCCAAGTGATAACAATAAGACAAAGAAGATGTGATGGTGTAGAAAGAGTGTAAAAGTAAAAAGGGCGAGAGCTGGGAAACTGTGCATTGAGTTACTGGGAATAAAGTTTTCATCGATCAGCCGACAGAGGCCATCATTCCTGCTCAGTGAACACAACAGCCCCACAGGGCAAGTGGGAGGGCCAGAGGAAGCTGAGGAAAAGAGTGGGATGAAGAGAGATGACAGTCAGAGATGGGTTCTTTTTCCAAAGTGCAGTGAAACGGTAAAAAAACAACATTTTTTTGTATTTGCCTGCATGCATCTGTCCTGACTTTGTGTGGCTCAAAAAGTTATTTCATTTGACAACATATATATAAAGTTGCTCTGGGGCCATGTTTATATGAATCGGAATCACATTCTTCTTTGTTTCTTTTGTTATTGTTGTCATTTTCATCCACCTATTTTCAAAATCTTTACACAAGTAACACAAAAACTTTGCCTAAATTCTACTGACATCCAAAAAAACAATCACAAATCACAATTCTGAGCTTTGTGTCGATGATGAAAATAGATTTGCATCTGTGTGAAATTTATCACAGTTAGTTGTTTGAAATTTCCATTTCAGGTCATCAAAGTTGGCTGAGATGATTCTAGTTTTTTTTTTTTTATCCTAATTTGAAAAATGTCTGTGTGTCATTTTAGGGATTTCTTTTTAAGGTCTTCAATAGAATTAGTTGTTTCTCTTTTTTATTAGATAAAAGGGCGTTTACAATCTATGTTTATGGACTAAAAAATAAAAAATATATATAAAATGTGTTTATTTTAGTATCTTTTGCAGAAAAATACACAAAAATTGGTGAGTTTAGACTGTAAGCTACATAAAGGCAAAAGCATAAAATAGATTGTCATTTATGATCATTTTCTTTGACTCAGAAGGCGTGCACAACACAGCAACTAATTTTGCTGTTATCTGTGTGTGGAATAAGTCCACACCAAGGGTGGATGGTGTCCTCCTCTAAAGGAAGCAGCTGGAAAAACCTCCCTTTGTGGTCGAAGTGTTGTTTTTCCCTCTTTTGCTAACTTTATTGGTCTATGGTCATCAGCACATTAACTGCTGCTGTTTGAATGCATTAGACTAAAAACGCAACGCTGCATTCACACCTTTTTGTGATTCATCTAACCAGTTGGAGTAGATTGACTATGTCGAGGAAGGACTTGAAATTTGAACTGAATGCCAACAATAACTCAAAAATTATTCAAGAAAAAAGCAGAAAAAAACCCAACAACTCTCTTTTAATCTTTCCAGAAAAACAACCTCTACTCTGATCATATTTCTACAAAAAATTTTTGCTGTATTTTAGCAGGTTCAGAAACATTGGCCTGTGTTTATCTTTAAGGAGGAGAACCAGGAGAGGGAGCGTGCGGCCTCACCTCCTGTTTGTTTGGGCTGTGAAAGCTCTGCTTAGACCTGACCGCTCACCGATCTGAACACAGGCTGCTGCAGACAGACGGAGGGCCAGCCAGTCAGGAAGAAAGGAGAGCAGGGCAATGTGGAAAAATCGGAGATGGAGTAAAAATAAAATGCCTCCACAGAGTGGCAGTTGAGGAGAAATGAAGCAGCAAGGCAGAACAGATAGAGCGCCAGCATCAGGAGAGCCATAGGGACAGAGAGGAGGAGATGGAGGCATTTAGACTGGTTGACTCATTCTTACAGTGTCAGATCTTGTAACAAATCTGTATCGAGCTGGGCTGACATGCTCCAGCCGGCAGTGATGAGTAATGCCACAGTTAAA
The DNA here is from genome assembly GCA_014656515.1 of Oryzias celebensis. Classification (NCBI taxonomy): domain Eukaryota; kingdom Metazoa; phylum Chordata; class Actinopteri; order Beloniformes; family Adrianichthyidae; genus Oryzias; species Oryzias celebensis. The sequence continues at coordinate 12,822,932 of BNCR01000015.1, read as the reverse complement.
GGTTTGCGTTCTTAATGCACCCGGACAGCCACGAAGCCCTGAATGTTGGCTGAGAGGGAAAAAGGCCAAACAGAGACACTTCACACCATCACTGTCTCTGCGCTCTGGATGTTTGCAGCTTATTTCCAGTAAGCTTTTTTTTTTTAAAGAACGCCAGGAGAAACATGGACGTCTGCAGCTTTCTGCGTGACCGAGGCGCATGAGGGTGACAGTGTGCTGTTGTTGCAGGCAGCCTTGGGGCGGACACAGAGGAGCGGTTGGTGGAACATCTTCTCAACCCGGCTCACTACAACAAACTGATCCGTCCTGCCACTAATGGTTCGGAGCTGGTTACTGTGCAACTGATGGTGTCACTGGCTCAGCTCATCAGTGTGGTGAGTGTCTACAACATCTGAAGAAAGATTTAAACTTTTAACCCCTATTGATGCAAATATGAATGAAACCACGTCACGCTCCAAAATTACCTTAATTTGAAAGCAAAAACATACGTGAAATTTTCCTAAGATCCTCCAATCAGAGGTCGACCACTCTACCTCAGCTCCACAGTCTCTTCAGATGATTAGAAATGAACGCTATAATGATACATACATATACATAAACATACATGCTTTCACACATACTTTTATTCTGTGGATTTCAAACTGTTTTGCTCAAAAGTTTATATAAACTATTTGTTTTTCATTTGAAATCACTCATGATCCTTATTTCATACGGCATGTTACAGCTGTCCCAGACTGAGGGGTCATTTGTAACATTTTAATTGATGTGTTTGAGCTCAAACCCTGTATTTTATATTTGTGTTCAAGAGCTCTGTGTCATTTATTAGCAGACATGTGAAACTAGTTTGTATCGAAGTTTAAATACACTGGGTAAAGTGAGCTTTAAGTTAGAGACAGAAATATATATTTTTTACAATTGTTCCCAATCTCCCCTACTGTAATTGTTTTAGAACTCCAAAGCATAAATAAATCCAAACTAAAAAATAGAAATAAAATAAAATAATTATAATGAAATCAAGCGAAACAAAGGCAATAATCCACATAAACCCATAAACAATTCAAGACTTTCATCATGGTCTTATTATTTATTTTTTGTAGGGATTTACACAAAAGCATAGGCTCATTTTTAAAATATGAACATTTGTTTTTTTTTTTTTACTTCAGAAAACAACATTTATTAATAAGAAATGTACTTAAAATAAAACAATTGTTAAAAACAAACTGAATATGGTTTTCTTTCTTGATACAAAAAAAAGAATGTTAGAATATGCAAATGTTGGGATTTTACTTTTGTTGAAAACCTTTTACATAAATCATTCCAGAACACGAATCAGGAAACAGGTGCTTCTGAGTTTTATATTCTGTTTTTCCCCCTGTAAGTTATTAAGTTTTTATTAAGTTAAGTAATTAGTTTACCTATAAGTTATTATTATACTATTGAATACTATATCATACAATATTCTATTATAACGCTTTAAGACCCCTAAATCTAAACTATAAAATAAATATGTATTCATATAATTTTTGCATTGTTTATTAAAATTGAAACCTAAAACCTCAAAGACAAAGGGCTAATACTGCAGGGTGGCTCTTTTATCTCTCTAATGTAGCTCTTTGGCTTAAAAAAAAAAAAAAAACTGTACAGAATTAATAGTTTTTTTCTTTTAGTTTAATTTGTTTTGTCGTTTATGTTTTTTAACGTGTCAGGTAACTAAGCAAAATTATGGTAATGGTTCATCTACTGTCCATCCATACAATAATAATGTTAGCGAGTACCATGTTTCATTTGGCTTCCTCCATTTTTAATATAAGTGCATTTGTTGCAGCAGGAGGATGTGTTTTATTTTGAAATGAACTTGGATGCTGACAAAAGTGAAGGAAGTCAAAGCTGCCCTTTTCAGAAAAATATATATTGTTCAAATATTGCTACATTGCTACATGTTATAAATTAATGGCTTAAAAATAAATCAAGTGCATTTTTGTAAACATTAAAGTGGGACTTTCCAGCTCTCACTGGGTTTTGGTCAATAAGAAACTGGCCTAAATGGCTGTTTTAGCGTTAGAGGCTGAAGACCCCTGAACTAGACAAACTTATACTAATGAAGATTTTCTGATGTTTTGTTTTTTTTTTATCTTTCAGCATGAAAGGGAGCAGGTGATGACCACCAACGTCTGGTTAACCCAGGTGAGACTGCATGCAATCCAGTCACTAAGTCTTTTAGAAACAAAAAAAGAGAGAAATAATACACAAAGAAACCACAGAAAACGTCAACGTTTGACCGGGATATATTTTCTATTGAACTTTGGTGTGGTCTCAGTTTGGTCAGAGTGAAGCAGAACCAAAACTGAGGAGCTTGGATGGACTCATAGGTTGTGTACAGGTTGCATAATCTGATTCCATAGTGTCATCATGCTAGTTGAGCAGGATTCATGACGTGTTGTCCTGGGCTAAGATGCAGCTCTGTTCTCCTTGTGTTTCACTGGTTCAGTGGGTCAAAATTCAGAATGTTGTCTCTTTAAACATGGAGGTGTCTGCACTGACCTAATATATGAAAAAAAAACTCAAAAAGAAATCTTTGGAGAAGAGTTCACCCAGATGTCCAAATGATGACAAAAGCATGATTCACAATCCGCAGGAGAACGCAGGATTTTGCAGGCGATACTGTGACCTAAGCAGCATTTTTATCACTCTGTAATGTCACAGCTGCATCCTTGTGTCTCCCCAACCAGGGCTTGTTCTGGGAACATTTACGCAGAAACAGTTTTTTCGTCTTCCCTGTTTTCAATATTTGAGTTAAATAATGTCTCACATATGTAAGTGTGATTATTGAAATTCTGAAATTCATCCTTAAAATAAGTACAACACAGCTGCAAAAAAAAGGACTAAATTTATGAACTCTACGAGAGAGTAACATATACCTTAAGCTTCTGCCGCTTAATTGATACTGAGAATAACAAGAAACATTTGAAAAAAGCCCACCAATGGACGATTATCAAATCTTTTTTCATGGTAAATTCCATGGAGGTGCTCGGTGAATGCTTATGCAATTATACCATGAAGTCGAGGCTCAGACGCATATAATAATAAGAGTTCACTGGAAGGTGCAATCCACTTCTAATTCTTAAATATAGAAAGACCTGCAGCACAAATGAAAAATCTTTGGGAAGTATTTTAAAAATAGACTGACCGTCTGCATTAAAATGTAGGAAACAACACAAAGAAAATAGGAAATTAATCAACATCCTCATCATGTGTTATATATACTGTGCAAAATAATAGCTTAAAAAAAAACAATGATTCAATGATTAACACGTCTTCATTTTTCTTGTCCAGCTGCCTTCTGGCTATAAACTGTGCAGCTGCATAGCTCTGATATTTCTCGCCATTTTCGTTGCATCACTAATGTTAGCTTGAGCTTGTGAGGTGCTGTTTGGTAGTGGGGCAGGGTATAAAAAAAGGGATGCTGGGAAATTAGCCAGGCTAATTTCTGCACCAACAGTCCCGCCCAAAACCCAAAATCAAATTTTTAATGAGAAAATATGTTTAAAATGGATTTGATTTTAGCTAAAAACTACAAAATCCTCATTAAAAGACCACTGGGAACCATTTTACAATAGAAAAAAACTATATCATTGGAGTGGGACTTTATACTGGTCCAGTATAGATATATAGAATAACTATATATAATATATAACTATACATAGTAGATACAGAACTAGATATAGTAGAATAACTGATCCATTCCTGAATCATATTTGAAAAAAAATATATATAAAAAGAGCGACTAAAAGTTTGTTTGGAAAAAAAGTTTAAAATAAAAGTAGATGTTCACTGTGGATCTAAATATCAAAAAAGCAGAAAAAACCTGCTGTTTTTGCGTCATGTGGCTGACATGAACTTGGCTTGAATTGCTCCTCTGATGCTTTACTTTCTCTTTACATTTGCTTGTGTTCGAGAAAGTAAGGATTTATAGCATTTGATGGATGGTGATCAAAGCTCGGTGGAGCGCTCCCCTGCAGACCGCAGGGAAACCAAGGACAACTATTCTAAGACAAGACAAACTGTAATGAGCACAATGCATCACAGTTATGGTCGACACCCTGACACAACTGTTTCACTTCAATCCACACAGCAGAGCTTCAGAGCAGCCATGCTAACAACTGACCTGTAACACAGAGAACATGACAACGATGGCCTTTTACACAAGGTTAGATCAGGACTGTGAACACCATTGTTAACATGGTGGTTAGTGTGTGGCAGGGTATGCTGGACTTCAGAGTCATCACTAAGATGACTGTTTCTGTCTCTGCCTTGGAGTTAAACTGTAATGAAAGCACAGAAGGGACAGGATTGTCCTCGGGCTCATGCACATTTTGATGTATCACATTAGCCACTGACTTATTCACAGGCAAAAAGATAGACAGACAGAGCCTCTCCTCTCTGCTTCTCAGACGGCCTCTTCTTCTAGGTGTGTGATTGGCAGATCGCTGTCTGAACGCTGTCTTTCTGTCGGTCCTCAGGAGTGGCAGGACTATCGGCTGACTTGGGTTCCTGAGGAGTTTGATGGAATGCTGAAGGTCAGGCTGCCCTCAAAACACATCTGGTTGCCTGACGTGGTTCTTTACAACAAGTAAGTCAGCCCACTAACTTGGTTCCAGAAAGCTGAGCAGAGGTTTTTGAGAATTTTTTTCAACAAGAGGTTCAATAACAGCAATGAAAGCATGAAACGAAAGAATCTCTGTTGTGACTTGTATTTTATGAAAAGTGTGGTCAAATGTTACTCTTTGTTCCAGGATTAATGAAAATACTAAAGATCCGTAGATGTGCTTAAAGAGATTTCATTTATAATTATTAAAAAAGCAAACAAATGATCTTTTCTTTCTGAGTTAAAGTCCCACTCTGATCATTTTTTGATCTATTTTCTTTTGATCATGATTATGCAGTTTTAGCCAATATTAAAAAAACAAAAAACTGTCATGTCTAGGAAAAAGTTTGTGCAGCACAACAGGAAGTCCTCAGTAAATCACCTCTGAGTTGTGGGCGGGATTTTTGGCGTCGAAGTAAGCCTCTGCTAATATCCCATCATCCCTTTGTCTACACTCTCTCCCGCTGGCTTACAGCCCCTCACAACACCACGCTAAGCGGAGTGACAAAAATGGCGAGCAATATCAGAGCCATCAGTTTTAGTTGTTTCGTCACAATGGAGAGCTTTTTTTTATTAATTCATTCATTTTCTAAATCATTTTATCCCTTTTGGGGTCACAGGGCTGCTGGAGCCTAACCCGCCTACTCATGGGTGAGAGCTTTTTTAAACTGCATTATTTAATCTGCTCTTGATTTACAAAGAATTAAATAAATAAATACTGAAAAACTGTTTTATTCCTAATGTTCTCAATATTTGTCTACACCGTGAGAAAATGCTACAAGAACATGTTAAAAACACCAAAATACACATTGGAGTGGACCTTTAAGGAACACTGAACTTGAGAAGCAAATGGTTAGATTATTGTCTCATAAGGGAACATCATTACCCATGATGCATTTGATTTACATATTGTTGTTTGTTTTTACCACAAAAAAACACAGCAGAGTGTATAATGTCTTTGAGTTTCACTGAAGTTGCGTTCATTCTCAATGGAGTTTTGTCTCATCTTTCATCGCCTTTTCACAGCCAAGCTGAATTAGCTATTTTGGTGTTTTATTACCTTAAGAGTCAAGAAAGTATTTTATTTGAAACAAACAACGAAAATTGCTAAACAGCTTTTTATAGCTCTGACCTCAAAGAAACATCTAGTCAGTTTACTGATGCTACAAGATAATAGCTCCAATAAATCGAACTGATCAGATGTATGTAGAAGATCGATGTTCTTGTGTAAGTGGATTGGAAAGTTACAGGATGCTATTCAGCTCATCAGAGTACAGTGATCTTCTTGGCCTTCTCTTCTTTCCCTGCTTCTCTCCTCAATGTGGGGAAGCTTAAAAGATCACAACCCACCTGACTGTGGATAAAATGATCCTAATCCTACAGTTTTCAGCTCGGATTCATCCCTCTCAGTAACTGTCAGTCACCTGAACGGGAGGATTAGCTCAGATCAGTGACAGAAATGCAGTTTTAAAAATCTGATTATTCGATAGTTACATTTGAAGGATGTTTCCTAAAAAGCTCTAAAGGGGGATCAGACAGATTAATCTAATGGATGTGTTGGATATTTCTGGATTAGTAGAAGTATTGATATTTCTTTTGCCAAAATCTTTAACAAAGTAGGAATGTAATCTATACAGCTTGAGCTGTAGATTTCTGAGTTTCCACTTTTCTGTTTCCTAGTTTACAAAATATTATATCTGAGCTACATAAATATAGCAGTAATTCACCTCAGCAACAGTCCTCTTGTTCCAGACATTTTAAAAAGTTTTGGTTAATCGACTGACGTGGGAAGAAGTTCGGTTTGTGACAACCAACCAGTTGAACCTTTTGTGAATGAAAAATTAGTTAGTTTTTCCTTCTTGTCTGTGATGTTCTCTCAATCTTCATCTCTTTCAGTGCTGATGGGGTGTACGAGGTGTCATTCTACTCCAATGCAGTGGTGTCCTATGATGGCAGCATCTTCTGGTTGCCCCCCGCCATCTATAAGTCCGCTTGCAAGATCGAGGTCAAGCATTTTCCCTTTGACCAACAGAACTGCACGCTGCGATTTCGGTCCTGGACGTACGACCGCACCGAGATCGATCTGGTGCTTCGCGCAGACGTGGCCAGCATGGATGACTTCACGCCTAGTGGGGAGTGGGACATCATTGCCCTGCCAGGCAGAAGAAATGAAAACCCAGCAGACCCAGCCTACGTGGACATCACATATGACTTCATCATCCGCAGGAAACCCCTTTTTTATACCATCAATCTCATCATCCCGTGTGTGCTCATCACCTCTCTGGCCATCCTGGTCTTCTACCTGCCCTCAGACTGTGGAGAGAAGATGACTTTGTGCATCTCAGTACTGCTGGCTCTCACTGTGTTCCTGCTGCTGATCTCCAAGATCGTTCCACCTACTTCCCTGGATGTTCCTCTAGTGGGGAAGTACCTGATGTTCACCATGGTTCTTGTTACCTTCTCTATCGTCACCAGTGTGTGTGTCCTCAATGTGCACCACCGCTCACCTACTACGCACACCATGCCCCCTTGGGTCAAACTGGTGTTCCTCAACAAGCTCCCAGCTATGCTGTTCATGCGCCAGCCGAGGAACAGCTGCGAGCGCCAGCGGTTACGTCAAAGAAGAAGGACGCAGGAGCAGAGAGAGGGCGGCATGATGGGAGTCGGTGTGGGGGGTGCTGGCGGGAATGGAGGGGGAACTTCCACAGCAGTGTTTGGCAAGGACGACAGTGACCCTTGCACGTGCTACGTGAACCGAGCATCAGTTAAGCAATTTGGAGGGGATCTTGGGAGTGCAGGAGGTGGGTCAATGGATGGTTTGAACAGGGTAAGGGAAGGCCGGGAGGGGGGCGCAGGAATCCTGCCCCGAGGAAAGCAAGCAGCAGGTGGTCCTGCTTTGACTCAAGCCCTGCTGGCTCAAGCCTGTCCAGGCTTTGAGGAAGCAGTGGAAGGAGTACGCTTCATCGCCAACCATATGAAGAGTGAGGACGATGATCAAAGCGTAAGTATCATCATTTAAAACATTTTAAAAATCACAATAAAGTCATAAAAACAAGGGATGTGAGACATTAAAGCAAACACTAAAGCTACTAAAAACGAAATGTTTGTTCTATTAAACTATATGTTTCATTATTTTAGTAGTTCCATGAACACTGAAAATGGCCAACTGTAAAGAGGAGCAACTCCCTCCAACTGATATAAAAACGAAGACACTTCCAGGAGAGGCAGATAAACATGAAAAACCAAGTTAGACAAAACTCTGATGAAAATCATGTTTTTGGTGTTTTTAACAAGTTCTTGTGGCTGTTGTTCTGATGATGGAGGACATATAAAAAGAAAAGTAGGCTTAAAATTGCATTTCTGACAATAGTTTATTCAAATTGTTGTGAATCAGGAGCAGACGAAAAATTGCAGTTTGAAAATAATTGTATTAGTGACACAGAAAATATGCCACCTGCTCCGCTCCATTCTGTTACATTCACTTGTAGACAAATAGATTCATGCAAATAGATTCTTTTTCCTCGATGGAGCTGGTATCTGGCTCAAAACTGTACGGCTGGATAGCTCCAATATTGCTCGCCATTTTTTTTGCAATTAAAATTTTGGGTTGGAGGTGTGAGGGACTGTAAGCTGGTTAAGCGGATGAATGATGGGAAGGGAGATTACTCCAAAACAAAAGTCCCGCCCACAACTCAGAAGTGAATTTATGAAGTCCTGCCGCTGTGCAGAAACTATGTCCTAGAAAACGATGCAGGTTTTTTTTATTTTGACTAAAAACTGTATCATCAAAATTTAAAAACCACTGGGATTTAACAATAGGTCAAAAGAGGATCAGAGTGGGACAAAAAAAACAACTTCTGAAAGAGGAAAAGTGCTTAGCCTATTCTTTGAAAAAAGGTCCTCAACAATCTTAGCGAATAGCAGCATACCTAAAATAATCAGCTGGTTCTTCAAAAAAGGAGTTTGATAGTAAAAGGTTCTGGTTCCGCTTCTAGTTTAGAAAATTCCTAGAACAATCCTGCAGGCTGTTACTTTGCAAACAAATAAATCTTTCAAATATGATGATGCTTGTCTATTTAAAGCTTAAGTTGATTAATTAAGATTAATTGATATGTTTGCGATTTTAACAGTTAATACATAGACAAAGGCAGAAAATTAATTTAATAAGTCATTTTAAGTCACCTCTTTGTCAAAAATTACATCAGGGTTCTTGAATTATGACAGAGGACCACATTTTAATTTAATGTAGTGTAATTACATTGTTACTAGTGCTTTTTTAAAGTGATCCAATGTTAGTCATGTTGTTGTAGGTCAATAATAAAGTCTAATAAATAAAAAAAGTATTTTTATTAAAGGCTACTTGAACATTATCTTGGGGGGTTAGGAGAAAAGCTAATTCACAGAGAAGCTATTTTTGCATCTACAATCTCTTAAATTGCAAACATATACTCTAAAAAACTTAAAACTAACAATTCAAATCTAATATGTTAGAATGTAGTTGATTACATTGTTGAACACGTGACTGCAGTAATTCTGTTACCATTGCAGCATTTATCTAGCATACAAACCTACTCAATGTATGGAGGTCCAGAAGAGACAATATGATAAAAATACATATGCCATTAATTCATAGTGTCAATAATGATTTAAAACTGGCATTTGACAAATAAAATTAAAAATCAATTAATAAATATTTAAATATATGTCCTTAAAATATTAAAATTGCCATTAAAAAGTAAATTGAAGCATTTAATGAGATATTTACCTGTGTTTTAGTCAGTATGGGCTAGAAGAGACTAATCGAAATGAATACATTTAAAAGAAAATTATTATATAGTTACATTGTTAATTATTTAAAATTGTAAATAAATAATTAAGTGTCATTAAATGTGTCAATAGTTCATTCAATTTTCATTTTAAATGATTTAAATGTGGTTTTAATGTGTTTTGTGGTCCCGTTTGCAGCATTTTAATTCGTTATCTGTCAAAGTGCCCCATCAAACTCATCAAACTCAGAGGGCGGGCCTAACTCAGATCATCTGTACTCCATTGCTCTTGCGTGGTTTGAATCTCATCATGGCGGAGGACTGCTGACATCACGAAACTCAGGAATTCATTAGTTTTTAAGGTTATGTCTGGAATCTCAAACACATATACACGCTGTAAACATTGTTTTGGTGAAACACAGAACTTTTGTGACGGTCACTCAGTCAAATTTCTTTCTCTGTCCACGTCTGCAGCTTCGCCGCTGCCTACTTCCTCATGGAGGTTCAGTGCTTGTCCGGCCCTGAAGCAGGACTTGCCAATTACCCCTGGCTGCAGTGTGCAGTGTGTGTTTTTTGGGGGAAACTGGGTGTCTCCTTCAGAAATCTGCCTGCTTGCCCCAGAGAGCCGGGCGTAAAGCTGAGTGACCCATGCATCCCTCACGGCAGAATCCTCCTTCCCATGTGAAGAGCAGAGCAGTCTGCGCAAGCTCCTTCCACACCCAGGGAGCGAAGCGGAGCGTGGCTCCTCAACACACAGTTTCTCCCCGAAAAACACACTTTGCACACTGCAGCCAGGGGTAATTGGTGAGTCCTGCTTCAGGGCCAGGCAAAACCTTAATAACTTTAATAAATTCCTGAGTTTCATTAGATGAGGAGTCCTACTTTCACATTCTGTCAACGTTGCTGAAAAAGATCAAAAACGTTTGCCATGATAAGGTTTAGACCAGGCCAGAGAAATGGAGTGGAGACAGTGGGACAGTTTGACAGATAACGTAATGAAATGCTGCAAACCGGATCATGAAATATTTTCAGTAAATCATGAATTGTGTAATTAAATCAGAAAATAAATATTTCTTAACTCATGTATAATTGAATTTCAATGAAATATTGAAACTTTTATTTATTTGTCTCCATTTTTGAATAATTACGCATTTATTTAACATTTTCATATTAAATATATATATTTTTATAAGTTTCTTCAATCCCCAATGGGATCATAAAACAATTAAATATGTCATTAAATGTTTAAATGTATCTTTTAATGGAAATGTTACTATTTTAATGCCACATATTTTTTAAAATTTATTTTTTATTTCCAGTAATATTTATTTGATGCCAATTTTGAAAAATAATGACACATTTTTAAAATAATTTCATTTTAAATATATTTATTTCAATTTGCCTCTTCCATCCCAAACCCAACAATTAAATAATCAAATATGCTATGAAATAATTGAAAGTGTTTTTAACTGCAATTTTAACATTTTAATGATACATATATTCAAACATGTATTTATTGCTTTCCAATTTTATTTATTTATTTAATGCCAATTTTTTATAACGACACTTTTATTTAACAATTCAATGGTGTATATATATTTATTTCATAGTGTCTCTTCTGGACCTCCATACCAATGCAGCTGCAGTTCTTTTTCTCTTTGAACAAAGCTCTTTTTCTGATAAATCATCCATCTACCTTGAGGCAACCATGTGATATATTGATTTACTAGCAGGTGTAATAAAATGTGCTGTTTGCTTTTAATAAAATTAAATGAAGCCAACAGGCCTTTTTTACAGTTTGGCTGCACAGCAGGAAAACTAAAATCAATGTGCCACCCATGTGGCAACAAATTGACTGTGCCAGGGCATGTTATCATTACAGATTTAATGATCTGTGATTATTCATCTTCACATTGCTGCTGATGACACGTCTAGCCGATGATTGCTGCCTCAGCTCATTTGCTGTGAACCTCGATAGTGCTCTGCCATGAGTCATCTCCTTTAATTCAAATAACATTGCCAACCATGAAATCTATCCTGAGCCGCCCAGATGAGTGCCGTCTCATGTTCTGGAGCTGTACAGCTGTGCCATTTAAAATGCAGAGAGGGTGGTGCATCAGAACAGAGGCAAAGCAGACAGATCTGGTGACTCAGTTAAAACCCTGTAAAAAACACAGATACATAAACATAACAGCAGTTAGAGATGTGCATAACCTAGTGACACAAGTGGAAAAGAGCTTCGGAGGGATTATGTTTTTCACCAAAATGTATGTCAGAAAAGCAAAATGAAGAAAAGTGATGGGAGCAGTTCTTGTTGCTTGTATTTTTATTTTTTTTTTTTTGGAATTAAGAAGTTTTTAAACCCTCTGATAAATTCTACCCAAAAGAGAATGAGATATAAATTGATTTGATTGATTGATTTCAAATAACTATTGGAGGCAAAATTTCAAAAAATTACATAGATTATAAAAAGTCATTTCAGAACTGAGTGTGTCAAATTTGAAATGAATGGTTATAAAGGGTTAATATCCAGATAAACTGTCTGAAAGCCATACCTGTCACAGCACTGTACAATCTTAAAGGCCTTTTCCCCAAATCTCCCTCCTCCTCCTCCTCTAGTTATCCTTACAGGGGTTCAGATATCAGAGCCCGCTCTTCCTCACAGTGTCCTCCATTTCTCACGTCCTTCTCCTCCTCCTTGACAAGGGCTGGACCTCATCAGAGCTCTGTTTCCATAGCAGTCTCAGCTCACATTAACCTCTCCCCCCCATTAACCTTCCTCAAACCCAAAGCCTCAGATAAAGAATTAAAGGATGTGAGACTGGGATTCCACTCACCTTAATCTTTCTCTCCCTCCAACACCCCCCCCCCCACCCCCCACCCCCCATTACACTACAGGTGAGCGAGGACTGGAAATATGTTGCCATGGTGATCGACCGGCTCTTTCTCTGGATCTTTGTGTTTGTTTGTGTGTTCGGCACAATGGGCATGTTCCTGCAGCCCCTCTTCCAGAATTACACAGTTAAAACCATCGCCAGCCCTCCAGGCTGACTCTTCCCCAGCCACAAACACTCTGAAAGACAGCCCCCTGATCCGTCAGCACAGAGGGAACTGGGCCAGAGGTGTGCATGTGAGTGTGTGGGGGGCATGTCTGGATTTTTGTTTTTAGTCTACTACTGAACTGGGGAAAAAAATTGCTACTAAAAAGGAATCACATCCATTAACTTTATAGTAAAGTTTTTGCAATGAACAAGGACAACAGAGAAACTCACACGAGATGTTTTTTTTTTCTTGTTCTTTTTTTGCTAAACAAACTAATCTCCTTTTTGTGGATCTCGATCCCCCTCCTTTCAAGTGAGGATGCTACAGGTCCCTGCTGAACTTTGGGCCAGCCAATCAGAGCTTAGCTGCCCGCCTTTGACCACGACAGGCATGATTTAGTCACAGGGGAGTGAAGTTCTTGTACTTTTTCAGAAATCCACGCCAGAAAACCCATTCCGTACATTTGAACATAGTATTGCAGCTTACCACAGTATAGCATTGAGTATATATTAAAACAGTATTCTATTTTAGCTCATGCAACGGTTTGTGATCGATAGAGGGGCTAAAGAGTGTTGTATGATTGTATATATTATAAGAATGTGAAATAAACTGCTACACCGCCTGGGATCGGCACACTAACACAGAAGGAGGAACACATTTGGAGGGAGAGTTGATATGAGATGATTATATTACCGAAAAGGATTAATTGCATTTTTGCAGAAAAATTCAAGGGTTACGGTGCTGTAAAATCACTATGATGACAAAATTCAATGTTAGAAGCAGTAGGATTATTCAAATCCAAACTGGTAAGTCTTTTTGATTGATTAGGAGCAAGTCTTAACAGATGCTGGTTATTATAAAACTGATCACCTGAACTGATCGGAGTAAAAATGTTTCACGCATTCCTCCTTTCTTTGTTTTCTTCCCTGTTTTTTCTCTGCCTTGTCTCCCTCTGATATATATAAATGTCGTACATGTACATTTCTGTCACAAGCCCCTTTCTGAAGCTTTTTTATTTATTTATTCCCTTTTAATTTAGCCTCTCCAGTCCCGCTCCTTTTGTTTGGCCTCCCTTGGGCACATCTGACATTTAGTCTATTTACAACAACTGTAATCACCTACTCATTTATGCCGTTGTCCTTTTCAGCGTGGCTGATTTATTTCACTTCCACAGTTGTCCCTGCCTCTTTGGCAACAGAGCGAGATGCAAAAAGGCCCTTGAGGCACATGTGCAATTAAATATTCAATAAACAGTGACGAAATGCCGACAGGGCTGGCAGCAGTCATAGAAAGCAATAAGATATACAAAATTGATGCAAAGTTTTGAAAAAAAATTGGAGGAATGGAGCCAGATTTGCAAGGTCACAGCATTCCTGCGGTGGAAAAAGCTGCTGTAAAAATGTTGTCTAGTCAATGTCACTGTCATCCTCTGTGAACTTCATGGGCTTTTTGCAGTCGTGCGGCAGAGTTTGCAGCTCTGCAGAATTTCTAACTGATAAGTGTCTCCCTGTTTGCCTCCTGCGGATGGGGATTACCCGTGGGGATGCCTCAGCAAATTCGGAACAAGTGTGAAAAGCCTTTCAGAGGTTGGAGAAGAGTTGGCTCCATGGCGCCATATGGAGAAAGTGCTAGACCACCCACTCCGTTTTTTGCTTTCTTTGACCTTTATTCTGTCCTCTCTTTCTTCTCACTTCCTCTCTGATTATCCTGCATTTGTCACCTCCATCGTTCTCGCTCCAAAATCTGCTCCTGTGCACACCTTAACCTGTCCAATAAAGGTTGTACATTTAGATTAATTGTGTCTATGCGGTGTGTTTTCTGATTTTCTTGCCTTCTATTTTTAAAGTTTTACTCCATGAAAACACACACACTTTAGCCCAGCTGTAGTTTTCTTTTAGGAAGTAGGACTCTTTAGGGTGTTGAGGCCAGTCAGGGGCCCCTTTAGGTTTTCACTATTTCTCTTAAAACAGGAATTTATCAGGGGCCACTACCTGTTTACATAGACCTCTCTGAAACAGTTTACTTGTGCTTTTTAGTTTCATTAAATATGTTTGAGGAAAACTTCACAGCACCTTTTTTTGTATTTTTCAAATGTGGCACACATTTAGGTGTTAAATCCTTCCACTTTGAAATAAAAAAGATCACATCTGAGAGGCCAAACAGAAAAGCAGAGCTGATGTTACCACAAGAAGGGGCTACTTGCTGCCCCCTGGTGCACATCTTGTGCTATTGTGTTAAAAAAAAGAGATTTCCAACACAGGTCAAGTTGACATTTATTGTTTCCAGGGAGGAAAATCTTTAGTTGTAGCAAAATGACGAAAGAAAAAGCCAAATAATTCACATGTCCTGACGTAAGCTGACTTAAACAGCTTTTTTTTAAAGTATTGCAGCAATAATACAGTTTCAAGAAAGACTTTGCAAACAAATGCACCAACACCCAACAATCTCTGCTCAAGCTGCTACATGTTTGTGTGCATGTAAGCTCCATGGCAGGATAAATAAGATGGGTGTTTTTTCCAGCCTCCTCCCTGCAGCAGCTAAATTTGCCATCTTTAAGCAGCAGAGGTGCTCACTTCTTCTCTGCTTTGTCGTTGTACTCTAAGAAGAAGTCATTACAGGCCACAGTAAGAGCTCCCACCAGAATGATGAACTCTGTGAAATCGACCTCGCCGTCATTGTTGGAGTCCAGGTCCTTCATGACCTTCTCCACTGCCTCTTTGTCCTGGGCGTTCTGCATGTAAGAAGGTGAAAAGCAAAAAAAAAGGATTTGAACCTTTTTTTTTTTTTTATGTTTGCACTTTCACATGCTTTTTTACCCCCAGATAGTTGCCGAGCTCCGTGGTGAGCAACTCTTTGAGCTCAGCTTTGCTTAGTGTGTATTTGTCCCCTTCATTTCCAGAGTACTTATGGAACGTCTGGATCATGAGCTGCATGGCGTTCTCCAAAGTAGAGCCATTCTCTGATTTGGGCAAAGACATGCTGGACAGGAACAGAAGAGGAAAAAAAGTCAATCTATTCTGACATTCTAACAGCATAACTGCTGTTTTTATTCGTTATTAGTTCAGTTGAGAGAAAAACCAACACAAGAAACATGGAAACAACAAAAAAGATCTGATCTGAATGTGACATCAAGGACAAACACCAGAGCCGAGTTTCCTTTGGAAGTGTTTCTTTGCCAACTTCCTGATAAAAATCTACAACAGATAACGTATAAACTGATCCTCAATCTGACTTTCTAGCCGGACATGTGAGCCTGCTGAGGGAAACTCTAACTCCCCAACCGGCGACCCGATCTAGCTTTTACTTTAGCTCATCCGGGCGGCAGAAAACATCACAGACAGGTGTAAGTCCTAACCTTTCTTTCACTTATATGACTTTTAAACTGTGATCACCTTCCTGTCCTGCTAAGGTTCCCATCTGTGTGCTTCTGTGCCTGATGCTTTCTAAAATACATGGATCTCAAGCATGTGAAATGATGGGAACATCTACTGTTGCCCAGAAAAAAAAACACTGCAAACATCTACAGCTGATCAGTACTGTTGGCATCTCTGAGAAGCTGCTTTTAGTAAATACGGTTTACTTCAGCGGCTCGTTTGCTGCCAGCTGCCCTTAATAACTCTTACCTGGAAGGAGCTGAAATCCAGGTGGGTCTGTCAGGTGTGGAGAGAGGAAGCGGTCACTGCTGATGGCGAGGATGTGGGACACCATCGCCTTAAATACATCCCTCACCCCACCCATCTCATCTCTCTCCCTCCTTCCATCTGTTGCCCCTCTCCTCTCCACCGTTCTCCCCCTCCACCTTCTCTGTTTACTCTTAAGACACCTGACATGCTTTACAAAGGCACAAACAAGTCCAACCCGCCACCCTTCATACAGGAACAACAGGAAAGCCATGTTTATTCCAGAATCAATGACTTGCACTTGCATTTTGCACATTTAGAACTTTGCTTGTATTTCTTACCAGACAGATGAGGTACACTTGGAAGTTTATGTAAAAAAGTTTATTTGGATTAGAAAGCCAGCATTGCCTGTCCTCAGTGCAGTAAATATGAGAAATCCCCTCCTGTGTCCCTGCTTACTGCTGTGACAGTGGATTATCCCGCCGCCCTGTTGTGCAACCGTTTTGTACATCGTGTCACAACGAGGAAGGAGGCTTTCAGGGATCAAGATCAAGAGGAGTTGCCGCATAATTTCACAAATGTGCCTGCTTTTGAAACGAGCGAAGAGGTGAGCAGAGGGATTAAATGCTTGGGTCTTGAAAAGACAAGGGGTTGTGCCTTGATACACAGTATCCAAAAGGATTAGTCAAGCACCAATGGATGCAGCCATCACACCTGGCAGCCAATTCAGAGGAATCCTCAAACAAAGATGTGCCAAAGCACGCATGCAGAGAAGCAAGGGAAGATGTATAAATGCAGGCTTTCACAAAACCCACAAAAACTCCAAATAACACCCTGCAAACATAATGAAAAAAGTATTTTGGATTCTGCTAAATGGGAACAGAAACATATTTGCAGCAGTCATCTGTAGGTGCATCTGCAGGAACAGAAACCTGCTGGAAATAGCTCACATCATCACCTGAACGCAGACAGAAAAGAGACGTTTGGCCAAAAGAAATCGAAACACTTCATCTTTCAGAGTTTCATGGACAAAATCTATGGCGATGTAGGCGTGCGCCCCTGTCATGTGTCTTATCTGTCAGTACATTGTGTTGGTGACACGACCAGCTCTATGTGTGCACACTTGCAAGCACCATATGTATGTATAGTGTTGCAAAGTGAAGGGTGGCGCACAAAAGGAAGCATACTGTATGTCAGGATCTGGTTGCAATACATCTAAAGGCTGCTGGGTTAGACCAGTAAGGGAAGACACACGACTATATTTAGCAAGAGTCACAGGTGGAGGGGGGTAAGTTTCATCGTATCGTTTGGATCAACCCAGGCCAAACCACGTCAGGGAAACCTCTGTCCTCGGGATCCCTTGAGCATTAAAAACGAAAGTTAGCGAGGAAAAAACAAACGTTCCAACCAAACAGATTCCGTTGAAGGCTTTTATTTTTTTTAAAAACATTTTTTGTTGGTGTATATGAAATGAACAGCTCAGAGCAGTGTGGAAAAGAGTTGACTGAGATGCGCTGAGATGTTTAATCAGACATTTTTGCAGAGGAAACAGGAGAACACGATATCTGGAATGCTTCAAAGTTGAGAAGAAGGTTCTTATGAGAAATCTGCGTTCTCCTTGCACTTCTTCTCACTCAGGGAGTTAGCCAAGAAGCCAATCACACTGAGGTACTGCTGAAAGCTGACCTTCTCATCACTGTTGTTATCCAGATCCTGCTGCATCTCTTTCATGGTAGAGTCGCTGTTGGTTTCCTAAAGTCATGAAGAACATAAACAGAAATAGAAAAGCAATGGACTAAACTTTTCATTGAGAGAACCGCAGAAAACATACTGACCTCTATGACTCTGCTGAGGTTTTTCTGTATCATTTTCTTAAAGGATTGGCTGTTCAGGCTCTCGTTCCCACTTGAAGAACTAAGAAAAGTGGTAACCATAGTCTTGATGGCTGACTCCATATCTGCAGAGAGGAAAGAGAAAGGCACAGAGGAGACAGAGATAAATTCATGAGTGGAACGGATAGATACTGCCTTATCTTTGACGCCCAAATGATGATGCTGTTACACACAGTTCTTATCAGTTTTATTCATTAGAATCCACCAGCACTTGGGCTTCCAAAAGGTTTATGTCTGATCCTTCTCTAGTTTCAACGGAAAATGTTGAAGAAAATCTACAACAACACAACTCTTATGAGTCAACTGCTTTCCTCCTATTGCCAGACCTGGAAAGCATGAAACCAGGATGTGCAGAAACTAAATATTGTTTGCCCTGAACATATTCAAATGTGAACCTTCAAAATAAACATTTCAGAAAGTGTGACACACAAATGTACTCAGAGCCGAGAGTTGCAAAAGAAGAGAGAGGCTGTGTGAAGTAATAAAAGGGTGTGATAGAAGGAGGGCGTGCAAAGGTCAACATGCCACGACCTGACTGCAGACATGACCTTAAAAACCCAGCCAGGAGCCTCAAAGTTCAAATTACTGCCTGTCCAGTTGTTGTAACACATTTCTACAAAATGTCGGAACGCTTGGCGGAATAACACACAACAGCAACAACCTGTGAGACCAGACATTTCTGAACCAGTTCCACAAAATATCTCATAATAATCAGTGTTGGCGGTAATGGATTACAAAGTAATGAATTACTGTAATTTAATTAGCCTACTTTTGTCAGTAACATAGTAACACAATGAGTTCAAGTTCAGATTTTGGTAATTCACTTTGGTTTTGTAGGTTCTGATATTTCCTCTTGGTTAAATTAAACGAAACAGAGATTAATTTCTGAAAAAAAACTGAGTAGCTGTTGCATCAGCTCATGAGCAAAGTTGGGTATCGATCAAAGTACAGATATGCCCTCATTGCTGCAGTCACAATGCTTTCCAAAAATGGCTCAAAGATGAGACGAAAAGAGACGCTGCAAAGAGTCCTCTGAGGTGTGCAGTGAGATGCAGGTGAGCAGCAGAGCAGAGACCTGACCCGTGTGGTCGGTTACGAATGAAACAACTCTAAAAACGCTCTTCTCGCAGCAGCACAGAACTGTGCACAAAAGGCAGATGTAGAGAGACTGGTGCAACTCAATGGAACACAAAAAGTCAGTCAGAATAAATATTGATGCGTTTAATAGTTCTTTGTGTTTTCAAAAAACTGGTTTAGATTCAGATTAGATAGACATGAATATAGAGATAAAAATAGACATAAATGTAGAGATGATTGTAGAGATGATTGTAGAGATGAATGTAGAGATGAATATAGAGATGAATAAAGAGGATGAATGTAAAGGATGAATGTAGAGATGAAAATAGAAATGCATGTAGAGATGATTGAAGAGATTATTGTAGAGATGAATGTAGAGATAAATGTAGACATGAATATAGAGATGAATGTAAAGGATGAATGTAGAAATGAAAATAGAAATGCATGTAGTTAGCATGTAATTGTAGAGATGATTTTAGAGATGATTGTGGAGATGATTGTAGATATGATTGTAAAGGATGATTGTAAAGGATGATTGTAGAGATGAATGCAGAGATGAAAATAGAAATGAATGTAGAGATGATTGTAGAGATGATTGTGGAGATGATTGTAGATATGATTGTAAAGGATGATTGTAGAGATGAATGTAGAGATAACTGTAGAGATGAATGTAGAGATGAATGTAGAGATTAATGTAAAGGATGAATGTAGAGATGATTGTAGAGATGAATGTAGAGATGAATATAGAGATGAATAAAGAGGATGAATGTAAAGGATGAATGTAGAGATGAAAATAGAAATGCATGTAGAGATGATTGAAGAGATTATTGTAGAGATGAATGTAGAGATAAATGTAGACATGAATATAGAGATGAATGTAAAGGATGAATGTAGAAATGAAAATAGAAATGCATGTAGTTAGCATGTAATTGTAGAGATGATTTTAGAGATGATTGTGGAGATGATTGTAGATATGATTGTAAAGGATGATTGTAGAGATGAATGCAGAGATGAAAATAGAAATGAATGTAGAGATGATTGTAGAGATGATTGTGGAGATGATTGTAGATATGATTGTAAAGGATGATTGTAGAGATGAATGTAGAGATAACTGTAGAGATGAATGTAGAGATGAATGTAGAGATTAATGTAAAGGATGAATGTAGAGATGATTGTAGAGATGAATGTAGAGATGAATATTGAGATGAATAAAGAGGATGAATGTAAAGGATGAATGTAGAGATGAAAATAGAAATGCATGTAGAGATGATTGAAGAGATTATTGTAGAGATGAATGTAGAGATAAATGTAGACATGAATATAGAGATGAATGTAAAGGATGAATGTAGAAATGAAAATAGAAATGCATGTAGTTAGCATGTAATTGTAGAGATGATTTTAGAGATGATTGTGGAGATGATTGTAGATATGATTGTAAAGGATGATTGTAGAGATGAATGTAGAGATAACTGTAGAGATGAATGTAGAGATGAATGTAGAGATTAATGTAAAGGATGGATGTAGAGATGATTGTAGAGATGAATGTAGAGATAACTGTAGAGATGAATGTAGAGATGATTGTAGAGATGAATGTAGAGATGAAAATAGAAATGAATGTAGAGATGATTGTAAAGGATGATTGTAGAGATCATTGTAGAGATGATTGTAGAGATTAATGTAGAAATGAATGCAGAGATGAATATAGAGATGAATGTAGAGATGAATGAAGAGATGACTGTAAGGTGTAACAGTTTTTTACACATTTGACAGTGGCAGAGACCTCATGTGTTGTAACTAATTTTTGTGTCATTTTTCACACTGTTTTAAAGTTTTTCTTCCATTGAGAATTTTAAACGAGTGGAAAAAAATTAATTAAAGAAGCAAGTAGTGAATTACTTTTCAAATATGTAATGAGTAAAGTATTTTAATTACAATTTTGATCTTGTAACTATTCAAAGTAATCAGTTACTTTTTAGAAAGTAACTTTCCCAACACTGAAAAAAATAACAGAAAATTTTAATAAAGATACTTTAACAGACTTTTCCTTAGTGTCTATTCTCGTCCCTTTTTTTCACTGGTTAGAAGTTTCGTTTTTCTGACTTTCTGTGAACATTTTTGTCTGTTTTCCAGTCTGAAGAAGATTGAAAGCTGTTTTTTTTTCTGGTCTCTTTCATAATCTCTTACATTTGTGCAGTGACACACTTTCACAAACACACTGAGAGGATCTCACACACTGAGATCTTTGTTCTCTCACTGAAGCTTATCATGCATGTAAAAACTCATCTTGGCTTTTTAATAAACGGTTAACCCTTTGAGGTCAGAATGAGCCTCCTGCTCAATGCTGACAGCCATTCATAATATTTCCCTTCATTCCATCCAGCATGTTTGTTCACTTTATATAACTTTGATTTTTTTTTTTTTGTTGTTGATAGAATAAAAACGTTAAAGGCAAACGCTCAGCTTTTGCATTGTTTTCTGGCTGCAGGGGTGTTAGTGTGCAGCCCTGGAGTTACCCAACCTGACTCAGGCTTCCCAGCAGTCTCTCCGAGTGACTCAAAGGAGAAAACCGTTCAATCGCTGGCAGAAACTAAAAGGCCTGGATAAATGTTACAGGCAGTTGAGCTCGGCGTGAGCAGAGGAGAGGGAGGCCTGGCTGCAGGATTTTCCAGTTGGAGCTGGAAAGTACCTCCTGACAGCTGTGGCCACGAGATGATCATGGATGCCCGAGGTGGGGTAACTGTAGAAGCTTGTAAATCTTCTATCTTATTGTGAGGTTATGCATCAATAGCTAAACACCACCCACCCACATGCTGGCTTACACACAAACACAAAAATGGAAAGATGTTTAAGAAGGGCGATTAGGACTTCTGCTACATTAACCTAATTAATATGTGTGCGTGTGTGTGCGTGTGTGTGCGTGTGTGTGGAAGGGTTCTGGCAGCCAAACGCCAGCTATTGTTTCATGTCTTTTTGCCATGACAGCGCTTACATACAAACACGCATCGCCACCCAACCAGCAAGTGAACACCTGTCATAAGCATGCCGTTCATTACTTTTTAACAGGTTATTATAATTGCCCCAACACCCTCTTTGCATCATTCAGAGGTCCAACAATGCAGGCGTTTGTGTGTCTTTGTACTGCCATCGGTGCATGACATACAGCTAAATGGCAGGTGTGTGTGTGTTTAAGGATGAGGGTGATCAAAGGAGCAAAGAGTCAGAGCAGCTTTAGAGAGAAGGTCCAGTCCCCAGCAGATAAAATACAGGGATGTGTCAGGAAACCTATCTGGCATAAAACTCTGGCCAAACCAAGTGTGCGGATTGGTGAACGCCGATTTGCTGTGGCAAACAACAACATGTAGTAGGGGTGAAATGATTAATCAACTTAATCAATTTTATATTTTTATGATCCAACTGGATTGATCTGTCGAGGGAAATTCTAAATCAAATCAACCTACATCGTTATGAAATCAGTTCAAATAAAAATAAACTGATTATATCCATCTTGAGAAACAGTATTTGGATTGAGGTACAATAGTTTTAGTTTACTTAAACGTAAAATGACCAAGTGCACCACAGCGGTCAACTCACGTGTGATGGCTCCAGCAAATGATCAACCACCATTACAGTTGAAAATGTAACACTTTGAATTTTGGAGACATGTGACCATACTGTGTGGTAGAATGTTCTAATAAACTTCTGTTTGTATTATTGTCATGTGGAAAAACAACAGTGAGCTGAACTTTAGGAAACTAAAATGTCAATGGATTTGTCATTAAGTTTGTGCACAAATTTAATTTACACTTGAGTATCTTTTGGGAAATACAAGGAACGTGGAAACCAACATTATTCATGTGGGGCTGGATGGTGACATGAATTTAGAGCAACTGTTGATAAAGATAAAATGGGAGGTAAAAAAAAAACTGTAGAAAACCAGTTTATGTTAGTTTGACAGAGCCTAAAGCACACTCAACTATTCCACCACCTCTGGTGCAAAACTCTAACATCAATGTCTAAAATCCAACGTGACATACTTGCAGTTTTGTCCACAAACATACATTATTGGGATGGTTGATTATTCCAAGCGTGGAATGGGTTCAAACCTGCGCCTGTTGTGTGAACAAGGTGTGACTGACTCCCTTCCGCGGCGGGTTTGTTTACCTGTCACCGCACAGGTGACCGCCTCGCCTGCGCTTCTCTAACTACGAGGTCGGGGCCGCTGGAGTTTCACTAACCGAGTCTTATCGTAGAATGAATAATTCAGAAGGAAAGGAGCCAACTCCGATAAGAGGTATCCCGGTAAAACTGATCTTGGCGCACGGGCCAACACCAGTCAGGGACGCGCGTAATGGACATGTCCGGGCGCTTTACGCGCGGAGCCGCATTCACATCTCTGCGCCGATTAGTGGGCTCCACGTGTAAAGCGGCCAGAGGAAGGGTTGAGGCACACATAAAGGACAAATAAATGAATAAATAAACGTGACCACAGGCTCCGGTTTCGCTGGAAGTGCAAACAGAGAGGACTTAGATGACCAAGGAGGGGAACACGATCTCATTGGCAGCTAGAAGCTCCCAAAAGTATACAAAATTGATGGCACGCTGCAGGAAATTAACCAATCTGATCAATTTCGTTAAGTTTTTTTCAGAAATATTTAATTTTTTTCAATGATTAAGAGTACAGTGAGTAAAATAATAATAATAATAATCTGTGCCAAAAAGAAACTAAAGAAAAACATACCTATTCTGCCAGGCGTCTTTAGAAACAGTTCCTTCTCTCTTGGACAACTTCCTCACCAGTTTCACGCTTGATTAAACGCGCAGATATGTTTCAGTTCAGCAAACTTTTTTTCTTGACTTTTCAAAGGGCGTGTGCCTGGGAGAGAAGGAATGTGGGAAGCGTTGCGCAGAAGATCTCAACCCCTTTGTTCCTGGAAACTTCGTCTTGTTTCTGTAAACGATTTCCGTACACATCTCATGCAGGAATTCTGGAATCTCCCTCTTTCCCATCAATCAGATCCACACAACAACACAAACAGCAAAACAAACACCCAAATGCATCGTTTAGATAGACGGCAGTGTTTACACATAGAAAACGCGCTTTGTGTGAGTTTGGAATTTATTTTTTATATGGAATCTTCAAGCTGACATCTCTGACGTCACAGCCTGTTTTGAGATCCCTTGGGAAGATGCGTTTTCCAGAAATCAGAGGAGCCAAAAACTGCTTGCGCATTATTTTCTGGGACAATGCGTTCCCACTCCGTTCCATAATTATAAATGTGTGCGCAAGCGCGCTGAAACATGACTGCTGCGGCTGCGCACGACCAGCTCCTGTACCCGCACCGGGTTCACTTTGGTCAGGGTGTATGAGGAGGGACAAAAAGCAGAAGCGGGGATGGCACGTTGACAGAACTGGAACACATGGAGCTGTCTGAGGACACGCTACTGGTTGAAGCCTCCATGCTTGCTGGCAAGGTGTCCAATCAGCTGCCAGAACTCCATGAATCTCAGCTCTCCATCGTTGTTCTTGTCCAATGAACTCATGAGTTCATCGATGGCTGCAGGGTCTCCAGCATTCTGCAAGAACACGAAGATCAGATAATAAAAACGGCTGCAGCAGGGAAACGGAGCATGCGCGTTGCGCCAGAAAAGAAAAGCAGTGTTTTAGACAGGGAACGCTTGCTTGGCTTTGTCGCCATCTAGTGGCCAATGTGAGGATCTCCACGAGGAATGTAAAGTAAAACATGAAATGTTCCACACAGAAAGCAGCTGTGTGTCCTCTGTGGCCTCACAGGGTGCAATTTTTTATCTGTTGTGTCTATTAGGAATGCAGAGAACACATTAGCTAAACACAAGAGGCCTGAAGAGTTGCTGAAGTACGCCAAATACTGAATGTTTTAACTTTAGACCTATTTCCTGTATAAAAGACTAAAACAATCCCAGCACTGAGGTGATGACATCCTTTTGAAAGAACATGCAAGTAAATTATGACATGAATAAAGAAAATAAAATGACTTTATGTGAAACCATATATTATGAAAAGCATTTTAACGGTTTGTACCTCCTCCCCACTAAAAAAATAAAAATAAAAAAAAATAAAACCTGAGACTTTTATGTAAGTTGGTTTTCATTGAATAATCCTTGTATATTTTTGGTAAAACATGGCTTTAAGTTGGATTTTTTAGTAAAAAAAATATGATTTTTATAAACAAATGCTCCCTGTTGTTCTGTTTATAGCACTAGTTATGTGAACATTTGTTTTTCAATACAAAATATACATGAATTTAAACAAAAAAAAATCTAAATGGTGAATCAATCAAACCAATTCAGGATTTTTCAAGTTTAGAACAAATCAAAATGTTTTTGTATTAAAGGTTTTGCCTTTAATATAACATATTCGCGCATCAGCTTAACTCATCATTAAGCTATAACATTTTTAAAAGGTGAAAGAAACATTTTTTTGTTCATTTTCTGCATCCAGAATTTCGAAATATGCTTAAGATGTTGCATGCTAAAGAAATTTGAAATGGGAAAGCTCTGCAGGATTGATATCAGAGAACATTTTAGAGACAAGCACATCTTTGTTCTTTTAATTTAAAAAAAGACACAGTTTTTACAGATTATAATTCAAAAGGTGGAGTTTGAAACCTTTACAAACACCCAGAGTTTTATGTCAAAGCTGGATGTTCCTTTTGGAAGAATCACAATCCTTACCTGCAGAAGGTTGGGCAGCTCTGATTTCACCAGTTTTCCAAACTCATCCCTGCTCAGAGTGACAGATTACCCATCTTCTCCAGCGTAGACCTTAAACTTGGACATCAGGACATCGATGGCAGACTCCATTGTGAGCTGAAAAACACTCAAATTTATGCTTTTACTGGGAAAAAAGTTTGTAAATGGACAAATGTTCTTTGTCTCTCCATCATAGCCATAGTCCAAAACCAGGAAATGGATGTGGACTCACCTTTAAACAAGAGTTTGTTTTGAGAGGTTCAACACCTGCCTGTTCTTTTTAAAGCCAAAGCTCTACAGAAAGAAGTTAAATCACTACTTAGGATTTTCTTTCCAGAATCCTTTCAAACTTTAAACATCTAACCAAATAAATGAATAGCTGAATGTGTCATGTCATTCTGGAAAATACCAGAAAAAGAGCCTGGAAATGAGGGTTCCAACAGATTGAATATACCACAAGGTGTGTGCACAAGTAGCATTTTCTTTTGATAATTTGCTTCGTTCGTGCCAGAGCACAGACTTTCGCTCTTTTTTCTTCTCTCCTGTCCACAAACTGCTAAGTGGAATGCTTCAGAGAGCACAAACACGGCAGTAAATAACCTCTAATCGCACAGAATGTCTTGCAAAAACTTTTTAAGGAAGAGACTCTTGGGCTTCACCCCAAAAAACCTCCAGCTGGAGCCAAAACTGGCACATAAGAGAGGCCGTTAGTGCTAACAAGTACGCTGGTTTCATGCCCAAAATGTTCCCAAATGATTTTAGATCTCATCTCCTTTGGCACTTCAACAAACACACACAAGCCAAACCTGACTTCTTTTAAATCGCTGCACTTAGTCCTTCTCGTTAGAGGGGAAGGAGACGACAGCAACTGACAGCCAGAAGGAATTAGTTTGAAGATGGAGATTGTTCTGCTGCACTGTGGCTTCTGTTTAGAGGAAATCAGTCGCAGCAGATCAGTTACTCTCTGCTTTGTTTCTCAGTTACTGTCATTAGGATTCTTAAAAAAAATGAATGGGAATTGGTTTAAACATCCCACAGGACGGAAAGAAGAGGAATTCAACATCACCCCAGCCAAGCCGGCCCACAGGCCAAATGATGGCTCCACAAACACAAGCATTTTAGTTGCTGTACTCAAGTGTGGAGTGTTGGAAATCTGGACTTTTACCAAACTTCTGCAATTATCCTGAAAGGAAACGATGTAGCACTCAATAATTATATACGTAACAATACATCACACAAGCAGAACTAAAATAAAAACTAGGAAAACATTGAAAACTTTAAAAAAAGAAAGGCTTTTATTTTGTCTTTTTTATATTGTGGAACAAGCAAAGAAATGGCAATAATTCAAAGTAAGAGCTGTTAACCCCTTTATGCCTGAATTTATCTCCAAGTATATAAACAAATGTTCTTCAGTGATGATAAAGTTAGTGGAGTCCTGGATTTAATGGCTAGTTGTGTATTAGTGACGTGCAGTGTGAAGGGGTTAAAGGATTTGGAGATAAAAACACAAAGCTGACTTCAGTGTTTAAAGGAGGAAACTGAAGGTCAGGTTTAAGGAAGCCAGTGTCCTGCAGCTGCTCTGCAAAGAGAAGCAGCTTCATTTTACCTGACGGGCAGCCCAGATTAACCTGTGAAACACTCAATGTGGAAAGTTATTAAACGACTTTCATCACTCATTCATTTGCTAAATTTGACCTATTTCTTTCCAACATGTTGAAATAGACGAGTTACTGCTGCTTTGAGTAAAAATGCTCTTTTCAGTCACATTTTAAAATATTTAACAGAGGATTTCAATCCAACTTCACAGTGTACTGGTGATATTCTGTAGTGTTTGTATATGGAAAGTTAAGACAAGAAAAAGTCTTCACATCACAACTTTTTAATGAAGTACCAAACATTTGAACATTCTGAATTCTTCATACGGACATTAAAAATGCTCACACACGCTGTGGCTTTGCATTTGTGTACAAACAGATCAGCAGTAAGACATCAAAACAGAGAAAATGTGACATTAGTGGTAAAATCCTTAGTGCAAAATGTACTTGATAAACATATTAGCATCACCAGGCCTCTTTATAAATTATTTGTTAAGTTAAAAATTACTCAAGTTATTTTGTTTAAATGGAAACAAAAAAAAAGTGGATTTGTCAAACCTCTAGAGAAACATTCGTTAAAGGAGTTCATGTTTTGGGTCACTCCTGGTTAACATGAGCCGGTCAGCAGGTGGAGACAGCACAGGTGTCGTGTTTCAAGACATTGCAGGAAATACACGATAGCTGTTAGCCTAGCGGGAATTCTCTCCCAGCAAATTCAGCATAAATTAATGCAGCTTTATGGCAGAAGTGAACATTCAGCCGGATGGAGACAGGAAACGGAGGACAAACAGGCAACGCTTTAAGTAACAGTGGTTCTGTCAAGTATTCAGCCACGGTTGTGACCGTTCTCTTTCCTCCGCTGCCCTTTGATTCGCTTCTCTTTCCCCTGAACTGCTTCCACTGAAAACATTTCCATGACTTCCCTTTCAAACTCTTCCATTTCTTCCTCCATCTCACTATCTTCCTCTCCCTCACGCCCAACTTCCACAAAGTCTTCTAAAATATCTGCTACATCTTCAGCGAAGCTTTGAAAGCTCATCTGGGTGTGCATGAAAACGCCGTCCTTGAAGAAGTCAGAGGTCAGTTTCCTGAGCTCCTCCCTGTTTGACTCCTCCACGCCCGCCTCCTGTGCTTTGACCAGGTAGTTTTGGAGGACGGCCTCAAACTCGGCTAAAGGAACGGGCCGCAGCCGCTCGGCCTGGGCGCAGGCTTCTGGGGAGTCGCAGTGCTGCGGCGGTCTGGGATCGTGTTGGAGGCGGGTTCTCTGCCGGGCCCAGTACTCGGGCTGTCCTACAGGGGGCTTGCGGTGTGTGTGAGGCGGCGGCTGCTCTCCGAACAGATGCTCATGCGAGTGGCCGCCGTGAGCAGCAGACTTGTTTTCATTGCCGTTTTTCCCAGAGTGCTGTTTGTCTTTGCTCTTCTGTTCGTGACTCTTCTTCTCTTTGGTTCCTTCGCTCTTCCAGTTTTTCTCTTTCTTCTTCTGCTTTTCCAACTTCTCATCCTTCCCCTTCCATTCTTTCTCCTGTTGTCCATTTTCTCTCTTCCACTCGTACTCGTTCCCCTGTTTCCTTTCATTTTTCTGCAGCTGCCCTTCACTGTTTTTCCTGTCCTCTCTATGCTTACCTCTCAGTCCTCCCTTTCCTTGTGTACCTCGGTTCTTGATGCTGGTATCCCTGCATCCGTACTCTTTCTTCCTCTCTTTCACATCCCCCTTTTCCTTCCACTCTTTCCCCCTCTGCTCTTTGCCACTTCTTTTGAAACCATCCTTTCCTTTCATCTGTTCATTCTCGGCCTCCCTTTCTTCCGTATCTTTGGGGTTCTGTCCATGATCCTTTCCTTCCTTCCATTCTTTTGTCTCCCTCTCACCCCCCCACAGTTTATCTTGGTTCACCCTCACATGCTTTTCCTTTTTCCTCTCTTTTTTCTCCATCCACTCTCTTTTCTCACTCTTTTCTTTTTCACCTCCTTTTTCCTTCCATGGATTCCCATCTTCACCTCTGTCAGCTTTCTCTTTCTTTCCATCTTTCCCCTTCAGTTGTTGTGTGCCATCATTTTTCCTCTTGACTCTCTCTTCCCTCTTTTTTGGCTCATCACTCGTTCCTCTTTCCTCCTTCCACTTCTTCCATTCCCATTTATTCCCATCTTTAGGCTCTTGTTTTTCTTCCTCCTTCCATGATGGCTTTTCTCTCTTTTTCTGCTGTTTCTTCTCACCTGCTTCAAACTTCTCAGTGTTGAGGTCTTTCTTCTTGCTCTCATCCTCCCATGGTCTTTTTGAAGGCTGACTGCTCTCTGCTGTTTGACCAGTAGGGGGCAATGAAGAACTCCTTGTATTTGCTTGAGGTAATAAAAAGAAACACAAAAGTCAAACTGCACAATCAAGAACATACATGTCATAAATGTTGGCTGTTTTTGGTACCTGAGGAGAGCTTCAACTCTGTCACTGTGGACCGCAGAGTTTCTAGCTCTTTCTGCAGGGCTGGAACAGACTCCAGCTCTTTCTTCATCTTTTCGTTCTCATTTTGAAGGACAGGGAGAGATGCCATCTCTGTCTTCAACCGACTGTTTTCCTTCTCCACCTCCTCCCAGTGCTGTCGCTCCTTTGCTCCCTCTGCTGCCTGTCCTCTAGCTACTTTTAGCTCTTCATTCTGTGCCTGCTTAAAGAAAAACGGGTCTCAGGAGATTATCACACACTTGCTGACACATTTAATCTCATTTTTACATGCTCTCGTCTACATGCATGTGTGCAGTCTGGTTTTTTTTTCCTTCACACCTGAAGTTGAGCTTGAAGCACAGAGATTTGTTGATTGCCTTTAGCCAACTTATTCAGGAGCTCTGAGCCATCAGCATCAACTAGAGGTGGATGAGCCTCAGGGCTGAGCCATTCCTGTTGAAACATTTAAACCACATAGTGAGGAACAATGCAGAGGCTGGAAGAACTGCTACAAGTCTCAACTATCAGGCTGAGTAGGCAAGAAAACAGAAAGTTTTAACAAAAGTGCAGAATAAAACAGTTTCCAGAAGATATTCCTTACAGTGGATTACATCGCTTCACACACAGTACACAGTGGATTTATAAATAGTTTGGGGCAGCTGTGGTGCAGTGGAAAGGGCAGTCGGCTTGTGATCGAAGGATTGCAGGTACGATTCGCACCTTGCCCGCCCATGTGTCGAAGTGTCCCTGGGCAAGACACTGAACCCCACGTTGCCTCTGATGGAAGGTTGGCGCCAGTGTTCGGCAGCGGAGCCACCATCAGTGAGTGAATGTGTGTGTGAATGGGTGAGTGGGTCTGTGACTGTACAGCGCTTTGGGCCTTCAATGAAGGTAGAAAGCGCAATATAAGTATACGCCATTTACCATTCTTAAATATTCATAATTATCATTTTTTATTCGACAAATGGGTGAATATTTGGCCTTAAAAAAATTAGTGAGTGTATCTGAAGTGAATTAAAATCCAGGGAACTGGATTGATCCACATTATTTAAAAGTAGTGAGAGAATTTGCACACAGCCACACTGTTTAGTCAAATAAATATATAGGAACCTTGATTGTACTCACAAAAGGCTACACATAAGAGCAAAAGCTATTTAAAAATGTGAAAGACAAAGCAGACCTGTTTGCCTGGAGCATCTGCATCTCTCATCCCCCGTGTCACATGGTCACCCTCTGAAAATTATTAAACAAAGTTGGGTAAAAGTGTCAACATTTTCCTGTCATACAACAAGCAGTGAAAC
Organism: Oryzias celebensis; assembly: GCA_014656515.1. Lineage (NCBI taxonomy): Eukaryota > Metazoa > Chordata > Actinopteri > Beloniformes > Adrianichthyidae > Oryzias > Oryzias celebensis. The sequence goes on along the minus strand of BNCR01000015.1, from coordinate 12,791,834 downwards.
TGTGTGAACATTTTACAAAAGAAAGCAACCGAAGAGCAACCTTCAGCTAAAGTTGACGTTTACTTTTTCTCTGCTTTCATTATTCTTTTTAAGACAACTTTATTTTATAACTGAGGAAAAAAGACAATAAATAAAACCCCTTCCTGGGGAAAAACATATGGAGCAGAGTATTTTAATAAACAAAATATTAAGTTTTCCATTCACATGACTCCTTTCATTTGAAATGGGTGTGTGAGATCTACATCACTTAATGACATTTAAAAAAAAAAAAAAAAAAATCAGACAAAAGCTCAGAAATCTTTAAAATAAAGACAAAATCATGGCAAAAAGTGAAGCAACAACAGATGCAAGTAAAAAGTGCAACTATGTGACCTCTATGAATCAGTTTCATAACGGATACAAATAAATTCAACCGAAGTGCAGCAATCTGATAAAAGTTTTTAGCAAATAATCTTCAAGAACTTGCACACATGAAAGCACGGGCAGCCTTTTAAGAAGATACGCAGAACGACCTTCATGCAAACTTCATATGGGGTAAAGGCAACTGTCAAAAGGAAAAGCATTCATAAGAACAAAGTTGTCCAGAAACGAACACTTTGTGCACAACTTTGCAGAAAAAATAAGAGCATCCGATATCTCTCATATTAGGTGTAAAAAGGTCCATGTTTGTTTAGAAAAAAAAAAAAAAAAAAAAAAAAGATATATTAATAAGAGAATGATGAAAAAAAAATGAAAAGGGCTGAGCAGACGGTGGAGGGATACCTGTCTCTCTGCTGCTGCCATTCTTCTGTCTGCCCGCCTGGCTAGCAGCGGCCTTGAAGGCCTTGAAGCAGCAGGATCCCTACTTTGCTGGCCAGTTTATTCCCGGCAGGACTGGCGCTTTCGCTCCAGCCCCCAGATCTGTCCAGATGTACCCTTGCCCTAACTAAACAGTAGCCATGAAAGGCTCCCGGCAGTGCTTTGACCCAGAAAGACATCTAGCCGCTTAAGAAAATAGCTGGAAAAAAAAAAAAAACAGCTAAGCCAGGGGTCTCAAACTCAATTTACCTTTGGGACACAGAAGCTAGCTAAGGCTGGGCCGCAACCTCAGCGTATATGCACACTCGCGCAGCTCGTTGGTGTCTGGGAGCCAATGTTAATTTGATTTCGATTTTAAAAAAATTCTAATCTACTCCGTTTTTTTTATTTTATGACACAAAACAAGATGATAAAAAGTACCCCAGTGTAAACAAGTTTATAACTTCCTCAGTTTGATCCCTTCTTTAGTTGTAAATTTGTATGGAGCATGTACTGTACTATTAACTGTACTGTATTACTAACCGTTTTCTGTACAAAATAACTAATAAAACTCTCAATCAACAAATACCTAATATTGAATGTTAGTTTTCTGCTTATTCAGTCTTTTATATCTGCTGTTTCAGACTCATTAACACGGTTCAATTTTAACTGTTAAACACAAAATAAAACTTAAACTGTACAGTTCTTTAACTTCAACCAATGGGTTCTTCTGGACATGGTTTCTCTTGTCTATACCAAATTTGGTTTGAGGGAGGAAGTAGCAGAGACCCTCAGTATGACTTCGAGGTGATTGTGAGTAAGTCTGAACCTGTTCTTGGACTTATTGAATTTGATGGTGGAGAAGAGCTTTTCACACAAGTATGTGTTCCCAATTTTGAATCTGTGCTGAATGTTTTTTTTAAGTTTGCTCTTTAAATTTCCAAATCAGTGAGGAAGAAACAAAATTCATTAACTGCTTTTTGATTTTTGTCTTTGTTATTACTCTTCAAACATTTTAACCCTGGTCACAAATTATTTAGAGTAATAGTTTTTATCCAAGAGCAATCACAGTCTTTAATGCTGCTGGAAATTGAGTGCCTTTTTGATGCGATCTTAATGCATCAATGTATGTGCTTGAATTTATTAATTGGTCTATATCATTTCATTTATTTATTTTATTATTTCATAAATGCACCGAAAGAGGAATGTACTGTACTGAATTTTGTTGTATTATATACAATGACAAAAAAATTATTCATTCATTCACAACATTCGGTTGCCAGTTAGCATACTTTAGCTCAGAGTTAGCTTACCTGTTTTTGTTTTGTAATCCCCCCATTATCAACTAATTTTGACAGACACGGTTTTATTTTACACCTAATGAGTGGAACGATATGTCTGCTACTCCTTATGGGCTGCTTTCCATCCCTTTTGGGTCTGAAACAATCAGCTGCTGCATTGTTTACACGGATCAGCTGCTGCGCCTGACAACCACAAAATGCGTCCGCAGATCACTGTTATTTGATCGGTTTTATCAATTCTCAACAGAGCTATGGATGTAAAGGTACTTTCCTGTTATGTGATCAACATTATAAATTTAAAATAACTCTAAAAGTTCAATTTTATTTTAGTTTAATTTAAAAAAATAAATAAAAACAACATGCATGTGCAACCGGAACAATCGGTGTTCCGGGACTTTATGTATATGCTTGTGAAACCGTGACGTATTTTTGACAGTGAGTTGACACGACCAATTGCGTTTTCAAGACAAAGAAAAGACTTATTCAAAACGAAGACAAATTGTTTTCAAAACAGACATATTAAACGTAAAACTAAATGTTGTATTCTGTATTTATTCTGCAAAGTTGTTCACAAAGTATTAATTTCTGCATAACTATGTCTTTACAAATACGTTTCTTATTGACGGTTTCCTTACCCCAAAGATTTTAACATGCTGCAGTCAGGAGCAAACCGTGACATGTTTACACACAGCAACATTCAAACAACCTACCTCCATCCAGGTCCATGAAGACACCTGTAGGTACAATACAGCTCAGTCTTAAACAATCCTCTGATCTAGACCACTACCTTAATTTTAAATCAAAATGTGTCCAAAGTCTGGCTTAGAGGACTCTAGACTCTTTTTTTTTTTTTTTTTACTAGCTCAAATGTACACACCTGAAAAAAAGATGGTGCCAATCCCCAATAGAATGACAGCTCCCAGAATGCACTTGTTCAGAGACAGCACACTGTCTTCTTCTCGCTGAGGCATCTGAAATTCTTCCTCTTCCTCCTCTTCCTCCTCCTCCTCCTCTCTCCTTCCAATTTGTTCCAAAGCGGACAGGAGCGACTTCCTCCTTTTATCCTCCTGCTGCTCTCCCACTTTTCTGCTTTCCTCTGTTCTTTCCACACAACCATCTGGACTCCCAGGAGAGGCTTGAAGAGTACAGAGACAAGTATGAGAGATCGTTTTAGATTTTGAACATTTTGAAGTTCACAGTTTTTTCAGTCTCCACTACAATAAGATTGAATCCTTAGGCATTAAGCTGCACATTGACTCATTTCTTTTTCCCTCTGAAGCCACTGAAGTTATGAAAAACTGAACCGATATAGAAGAGTCTCTGGTTATGTTTGCTGAACTGAAGTTTTTACATTTTTACCAAAAGCTGAGAAGTGACAAAGGAAGTCTTGTCTTTTTATACAACAGCAGGATAAAGCTGTGTGCCACCATGCATACCTGCACCTTCCCCTAAATCTTCTGTTTTCCGACTGTGGTTGGTCCCTCCATCCTCTTGATGAAGCTCCTCCTCATTCTGAAGATGGAGCCCTTCTTCTCCTATAAACTTCTCCTTGTCCTGCTCAAATTCAGTACTTCTAAGAGTCTCTGTACCGAGCAGTGAAGCTGTGGGCTCATCTGGGGAGCGGGCTGTGAGGGTTTGGGGATCTGAGGATAAATTAGGGTCGTGTGTAAACTGTGCCGAGCTCTCTGACAGGCCCTCTGTGAGCTCTCTGAGCTCAGAACTGACAGCGGAGACTCCTGAAGATGAGGAGGGACGGGAGGAAGGATGGGTCTCTGTGACATCAGAACTCAGGTCTCCACTTTGATCTGACGTTTCCTTCGATATCTGGAATACATTATTAAAAGAAGAAATAGTGCATGTTCAATCAAAGGTTAAGAATACAAGTGGAGCAAGAATAGAAAACTAGACCCCATATAATAGAAATCCCCCTCAAAATACTGAACAATTTAGAGAAAATTTAAAATCCTGTGCTTTGTCAGTCATAAATAGACGGCTCCATTCTCTGGAAAAAAAATAGTCCCATTACATAACTGAGTATTATGTGTACTGCAGTCTTACTAGGTAGTCCTCCATGTGGGGTCCTTCTGCAGACTCTGCACCATTTGGTGGTTCATGCTTCTCCTCACGCTGTGGTTCATCTACCACACAACAACAAAGAGACTTTCTTTTGACAACAGTTTTGCTTTTTCCTCTCTTAACATTCACTCTGAATTTAAGGAACTCTGAAGGTGCATTCACATCGAACGCGATTCACGCAACTGGTGGACAGTTTCAATGCTAGGAAAATGATACAGATATGATCTGAGGTCATGCGGCGCCATTTAAGAGACCTGGCATGGCGCGACAGTCTAGCAATAGCAAGATTTAAGCAGAGGGCGCGGAGGGCCAGATTGGGAAAAAACAAAACTTCCCTCTGGGGAGGTCTAAGGTTTTTTGTGGGTTGATGGTTTATTTGTTAATTTACTTTTGATGGGCTGCAATCTACACGGAGACGTGATCACCGATGTTTTTGTAGAAACCACTAAACATGGTCGGCATCATCTATTCCAGTAGTTAAAACATATCAGATCTAATTGCCAATTTTCTTTTAATCGCTCCAGAACATGACCTTGATCAACATGCAGGCATATCTTTAGACAAATTACTGTTGTATAAACCTGAGCTTAAAAGAAGCAAAATCATCTCTTTTTGTGAAAGAAAAAAAAAAAGTAAAAATGTATGTGATGGAACGAAGCACTGAGGTGTTATACACTGTTTTTGCAGTGCAGCAGAAAATGTTTTAGCCACTTGTGTCTGCAGTTTAACAATCAAATAATTAAAAAGATATGTTTTTTGTTTGTGACTTTATTTGGTTCTCATCTTATTTTTTAAAAAAATTCTATTTTTTTTAAAAAACAATTTCTGTTGTTGGGTGTTGTTTAGAATTTTGTTTGAATGCACTCTTTGTAAACCAGTATAATTTAAATACTAATATGCATCTGACCACAACAGGCCTTTTACTTTTATAAAACATTAAAAACACAATATTAATAATAATAATAATTTAAATCACACTTTTCTTTAGTTGAATAAAGAAATGTGTCTTTAACATGGAATATTTCACCTTGCACTAAAATTTTACAACTAATAGTTCTAGCTGAACATTTATCGATTATTTTTATTGTATACAACTTATGTTTTTTTTTTTTTTAATGGAGAAGAAAAAGCTTTTAGTATAGATTTTACATTGTTAGTTTTTCTTTCTTTAGACATATACACACTCCTGAACACTAGTTTCAGACACCTTCTGTGGATGTGTGGCTTCTGTCACACTGATGTGTGTCTGCTGCATTAGGCCTCAGGGTTTCTGCGGCGGTTTCCTACACAAATAAACGTAGACACAAGAGAAATCACCATTACAACATCCAAAGAGAAACAGTAAGTGGGATAATTATATCCACCCAAAAATAAGTTAATTAACTTGAAAATAGGCAAATAAAGTCGAGTGCTAGAGTATCTGGATTTGTTCACTTACATAAAAACATGAAAATGGTTAAAAAAAAAACTCATTATTTAGAAATGCTACGGTTTGTAGATAAACAATTAAATTTTAACACTGAGACAGTTTCTTCACTACCCAGTAAAAACAAAAAACAATCGGCACACACAACAAGAAGAAAAAAATACGCTGGCCAAGAAGCTCCCTATTCCACTCGGATGCATCTACTTGCAGACAAATAGATCTCTCGTCTGAGCTGGCTTCTGGATCGTACGGCTTGATAGCCCCAATATTTCTTGCCATTTATGTTGCACCGGTAATGTTATGATGGGGTTATGAGGGGCTGTATGCTAGTGGGAGAGTGTGTAAACAGATAGCTCTCAGTTATGGGTGACAAGCAGGGGGGTGGGGTGAGGGTTGCTCCACACCAACAGTTCTGCCCACAACTGCGAAGCAAATTTCTAATGAACTCCTGCCGCTCTACAGAAACTATGTAAACTATGAAAACGATACGTATTTTTTTAATTATTATTATTTTAGTTTAAAACAGCATTATTTTAATTAAAAGACCACTGGAAATCTTAGAAATAGATGAAAAGATGGTCGGAGTGGGTTTTTAAGATTTGACCAATGGTTAATCTACAAGTACTATTTAAAATGTTGCATAAGTGAGTTTAACAAAAACATGAACGATAATATTTATTTATTTATTTTACTTAACAATCTTGTTTATTCAGAGTTGAATAAAAAAAATCTCTCAATAACAAATTGTTGCAGAAGACAACAAAATAAAAAATTACAATTCATTCATACCTTTTGTTGCTGCATCAGAGCCTATAACAAAGTAACACTTGTCTAAACAATCTCCAATTTATAATATGGGCTAAAAGGACTGAACAGACAGGAAAACCAACTTCAAATCCAAAAAAGCAGCTGGAACAAAAATCCTATGGCCTTCTCAGAGTACCTCAGAAGAGAGGACGGTCCAGCTGTTGGAACTGCTACTGCCTGACATGGCCCCCTAGAGGCTATTCCTGTCAGTCTGCAACACAAGAAGATAAAACAAAAATAAATGTATGTACCCATTTATCTCACAATATTCTTTTCACAGAACAGTTCCATTATCTTGTAACACATTTACACTCTTGCACATGCAGAGAATTTAAATCCAGCCCTCAACACTCAGAAAAGAACCGACTGTAAAGTGTGACATTTACTAGGGAAGTGTGCTTGTGTGCGTTTGTGTGGGCAGGAAGTGTCATCAGGACCATTCAGTTCTTCATTAGTAGTTTGTGTGTGCTGTGGGTTTAGTGGGCTCCCTGCCTTTTGACTAGCGGAAAAATGGCTTGGCACACACATAGGTAACTAAGGCTTCCACTATTCCAGAGACCCCTAAATGGGCTTCACTTCAAAGTTGTCGGAATGTTCATTAGATGTCCACACAATCACATTTCAAAGTCAGGGGGGTACCACTGTGTACTATATTTGACTTTTTAAAACAAACCCCCCTCTTGCTGTAGCAGTTTTATGCATCTTCACACCTAGACTTCCTAAAAGTCAGATGTTTGAGCTTTATATAACAGGTTGTTCCATTTGTTCGATAAATGCACAAAAACAGATTTATTTAAGACCACATTAGCTGTGACAATGACACACTTCATTTTCAAAATGAGTTCTTTTCTATCTCCTTCATTTGGGTCTCCTAATTGAGTTGCTCCCCAGAGAATGTGACTGAATCTAGCTTAGGCCCACAGGAGCATTGAAGAGGATAGAGCTGAATGGCTTAAAGAGGAGCTCACTAAATATGGTTGCCATTAGATTGAATGGAGAAACATGCAAAACATGGCCACTGGGAACGCAGAGATGCAGCAGTGGCTTAAAATAACAGGATCACTTCAACAGGATCACTGCAGGAATCACAAAGGAAAAGTTTTTTTGTAAATTTGGAGCAAAGATATACATCCCGTCTTTGTTTTCTACTTTTTGAAAGAGCAATAATGAACCTTAAAATGTATGCTGCACACGCGCCATAGCAATAAGTTTTGAATACAAATCCCCGCTATTTTCCAGTGTATATAGAGACCATCATACCAGAAATGCACTCATGACAACCATTAATATTCATCAAAATCCAACTACAAGCAAGAGGACCTCATATTGGGTTGATCTTTACGAGAAAAAAGAAAAATAATCGAATAACTGTAACACTAAAGTACATGACAGTGCTTTAGAAACCATGGAAAACTTTTTTCCCAGCATCCCCGGAAAGCAGTTGCTTGATACCATCAGTTATTAGGAGGATGTTGGCTTGACGAAAAGCACGACGGAAGACAATGTCATGACAAGATAACCATGTGAATAATACAAACAAATTTCAGTAAATTCCGCGTATACAATTGTTTAAGAACGAAGAACATTCTCGAAGAAGTTATATTGACGTTTGGAAACTAGTTTCTACTTCAACCAAACAACCAGGAAAACGACGCTGACGCAGGAGTGGCTGAATAAAACAGAAGAAAAAAAAGTGTAGCTTATAAATAGCACTCACTTAAAAAGTACAACTTAAACCTACCGTGGGAGAGTTCTTCACCTCAGACACCTCCGTTTGTGTCAAAGGGACAAATCATTACAGTTTTCCCATCTTGCTTGGAAACTTAGACGAAGCCGCTTGAACTGCATGAGTCATGTGCCGCTTGACCAATCATAATCTGTTCTGGTCTTAGTCCCGCCTTCAAAGAGCTGGTTTGACCAATCAGGATAGTCCTTCTGGTAGAGGGACAGAATTCTACCCTGGTGACAAAAGAAAACGATCAACCTCTGAAGTCCAGCTGAGAATCGACATTTGCATTATTTATTAAGCCATGTTAGGCTGATAGAGAGATGGCCATGTTTATGTTTGAAATATGGTTTACATTTAGATGTATTTTTTTCCATTTTATACCCATAAACTAACTCGAAACATTCCGTTGTTTTTAATTAAAAAATAAAATAAACATTAACTATTAAATAAATATAAATCAAAGAAATGAATAGAAGCTTCAAGTTGAATATAAAGAAACAAGGTGTCAGACATTTGCAAAATTGTTGCTTTAAATTTATTTTTAGAACAGATTTCTTTTTTTCTAATACAGTTAACACCAGAGAGCTAAATCTTTGTAAATTCCACACAAATAAGGTTGAATTCCTAAAAGAGCAACATCAATGTTAACTTTTTTTTTTTTTATTAGTCACATGTTGGAAGATGCCGCTGCGTTTCTTCTACTGGCAAAGGACATCCGATAGAAACTGTAAAAGAGAAAACAAGGTATTTAAACGTAAAATCTCATTATTTTCATTCAAAGCAAGCTTTCAAGAAACAGATCTGAATAGGAAATGAACGTGTCTTAGTTGCCATATAAAGACTGAACTAAACTTACCAGTGTTTCTCCAAGAGTGCAGATCAAAAATTCAATTTTAAATAAATTACTGCTAATTGACAATGCACAGTAATAGAGTCAGTAGATAAACAGTGGAAAAATCAATCTTCCCAAACTTGATATGCTCTCTTTCAGTCTCTCAATCCAGGATCTCTTTAATGCACCAGCAACAGAGCAGAAAATAAAGGCACTCTTTCACCGACTGAATGAAACCATATGCAAAGCTTCCTCCCAGGACGTTTTTTCCTTGTCCCAAACCCATGGTCATGTCCCGCAAGCGCTGCCCCAGAGATGAAGAGGGCATGGCTTGTGGAAGAGGACGCTGAGGGTGCATGGCTCAAGACGGCAGTTTGCAGACAAAAGGAAAGCCGAGGGGCCGCCACTGGCAGGAAATGTAAGATGAGCCTGACAAATAAGATCGGTTTGAGCGTGAGCAACAGCTGAGCTCTGCCTCATGTCGTGACCACCTTTGTTTCCTCTATTTATAACCTCCTGCACAAAGTGGTGGCTGCCTCTATTCAAAGGCAGAGTTTTCTATGCTGTTCTCGGGTTTGATTGGGCTGCACAGTGATTCACTGTTCACAAAGAGGAGCTTCGTGTCAGTCTTTGTTTGTGTAACAGGTAGTCAGTCTTTCTAGTACCGCCTCCTTTGTTCCTACCTCATTTTCAGTTCACCTCTGTGAAACACATAATTAGTCAGTGCAAAGTGGAAATATCAAAACAAACGCTCAAAAAGGTGAATGATATACATTTATATTTATATGCGGAATCTTTTTTTTTTTCAGATACAGGTGTAAACAAATGTGTTTCCCTAAAAAGAAAACAAAACGTTTCAAAACAGAAAAATACAAAGTAAAAATCCATATCTGTGCACACTAAAAGAACCTTTGGCTTCCAAAAAACATAAAGAAAAACAAAAGAAATTACAACAGCGTCCAAAAATCCATGATTGACATCACCAAACAACAAACCACAAATTTCAGAAAAAGGATTTTCATGCAACAAAGGCAACCGTGATAAACAAAACGCAGAAACCTGTTCATTATAATACAGAAGGTCAAGTGAGTGTGTTTCAGCACAACAGGCACACACAGTAATGACAACTTTTCTCTGACTTTGCTATTTTTAAAGTCTCTAAAAGTCTGACGGACCCAGCTGTCACTCTGGCATGTGTGCACATGCATGCTCGACTTCGCACATGCACATTTCTGAGGCTGATTTCGACAGGTGAGGGGGTTTATAGGCAACAAAGCTCCCTTCTCGTATCTCAAGGTTTTGGCTTGGAATTGTCCTTGACGTGAGCTACCTCGACGCTGTCTTGTTTTACACAACAATGGACACAATCGTACAGTCCAAAGCCGAGCAGTCAAAAAATGAACTGTATTTACAGGTGATCAGGAAATTGCCCTCCCTACCGGTGACATCAAGTATCTGTGACTTAAAACTCAATGCAGGAAAGTGCGTCCCAGGAGATTGCCATCACTGGAAACGTTTGTTGTTTGTTGGGAGTGTAATCCTTACCGAAGCAGTTAACTTCGTTTTGTATTAAGTACATAAGGTGACTTCACTGAAGTGACATGACTGCATTGAAGAAACAAGGCACGGTTAAAAAGATATTTAAAAAAAAACACCAATTATCAAGGGAGGACAGAAGAAAACGGAGTGTCAAATTCTCCCAACAGATCCTGGTATTTCTTTGAAAAAAAGCACACCGAGAAGCAACATTTGGCTGGACGTTTCAACAATGCGGTAAAGTGAGAACTTTAGTCTTTTTCCTTTTTTTAGGCTCCCAAAATACACAAAAGTGACAAAACTAATTACAAGAACAAACTTTGCATTTTTTTTTTTTGTTTTTGCTGAAGAATTAATTGCTTAGAGACTGGTGAAAATTTCCCATTGGCCATCATTTTAAAGGTTTTTTTCTTTAATTATTTGTCTAAAGATATAACCCATAGATTGTCAATGCAAATGCATACAAAAGTGTTACAGAAAAGAAAGCAGCCAAAAAGATCCAGTCTATGCTTCTTTTTTTTTTTTTTAAATTGACTTGTTTTTGTAATCGTGGCTGACATCAGAGTACTTTCACTTTTTGATACTAGAATCAGGCACCTGTTCTTTCAGTATTAGTAAAACAGGCGGATTTTGACAGTAGTATGATAAGCAAGTGGTGGTAAATATCATGGCTTCCTTTTCTGCAGTCAGCAACCAAGTTAATGATCTTTGGCATGACATGGTTTGGAGTGTGTGGTGTGTGTGTGCAAAGGGATTAGAAGTATGCAGCTTTTATGATCCTCCTGCATACAAATGTCCAGTGAGTGATGAGAATGCAAATGATAGTCTTTAACATAGAAGTCCCAGTTTTGGGATTGGGTTTTTTTCCAGCAAAGTTCAAAAGACCTTAAAAGCAGCTTGAGGCGGAGAGACCTTCCTGATAGGATTGGAAGGAAACCTTTGTCTGCATATTCTTCTGCTAGAATTGTCTTTAAGTCAGAGTTGCTGAAGTCCTCTTGTGTCACTCGAAGGAAGAAGTACAGTCAGGTGCAGAAAAAGTTTCAGAATCCAGTTTGTTTTTGTCTTAAATGCTCCAGCAACTGTCTGAGGGCAGACCGGTTTCCCTCTTTTCAAAGTGTCTCACTCAGCATCCATTCACGATCCTGTGCAGTTCAACTACTGCAGTTGGTATTCATCCTGGAGAGTTAACATTGTCCTTTAGAATTGGATTGCATTTGTTTCCTGTTTCACAGTAAACGGAGAAATTGCAGCAGTGCTTCTCCATGCTGGAGGCAGCACCTGATATTGTTGGTTGATGAGAGATTGCAGGTCACAGTTTGGCAGAAATATGTTACAGGACGGATGATTTTCTTTCTTTATTTTTGGTTCTCTGTGCTGCATGTGTGTTCATGCAATAGATGTTGCTGAAAATGTGTGTTTGTCATGATTTTTTGTTGGAGTGAGTCTATTTTCTTTGTGGGGTAGTTCATTGGTGTGAGATTTCAGGCTCTGCGTTCCACTGGCTGCTGCAGATAGACTTCACTCCCAGCCGAGACAATGGGAAGTCTGTTGTCCAAGTGGTAACTGATCAGGTGGCTGACACTTCCAAACCGGTGATCTTTTGTGCGCACCTAATGGAAAAATAAATCAATAGACGTTATGTGTTTGCATTTATTTTCATGGAAAGTAATACTTGACCCCCCCTATTTGATTTTCTCTGTTTCACTCCCACTGTGACTCACCACTCCCTCTGGATCCACCAGCAGCAGGTGTTTTGGTTGACCACCCTGCTGCCCTGTTAGAACATATTGTCCGGGTGTGGTACCGGACTCCCGCACCAGGAAATCACCATCTCTGGTCAGAAGTCTCTCTGCTTCCCTGCGACTTAAACTCCCGTGGAACCAGATTTCATTCTGCAGCTGCTGCACCATAGGGGGCGCCGCTGTCACAGAGACCCCAAGGGCATCATCGAGTGGTTCTTCAAATATTCAAACAAAAATATCAGGTAATACTGTCCTAAAAAGTTTTCTTGAAATAAACTATTAATCATAATCAATCAAAAATGACTGATAAAGCACTTTACAAGTAGCCAAGTTCACAGCAGAGCTTAACAGGTAAAAACAAGTAAAGAACAATAGAAACAAATCAAAAGTGCTTCAGAAGCACAAAAACAAGTAAATAAACAATAATGAAGTCAATTAAAAAATGTAGAAACAAAAGAGTTAAAAACAAATCCCATTCTTAGTTTGGCTGAAGTAAAAACTTGTTTTTACTATTTTTATTTACAAAAATAAACTTATAATAAAACTGTGTTTAAAAGGTAAACATTTTATCCTGTCAACTATTAATGTTTGACTAAAAAGATTTGGAATGGACAGATTTTTATTTCTTTATCTTCTTTCTTCAGTAGAAAGCTGGCCACTTCAGTGTAAAGTACAAACCACTTTGCTCATCTCTACAGATATTGATTAACTCCTATTTTTTCCATATGGTAAAATAGAATATCATATTGCCAGTCATTTTCCTTCAGACTGGCTCCCACTCGCACGTCATTTAGAAGAAATCAAGCCACTGATGAACTTTCCCATTGGGTTTCCCAGCAAACCAGTCCATTTAGCTGTATTACATAAAGACCTCCTTTTGTTCTCGATTTGTCAGGTTAATAAATAACATATTAGCCTGACAGACACTCACTCATGTCAAAGGCGTCTCTGTTAGCATTTCCGTTTGCTGCAAGCAGAGGACGAGGCTTATCCACATTGACATATGAAGGGTCATCAAACAGCTCTCGAGTTCCTTCTTTAGCGCCCACTAAAAGAGAAAATAAAAAAAAAGCTGACACGAGTGACCTTATCTTAAATTGAGGTTGTGGGGGTGAGAGAGAAAGAATTTGAGCAGATTATCACTTCTTTGAACTGTGGCACTATCCAAACTGTCAAATAGGACAGGAAGAAGTCAATTAAACAGAGAGGGATGTAAAAACATAAATAAAATGACTCCGGTCTGATAAAAAACACAGGCTCACCTGGTAGCGGCGGCAACGGCTGCTTGTGAATGTCATTTTGTCCCTGCTGTCCGTAGAGCTGCAAACAAAGAGGTATTCAACCAAATGATATGAGCTCTTGCACCATGTGATTATCCTCAAACAAAGTACACATATGCACAATAAAAAAAACATCAAAGAACACAAAAATGCTGGCAAACAAACTAAATCCTGTTGGGGATTTGGTGGCATTTTACAGATTTCACACATACCCACAAAAACCGTTTTTAAATCTTGCAGAAGCCAAAGACAAACAAAGATAATAACTTCATAATTTGTCTTTGGGGAGGTAAACATTTATTCAAATGAGAAGGGCCTGCATGCTGTCAGTACTTTCAACTTTCAGGAAATGTATCACAGATAACATCACTTTTGCTCACAACTCAGACACTTCTTCAACTGTAGCCAAATTATGAAGGATAGACTTAAACTGCTTTTATGTAGGGCTGGGCAACAGTGAATTTTTTATATCACAATATTGGTTTTTTTTCCCCATAAAAAACTAAAAAAGAGGCATAAATATTAGAAAACTAAACTGAAAATTTCAAGTTTCAAAAGAGAACATAAATAAAACAGAACACACACTGCTTGATCAGTTCCATTTATAAACAAAAGATTAATTCTACATATAAATTGTAATGTTTTCAAAATTTACGGAACAAATGTAAAATGTACAAACATTTTTGTCAACATCCTGTGAATAAGCTAGAAACTAAAAGTAAATTTTCTAAATCTTAAAGACAACCCAACATATATTTTATCAGTCAAATTCTAGCACTATTTTACACATAAATACCTTTTTTTCAAGAAAATGTAATTGCATAAAAGTTATTTATAAATGGTGCGAACTTGTCTTTACTGTTATCTAACTGCAAACTCAAATTCAAACATGCTGAGGAAACAAGACAGATTTTTCAAATTTACTAATTCTGCCTCCAGGTGATCACATTTTATGTTAACTCATAAGTAAAATGCCTGAAAACAGTATCATGTTTTGGGTTATTGTCATATATATCAATATTGAAATTAAAGCTGTAGTTTTAAGGAGGCGGAGGATTGAGCACAACATCTGACAGGTCACAGTTTTCAGTGTATTACAGATTCTGTTATGCTACACAGACGCTGCTAAAACTATTTTAACGATTCTACTCTGTTATTATTTAGAAATCCGAGTTTTTATAAATGTTCTATGAATTAATGTTGTTGTATTTATGCACCTAGTGTTAAAGGCTGGTACGTGAAAATACTGTCCAACTTTAAACCGGTCCGTGTTCACACAGGACACAGAACATCTAGTTAGCACCACAGCATTAGCAGCTAACAAGCCAGCGTCAAAGTATTAGTTGCAAGGAGAGTACATGGGGAAGATGAAGTATGTAAGAAGTGAAATCAAAGCGTGTTTATGGAAAAGAGAAATATGTACTGGTTATATAAAAATAAAACCCTGTTTTTCTTCAATCGAACATCTGCAGCAACAGCGCAGTTTCCAAATCAAAACAGTTTATTAATCTGACTGTTGCTGCTTTAAGTGAAGCTGCTTTATCATCCAGCTCTGACTGGATCCTGTTAATAAATCACATATTCCGCACTTTCGTCAACAGAACTAAACGCTACACAGGTGAAGTGACCACATAGGTGGAGTGCTGTGTCTGTGAAGAGGACTAAAGAAATTCACCAAAAGACGAGCTAATAAACATGACTACGTTTACTCAAACATTAACTCTCCATGTGGTGACCCTCTAACTTACTTGCCAAAGAGGAGAAAATGCTCGCGACTGGAGTGTTAACTTCGGAATTCAAAATTAAACCTTCAAAATTAAAGTCTATCGCAATAGTCATTTTTACTATCGAAAAAAAGTATTACGCAATACCGATAGCTATTGTTTTATTGTCCAGCCCTAATTGTAGGTAGTAAAAATACAAGCAAATGTGAAGATGCTAAAAAGTCTGAATCGATTTGGACACAAATTGTGTGCACAAAAGATAATCACCAAGATGAAAGAACGGCAGTGTTGATTTACAGGAAATTATGGGTGTTCATACTGAAGAAATGAAGTCTAAATAAACAAATACTTATGTGTGTCATAATAATTCAGTATTAACCAGTATGAAAATTTAGTGTTAAAAGTGATAAACTTGGTAGACATTGAATATTTAAACAAAAGGGTTTTTCATGGTTTAAACTTTGCAGACATTTTTATGATTGTGTAAATGAATCATAGGATAGTTTCTCACACCATACAAGGTTAGTTCATATAGGGAGTATGCTGCTTTGAAACAAATGTGTGCAGGCGGGAGTGAACGGAGAGCTGATAAGGAGTTAACGAGGAACAGAGGCACCTGCGAAAGAATGGGAAAAGGCCGACGGTGGGAAAATGCATCTCCAGGGAGAAGATCCAACCTCTTATTTTGATCCAACCTTCTTTTTGCATATTGTGTATAAAACTCTGGGTCAAAGGGAAAAAGGATGTCTCTATTCTTCGTGCACGGAGAAGAGCATCCGCTAGATGCTTTCCTAGGGAGAGCTGGAGACCCTAAACACATGTATTAGATATTATGGTGTCAGGAATAAATCTTTTGGTGGAAAACCTCAAAATCGTTCCAGACATTGATTTTTGAACACGCACTTAGACATAATCGGCGAATTATAGCCTACAATACACAAGTAAGGACCATAACAACACTCTTACTGTATGTGTGAATGACATATTTTGATTTTTACTCCTGAGTTTGTGGTCTATGTGCACCCCTCCCCTCAAGATTTGAATGAGTTATGTGCAAAAGCAGAGGTGTTCTCACCAGTGTGGCCCCAGAGCGGGTCCTCATGTCAATAATTCCACCAGGAGGAGGCTGCTTCCCTGGAAAATTATTGTAGTAAGGAACTTCAGGAGGCGGGGCGATCTCCTCATCCTCTTCCTCCCAGGCAGAGCTATCAAACGGAGCCATTCTGGGGGGGAGGTACAGAAAAACCAGGTGAGCAAAAAGAGTCATTCACATAAAGTAGATTTAGGTTTTTGTTTGAACGTACCTGTCATGAGGGGTGACCAGCTTTGGGGGGGTTTTAAGGTATTGTTTGAAACGCAGTTCAAACGCCTGGCCGATGGTGCTGATGACTTCTTGAGCTAAACCCTCTGTGCACTCCAGGATATGACATGCTGCAAACAGGTAAGGGAATAAGAACAGATGAGGAGTCTGCAGCGCATTCTTGAATGAAATCCAGAGCTCAAACGGAAAATAAGTTAAAACAGAGACTGTGTAGAAAGACGTTAAGACGGCTTGTGCCTCAATGAAAGCTACATAAGCAGGAAGGGTTTCCTTCACTTGCCCTATCACACATTTAAGCATTCCATGATGAACATAATTTAAAAAGGCATTAAATGCTCCCTTTACACAGTTGTGTGAGAAAATGAATACCTATTTAGTGGTTTTTCTAAATTATGTTGAAGTATCCTATTCTTTACTGCTCATAATATTTTCCAAACTTGCCAGAAGAATAATCTGTAGCTTTTATCACCATACAAATGGAGAAAACACTGGAAATGGTTGATTCATGGGCCAGAGACCCCGATTATATCACTTCATAGAGGAAATAAAGTTCTGTTTTCTAGAACTTCTAGTATGTAACCTCAGTGATTGCTTTATGGTGTTGGTTCTGCTCACCTCTATGGTTGACTGGGTCTTTGGCCACATATGCTACGTACTCTGCTGTGTCCTGAGGGAGACATGGGAAGATAGTTAGGGGAGAAGAGAAAAGGGATGGGGGGGGAGAAAAATCAATGAGGAAAAAAGTGAAGGGTAGCTTTGAGACTGAAAGGCTGAGAAGAAGATAAAGAAATAGATCAAGCAAAAGCTGCCATCTTTAAGTCGCAACAGAAGTTAGAGACATAGAATGAGCTGGAAAAGAGATAACAGGAAGTAATGCGGTCAGGGGCTGCGAGCCAGTGAGGCAGCAGTGAATTAAGTGGTATTCATAGGATTAGACAATGACTTAAGACAGGAAGGAAGGACATGCATGGAGATGAAAGATGAAAAAAGGCCAGAGTGAGACTTGATCTGAAAGAGAGGGCTTGGGTGACTCACTGGGTCTCCTCCAGAGGCAAAGGATATGGACTGCATGTGATGATTGGCAATAATCTGCGGAGAAAAAGAAGAGTGGATGGGAGGAGAGAAGGGGAAGGAGAGTACATGGGGAAGATGAAGTATGTAGGAAGTGAAATCAAAGCGTGTTTATGGAAAAGAGAAATGTGTACTAGTTATATAAAAATAAACGCTGTTTTTCTTCAATCGAACATCTGCAACAGAGATTAAAAAAAAAAAAAACGAAGAAGGGATGGACCACCTCTCTAACCGTCTAACAACCAACCTCAATGGATCAATAACAGCAACAACACTTGCTAATGCTTCACACACACACAAAGCGTGCATCCAAGTTTTTTCTTTTTGGTGAATGGGTATATGATGTGCTAAACGACATGCTCCTTAGTGCTATGTGTTAATGTGAAAGCACTGCACTGCTGTATACCAATCTCCCCAAAGATAGACATCGCTCAGTGGCTATTAACTCATTAGAGGTCTGAGAGGCGCATCACATCCTGCCCTGTGGTAAGGCAAGAACCAAGACAATGGTTAGGAAGAATTTGTGCAGCATCCAGAGTAAATGAGCTAAACAAAGTGGAGAGGTTCTAAATTTATCTGTAAATGATCCAGAAACTACCAACCCTCTAATCATGACGTTCTTTGAAAGTAACCGTTCTGTTTGGCCTTCTGCCATTTCTGAGCTGATTTAACTGAACTCGTTTTCCTGAATAAAATCATAGTTTAAAAAGAGTGTTTCAAAAGTTAAGTCAAAACACACAAAAAACAACACAGCAATGGACTTCACAGAGTTTTATCAAAAACACAATGAGAGCTGACAGAAGTTTAAAGGAAGAAAGACATCTGCAGCAGAATGGATGGCAATCCTTGTCATCTAGAAGAAGAAAAAAACTATTCCATTTAATACTTAATACATTCACAGGAAATCGACAAAAGCATCAGGAAACACTTGCTTCTTTCAAATATGTCCACAAAAGCAGGATTCTTTTATTTTCACTTAGGCTTCTCAAACATCATCGCCATGACAACTACATCAAAAAATTGACAGGTGGTGTACGTCACAGGCACAAATATCTTGATGCTTGCTACCCCATAGTTAGAATGAGACTTCAAAAGAACTGGAATTTGTGATTGTAGTCTAACCTGTTTGCAGTCAGATGCCAGCAGATTGAGGCTGCTAGTTGAGATGGTGAGGCTGATTGGCATGCCTGCAAACTGCAAGTTACTCTTTCCCAGAATTGATGTGAGACACCGAGAGGAAGGCTGCAAAGAAGAGAGACACAAAGCAGGATCTTTGCTAAAACACAAGCTGATTTTATTTTGTGAAACTAACATTAATAGCAGGCGAATCATAGCTGGAGAGATATCTGCAGATATAAATGAGGAAATGCTTTTGAGTGTGGGAGTGAGACTGCAACTCTAAAAAAATGATCTGAACTCAAAAGCCAACGAGGCCTGTGATGCAGGGAAGATCACATAATGTATGGTTGACTAAGACTATTACATGGGCCAGGCCAAAACAATTGTGCCAACTCATCAACTTCAATCCACCTCCTGTTCTCACGGCTTTCATCCAATTTTTCTCTAGACTATTTGGAGAATGCTGTGAGAAAAGCTGCTCAGCCACAGTAACCTAAAAAAAAAGACAGAAGTGACTAGTTTTATCTATTCCAGTCATCATACCATAGATTTTTTTTGTCTGGAATAGTAGACAGCCAGTAATTCATTGGTCAAACCTAGTTTTGCAAGCAGACAGCTGGATTTAGTCATCTGCTTTATAGACTGTTTGGGTGGATGCTTTTAGTTTTACAGACACGGCATTTGGAGGCTGCGTTTGCTAATCCATAGTGCTTCTTAAGCCGGACACTGGCTCCCCACAAGCCTCCCCTGTGGCAGGGGAGAGGGAGAAAAGAGACCTATAGTGATTGGTAATTACCTGCAAGTGGCTCACTCACCACACAAGTGCACAATTATCCTAAATCAAGTTCTTTGTGCGCTGATGCAAAAACAAAAAGAATTCCAAGGAAGCTGTTGGTACATTTCCATGGAAAACAAGTATTGGTTTGGACAGTCGGCATATTGTTTGCTTTAGGATTGGAGATCATTTTTAGCTTCAGGCTGGCTGCCCAAACTCAAAGATTTGTGTATGTTTGTGTGGGTGCGTGTGCCTGACTGGCCAACTGACCACAGAATAGACAATCAAGGTAAATCGAGGTCTTAGCCAGAAAAAAAAAACATTTTCCACTGTTGTCCACTTCAGCGTTATAAATAAATAATGGCCTGTAGGGTTGTGTTGATGTGTGTAGTATGAACCTTTCTTCGGCGGGCTCCTTTGGCTCCGGGTACTGCCTCACACACCACAGCAATAGCTTCCCTGAAACAAGAAAAACACGACTGTTTGGAAATTATGCAATATTTCTCCACACCTTCCTGCTCACACATTTGTGTACATAAAACGAGAGCTGGCAGTTGGGGTTTTGGAACTCGCAGCCCGTGCTGTTTTTACTCCTCTTTGCCACAGACACAAACATTTCTGTAGAAACCAAAAGGAAACCACCAGGACTGCAGGGCTTTCTAATTTAAGCCCTCAAGAAAACAGAAGGGCTGTGTAAACAAATGCCCACATTTGACCAACCAAAAAAATAGCTAAGAAAGAAAGGCAAATGGAGAAGAAGCAGAACAGAACATGACCAATAAAAGAGTAAATTTACACACCCAACAAATCTTTAAGATATTTTATCCCCTTATGACCTATAATGTTTAAAAAAAAACAGCCAGCAGAGGCCTTTGAAAAATCTCACCTGGTGACCTGTGTTCTGGTGTTGAAGTCCAGCGCCCGCATTGACTGTAGCACCTCTACACAACCCATGTACTGCTCAAAAAACAGGAAAGCAACTCATTCACATCAAACATTTCCTACACAAAAGACAGAAAAAGTGCCCTCTATGCTGCAGAGTGGAAAAAGGGACAGTGTGTGTGAAAAGCTATGCTCACGTTGGGCTTGGAAACATCTGTTCAAGCAGCCACTTTTAAAAATCTATTTAAATGTGCATTTTGTTTCCATGTTTAAAACTCTTCCATTCAAGCATCGCTACAAATGTTTTTTAAGTTCGTTTTTGGGCTCTACGTTTAAAATGTGCAGCCATTGAATGCCTGTTGAAAGTTGAACCAATTGAACTCTGACCAACCAGGGAAACGGATTTTGTGTGTGGAGCATCCTTTTCAATTCACAGTGCCAACCGTTTGAAAATTGATCATGAAGGAGTAGGGCTGGGCGATAAAACAATAACTATCCATATCGCAACATAACTTTTTCAACTTTTTTTTTTTTTTGTTCTGTGTGTCCTGTGTGAACACGGACCGCTTTAAAGTCGGACAGTATTTTCACAAACTTAATTATTCAAGACTCGGCGGATAAATACAGCAAGATTAATTCATAGAACATTTATAAAATATGGATTTTCTAAATAATAAAAGAACAGAATCCACTGTTTTAGCAGCGTCTGTGTAGCATAACAGAGTCTGTAATACACTGAAAACTGTGACCTGTCAGATGTTGTGCTCAATCCTCCGCCTCCTTAAAACTGCAGCTTTAATTTCAATATTGATATATATGACAATAACCCAAAACATGATACTGTTTTCAGGCATTTTACTTATGATTTAACATAAAATGTGATCACCTGGAGGCAGAATTAGGAAATTGTAAAAATCTGTCCTTGTTTCCACAGCATGTTTGAATTTGAGTTTGCAGTTAGATGACAGTAAAGACAAGTTCGTACCATTTATAAATTACTTTTATGCAATTTCATTTTCTTGGTACAAAAATGTGGAAAAATGTTTTAAAAAGTCATATGCCTAAGTTATGTCTGTGTAAAATAGTACTAGATTTTGGCTGATGAAACATAAGTTTGGCCGGCTGATTTTTTTTAATCAACCGACCAACATGGCCAGTGTTTCCAAATTTAAATTTCCGCCCCTGGGTAGAGGGTTTTTAGTTATTTAAAATCAGACAAAAAAACGGAGTAACTAAACAGAGTAAGGCATGTTCCTTCTAAAACTGGAATTCCACCAACCTTTTTTATCACCTGAAGCAGTGCCACCAAGCATGCTCAATCTCAGACTGAAATAAACGATAATTCTCCAGCAAAAACAACAAAGTTAAGACCTTCGCAGCAGTAACAGTCTAAACTATGAGAAGAAACGTATTCTAGCTTATTCACAGGATGTTGACAAACATGTCAATTTTATGTTTGTTCTGTAAACTTAGAAAACATTAGAATTTATGTGTGGAACTGATCAAGCTATTTGTGTTCTGTTTATTTATGTTCTCTTTTGAAACTTGAAAGCTTTTCAGTATAATTGTTAATATATCTGCCTCTTTTAAGTTTTCTGGAAAAAAAAACTGTTGCATCGTGTTCCTTTAGTACATTTGTTATGTTTAAAGTAAGGTAATGCAAATGTATTTGAACAGTGTTCAAATCTGACATGTGGTTATATTTGGTTTCTATCGTGATATATTAATATATTGCTATCACCTAATATGAAAAAACAATATTGTGATATTAAAAAAGTCTCTATCGCCCAGCCCTATGAAGGAGAAATTTAATAATTGCAGTTCGTGGCTTGCTGGAATTTTATGACACCAAGTCTTTCAGATGTCAAAATAGAGCTGTGAAAGATAAAGCGAAAAAGACCTGCACCACTTCGACATTTTGCACCAAGCCTCTTCCTCCTGTGTACATGTATCAGTTAGCAACAGTCCAGTGTGAATACCATATGCCAAAAGTGCATTCAAGAATTCCCGTTTGAGAGTATGCTTACCGTTACAGTGTAGGAAACACCAGTGGTGCTGACCACACTGTCAGAGTGGAGCCAGCCACGGGTGGGCTTGTTGACAAATGAGCCATGCCGCGTCCATTCATCTCCTCCCAGTTGCCCTCCTTCCACCCGTGCCCTCCTGGATGCCCCTCCGAGCCGGTTCATGTCCTGCAGAGGAGGTCGGGGAGGGGGAGAGGGGGCAGTTAGGAGGGGAACAGGTTGGTGAAGAGGAGGGGAGGAGCTAGAGTTGCTCCTATCGTCCCCAGAGGACTCCACAGCCAGCTGGGATGGCTGCGACCTGCTCGAGGTCTTAAGTCCTGGGAGAAGAGTAGCAGTGACACCAAGACGAAGGGAACCCATCCTGGGGAAGAAGGAGCAGAGGGTTGTGGGGCTGTTTTCTGCCGGACGGGGAGAGGTGGGGGGCAAAATGGGAGTGAGAGACGAGGAGGAAAGAGAAGAAGGTAAACCAGGGGAGGGAGTCAGAGGAGTGGCAGGACTGGAAGGAGGGAACGATGATGGATTAGAGTTTGTGTCATCGTTTGAACTCAGTGACTCACTCCGAAAGTGGGTGTACTTAGTTTTGGGGACAAGCTCCATATTGATCCTGCAGAGAGTTTTCAATGCCAAAGCAGGTCCACAGAAGCTGTGGTGGTTCAAAGGGTCTGTCAAATTAAAGTTTCTCTCTTAAAAGAGACAAGCATTTGCATGTCTTGCTCATAGATAGAGCTGCATCCACATATCTGATTGTCTGTCCTTCGGTCATAGTAAGGCAGTCAAACCAAACTGCTTTAACTACAACTCCGTCCACAGAGAATGTAGAATGAGAGAAGGCCCGGAGAAGTGGGGTGTCCCAGATAATCAGACAAAAAGAAAAAGTTTCATTGAGGATTTGTCCAACTCATGTTGGTTCCGTCCTTTAGTGATTTCTTTGAGTTCCTCAGGACTAATGAAAACAAGCTCTCAGCTCCGCACTTCTTCTTGGTGTTCTGCCATGATGTAAAACAATCCGAGTCTCTCATCTCAACATAACCGTCCCTGAGTGAGAGCCAGTTTTTAAGCTGTCATTAGAGAGTACCCACAAATTCATGTTTTTCCGGAACCAAGACTGTGCACTTGAATGCAATGCAACTACATGCGTGAGGTGCTGGAAACCTTTCCAGTCCGGAATGATGGCAGCACATGTGTGAAGCAGCTCCGGTTGGCAGTCTTATCCTGCTTGACAGAGGCCAGTAAAAAAAAAAAAAAAATCCCATTAAGAGCCAACAGGGATTAGAAGAGAGGCTGTGCAGACATCATCCAAAACTTTAACTGGTCAATAATACAGCAGGAACCTGCCGGAGAAGAGAGGAGGGTCCCTGCTCTGTGACTAGCATTAAAGTTGTATGTCAGCGGCAGCAACAGCTTCTTCACCTATTTTTCATGAACACAACACCTTCAAATGTGTTTTACTCTCTCTCCCTCTTCCTCCAAATGATTTCGTGTCCTCTCTGAATGGCTTTGGCCCTCTCCCTTCCAGCCTCTCCTTCTTCGTCTTCTCTCCTCTTCCAGATGACCTCTGGCGAAGCTTCTTTTCCCTTTTCTGCGCTCTTTCCCCCCTTCTCTCTGTCTCCTTTCTTGTCCTGGAAGTCCTCTCTCCTCCTCCACACAATGCACTCTGCCAGCCTCTGTCTCTCCAGCGCCTCCGCCCTCTCTTGCGCCACCACTTCCTCCCTTCTTTTCCAAATGATCTCTCGCGCCCCCTCTCCCCCTCCCTCGATGGCTCGCCCGTTCTCCAGGCTGTCCCGTTTAACAGAACCTCACTCAAAAATACAAGTGAGCTCCGTCTGAATGTCTTTTGAAATTAAGGTTTTGGGATGGCTAGAGGCTAGACACGGTCATTTCAGACACCCATAGAAAACCAGAAAAAACAAAAAGAAAAGTTTGTTTTTAAGACTGGGCTCGCAGAGCCGAGCCGGTTCCTGACAGAGGTTCCTGATATGGCTAAAACAAAAGAGCCTGCTTTTGTTCAAGTGTGTTCTTTATTCCTTGAGCACCATTGAATCGTGGTAGGCCTCCTGGGAGATGCTGTCTGACTGGTACAGTGACAGACACTGCAGCACCACGGTGGTGATGTAACCCGGGAGAATGTGGGTCATTGGCAGATGAAAACTACTGGTGGGCTTGTTGTTATGGTAATGAAACCTGATTTGTCAGGTTTGATCTCATAATCCAGGCTTCCACAAAGCAAGAGCTCACCGGTGTTGAAGATGAACTCCCTCATTTGGGTTAGAAAGAAGCTAAACTAAGACTGCATTTTGCCATTACCTCAGTGGTGTCATCTGATCTGTCCAGTACAATAACAAGCCCAGATTATAGTCTTTTACCTGAGTAAAGAATGTTGACACTGCCACATAGTGTATGATGCAAAAAGAAAGCCAAGTGCTATATTTCAGGACAGCTCCCCTCCCAATGTAAGGACTGGTTAAATCTCAGCTCTGCTCAATAAACACCTTAAAACATTGCATCTTTCTGCATAGACCAACCTAGAAGGCAAATATTCTGATGACATTAACAGTCACTCACAACATCCCACAAATGAAACAGTCTGTAACAACTTGACCTCAATGGGAGGCAAATTTACACTTACAGCCCTGTAGCATGCTGTCCTGCCTAAACCTTAGTGCTGCTGAGGCACTAGTCATATTTACAGGACACTGACCTTTAGGAAAAACAGGAATAGCTTACAAAAGGCTGCACATCTCGCTCTAACCTTTTAATAATGCCAAAAGAAATGGCGTATTATAACATTTCAGAATGCAACTACGCCAAAAGTACAACGCTCAAGAGTGTAGTGGGTGCTGAATGCATGACAAAAAGGAACAGTCGCCTACACCAGTCTAGCACCACAGAGGGATTGTCTAGCAATTCTAGCTAGCCATCCATCTGTTCTTGGCCAAAAAGCACCAAGGAGGATCCAGATACACTCATACACTGCCAGACAGCCCTGGATGATCTCCAGAAAGCTATAAAGAAGTATGGCTGGAAAAGTCACAAAGTCTTTAGACAAAGAGCATGCAGAATAAATTAACAGTCTGTCACACACTCAGTAGAACCCAAAGTAAGTCCAAAAAGGATCACAATGTCCCAAAGGCGACAGATCCAACACATGTGTTAACAACAGACAAGGAACACCAGTTTTTTCTTCTGAGAAAGATCTTTGAGCTGAGTCAACCCTAGCTCTAGAATGTTAGTGCACGAAACACAGTGAAGGTCAGGTGACTGCCGAGGAGACAGCCCTCTGCATGAAGAGAAATCCTGAGTCACCAACAGATGAGCACTGTAATGAACAGACTGTCACAAACGCGGCACTGCTGATGACTGATGATCATAGGCCTCAGGGTCAAACAGCAGCGCCCACTGATATGTACAAGTGAAATCAGAGTGATAATCTAATTCACACAGTCATTCCTGATAGTAGCTCACTGAGGACGGATGACCTGCAAATAAGAACATGAGAAAACAGACTTCCACACAGACAAAGATAGAGTTAAAAACTATAATCTCTAACAAAAAAATCACAAACTGTACAAAAACATGGGCTAATTCTGTCTGAGATGTTATATCTATGAAGATATATGCTATCAGCAATGAAACAGCACCAGTTTTTAAAATGACTTTTGAATAAAAGAAAAGAAGAACTTTACATCTTGCTCTGTCTGCAGCTGCTGCTCGTTGCTATGGCAACAGACATTGAAAGAAAAGCCTGCAGAGCATGTATGCCATAAAGTCCCGACAACAGCAGGAATTTTCTGGGATAACTGCTGTGTCCAATCATGTGGTGATCATCGAGCTGCTGCATAAACCGCTCAACATGTGAGCCTTTTGCTTTTTTTTTTTTTCACACAACGCCAGGATAAACAAACAAACAAAAATTACAAGCTCCTAGAAGATCAATACGATTAAGAAGATCAAAGTTTGACGGCCTCTGAGCCAGCCATTACACCTAATCAGTGTTGACATCCCACATTGGCTGCATGTACTGACTAACAGCTCCAAGTCAATCACAAATCATTTCAAACAATAAAGAACCTTGGTCTTTTAACAAGGAACACCAAACCTCAGCGTTTAAAAAACAACTGTTAAGAAAACTTGCATAAAAAAACCTGAATCTTATCAGAAGCTGCTAAAAGAAATGATTGTATAAGCTCCTGCAGATCAACAACTATAGAAAATAGAAAATTAGAAGTCAGAAAGAGAGTCTGTATTTACAAAAAGACTAAAAAAAAGTCATTTAAAAAATGTTTTCTATCAAGTGAGCAACACATTTGCTTCTGTGTTCTTTTCTCACGAAATATCAAAGGATGAATAGTTTTTATTATTATTATTATCATTAAACCATTCATGTAAAGCTGGCTTTCATGGTCAGATAAGAAGAACCCCGGTGACGTTTGAACAGCCTAAGAAAGTCAGATCCTTCGTCCTCTCCTTCCTCTTTCCCCAGTTTTCTCCTCATCCACTCCCAGAAAAATGCGCTTCCTCTGTGATCCGCTCTTCCGCTCGGTTAATTCACAAAGTCACTGCCGGCCGCTCCTCTTCATCTATCCTCTCTCCTCCGTTCGGCTGCCGCCTCTCTCGTCCCCCTCCTTTGTCACCCTTCCTGTCTCTCAGCGGATGGTGAAATGGCAGTGCTGTCAGGATGGACAATAGCACTCCTTCATTGTACTTCTCTTCTCCCCTCGTGTCTGCCTCTCATGCCCGCTTTCCTTCCACCTCTGTCTGTTTGAGGGACGAGCATGCTGTCTACCCTCCCCTCCTCCTGTCTGGGTGGGTGATGCTGCCTCCCATTTTCTCTCTCTCTTTCTCTCTTACTCTACCGTGCAGTGCTGCATGCCCCCCCAACATCCTTCTTTTCCATTCTACTTCCTCCCCCCCCCCCCCCCCCCCCCCCCCCCATCCCGCCTTCAGCTTTTCTCTGCAGCCAGAGTCATTTTGAAGTGCACATATGAATGCACAGCTAGATACTGCCCTCATGCACATTAATGCACTTTAATGCTCAAGGGGGAGAGATGAGGAAGTAGGAAGGAAGAGGCAAAGTGTGTGTCTCCATGTGCACTGCTGTGCATGTGTGGACAAACTGGGAGTTTATGTTGGCCAGTCAAGAGTCCTGCCTTCATGTTTGGTAACCTGAGAAACAGATTTTAAAGAGTGGGACAATGAGACCCCCTCCTTTCAAACCCCACAAACCCAGCAATTCCGTGTGACAGGAGGTTACTCTGTATAACCTTGATGGAGCCAGATAAACTAAAAAAAAAAAAAAAAAAAAACATGACTAGCATCCGCACAATAAATACGAGCCACACTTACATGACTAGGGCACTAAAAGACAGAAAGCAGAGAACCCAGAAATTGCCTCTGACAGTCAAGCGCATCTGATGAGAAGCCAGTGTTGCAGAAAAGAGAGGAAACCAGGCATGGAGTGCCGCCGGAACCAAGCAGAGGGGACAGCGATAAGTCCTCACATCACACCAAAACAAAACCAAAAAAAAAAAAGTGCTTGCAGCTTAAATTTGAACACTACACCACTGCCAAGTGCCCCCCCCTTCCATCAGCGTGCATGCAGTGATTACATCTAATGATTAATAGTGAAAAACAGGGCCCTTCACCAGCCTGAACCACATTAAAACACATGAAACACTGTGGCTTAGAGTTGACACCATTTTTAAGAATTCCTCCAAAACCTTGTGTATTTGTTCTGAGATTCACAGAAAAGACTAGAGAAGAGACTATGACAACATTTTATAAGGTAGAAATGGTGCCCATCTTGCATAATAACTGTAAATAATTAAATCATCTCTCTTGAAGGATATGACTTTCCCTTTCTGAGTATTATGCAATCTAGACCCCAAGGGTCCAAACCTGCAGGCCTGAAAAACATAACCATAAAGTTCAATTCGTGGCTCATTAAAGCAACTTTATCAAAAAGTCCTATTAAAGCTGCCAGGGTGAAGGCAAGATATATTGCTGGACTGCTGTAAACTGCATGTGCTTTATTTGGGTAAGACTAATAAACGGACGTCCAAGTACATCTGAGGAAAACTGCAATAAATTTACTTGTGCATAAACACGGCAGCGTAATTACTCATGCATGACTGCATGCTGACTTCAGACTCTAGTTTTACATAAATAAAGAAACTCAAGAACAAGCCTTACTTTAATCTCTCTGTTAGACTGCTGCAGTCGTGAATATGTGATGAACGACACAGCCTTTCACATCCTTTTTTCAGTTTTTTAAATGTATTTTTTAAACAAAGTTGTGATTCGAAATTGGTAACAAAATTTGCGACGACTTTAACTGATGATGACAGGTTCAGGCAACCCTTTGACCCTGAAAGGGATTGAGTGGGTTATGAAAAAAATGGATGGATGGATGGATGGATGGATGGATGGATGGATGGATGGATGGATTCATCTAATGTGCTTTAGTTACTGTGCTTCACTTTCTAGCTGAAACTGAGAAATTCTACAGCAAATACTTTTAATTTAGATGGAATGACTCAAAAATATAATAAATAATATAACAAATTCCATCTTAATGACTGTACGTGACAGGAAGTTCTACAAATACAAAAACCTAACTACAAAAAGCCCCAATTAAATAGCTCTTTTATTATTTTCTTAGATAGTTTACGATTTTAGGCAGTTTTCTACTATGTCACAAGTCTCTTCTATAGTACTGTATTTTGTCCGCAATTGAAATTTAGTTGATGTTAAAATGAAGCAACTCGCATGCCACTGTGGCACCATGTGCTTTTGACTTTTGCCTCATATTATTTGAATAGCTTACCATATATTCCATTGGCCCACACAGGCTCCCTGTCAGTCTGTAATACTATAAAAACACCAGAGTGCACATCAGACACACAAGCAAAACACAACAAGCCGATTGCAGCAAGCTCCAAAGGCGCCCACTTGACCTCCAGCATGCTTTGATCTCGGAATCAGCTGTGGAGAGGACGGCTGGACAGCACTGACATGGGCAGCTCGTTTGATCCAGCACACGAGACACATAATATTGACATAAAACTGACATACAAAGTAACAGAAAAAGCAACAGAGAGTAACCAAGCGAAAGGAAGCTGACGGGTAAACCTTTTTGCATGTTGAAACACAGCCTGTGGAATGAAAAGAATAAACTGAAACGACCTTGTGTTGGGGAAGACTGCCTGGACTTGCTCATGCCACATGAAAGCATTTTGTTTTAATGCAAGCTGACGAAGCCTGCGAAAGCTGCAAGAAGTGAGTATTTATTAGATGAAAACAAAAGCCAAACAAGGCAGAGGTCTTAGGCAAGGATTTGTGTGTGCATAATCTGGCATGTCTAAATTATAAAACAAAAAAAAAGCCCAAGATTAGTTAATAAACTGACACAGAGACCTTTTTTAATTTGAGTTTAGCCAGTTAAAAATATAATCTAATACCAGTTGACATTACTGAGACAATTGGAGATAGAAACAAATCCAAAAGCACAAAAAGGGCACACAAACGACAAAATAGGCAGAAAAAACAAGAATCAAATTTGCCCAAATTAGCCTCGATGTCAACATTAGATTAGCCAGGCAGTCAACAGGACATCTATCCCTTGGTTTCATAGCTCACTACACACACAGCAAACATGTGAGCTGGATATTTTGGGTTATGCCAACCCCTCCATCTACCCCCTCCACCCTCGTCCTGTACCAACACTCCCTCCTCCCTATCTCTTTCCATCATTCCCTTCCTGTTACCCTCTGTCTCGCTCCACTTACTGTACAACTTCCACTTACAACTTCCCCTCTCATTGTAAACGTTTATTTTTCTTAAACTTTATTAGTTCAACACTTGGACTAACAGAGTACTATTTTTGAAACATTTACTTAAATGTCTGGAACATTGTGTAAAAAAAGCAAATAGTCAGTTTTGAAGTTTCTCTGTTAAATGTACAAAAAAACTGTTAAATGTTTTTTTTCCTCACTTGTTTTAAAACCTTTTTCGCTTTTTAGTTAAGAGTGCATTTCTAAAACAAACAAACAAAAAAAAAAACTGAGAAGCAACTGTCAATCAATTTACTCGTAAGTGTATCAGAATATCTGAAGAAAATCAACTTGACAAGGGAAATTAATATTTTTATGCTAACAACAAAGCTGACTCCTAAACGAAGATTAGCACAATTTCACGTTAATAATAAAAAGGTAACCTTATCAACTGTAATGGAAAATTGTACAGGATTTAAGTTATACACCAGGTGCCATCACTGCGGGCGACACACGTGATGGCAGCAAAAAATGATCAAGTCATCATTACAGTCCAATGTGTGGAAACCCTTTGAATTCAGCGAAAACTTAAGACCATACAATGTGGTAGAATGTTACAATAATCCATTTGTATTATTTTGATGTGAAAAAACAACAGTGGGCTGAACTTTATGAAAATAACATGTGAATAGATTTGCCATAAATTCTAGTATACTTGTTTGTACACGTATTTAGTTTACACTTGATTATCTTACAAGAAATACAAGGAATCTGGAAAACTTCACCTGCACTGTTCAGTGTCACATATTTATCTCAGAGTCTCACGGTTTAAAGCTAAATTGCATTGCTATACACCCAAATTGCTGAACCCAATTACACAACATGGAATATGAACAATCAAAAATCTAAATTCCTCATGTTTAGAGACTGTAACACCTAAATAGATGTATTTTTTGCCTCTTTACATGGACAACAAAAACACTAACAAAAGGCCCATCATTTGGTAATTAACTTGTGGTAACAGGTAATAACCAAATCGGTGTAAACAAGACATTGGTGCCACCATTCTCATGATCAAAACTCATCAGATGTGTCAGATTTTCAACCATTTTTAGACTAATTCATTAATATTTTTCTGTCTGTAACCAACATGCTCAGAAGAAAAGCCAGGAAAAACAATAAACAAAATGTTTAGAAACTTCTTTTTTACCAAGAGGAAACTTCTAGGAAGGCAAGATCATAAAATTACAGATAAAATATTAATGTGTGGCTAAAGCACCATGGCAGCAAAAAGCGATAAGGAGACCAAATTTAAAAGTACAATCAGCAACAATTACAAATGACTTTTGAAAAGGATGTTGCAGCTGCATGTGCCCTCATTTGAATAAAATACACGAGATTTCTATCTAGTTGTGGCTCTGATGATGTGCAGAATGCAGTGTGCAAGCAGTCAGCCGAGAACTGCAAGAGAAAACTCTACCGAGACCCAGTTCCTTTGTGTCAAAAGGTTGAGACGGACAACCACATACGACCTCAAGAAAAAACACAAAGCCTCCTGCATATTGTTTCTATGATGTTCCTTGTGCATGCATTTACACATGCTAACAAAGAAAAAAACAAACAAACAACAAACCCAACATCAGCAGGCATACATCACAAAGTGCGTCACCAAAAAAAAAAAAGTGTCCTGTCAACAACAGGATTTAAAAAAAACTTTCCATACGTTTATTTCTGTATACAATTACCATCCAGTTATGTCATGTTTTGGAAGGACGTGTTGTGTGTCTGTGTTGCATTTTATCACTCGTACAAGTGAAGCTTCAACAATCAGATGTCACCTTTCCCTATCAACGAGAGCTACGTTTTTTCTACTCAGTGATAGGGTCTGATCAGAGTTGGACAGATCAAATTTTAATCAAGCGCACAGACTGTCAGTGTTGTGACAGCATGACCGCGATGTCCAGCTTTGACGGACACCTTGAGCCTTGGGCCGTCTTTCTGTCAGCGCCACGTTTGCCCTTGTATAGATGGGTATTTGGATGCTTCTGCGCCTGGCTCCTGCCACCAGTCCCAATCTAACTTCTTTTTTGTATCTTTTGATTGGACCTTCTACTCGTCAGCATTTCATCAGTGGTGATAACTTCCAACATTTAATATCATGTCAGGAGCTGCTGGCCTGAGCGGTGTGGCTGACCCTGATAAGAGAACTGAACCTGATAGTTTCAGTCGCCTCAATCATCCACGGCAGCCCCTTCAGTCTCTTTCCATAATAGTGTCTGTCCTTCACTGGTCCACGGTAAACGTTAACCCTGTTTCAACACACGTAAAGTTTGATGTGGTCAACGGTTTCCATGGAAACGCCTTGTGAACAAGCTGGAGCAGAGCTTAAACATTTATAAAGGATTTTTTACAGATTCATTAAAATATATTCATGTTTTAATAAAAACAATGTGTTTTCGGTCATATTGTTTAAACTGTTCTAAACACAAATAAAAAATGATTTTGCATCAATGTAAAATTGGAGTCATGGTAAATGTTTTTACAACTGACTTTGCAGAACTAGAGTAAAATTCTGCAAATTAAATATTGCGGATAAAAGTGAACATCTTCCTGTATTTTCAACGTACCTGCTAGCTTCAGCCTCATAAAGTCGTGTACAAATAAAGAGGCATTAAAAATCAAAATAATGTGTTTTTCCTCGTTAAAGTCCCACTCAAATCAAATTTTGATGTATTGTAAAGTGGTCTTTTAATTACGATTATGCTATTTTTAGCCAAAATAAAAACACCTGTGTCATTTTCTGGGATATAGTTTCTGCAGTGTGGTAGGAGTTCAAAAGAAGTTGTGGACGGGACTGTTGGTGTGGAGTAAATCCGCCCTTGCTTCCCGACATCCATGTGTTTACACTCTCTTCCACTCGCTCACAGCTCCTCACAACCCCTACCTAACCTTAAAAACGTGAAACAAAAATGGCGAGCAATGTCTGAGATATTCAGCCGTGCAGTTTTCGCCAGGTGCCGCAAAAATGTTATTTCAAGCTTAGTTTCGTTATATATGTCCCCCATCATGAAAATAATGCCTCAAGAACATGTTAAAAACACCTCAAACCATGATTTTCATTGGAGTGGGTCTTTTTTTTTTTTTAAATCTGGTGGAGTTTATCTAATAGTCATTGTTTTTCTGCCCTGGAGGGGTATAGAAAAATTCCAAGAAGACATTTAGTCTGGAGCAAGTTTCAAAATAACAGAGAAGCTACTGCAGTGACAGAGATGGATCTGAAATAACATTTTCATGTGAAATATTTGCGTCATAACATTTGAAAACTAATATTTTGCTAGCTTCATAATTGTGTTAGCTTTGATATTCCTTTTTTTTTTAGATATATATTTTCTATGAATCGCTTTTCCTGTTTGTCTCAATTGCAGCTGTGATCCATCTGACAATCCCAGAA
Organism: Oryzias celebensis; assembly: GCA_014656515.1. Classification (NCBI taxonomy): domain Eukaryota; kingdom Metazoa; phylum Chordata; class Actinopteri; order Beloniformes; family Adrianichthyidae; genus Oryzias; species Oryzias celebensis. Next base: position 12,758,192 of record BNCR01000015.1, on the reverse strand, counting down.
CATTTTTGCAGGGGAAAGATGAACAACTGTCCCATTTATTCCAAATTAACCTAATTTAATTATCAGACTATATCATTATTTGATATTCCATAACTTGTTCAGGCAACAAGGACAAAAACAAACAAACAAACGACATGTTTTAGGGTTTTTTTCAGTGAGGATTAAATCTGGTAGAGAACATTTACTAACATTACTAACATTTACTAAGCTGGACAGCACACATCCCGTTTCGGTTATTAAAAAACAAACAAACAGGTATTTATATCAAACCGTAATTGAGCCGCGAAAACCCACACATAAACCACAAGTTATAGAAACTTTCCATAGCAGCAACAGTTAAGACTGATGCACAGCAGCACGTTCATTTCCAAAACACCAAAAAAGTGCGGTCAGTCAACTTTAACGAGCTACTTACCAGCTCTTTTCCTCCCTTTCCCCTCGTCTGCCCCTTCAAACCCCCCTCCTCTCAATGCGGCTACACAAACTTTAGCTTACTACCATGCACTTGGGACGGAGCGTCGACGGTTCCGTTCGCCTCACGCCCCTACAAAAAAAATAAATAAAATAAAACTTAAAAATAAAAGTTTAGTAGAAAAGGTTTCAACTTTTTCTTTCCCCAAGTCTCTCCTTTCCTTCCTCCTCCCCCTCTCGTCTCACCCCCTCCACGGTTACGACAGACGGCACTTCCGCGAACAAATGGCAACGTCATCTGTTCGCTCGCAGATGCTGTGTGTGAGCGCGTGTGTTTGCGTGGTCGTGTGGGCGCGCGCGCACCGTGGGGTTCGGTTGGCCAGTTTTTTTTACACCTAAATTAGTCAGAATATTCTCTCTCAGAACGTTTTTTTTTCTTGTTTGTTTTGCTTTTTGTTGTTTCCCAACTAAAGACCTAAAGAATAACTTTATTTAGACTTATTTTTGCAACAACCAAACAATACTGTTAATAATTAAAAAATATATAGTTTTTTTTAACTAAAAAGCACGATTTATTGTATATAAAACAACACCCTGTTTAAATTATGGCAGCAACATGTCAGTAGCATCTTTATATTATTTGTTTCTTCTCGTGAGGAAGAGCAGCTATTTTTATTTATGATCTGAAACAAAGCAACAACAAAAAAAACGATATCTATATTTTCATAGTCTACAACCGTCTATTAAAAAAAGTAATCTCATGTGCTGCATGGTGCTTTATTTTCACTACTCTACATGAGTGATGTCTATACAGGTACTGTGAGATGAGGATGATGAGATCTTCATCACGCAGTCTTTGCTGTGACAGAACTTCTCAGCCATCCCTTTGACTATATTTGGATATTTTAAATCATACATAAACTATTTAGCTGGTTGTCTTAGTGACTAAATACATTAAAACTAAAATAAAGTGGGAAATGAAACTGGAAAAAGCGGCGACAACAAAAGAAATACAGATCGGTCACTGATCCAAAGTGTAGAATTCAAGCAATCTAAACCCAAAGTCTTAAAACTTTTAGAACAGAAAGTCCATCATCAAATATCAATGAACTTTTCTAAAAGTTTACAATAGTCTGCTCACAACAATGAAGGGAAATGTATGCATTATTACTGCAAAAATGGAGGAGCTGCTATTAAATTTAGAGGTTATTGTTAATATATTACATTGCTGTGATTTTCCAAATGCTTATTGTTTAAATATATGCCTAAAACCACAAAGATGAAGTAGAGAAAGATCTCCCTCTCACCACATGACTGTAGGCACTCAATGATGTCCATTCATTCCAATACTCATATGACTTAGATATTATTAGAAATATATAAAGAGGAACTAAAAATGCTATCTATCTATCTATCTATCTATCTATCTATCTATCTATCTATCTATCTATCTATCTATCTATCTATCTATCTATCTATCTATCTATCTATCTATCTATCTATCTATCTATCTATCTATCTATCTATCTATCTATCTATCTATCTATCTATCTATCTATCTATCTATCTATCTATCTATCTATCAGCAACGTTACCTAGATAACAAACAAACAAAAAAAAAAACTTAGGCCTGTTTTATTTCAGATTTTAACTTCCACATCCTTAATTTTCATTTTTAGATATCAACATTTTGAATAGTGTTTGAAAAAAAAAAACTTTTTTTTAAGTAGTTTCTATGTTTAAAAAATACAATAACATACAAAGAACAAAAAACCTCACAGACTAGGAAACTGAACTGCTAAACATTTTTGATTTAAACTGTTTTTTTTTCAGTATAATGCAATGATTTAGATGTAGATCCATTTTTTATCTCTCTTCAAGAAATATGTTAAACGTTCAACGATCAGCTAAAAGTTCGTCTCTTTTTGCACAAAAAAAATACGTAGACAAAAATGTCCCATCAACATCAAGGTTGATGATCTGACGGGTTTACATCGTCATTTCCAATTTGCTTATTCCGGCCACTAGAGGCGTGCGAGAGTAACTTGTCATTTTTACTACCCTCAAAGAAGTCGTCTCTCGCATCCTTCCGCGACAGTCAGCTTAACAGAAGCTCATTTTGTCCAATCTGTGAAGAAAAAAAATGGACATCAGAGCGGATTGGTTGCTGTTCTCACTTCAGTCAAACTACAGCTTCACATCAGCCGGACTAACTCATACGAATACAAATGCTGTGTTTCCGGATGTGTGAATGTGCAGACCGTTAAAACCCGCCCCTAAAAAGTAATTGGCTGTCAGCGTCACTCTCCGTTCTGTGATTGGACAAAAAAGATTTGAGCGACTAGTCGTCACAGCTGTAAGGATTCACAAGGAGGACAAATGCGGCTTCAGAGTAAGTTACCTTTAAATTAAGAACATAATGTTCACATATCGGATTACAGTATACAAAACGAGCCTATTTTAACTGTGAATCTCATCTGTTTATATTGATAAGCGTTTTAGCTTAGCGTCCACGCGCTGTTGTTGACTTTCCTTCCCAAAGGTTGACGTTACCTAGCAAGACTTAATAAAGTTAGCTCAGTTTTGAAAGTCCTAAACGTGGCCGCTAGTATTTCCCCCCATGCACTAGTTGTTAGTTTTTCTAAAAGGATAAAGAACTATTCGCTTAACTATATTTACGCAGGTGTAATAATATGTTTCGTAAATAAGACTGTAAAAAAAGATGTTCGCGTCCCAAAATGTAGCTCACTGCTATTCTTAAACCCAATATTTAGAAGACTAATTGTGTCATGTTCAGTTTCAATCAGGGTTCATGTGTCTATTTATGATTTAAGAGCAAAAAAATGTATTTTTTTTATTACGCCACTTCATGACTAATTATCCTAAGTTTCACAAATTTGTGTATAGACATGGGTTTCTGTTGTTTGTCTTCTTCAGTTTTATTTTTGTTTTGATTACTTGAAATAAACCATTTCCAAATCCATGGTATGACCAACATTGTTCCACTATAACTACAATATTATCATGGTAAAAAGACAGAATAATTAAATCTGAATGTTTGCCGATCTTAGTGATAAGAGCTTCCCTTAATTTATACATTTCTTATATAATACCAATCAGTATTTTGTATTTGTAGCAAAAAAAGTCTTTGTAAATGTCAAAATGTTTGATAGAGCAGAATAATGCATTTTTAAAGCCTGTGTTTTGGTGGGTTTTTCTTTGTTTATATTCCATTGACGATTTCTAAGGCAGACAGTAACATTTCTGACCAAAATTATAATGTGATGTGCATTTAAAAAAATATTTGCAAATGTTCAAAATCTTGAAAGTACATTCATATTTCTAAATGCACCGTTCCCTAATTTCTGCCTCTGTTTTTTTTTTTTTCCGAAGCAACCCCCTAATTGTATAGTCATCATGAAGGGAAAGAGGCCTGAACTGCTGTAGATCTGTTTTTTGGTGGTCCACGAGGATCCATGTTTATGTAAGCATTGTTGATTGTGCATGAAGGAACATATCGTGAATAGTTTTATTTTTTTTAAAGCGATTTTGAAGAGATTGTTTGGAATTTGTTTTGGATTTGAACACTTATACGTTACACATTTTTTTCCAGCTTTTCCTTACCCAATTTTAGTAGAGCAGCGGTGCGTGTGAGGAGGCTGACGGCACAACTCAGCAGAGCAACCATGTCTGCAGACAAGCAGAGATCCAGCTTGTCCTCTGCAACGAGTGAGGAGGCTCCCACTGCAGCGATTCTCATCATTGGAGATGAGATTCTGAAGGTGAGGTTTTTTTTTTTAATATATTTTTACTTTGTGTGGCTTTCAACGTCAGAATGAGTGGCAGAACCTCACTTTTTGGAAGTTAATGCACAACTGCCTTCTGAATACAACTTGAATTTATTTGATATTATTAACATGTACAGTGTGCCGTTATCACTTTGGGCCTCTTATCCCGTCTCAGATCTCCATTTCAAGATCCAAAGAAAACCTTGTGATGGTTATTTAATGTGGCAATGATGTTTCATATTTAAAATGACAAGTTGGCTATCACTCCTTGACATGATCATGATTTAAACATGAGCTCTTTGATTTTTGTCCAATGTCACGCCTCCCTCTTAGAATGCGCACACTGTGACTCCTTGAATTTCATCAGACAGCGATCTGGAGTTTTTCGTAGACCTTGAATGCTACTTGAGTGTTCGGGTGCAAAGCCTGGATTCAAACTTTGTCTTCTTTTTAGGGCTACACGGTGGACACCAACAGCACCTTTCTAACACAAGCACTTCGAAGACTTGGTGTTTCTGTACAGCGTATAACCGTCATCCCAGATGTACAGGAGATCATAGCCAAAGAGGTGGCCCTCCTCTCCTCTCAGTATACACATCTGTTCACCTCAGGGGGGATCGGACCCACGCATGACGATGTCACCTTGGAAAGCATTGCCATGGCATTCCAAGAGGAGATGTATCACCATCCAGATCTCACACTGCTGGTTAAGGAATTTTTTGGGGTGACGGACAAAAGCAGTCCAGCCATGAAGTTGGCAAAGGTGCCTCGATCCGCCAGACTCAACTATGGAGTTGATCCTCAGACCGGGAAACCACAACCCTATCCTGTGGTATGTGAATGTTTAAAAAATGGGATTCATAGCTTTAAATAATTTATATCCAATATCCTAGAAAATGAATTTAGTCCATCTCAACCGGTTCAGTTAAGATTGTGATTGTCATGATTTCAGGATATTTTCTGTTGCACTAACAAAAGTGAAGACGTGTGTGTTTGTTTTTCTCGTATGAATTCTTACAGGTCAGTGTGCGTAATGTGTATGTGTTTCCTGGGATCCCGGCTTTAATGGAGAAGGCCTTCACAGGACTGGAACAGCTCTTTGCTACTTCAGGAAGCACCTTTCACAGTCGCGAGGTAATGCCGTCATCATGCTTGTCATTCAAGGATTTTTACACGTTTTATTGGAGCAAATTAGGTAACCGAACTTGTTCTGTAAGGTGTTTGTGAATGCAGATGAGACAGATATCGCACTCGTGCTGACCAAACTGCAGGCCAGCTGGGGCAAAAAGGTGGCTCTTGGGTCCTACCCCGACTGGTTGAGTAACTACAGCAAAGTCAGACTGGTCCTGGACTCGGAGAGCCTGGAAGAAGTGGAAAAAGCCAGAACACAGCTGGTGGAGGAGCTGCCCAAGGGTAGCGTTGTAACTTTGGTCAGAGATCCGGTGTCTATTGCCCCTGCTGAAGTCTACAAACTGGCTGACGATGGTGAGGGTGAACAGAAGCTGCAAAGGTGGTGGTTTGGGAGATGTTGGAACCATTGTCCATTTAGTGTAACTTTTGTGAGATTGGAGAGAGGAAAAAAGGCTTCAACTTGAAAAAAAATAGCATAATATTGGGATAATTTTGCTTATTCAATTTTGGATAAAGTCAAAAATAACTTCCCACCAACTCTTTTCTACAGGTACCATGTTGGGAGGGAAAGTGAAGTCAGCGCTGAAAACCATAGAGGCTGCTCTGGACCAGTATCCACCCGATCAAATCTGCATTGCCTTCAACGGAGGCAAAGATTGCACTGCTCTGCTTCACCTCTACTACGCTGCTCTCAGGCGGTAATGAAGCAGGAAAGGAGGAATTCTTCATGGAAAGAAAAAACTAAGATTAGCTTCATAATGGTATCAGTTGGTCTTGGTGAGATTTAAAGACCCACTCCAGTGTTCTTGTAGCATTTTTGGTGAAGGCGCTTTACAGTCCCAGTTGCTTACACCCATTCACACACATATGGCAGCTCATGATAGAGAACTTATAACTTCTTTTTCAAACAGTCCTGCGCAAATCAGGCACATTTCTAGTGAGCTCCTGCTGCTCTGGAGAAAATATGTCTTAAAAAATGACACAGGCTTTTTGATTTTAGCTAAAAACTGCAAAATCAATAAAAAGACCACTGGAAATGCTTTTACAATAGAAAAAAGTATAATTGAAGTGGGACTTTAAAATGACTAACTTAACTAAAAGAGAGGAAACAGGAGTAGCAGTCCTTGAACCTTCTTGATTGAACGGATCTTTGTTTTTTTTCTTCTAATCTTGTTCCTGTTTTGTATTTGTTGGATGTTCAAATCTGAGACATTTTGTTGCAAAGTTTCCTAAAAAATGTTCTAGTATAGCATCAATTGGTCTGTTTCTAAACACACTTAAAACATGAAATCAGAACAATTTCAGTTTAATAACAAATGTGACCATCTTGAGAACATTGAAAGTGTTTGTTAGGTTGTTGTTTCAGGCTTAAAAAGGTCAAATGTAACATGTGTCACATCAGGCCATGATGGCTTCATGCCCAGTTTCTTTCTTCTTGTTTTCCTCAGGCGCAACCCAGATGGGAAAGATAAGGTCAAAGCTCTGTATATCCGCATCGTCTCTCCATTTCCAGAAATGGAGAGGTTCCTCCAAGACACGACAAAAAGGTTTCTACCGACTTTTTTTGTGACCATTATTAAACTATTTCTTTCAGATAAGAAATGTTCTATCTCTTGCATGCTATTTCTGATAATTGCCTACACATTTTGTAAAGGTATAACTTGGAGCTGATCTCGGTGGAGGGCAGTATTCGACAGGCACTGACTGAAGTCCAAGAAAAGAGGCCAGAGCTGAAAGCTGTTCTGATGGGGACCAGGAGTAGTGACCCCTATTCACAGACGCTCACACCCATGTGTCCTACCGATCCTGGCTGGCCAGACTACATGAGAGTCAACCCGCTGCTCGTAAGACAAAAAAAAGCATTGTTTAGGTTGTTGTTGTTATTCTTATTAGAATATATAGTACCCATCTTTTACGGTTACTTATTGAGTTTTGTTTTTTAGCATTTTTATTTTGATTTCTGGCAATTACTTTTGTTTTTTGAAACATTTCATTTTTATTACATATCAGTTTTTTTGGTATTGTGGTTTAGCTTTTGGCTTTGATTTCTAAAATGTAAAGTTGTTTTTTAAAAAAAGGACCTATATTGTGCTATTCTTAAGCCTTTCAGAGTAAACTTTATCCATATGTATGATAATATATTACCTTTGACACACTAAAAAACAAATATTTTATGAAATATGAGTTATTTTTGTGAGTTCTTTTCCTACGTGGAAGTAAGACACCTTGATCATTGAGTCACTGCCTTGTGCTCCATGTATATCAGTCTAAAGCCGACCTCGGCAGCGTGTCTGCGTTCCGCCCACGAAAACAAACGACGGTCGAAATAGAATGAATTGCACACCCCTACAGCTTCTCCCTATCTCTAGATTTAGCCCTTTAAGTGGAGAGTTATGGAAAAATAGTGTCTTCTAATCTGGATGTTACTAACCCTCGTTGATGTCAGCAATAATTGCCGTCATTTACGGACTCTTCCTGGAAGGGGCTAGTCCTCACTTTCATACATCAAAATCTGAGGACCCATTTGTTTTTGGGGATTGGGAGGGACTGGTTTTAAGAGAGCAGGGTTTTAGAGGATGCTCAGACGTCTGTAAGGAGCAAAAAATGCTTTGGGTTGTTTTTCATAAGGAATAACATTATAATACACTTAAAAGCTCAAAAAGATTCATTTTGCATGATATAAGCCCTTTAACTGTCGTGATCTTTAACATGTTTTTGCGTTTAGTGATTTGTTGCTGTGATTTGCACTTCAGGGCCACTGTAGGAAGACTGTTCCCATATTTTAGCAGCATGAACCTGAAAGCAGATCAGTAGCAGGTCAAATGAATTTCTGGCTTTTTCCCTCTTCAGGACTGGACGTATCATGACATCTGGTCTTTCTTGAGGACATTATACGTTCCTTACTGTATCCTCTACGACAAAGGGTAGGATGTTTTCCTCTTCTCTTCGTTTGCTCAGCCGTGAACAACAAAACAACAAGCTTCTGCACCCTCCTGCAGGTACACTTCCCTGGGTAGTATGGATAACACCCACCGGAACACAGCCCTTCGGATGGTGGACGAGAAGGGCGTGACGCGCTACAAGCCCGCGTACCTCCTGGAGAACGAAGAAGAGGAGAGAACCTGCCGGGCCTGATGGGTTCTGTTAGAACAGAACCTGTCCCATACGTTAACTCATACCAAGGACAGTTAGTTTATTTGTTTGGGTATTTTAAAAAAAATACTCCCCATGTTGCACTGCTTTAAAAAGTGAGTCTGTTGAATAAAACATCAAGTATTGTCACTGTTTTTTTTAAGATTTCTGGCTCCATTTTTCTCCTTTTCTAAATCAAATGATCTACTTAGAGAAACAGCTGCTGTCAAGCCTTCTTTTAAATCAGTGAAAATGTTTCTTGTGGAGCTGAGAAACGCGCCTTCACGGGGATTTTTGGCGCGGAGCTGAAGGTCACCCAGCAGGCTCCCTCCTGCTGCAGTTCTGCACGCGGGCCTCACGGGCGCGTTGTTCGCACGTTTTCCTCAGGAGCGCTCGTGATTACAATAAATTACCTTCTCTGTTTCCAGACATGATTGAATCCCGGCTCATCGATCCGCGCGCGCCCTCTCCCCGCCTGGAGATTAGTCAACGCGGCGCGGCGCGGATCGATACGGGCCGATCTAATAAAGCGGGTCGCTTACGAGGCCACCGCGGGGCTGCACACACTGTTACACCCAGCAATTACCACCACGGGCCGCCCCCATCCCCCATCTGAACTTATCCGCCACGACTTCACGGCTTGCTTGATTTATTAATAATAACGGTAATAAAAGAGGCAATGAACAGAGGCGCCATAATCACTGCACAGATGGAGCGACGCGCGCTTTGGATGGGAGGCAAACGCACCAAAACATTGTCAGATTTGACCACACTTACTCAACCTGTTAAAAAAAAAAAAAGAATAACATGGAAAGATGTTGTTAATGTCTGGTTTTAACTGTAAACACCAGCAGGTGTTTCTGAGTTTACAGGAAAAACGCCCAAAAGTTTCAAAGTAAAAGCATGAGTCATGATGGTGAATAATATTCCCTTTACTTAACAGATGCTTTCAAATCAGCAGAATTGTATTTCTTATTTAGATAAAAGGGATTTTTCACACATTTTGGCGTCATTTATTATTTTAAATGCATTTTTTTATCACATCTATGCAGATTTACATTAAATCTTTGTTTTCAACCCTTGTATATATATATATATATATATATATATATATATATATATATATATATATATATGGGTTGAAAACAAAGATTTAATGTAAATCTGCATATGTATATATATATGACAAAAACACAAATATTGGCCATTTTGCATTACTAAGCCTCTGTTGTTACTATATTATAAAATCTAAACATTCTCTTATCTCAAGAATGTCTTGAATAAAATTAATCCAAACTTCAAAGTGTTTAAACTCCATAAAAGCGATGATTTGATTTTGGGTCCGCATGCTGGAAAAAGAGACACCACAGTGAGAGGACACAGATCATGTCTGTGATAGGTATTTTAAACAGAGTTTTTTTTTTTTTTTTATTCTTCTCCATCGTGCAAATACTCAAACTGAAATGGTTCCCCAAAGACAGACTTTAAATCGGCTTGGTAGCAGCAGCCTCTTAAGGTGATGTGAGGATAAGAAACTAATCTCACTGCTCTCTCAATACACTCCAGTGTTTTTCCTCCATATCTACCAGGTGAGGCTGCCTTACACGAGAATGCACAGAGCCGACAGCATCTGTGATATGGCCTCAGCATGACTTAAAATTGGACTTGGTGTGACTTTGTGCAATAACATGTGACAAGCTTTGGTATCAGAGAGAAGTATCAATCAGAAGCGATTGACTGTGAAACTTTTTTTTAAAGGAATGTGTCCTTAATCCAATTCCTCAGCAGTTCCTGCAGTGTAAAACGAGACTTGAAGCACCATGAGACAGCAATTCAGTCCATGTCCTAGCAGCTATGCTAAACACAGAGGATGAATAGACACTCCGTTGTCAGAAAGTATCAGGAGAGAAGAGAGACCTTTGAGTCCATCCAAATTACCAGCATATCTGCATGTAAAGCCAGCCGACCAGAACACGGGAAATAGAATGCTCAGTATCAAAGTTTCACACATTAAAAGTGGATAAAAGTAAATGGGAAAGAAAAAAAACCCCAAAAGAATAGGGAGGGAGAAAAAAGGAGGGAAGCTGCTTTGCGTATTGCAATGTGAAGTGTGACTGACTTAGCCTATTTGTGCCTGTTTTCACTGTGTTCAAATAAAAGCCAGTCTCATAATCCTAAGTTTGTCACAGCTATCAGTCTGGTACACAGAACCTGGACCCCCTGCTCATATCCACACACGGGAATGCATTCAGAAATGCCTTTCATTCAGTGGCTTTAATGTACACGGCCGGGGTGTGTGAAGCCTCAACCGGTGAGCTTAAAACTGGTGAGAAATATTCTGCTCCGCTCGACTCAGCTGGAGCTCATTTGCACTCAACAGCCTTGACTCAAACATGGAGTGGGGTGTTAGAGAGATGAGAGATGTTTAAACGCTACAAAGTCTTGCCCAGTGTCAACAGAATCCTGCTTCTCCAGATAAGAACGAGATCTTAAATCTTCTGAAACAGTCATTTTTTTGGGGACATTTCCAGCTATCGTTGGACATAAGAAACAAAGGTTAGGCAGAGCATGGCAATTTCAAAGCTTTGTCACCAGGGCTGCTCTTTTGTGAATGAGGTCAAGCAAACAGATTCAGATATACCCAGTATTTTAACCCCTTGATGGCTGAACTGATTAAAAATACATATGTTTTCATGTAGAAGCTAAATTAAGGTATTGGAGCTGAAGTGGTTTGATGCATTTTGCATCAAAATGTGTCAAGCGGTTAGAAAGAAAACTAATTAAAGTTAAATGTAGCCTATTTTTTCTATTTTAAAACCAAACAACAGCCAACATTGTGACACACAGCCAGGTACAAAGCTTTTCCTGCTCATATAAGAGGGTTGTGATCCCTCGTGTTTAAAAAAAGGTTAAACTCAGAAACAGAGAAAGAAAAGTACTAGTTTTTAGCTAGATTCTTATAGATGAAGCATTTCAGGTGTGCTTCACTTTTGCAAAACATGTGCTAATAATTTTGTTGTGCTGGCTAACTTGTAGCCTAATCATTCAGTAATAAACGTCAGTTTGCTATTTGCAGACTTGTGCAAACTAGCAGAATTTTGTATAAAGCATGGCGACGGGAATGTCATGGTTTGCAATTGCTCTGCAGCTTGCAGTTTTTACAGAACCAATTACTTGAAGCGACTTCTTTAGAAAAATGATGACATGCTATCACCACTTGCAACTGAAATTAGGGAAACAAGGGAGTTGCACAGTAGTCAAGTCATAGTGCACATTAGTCCTGTAAACATGCTGTGCTGACATGACGTGCTTGACAAATATACCAGTTGGAACTGGTTCAGAAAGATGTAACATCATTGAAAAATATGATGTAGGAGATTCCGGGAGATGACTGAATGTCACAAGAACATCTAAAAATATATATAATTGCAAATTAGTTACTTATAACAAGTTTTTCTTTAAGTATTGTTCAGATTACAAAACCAAATAATTTGTGCTATATTATTTGAATTCGTCCCCCACGGATAATTGTTCTGATTTGATTTTTTCCATGAAGCCTTTATTCTATGCTCTTTCTAGATGATATAGCAGAAATAATTACACTCTACTCAGCAGGCAATTGAGTGAAATAACACTATGTCAGTTAGTCTGTCATTTTTTTTTGAAGCACAAACAGGTTTCAGCCACAGATAATTAAAGCTTTGACTATCGTTTGTACAAGAAAAACATTTAAAGTTTATGAAGACTTAAAAAAATGAGCAAATTATCTTCAGAGGAACAGTTCTATACACGTTAAACTTGCAAAAACTAAAGGGATTTCAAGAAAACAAAAATCTTTTGGAGAAAAAATGATTTAATGTGGATCTTTGCTGAAACTTAACCCTTTGACTCATACAAAAGAAACATTTGTTGTTACTTTTACTCAAATCCAATAAAATAAACAAAATTAGGTTTTTGAGTTAAATCCGTCTTTGCTTGATTTGTCAACCTTGAGCCCTGGGATAAAAACATTAAATTAGTTGATGCCATAAAAACATAACTAAAGTGCATTTTTCTGAATGGTTAAGTGGGACTTTACGGCTCTTGCTGAGTTTTGATCTGTAAGAAATTAAACCAAATGGCTCTTTTGGTGATAAAGTTGCAGAATCCAGTGTGTTGAACATATAGAGCATTAATGTGAGCATAAATGGTGGGAAAATGTGAAAAGAAACCAACTTATTTTTGTCTTTTGAAGTCAGTCTGCATGCGTGCTTCTGATTTACTCAACATCTACCGTCAGATTTTGTCTTGATTTCTCTCATATTTTTAGAAAAGGAAAGCACTTCTGTATTGTTTTTATTACTTTCCTCAACTTTGTACAAAAAGTTACCTCAAATTTCTAAAATAAAAACTACTCTGACTATTCTGTCCTGGTTGAGCTTTCCCACAGGTGTTAAAGAACCACCGGCTGACATTTCCTGACCCACTTCACAGGTCCTAATGAGTTAGTTAAGGTACATCAAGGAGGCAGAAGCTTCACAAGAGGAATCTTCTGCAAGTGCTTTGGAAATACTCCTGAACTGCATCCTTTACATCCAAAAAACGCCTGCATTGACACTTCAAGGTCAGTGAGCACACAGAGGGCTGAAACACCTGTGAGGACACGGCGCAAAAACATTTCTTTGTTTCACTTTTAAAGAAAAGTTTACAAGGCTTTTGTCAAACGTTGTCACAGTTCAAAATCCCAAATGTGGAGGGATTTGAGGTTGTGGTGAGCTGGGGCTTCTGTTTGGAAAAAGAAAAAAAAAAAGTATGATTTAACTGTTGATCAGCTCTGCGCTTCTCTTGAGAAATTTCTGAAGCGAAGCCTGACAGAGGAAATTGAAAGGCCATATGTTTGAGTCAATCTTCTAAAATCCCTCTTTACAGACTGAGCTCCTTAAATATTTTACTCTTCACTGCATGAAGCGTCAGACATTCTCTACAGGAAATATACACCATATCGGATTATAAAGTGTTGAAGAAGTGAATGCAACATTTGAAAGAAATGTCGAGAGACTGCTTTCCCTGATTGGTGGTAACTTTGAACTGGATGTGGTTTTGTCTCATAAATTAAGAACAAAACAGGGACAGTTGAGGCACAAAAAGGAAGTTAATAATTCACACTTTTAAACATTTACTTGAAACTGCAACAACTTTTTAAAGTTTATTTTGCCTCCAAACCAAGAAAACCTCAACATACTGTAAGAAACAGGCCTGAAACTAAAAGGACAACAGATCAGGATCTAATTTTCTGCTCCAAATTATTGTTGGAAAGTGACAGCAGAGATGATTTTCAAAACCTTTGGCACACTTCAAATACCCGAAACTTTCAAAAAGCTCTGCAGTTTTGATGTTAGTCAGTGATTCCATTAAAATTCAGATTTCCTAACAAGCACAGGTTGAGTCTTCACAGTATTTTCCCATGAAATTTCCATGATTACCGGTATGCTTCACACAATCAGAAAGTTCAAGAATTTCGCCTTTATAGCTAAAAATACCCATGCAAGGTGACTGCAAAATTGTAATGTATACAAAATATAAAAGTAAACTTATCCCCCCCCTTTTTTTAGAAAAATGTGACAAAAACTGCCATACTTCTGCTTTTCCTATTTCTTTTCGTTGTTTTAGTTCCTTGTTTTACAATTTTGTTGTTTTTTGTCCTCTAGTATTAATAAAAACAACCCATTCATGCAGAGTAATTTTTCTTTCTCTGTCAGCATTGAACTGATGCTAATTCTTTTCTTTGAATGTGTTCATGAGTTTATGCTTGAATGCTAATTTATTCATATTTATATAGTTCTATAGGACAATTGCCAATGACAATGTTATCACTGAGTAATAATAGATCATTTAGTCAAAATGTACCTTCTCTAAATCTCAATATGTGATGTGGGCTAAAAAAAATACATACCTTAAAAAAAATGGATTCTCGTCTATTTCTATTAAAGTTTCTGATTTGCCTTTATTGCATTTATTGCAAGTATTTTGTAGTTCGAGCAAAAAATCCTGTTGCTCGGAAAAATAAAAAAAAAAACACGCCAGTGGGAAAACCTAATGCCGTTATGCCATGAAAAGTTCTTCAAAGCACAGCCAGGTAAATACGCTTACTCAGTGTTTTTATTTACAAGTACAACAGTAAATTCAAATAATTCTGAATTAGAAAAGTAAAGGTGATGGTTAGCCATGTGCCCTTAACACCTGGAATAAATAACTCCACTTTTGTGTGTAATGTCTGATTTGTTTTTCCCATGAGAGTCCTTAACTAATGTGTAATAATAAGTCACATTTAAGCTCTTCTTTTTCTTGGACATGTTGAGTTTTCCCAAAAAGAATTTGACTTAAGTCTTTTTTTTCTCAGCAAACCTTATGAATATCACTTTTCGTGACTTCTAAAATACCTGATGAAGATGGGTTGGGTTGAAACTGCAGCTTCAGTCGTAGAGCAAAATTTGCGTTTAAGCAAAAAGTTACTTTGTACAAGTAAAGTGCTTGTTTGGATTTTTTTCTTACTTTATGAAGGCCTGTTGACAGTTACCTGACAAAAAGCTCCAAAAATATCTTCCATACTCAAAACAAATGTTTCTCTTTTGCTTTTTTTATTTTTAAAAGTACATTAATTATGGATTTGTTAAAAACAATAATCACAGTTCAGATTGCTGCTAATAGGGGCGTTGTATCCTTTCAAAAACTCTTCACATGAACTGCGTCAAATTTAAAAGATGAGAATATAAAACGAGGATATCAAGGAGTGCTAAAAATTAAAATAATCTTTGACTAAAACTTATAAAGGAAATCTTTAAAAAAAAATGCATGCAAACTGAAAGAAAGAAAATGATGTGACCACTAAGTTAAATGTGTTGATTTGACTATGTTTTAATTGAACATGATGGATGTGGCAACAATTTGCAAGGAAAATTAGCTTCCTTTGCTTCTAATGGTTTTGTTGAAAAAAAAAAAAACAATTATCCTAAATATGCAATTAAATTTGGGACTGGCTTAAGACAATTGAATGTGTCATGTTGACATTTGCTGTAATTACAGTACGATGAAAAAAAATGTTGGTTTTTTTGTTCTTTTAACTATATTTGTGACTGCAGAAAGCTTTTCCTCCTCTTTTCCATAATCTGCTTAACGTGTTTAAGACTTTTTTTCCATTGTCGGTTGTCCTAAGGTAAGACTTGAGCTCAAAACTAAAAGCAAGAAAAAATTACAATATTTCAGAACTTGTAATTTTATTATAACCGTTTTAAAGTTTCCTGTTTCAAACCAAAGATGAAACCCAAACTCCATCAAACCTAAGTCCTTCTGCACTTTGAAAGTATTTGCCAAAAAGTAAATAAATAAACAAACAGATGCACAATTTATCATGGCGGATGCCAACCGCTTTTTAATTTTTTTTCCCCTTTCAAGCCTCTATCTCTGTCCAACGATTTCAGCCCCCTTACTTCATGCACAATGGCAAAAGAAAGAAAACATGGGCTTTGGAAATCTCTATGTGAGGGTCAGAATCAAAGCCGCTTTGCAACAACATGCCTTAACAGCGATAAACGTGTCATCAGAAGAGATCATAAACCATGAAATAGGAGCATTAGCACCGTTATCCAGGAAATTGCATCTCTGGCTTCACAAGACGTTCAACATTACAGCTTATATAAATGGAAATGCATTTTAAAGCGTATTTAGATGTACGCTCCTACATTTAAAACACAAAGAAACCTCATCTCTTTTTGGGCTGCAATGAACCTCAGCCCTCATGTTGACAGAAAATAACTACTTTAAGGTCAATGTATTGGCAAAAATACTAGGGCGTCTAATAATACCAGAAATCCACTGGGTATCAGAGTCTTATCAGGCCTCAGAGGGCCCATAGATAAAATCCCAGCTCAATATTCCATCAGGTTACTCACATTACAATGGCCTCTTACACCGCAAGGTCATTTTAAGTCCCCGAAGTCTCCTTATCTCAAGAATTTGTGTAAAACACTGAATGCATTTGTTCAATAAATAATGTTCTGGATGTTTGAGACTTGTCACAGGTAACCGTTATTTCATAAAGAAATCCATTGAAACTCATTTGAACAGGAAAAAATAAGCCTCACAGCATTTGAACGCAATCATTTATTTTGTTGACCTGCCACAGTAAAAAGGCTCAGATTGCAGATGGCTCTTCATAGAAGAAGCAATATTCTTCACTAAAATGTGAAAGAAAACAAACGAAACAACACACACAATAAAAAACAAAAATCTATTTCTACAAGGATAACATTCAATAAGAAAACAAAAGGCTAACCAGCAAAAAAAAAACCTAACATTGGTTTTATTGTCCATTGCGGAAATCAGCATAAAAAAAACCCAAAACAAAAAGATATGTCACAAAAAGTCTTTCACACACACACTTTTTGACAGTATAAAAAAATAAAAGTAAGTGCTCACAACTTTTTTTTAATAGTAAGAATAAACTTTACAATTCTGAGAACATAAAGCACGCAGCAAGTGTATACCAATTGTTCCAAATCAAGTTCAAAATAAAAATATCTGACTTAATGATTTTAAATCCAGAAGATCAATCAGAATTGAAACTTGTAAGGCCGCAGATTTTAAAAAAATATGTTTAAACAATTGGAAAAAAAATGTTTTACTTGAAAATCTTAAAGAAAATCTGAAAAAATATATACTTTTATATTTTTAATTAAATACAAGATTGTGCTTAATTAATTTATTAAGGATTATACAGTTAATTCATATTAACCTCAGCAGAACAAAACCACACAGAAAGACAGAGGATGTCAAAGTTTTAGCATAAAACAAAAACAGAAAGCTGGAGGATGCATGAAGATCTCGTCAGCTTTTACAATGCGTTTAAGCAAAGGAAGCTGATGCTCACTGTTTTTCCTTCAACCTCTCCCTTCCACAGTCAGTCCTGGAGCAGAGAGATGGGTGCAGAAGCAGAAGGTTTAGAGTCCAGCCAGTCAACAAGTCTTTACCTCATCCCTCCCTTACAAAGCCAAACCAAAACCTGACTTACAAAGTTTGTGACCAACCCAGTTTGGCCCCAGTACAACCAGTTTAGTCCCAGTAGGGGGCGCAGCAGCCCACTTCAATCTTCTAAGTACATGTCATTTGTCCTCCAAATTATTTTATTTGATCAAAGCAAATAGTTTGATAAAGCAAAGCACTTATTTCCCACTCGTACATAGTTCTAATTGTTTCCTGCTCCATGCAGAGTGTTTACGAACAAAAGCTCAACATCTAACTCAAACGTTTTTCTGCAGCTCATGGACTACCAGCCTTAGTCAGTCAGTACAGCAGTGTGTGGATTTGGCCACTTCTCAACTTGTAGCAGTAAATGTAAACTGAAGAAAAGTTAAGCAACAAAACTTTGTTAGAACAAGTCCTGACACTCTCACAGTGGAACATGAGTCTCATGACAAGCCCTGACCGAGTAGGTTCTTCTATTTGCTCAATGAGTTGAATAAAACAAGAAATGAATCACTGGAATTCAGTTTGCTGGTCCCTGAGTCAATGTGGCTTATTTTGTGGAAGATACATTTCTGAGATTTCACAGGTAAACCACAAAAAAACATGTCTTTTTTTTTTAGTAGCTAACCGTAGATTTATTTGCTGTTAATTTAACACATGTAATTTTTCCCCTGTACTTAAATGTCTGTTTGAGCACTGCCACAAAAAAACAGGTCAAAAGTGAAGATGACGGTGGGCCAATCAAGTTGTCAGCAGGAGAAGGATGAAGACTGGAAGAAAAGTAGCTTTTAAAGAAGAAGCAGCCCCGTTTAGACGTGCCGTTTCTGAAAAAGAAAAAAAGGTTTTTAGTACTAAACAAACATATGGTATGACGACAAAAAAATCAGCTTCAAAATTGTTTTTTATGAGTTTGGCTTAAAGATTCATTCTAAAAAGTACTAAATTTATAGAAAAGTGCCATCTTACATGCATCCCAAGCAAAAAATATTTTTGTTTGACTGGTGCTTTGATTTGTCCTCTTTCAACATCCTAAAGGTAAAATAATAGCATTTTTTTAAGGACAAACATAAAAAATAATTACATTTGTAATGGATCATTTAGTTTTGATGGCCAAAAGCAACTTTTAAGGCCATAATAAAAATTTGAGGGGGCTGTGTTAATCATTCCTAGGCTAAAAACAAAAAAATCATTTCAGGACGTTGGAGCTCACCTTGGATTTGTTTTGAGCCCTCCGAAGCTGCGAAAAAGGTGAAAGAGGAAAGAAATTAGATAAAGTTGAAGCAAACACACAAGTTGCTGATTGGACATTCTTTTGGAGCTTAACTTCACAAAGATGCTGATTTGTGAAACAAAAAGGTGCAAGGAACAGACAAACCACCAAAGGAAGGTGTTTACCATTACTCAAGGACCAATGCCTTGAAAAATTAGTACTGACTGGCTGTGCAACCCCAGATATGTCCCCCTATGCAGATTCTTTAAAGGTCGGGCAAAAAAAAAATAAAAATATAAAAAAAAAGGCTTCAGAAGCATGGCAATAGGAAATGATAGTGTTGTGCAAGTTACAAAGAGCAGGGCTGATGGAGATTATGGAGGAGGGGTGCATACAGGAAATGAAAAAAAAAATGGGGGGAATTGAGAAAATTTAAAATGACAGGGTGAAACCAAAAAGTGGACACAAGATGAAAAGGAAAGCAGCAGAGGTTCATGTGAAAAAGTTTGAAGAAAAGAAAGAAGGTCGGAGAGATTGGAACAAGGTCAGACAGAAGGAAAAAGGAGCGTAGAAAGAGGGGGCGTTAGTGTCTGGGCATCACCTTCTCAGCAGGACAGGGGCTGAAAGGAAATAGTATGGAGGGACAGTGTGCTAGAAGAATGAAAAACTGGACAAAAAAAAGGTGAAACATAAAAGATATTTATTGACACACACACACACACACAGGTAGTGGGTTTTAAAGCGGTTAAAAATCGGAGGAAAAAAGAATCGCCATAATCCACTGAGCACTGACAAAAGGGTCAGGAAACAAGGATGAGGCTTCACAACTGCTTATTAAATCGATCTATGGCCTTGAACCAAGCGCTGACACTGCGGCACTGACAACTCATAAGACACACAAACCAACACAAATGCACCCACAAAAACCAGTGGGAGTGTGCGATGATGACTCCGAAAAAAATACCACCACGTATGACCAGCAGCGTCCCTCTGTGAGGCTGACAGACATGTGGCTCTGGCTGACATGACTCTAAATTACACTCAGGTTGTGTATCACTAACGACCATCAGGAGGTTAACGAAGCATTAAACAGAAGCCAAGGTTTGGGGCTTTCACCAAGCGCGCGTGTGCATCCATGTGTGAGAAAGCCTTTGTGGGGAAAAACTACAAAAAAAACCTCCACAATAATTTCTATTAAAATAACCTCCAACATTAACTAAAACTATTTGGACCCAAAAATAGAAGTAAATAAAATTTGAATTTTCGCTCACTTTTCCAAAACGATTCCATATGTACTTTGTAAGTACTCTTTAATTTTCATGTTATTTATTGAAGAATAAAAAACGCAAAAATAGTGGTGAAATATATATTAAAAATACATTAAAAATAAAAAAAATTCAGATCATGAAAAATATTTCAATTTTGTCAATAAAAACTATTCTTCAATACATTATTAAAAATAAATTTAAAAAATGACATCTGTATACGGTTCAAAAATTATTTTGCGTTTAATACGCAGACGAAACTTGTACTCGCTTTCTTCTTCCAAAAATGCTCTACTGAACGCGACATGTTTTGACCTGCCCTTAATCGAATCATTTGGACGAAAGCCGAACAACAACCACACGTCTTTCACATCTACATTTTAGTTTTGGCCAGTTCTGCTACAAAATGGTGTCCTCTGTGGCGTGAATGCAGCAGCACAGCCTTTTCAAAGTGGCGTGACAAACACGATGCACGTGTGAGCGTGCACGCACAAGCAAGGCGAGGTGCACGTGTGTGCAGACAGCTTCACTGCAGAGACTGACTACCTTCCACCATCCCATCTCTCCTCTTGTGCCGCCATTTTATACATAAGCTACACAAAGCTAACGCTGACTGTTAGCAAGAAGCTAAATGAGCGAAAACAGAAACTCGTGTTTTTCTGTGAAAACTTGCAAAACGGTGGAAGTTAAATTATTCTTTTAAAATTGGGGTCCGACATTGTGAGGCGGTTTAGTTCAGGGGTTGCAAAGGTATTTGGGAAAAGGGTGGAGGGGGTTAAGGAGGGCAGTAACAAGGGGAATTGGAAGCAAAAAAAGAAAAGGAAGAAGTGGGGAAAATTTTGGCACGCTACAAACTGATATAAATGTAATGGACTAAGCACAGCGGGACAATTACATGAAAAAACAAGTAAGAAGGAGAGGGAAGAAGAAACAATTAAGGTGAAATGGAAGTTGGTTTGTGCAGCTTTCTCACAGTGGGATGGTTAAGGAGGAGGAAAGCGAAAGAGTCGCAGCAGCCAGAGGAGCAAGAGATAAACAAAAAAAGGTAAGTATGGAGTAGGAGGAGAAGAGAGCAAGAGAAGATGCAATGAAAAGCTGCAGGGCGCCAACAATTTCACATGACACCAGTCAGCTAATGTCAGTTTAGACCCAGATTTCTGATGCAAAATGGGCTTAAGCACCTAAAGCGTCTTTCTAAATTTGTGACAGTGTTGAAATATCAAAATACACAGTGAAGCCTCAAAAACGGGTCCTAAAAAGCTCCTATCAATAGCTAAGGACACTCATGAGATAATGGTTAGGAACCTTCAGTGTCATTGAAGCCGGTCTGCCTAGTTTATTGAGCACTGCGGTTAAATTAAGCTAATAAACACACACATTCACACACTGGAGAGGAGGCCGGATCGAGGGAGCGGCGAGCACTGTGTCACCTTGGTGCAATGACAGCGTCCCGGCCGGACTCCCTCTGCCACCTCTGTCCTTCAGTCCAGCACCGTGCGCTTTATGTTTGGGCACATGATTAATTCAAACGCCCGGGACAGGGCATCCCCACGCGCAACTACCTTTTAATCAGTTGAGCAGCTTTGAGAGGGAGGGAAGAAAAAGACAGGAGGGAGGTGCACAGTTTGAAGTTTAGATGAGAGATGTAGCTGAAGGACAGGAGCTGCCATCACCTACGGCCCCACACACACACATCCAGAATGGAACAGCGTGGCCTGCTGCCACTGCCTGTCAGATAAAAGGGAGCCTGAGCAGGAAGGAGCCGGGGAGTGTGTTATGCATTTCCACAGGGTGCAACACAACAACAGCTGTGGAAAGCTGCCATTCGTGGACGGCCGGAAAGACACAGCTCTCCTTCATCTCCTCTCTCATCCATCTCCTTCGCCCTATTCTCTCTGGCCTCGTGTACGCTCATCCCAGCCCACTCGCTGCACAGCATGTCCGCGACAGAGATGGAGCGAAGCAGCGAAACCAGGAACACGGGGGTCGGGGAATAACTGCTCAACAAAGAAAAGGTGGGAAAAGAAGGTGGCAGGGCGGAGTTTAGGAGGAGGAGGAAGGAAGATGTGCAAGACTCTACCCATGGATGGTGCCTAGATTAGTTTTGCTCCAGTAGCGAAAGATCATAAAAAATGAGGAAGGGAGGAGAAAGCTGGAGACAGAGAGAAGGGGGGGATTAGTGCCACTTCAAGAATGACAGAAGGGTGATGAAAGGAAGAACTGGAGGTTAGAGTAGAAGGTATTGGGGGGGCGTAGAGAGACAAGAAGACAAAGATTCTAAAATTTAGTCGGGATTAGTTTCGCTTAGGAAATGGGACTTGAGGCAAAGTTGCTAAAAAAAACAAAAAAACACAAGGAATCAGCTCATGTGCGACTTTGTAGGTAAAAAAAAGATTTTTTTATGAATTGAAGTAGATTTTGTTAATGATGAAATACATGAATATATCTAATAGCATTGCTATGAATTTGTCCCATTTTAAGTGCACAATTCATGTTATTTGAAATATTTTTAGACTTTGATCTGATCCAATCAGGAAGTACAGGAAGCACATTTTATCTGACAATAACCTCACATGGTTGTGAAAAGATCCAGCAATTAAAAAAATATAGCAGTTGTGTCCGAATTCCTTTACTACTCACTTCTCAATGCACCATAAAGAACGTTTGCCGTTTTGTCTGGATATCCAGATCCATAATTCCAAAATCCAATGCTCTAGAAATTTCCCAATGTCACAGTGAAAAACCAGTGTGTAATGATGCTCACTAGATTGGCAAATATAGACCACAATGCATTGTGTTTGAACGATTTTTCATGTGAAAAAAAAAATATTAAGCATCCAAATTTTTATCATTAGAACACAGTGGGTTCATAGTCTTAGTGAAATGTTCATACTTGCAAAGGTTTTACTTTGGGAAATTAGGGATATTATATTTACAGAAAAGTAGTGAGCATAGTTTCCGAATTGCTTTTAAAATCCAGTGTCAAGATAGTCCCACATAAAATAGCTTTTTTTTAGTAGTTAGGGTGTAGTGAGGGACACAGCCATCTTCTTGTACAGCGATAACAGAAAAAATACTCCTAATCATACATCATCACTGAAAGGGTTTTTAAAGACGTTATTTGGGAAAACTTTTTGCATTTGTGTGTATTTTTTCATATTAGGTCATTCAAGGTTAAAAGATTTGCAGGTGGAACTAAAATAAGTTTGCAGGCAGTTTCCTTGAAGAGAAAGAAAAAAAAAAGAGTAAGAGAGAAGGGGGGGTAGAAGCTGGTAAAATCAGTTCGGGACAGCACAACAAGACCCCCTGCAGATATCCAAAGGATGGGAACTGGGACAGACGCCGCTGACACGCATGTCAGGGCGCGCACACACAAACGCACGATGCACTTCAACTGCCAAAGATCACACGCAAAGGTTCAAATGATCACGCAGAAGCACAAAAAGAAAAAAAAAAAACCTAGACGCATGGTGTACGAGACGACAATTGGACTCGGAGAAAGCTCGTGCGCACACACCAACAACTGTAGAGGGATTCCCACAGTGACTGGGAAACATTCCCAACCGGAATGGGCAGCTCACTGGACTGGAAGACCAACATTACTCCAGGCGGGCTCTGGATTAGATCAACTCTGGGAATTTCATACTGAGATAGGGAGATGGGGGGGGAGTGGGAGAGTGAGGACAACAAGAAGGAAGAGTAAAGAGGTGGGGTGGGTGGAATAAGATGTGCTTCAAAAGTAAGCATAATTATGTCTAATAATGGAATGTGGGTGAAGTTTGTTTTTTCAGTGTTAAAGAAAGCAGGAAAAATGAGGGAAGGAAGTCTACACACCACTCCATAAGCTCCAGCCTTGATAGTAGAGATGTGAGAGGTAGAAGAGTCTGCTGGTGTACAAAGCAAGAAGGATGAAAGGAAGAACAGATGAAAAGACGAGTGCACTCACTGGGCTCGCAGCACACTGTGACACGCAGCTTCATACATGGGCGAGAGGGGCCTTCATCTGTGGGAAGAGCTGAGGAGAACAAGAAAAGACGGATGTAAATAAGCTACTCGCTTATCAAACGCAACAAACTGAATTCAGGCTGTTAACATGTGGAATTCATCATATCTGCATAATGCAGATCAAAATAGTTTGAGAGGAAATGTAAAACTTTTGTATTCTTTTTGAAGGTTTCTTGTGAAATGGTTTGTAATCTCGTTTTAGCTTAGTCAAAAAGTCCGTATAACCGTATAATGTATAACTGAATATGCAGGGATTGAAGGAAATATTAACCTATGGTAGGTAACGTGAAAGAAAAAGACAGTATACGGCTGCTTGTGCACACACACGCAAACGCTGCAGTTAATTATTTTTAAAACTGAGCTATTAACGAGCAACTGGTAACTCAGCGTGAGCCCGTGATGCAAGCTGAGCTGGATCACTGATGGGCTCTCGTGTTCTGTCATTATTTGAAATGAAAGTAACCAACAGAAAAACATAAGCACTTCGTAAATGATTACAACCAAAATGAAGGTTCATCACAACTAAAACACAAAAGTGATTTAAGGTTTTCCTGAAGAAATAAAAAATAATGAAAACGTGAGTGATACTAGTTAAGAGGAGCAATAAATGATAATAAACTATGTATTATTGCATTTTTTAATAGTAACTGCTTATAAAAAAAATAGACGTTCAGTTGTTGTACAACATAAAACATCTAAAAAATGCTCGTTAGTGACCATTTTTAGATAACTCCTACTTCTGCTGTTTCATGCAAATATTTTCAGTCTATTTCAAAGTATCGGACCACAAATAACAAGATATTTAAACTGTTTTTAAACTCCATACAAAAAATAAAATCAAGATTTTAAAGTTTTTTTTTTTTAACAATTTAAAAAACGATATTTTCAAAAACTATTAATAAAACACTTTGATTGTATTTTTTGCTGAGTTAAAAGTAATAGGGCAGGTTTATGAAGTGGTAAAGTATTTAATATTTCCTAAAGGAAGTGTGGAGCCATATGTTTTGCTGACATAAGCCAATCCTGTTTAGTGGTGGGACAAAAGCAGAAACCTCAAACGTAGATGAAGGATTTACAGAACAGTGCAGCCATTTTTCACACATTTATGCATTCTCATTTTACTTCAAGTACCTGATCAATCTTTATTTTCTGAAATAAAATCAGTAACAAACAGGAATCAAAGTTGCATCTTTACAGTCTTGAATTTGGCGTCTTCATCAAAAATCAGAACATTCAAGTTTCTTACAAGTAAGACTTTAATATTTTTTTATAGTTTCAAATATGTAAGTATATTTGTCTCCCCACCAAACCCAATCAACCAAGTGCTATAAAAAAGATTGTTACATTTTAAATGATGTTGGATTTATAAAACATTTTATAAATCAATTTTTGCTCAAAAAACGATGACAATGACCAAGCGCAATAAAAAATATGGATCCATGTGGGTAATCACTGTAACATAAGAAAACACTCATTTTTTTTACGTAAAGACTAAAATTGCGGCCTGAACCAGAACAAAATGATAAATCAGAACATTAAGTCCAGAGTTTATGAAAAATATTGAAAGAAAAAAATAAAACCAGAAGCTTAAAATAAAACTAACTCTTGGAAGTTCAGAAAAGCATTGTGGTCAGTTGCATAGGCCAACAATAAGTTACATTTCCATAGACAACTTAAAATCTACAAACGTTGAAGGGACTGAACGATGCATGGAAATATGGTGGGGATAGAGACCTGTAACTGTTTGTACAGGATCATTTTGGGCTTTAGGTTCAACCCTCACATACAGTAAGTGTCACAGCTTTGCAGAGAAGTCCATTCCTCTAGAAAATTCTAAGAGCTTTTTACAATTGGAGCTGTTTTTTTTTTGGCTTTTGCAGAACTTCTAAGCCCTCATTCCCACCGTTTTTGTCCCATAATGGAGGCAGCTGACTATCTGAGGATGTCAAGCTGTTTCCTGTTTTTGCTGACCTGATCGTGGAGAACTTGTGGGGTTCAGGCAGCAGCTTGGTCAGTGTGGCAGAAGCCAAGAGAGAGTGGATTTTAAGTGTCATAGTTAATGGCAGAGAAGAGCTGAGCCCGGCTCAGACTGAAGACACTAATACCATTAGTGCTTCTAATACTATTGTAGTGTTCTCCCGGGCTGAGCCCATTATGTTGGATCCAGTGCGGGGCTCTCATTCAGTGCATGGACCCCAGAGCCAGACATTTGGACCAACTTTACACGTTATCTTTGATGTGGACAAATACACACAATTGTCCCGAGTCCGCTGTGGCCCAACCGGCGGGGAGACCTATTGTTGCTTTTCTGTGAACTGGCATGAGCAATCACAATAGCCCAGTGTGCGTGTGTGAGCATACATCCGTGTGTGTGTGGAACCGTCCTCTCATGCCCTCACAATACTCCATTGTCCCACAGACTGCAACAGTAATTTATGCAAAGATTCTTTCTCTTCGTTGCTCTCATCCATTCCTCTTCTCTGTTACTTTTATCGTCATCTCTTTTCTTTTTCCAGCGTGGAGTCCTCTCCCTGCCATCCCTTCGTCTTGTCCCCTCCTGTCCGGTCAGGTCCTTAGAGACTGCGTCCATCTTTTGCTCTCTTCCTCAGTCTGTCTTTCCTCCTTCACTTTATGGATCAGCATTCATCCTCCCACACTTTGCCATCCCCTCCTACCCATTTGTCGCCATCCTTCCATAACATGCTTTCTTTTGACCGTCTCTGCCTTTTTGTTTCATCCTCTAAAACTTTTTAAACTTTTCTTTTTTTTTTTCTTTAGAACTACCCACTAAACGTGCGTGCCTTTTCATCTGTTTTCTCCCTCCAGTGGTTTACGATAAATGTACTGGAGAGGAGTTCCTCGGTGAAACAGCCATGTCTAAAGAGCCTGCAGGTTTATGAAAAGATCGTAATAATGCCACGCTTCATGAATTTAGGGAAAACATTAGGGGAATGAGCTGCAGTTTGCCAATAAAAACAAAACTGACATTTCTCTGAACCCCCATATTCCTCAGAGATGCACCCCACAGCTTAAACGATTGTCTGTGGACATTTTGCACTTTCAAACCAGTTTCCTATCTTCTTTTTCAAAGGTCAAAAGTAAAATTATGACTTCAAAACCTTCCAAGCTTCCATTAATGAGATTATAGCTTTTATATCAACATTTAGCATCATTCAATTTGCTCAAATCTGCAAGAATTGAAAAAAAAACCCACTCTTATAATCTTTTGATCTATCGTAAAAGCCTTACCACTGGTCTTTAAGTTAGTATTATACCATTTTTAGGCAAAAATAAAAAAAATGTCGCCTCTGAATTTTGGGAGGGACTGTTAGCATGGAGACAGTATGCTCTCCTTTCCCATCATCCATCTGTTTACACTCCCACTAACTTACAGCCCTTCACACCCCTAACCTATCATACTTAGAAATCCAACTTTAAACTTAATTTTCTTTCTACATGTCCTCTATCGTGGAAAAAAAAAAACGCAACACGAACAGGTTAAAAACACAATTCTAGTCACATGAGCTCTCAGCATAAGCAAATACTTACAGCTGTAGTAGTAATGTTTTCCAGGAATAAACTCGAAGCCCAGCGAGAAGGGGGTGAATCTTAGGATCTTTTCAGAGAAGCGCACCGGTCCGAAAGTAGCATTAGGCCTGTTGCACTCCCACCTCTTGATGGACCCCCTGGTCTCCACACAGCCCTGGAACGCCTCCTCTGATATCAGGTACAGATCAAG
The DNA here is from genome assembly GCA_014656515.1 of Oryzias celebensis. Taxonomy (NCBI): domain Eukaryota; kingdom Metazoa; phylum Chordata; class Actinopteri; order Beloniformes; family Adrianichthyidae; genus Oryzias; species Oryzias celebensis. The sequence continues at coordinate 12,730,511 of BNCR01000015.1, read as the reverse complement.
TGTCTCTGGCTGGTCAGCACCTGGGGTCTCCTTGCTGGGATAATGGGGGCAGTAGATGTCTAGGTAATCAGTCAGATTCACCTGGACGGACAGTTCTCCTGCTGTTAACCTGGGAGGAAGAAGGAGAAGGACATTAATTTTTCATGTAACAATTACAGACTAATACATGGCTGAGGAGGTGATTAAACACAAAGAGAGCCAGGAGAAAAGAAGCTGCTTTCAGGAGACAGACGGTTCATCAATATAACCCAATTTCATAAGCTGATGAAACTAAGCTGTGCACATCTTAAATGAATTTTAAAAAGTGTTTCAGAGTGCTGTTTTATTCTCAAGAATAGCACAAAAGAGGAATTACTTTCAGATAATTAATATCACTGATATCTTTTTAAAAAAGTGGTGTTTTTTTGCTTTCCAGAATCTTCTAAACTGTACTGACAGATGTGGGTATGTACAAGACTAAGCAGACGTGAACATGCGACAGCGTCAGCTAAAACTGACTGAATTCTGGCATAACAGCAATTCTGGACAAGAGAGCGTCATTAGAACCGAGCAACTGCACAATGTATGCCATTTTAAGCTGACGGGTCGGACTTTTCGACTTTGGAGTCATGTACAAACTAATAAGAACTAAAGTGAGAAAGGGGAGACTAAAGGACAAAAAAAAAATTAAAAAACAGGAAATGAAAACAAGCAAAAGACGAAGGGAGATTGTAAGAAAAAGACCTGGGGGAAAAACGCAGGAGACTGATGTCTTGGAGAAAAACTTGAACCAAAAAGAAAGATAAGCTGTCTGAAAAGGTGAATAAAGGAGAGTAAGGAGGGGAAAAAAGAAAGTAAAGTATGTTAATAAGTGACCCTGGAGAGTGCGAGCGCAGACACACTGAGAGGAGAACAACGGAGCGGAGAAAGAGAGGAGACAGACTTTAATTGGTCCTCTCTTCACACGGAGCAGCAAGAGAGAAGAATGAGGGGCAGAATGCGACTCAAGTAGAAGGTTCAGGTCCGTCAGTGGGAGTCTTTATAGTGGGGTGACAGAGCGGAGGAGAGAGGAAGAGAGTGCAGGGAGTCAGCGAAGGAGAACATGGAGGGGAAAAATATAAAGAAAAAAAAGAGTGGAAAGGGGTAGGGGTTGATGTGTTAGTGCATGGCAAAGTAGTCTTAAGTTAAGTAGGCGGACTAAAAAAGAAAAGAAGACCAAAAGGAATAAATAGGAGGAAAAATAAGAGCAGAGCCGCGAGAAGAGGAAGAGACCAGGGTGATGAAACAGAAATGACGTGGATAGACATGACAGGAGGTGGGAGTCTGAAATAGTCCAGCAAATCTGCAGAGTGTATCAAGAGCAAAGGGAACATGAGGAGAAAAGTCAAACATTTGTTTGATTTTTTAAAGGAGGACTAGAACAAGTACAAATGAAATTAGAAGAGTTTTTTTCTTTACTTACATTTGGTGTATTTTTATATGTAAAGAAGTTGTGTGTTAGAGTATGTGTGAGCATATACACACTGGACTAATGATCACTCATGATTCTGAGTGGTTGAAAAGAAAACCACCACCATGTACCATGGATGGCAGATAAGATGGAACACGATAGTGTTGATACCATTGACTGAATAAGCAAACTGGACAGAGTTACCCCTTCCCTGTAACATTCCAAACAGGAATTACCTGCTGCTCCCCAAAAAACTGAAAACCAATAAACTATTACCAGCCATTACTCAGTCATTGCATTTGTCAAAATAACCTTTCTTACTCCACCTGTTTTAAACCTGTTCTTGTTCATTTTTTTTCATATTTTTTCTGTAGTGCAAGTTATTCAAGTTATAAACGGACCAATCAGATGCCTCAATAAAAGAATGTGGTCTTGCGCTCAACGTTTGGAGGGTTTGACAGATCCTCCCACGTGGTAGGGGTGTGGCCTTCCAACAAGCTCACTCCTGACTGGCGAGAGTGATTACCAAAGAAATGTTGACTCAAATCTGCGAAAAAAATGGCGACTAAATTGACTATTCCGGTGGAACTGGGAGCAAGTCATTTACTATGGGTGGCATCAAACTCACTCAGTCCTGTTCTCATATACAGTCAATGGTTGAGACCACCCATATACCAATAAAAACCTTCAAACCACATCATCCAGAAATTTGGGATCTAATGGCTGATTTAAAAACATACATAGGTACGTACATAGGTTTGTTTTTAGTGTAAAATCTAACTTTTCAACTTGGTAATAAACAAACTTGCTCTAGTGGTCTTTTGAAGAGCTGCAGCCTTTTGATACTTCCTGTTTTGCAAAAACTTTGGGAATAAAAGGGGTAGTTTCCTTAAACTGCTTCCTGTTCAACATTTTTCCAAGCTAAACGGACAACGCATCCTAAACACGAGACACCATCAGGCTTCCTACCCTCTGATGATCAATAACCCCTGAATGAGTGCATGTGTGTCTGTGCTCGTGCGCTCGGCAGCTGCTTCATTTAAAATGTGTTTGGAAGAGCAGTGAAGCAGAAGGCCAGCTTTTACACAACACTAAAACACACAACCTGTTTGCATTGTGGTTCAAATTTTGTACTGCATGTGGTGCTTAAAGAAAGATTTACTCTTGAAGTGTGCGTGCGTATGTAATAATAGACACACGCTGTGTCAATATACTGCACTTCCTGCTATGCATGTCATGCACCTCAAGATTCAAGATCGTTTTTTTCCTCTTCTTCTTCACCTGACTCAGAATTCCTCCTCGTCTTCAACTTCTGTTCCATCTTTTCCCTCATCTTTCCCACTATGGATGACATGCACTCATCCTCCATCTGTTGCTTTCACACGCTGCATATACTAGATTACCTGATCCGTAATCTCCCACATGCCTCAAACATCAGCCAGAGCCGCATGCATGCCAGCAATTATGAAGTCGGTGTGCTGTACTGATGTCAAACTGTCAGCCCTCTTTCCCTCCTCCACCCTTCCTTCTTCCCCACTTCCCTTCCTCCTGCTTGGCCCTGGTAGGCTTGGGTACGCCCTAATTACACTAGGCATTGTCCCCTCCTGCCAGCCGCAAAACAGCAGAGTTGTGACAGCGATGGGGCACCATGGGAGCACTGAGGAGCTGTGGGTGTTGGAGCAGCCTATCAGTGGGAGAAACCTCTGGATCCAAAATATAAAAAAAGGGAGGCGGGGGCTGAGTCCAGTTTGCTGGAGCAAAGCTCAAAGAACAGCACACAAACACATCATCTCACACATGCACAGCAGGACATAAAAGTACGTCAAGAGAATAAAACATGCTCCATCCCCTCCTGCAACAGGGGGATCAGCGACACCCTTTGAGGACTGCTGCAAATCCCACAAAAGATCCCAAAAGATCTAAATAACACGCTGGGCTCTTCAGCGGAAAACCGGAAAAAAGGCAGGTATTTATCTAATTTCAGACACTGAACATGGCTGATATCCTGCAGATTTGTCTCAGAGAAAAAGCACAGAGGGATAGATGTGTGTGTTGGTTTATAATGAAATGCAGGGGGTTGACTGTCAGAGACCTAGACCTTTGATCCTTTAATATGAGAGAATAATTAAGCGAGCAACAATCTTGCAACACAGCCTGAAGAATACAAAACTGATACTCTGTTCCCCACTGCAGCTGCACACTACACACCCTGAATACACAGGGGCACCTAATAAACGGAGCTCACAACAACATCACAGATAGAAATATTATACAGTCAAAATGCAAATGGCGTGCTTACACTGTAGAGCGCATCTCAAATGAGTGCATAAAATGCACAGTGTGCACGAGTTTAAATACACACCGTTGTGTTTGTAATGGTACACTAACCAGCCCCCAGTAAAAGTCTTTTGATTCCTTTTAGTGAGGGTTGGAGGCAGAAGGCTTGGTTGAGTCTCAGTTCTTCTGTGGTCAATCGCTGCAGGGGTGACTGCCAACTCAAGGCACTATGCTGACTGGACTCAGCACTCTCAGGGCATCCTGCCCTGTTGGGGCACATTGAACCATGACAGCTATAAATACCACGATGGATCTCATAAAAACCGGGGATTTCACATTAAAGTTCTATTCATCTTGCATGAAAAAAAACACCTTCATTAACTCAAAGTATTTACGTTATTTCTATGTAAAGCAGATCCAAAAGTATCAGGTACCATCAACCTTTCAGCTCATTCCTTGATGAAAACAAAGTAGCATACTCTAGTGAAGGAGCGCTAAAGTAGGGCTTAATGTATTGCTAAACTGCACGCTTGTTGACTTTTGAGTAAGGTGGTAAAGGCTAAGGCACATTGCTCAAGGGTGTGTTACCTTGCATACTTGAGGCCGTTTTGCTTCATCTGCATGACCCAGCATTCATATTACAGAAGCAGCATTGAACGATGTACAAAGAAACTTTAGAAGTTTGCGTGATATTTTTTGGAAATTCAAAATCGAGCTGTTTCTTTGAATTAATCTCATTCTTCATATTTCTTAATTGAAGACTTTAAACCTGATTGAAGGTTTGAGAAAATAAAAAAAAAATAGCTGCAGATTGATCTTATCTCACTTCATGTCATTCCGCTGCAGCAGCATGGCCAAATAGAATCCATCTTGGCGTGGCGGCATGCGGTTCTGCTCCCTGATTGTCTCACAAACACAGTGGTACGTGTCCGGTCTGGCCGCATTCAGCAACAAGAAAGAGTCATACTCACCGCTGCTAATGCTAGGCCTGACAACCACACCACAGGTGTGTTTGGGACTTGACGTACAGGCACAGTGAAATTTATTATGACTCCTTTCTGCCAGACTATAAACATCTTCATTAAAACAGTGGTTTTGGAGTCAGTTTAGGTTAGCGGTGAGCTTTTGGTACAAACAGATGAAGAAACTAACTTCTTTGTGTGATTTACTTAGTAATCAAGTTGGAAAGATAGATACCTTTTCTGGGTATCTACTTTATGCCAACACGTTCTCAAACCAACCACAGCTTTAGATGACGTTGCTTTTCACATGTTTTTTCATCATCTTGATTTAAAATAATAATTGAACAGTTAAATTTAGAATCAGCATTATATCAACAATACATTTCCCCTTCCAAATAAGCTCTAGGTTATTCTACCACTCACATTTATTGATAACACTTTTGGTTTTACAGAACCTGAAGCATATTATTTGAGATATACAAAATATTTGCTTGTTTTATTTTAACTGAAAGGACTTTTAGTGCTGTGAAAACAAACTTTGTTTAATTGGAGGACAATTAGTAGTGAAGACCTTTCCGACCATACCACCTCCAAATGAAAATGTTCTTAGACACAGGAAGCCATTTTTTAGAGTTCACTCCATTTCCAGCTTATGGTTGAGTGTGAGAGAAGTAATGACAAGAGAAGCCTTTAAATTAAAGAAAGTTAAATCGTCCAATTAGTGTTTTCTTGAAGGTTACAAAAGCTTCCGTGACTTCTTACTCCAAAGACAAGGCCAATAACACACAGGAGTAAGACTAACCACATCTACTCCACACTTCCTGCAAGACTATACAAAGCCTGGACCTCATTGTTCACCATTTCCTCTCTCCAACAACATCTCTCTCTCTCCACACTGATGGAAAACAGAACTAAATGAGGGCATCCCCACACCCTCCAGACCCTCACAAAGCTGTGCTGTGTCCACAGCCCAAAGTGTTGTGTCTAGCATGGTGCTAACTCCCCTCAATGCGCACAAACAAGGATGTTACCCCCCATCTATGACCATCTGTGGCTCCCCCACAGTCCTGCCTGCATGACTGGCTCCAAAAATCCTTTTATAAACTCCCCCTGCTCACACCACCTAGCATTCTATGCAAACTTCACCTCAATAGATCCAAAATTTGACTAATCTGTGGCTAAAAGCACATTTGACATACCCAAGGAAACACAGCTAAAGAGAGCAAGATGTTGCATTTATCTACGCATTCCTGGTGTGAACCTTTCTTAGTTTGTCTTTGCTTCCTTCAAGGTCAGGAGGACGAACAACTCTTCAACACATAAACCTTTAGGGTTTGTTTTGCTCAACTCTTAACCTTCAAAAGTGGATTTTATGAGAAAGTTGACGCTTTTCTTCCCTTGTTCTTCTGTCCTTTAGTGATTTTCTGCAGCCGTAGACTTCTAAACTCCCAAAGTTGTACTAATATTTACTAAGATCTGGCAGACTGGCCTTTTCCAATGGAATAAGTAACATCAGACAGACCACGATTGACAGGGGATATTTCTGGCATATATGATTTCATACAAGAATTTGGTAAATGCTGGTCAGAAAGAGTGTTTCACTACAGTAAAGTTGGTAGTTGCACTTTTTTGAGCACAGACTCAATTAAATGACCACACTGCACAGCTCATTGGCACCACCCTCCTTTCAAACTGTGTGGATCAGCAGGCTGTCCCGAACACCCGCACCCATCAATTTACAGAGCGATAAAAGGCTCGGATGCAATACGCACAGGCCTGCTGCTTCAGGCCTAAAAAATCTGTGGCCTCAAGTAAAGACAGAGCCTATTTTCTGCCTGTTACAGCGCCCATCCGCTTAGTGAGTGTGTGTGTGACCATTCTGAGGGACTAAGCAGCACAACAAGACGTATAGCTATGGCCGGCAGAGCTGAGGAAAATTGCTCGATTCAGGCCTGCAGGATCCATCTGTATGGAAACCAATTCATCTGAAGCATTTTGATATGGCTGCAGGTCTGCAGAAGCCATCATCTCCTCAGAGGCAGAGCTCTTTCATGCATAGGCACCACTCTCGCTGTGTGGTCAAAGACTGCTCCTAAAATAACCTTTCCAGTGACTTTACTAGGAGGTTGGAAATGGCACATACAGTGAATGGACTAGAGAGCAGTCGTGTCGGTTTTCTCGTTTGACAACAAGCACTGCAAGATGAAAACCTTGAATCACTTCGCCTTCTAGAACTTCAGTAGAAAATAGTGGAGTTCACCTCTAACCCTGTTCTGCATGGAGGTGACAACACTTGTAAACTTCGTGTGAGTAATAAAAACAAAACAAGGGGCAGGTGATGAAGAGCTTCAGTCTGAGTGCAGGGACACGTGACAGAGAGAAGGTGCACTACATAGAAACATGGACGGAAAAAAATTACAGAGCAAAAGCGGAGCGCACGTACGGCAAGGGGTGCGCACAGGGCTAAATGAGGTCAGGCGTGCCGTTACTAGGACACCCACCAATCTGAAGCCGTATTGGTGCCAGGCCAGCGCCCCACCCATTCATCCATCGTTTGCTTCATCCGTCTTTTTCCAGCATCCCTCTGTCAGAAAACCTAAACCTCAGGGTAATGACTGCTCTTCGCCTTTCAGCAGTCAAAAATGGAGCTTCAGTATAAATACAGGGAAGATTTGTCCAGGTGCCAGCTTCAGATTCACAAACTTGAATATAAGTACAGCACATCACCGCTCAGGCCCCGACGACTCACAAGTTCAGGAGGGAGGGTGCAACGACAACTGTGATAGGTGACTCCCCCCCAAAAAAGTCCAACTATTGACAAAATTCATCCAACAACAACACTGCGGCAAAGTGAGAGTCAAGCTGCTCCGATCAGTCAACTTCATTTGTCACATTTATGTACTAAGGTGCTGCTGGACCCTTACAATTTATGATGAGCCAAAACAGATCTTACCGACATTTGTACGCTCTGAAGTAAGAGGTGTCTGGTATGAGGGTATACAATTAATCTTTAAATACATTAAAATAGAAAATAAAATGTTCCTTTTATTTATTTCACATTTAATGGAAAACAATTGGAGTATTATAAGGCTGATCTATTTTAGAAAAGCAAATTCTCTATTCAATTTAGCAAAAAAGTCTATTTTGATATATGTATTTGCAAAACTACAATAAAGGGGGTAAAAACGCCCCCAAACAATTCCGCTAATTTAAAAGCTCAACAGACCGACAGTTGCTAGATAATTTGCATTTTTAACCAGCTTTGTCCAAGCCTGTAAAACTTTGACGACTAAACTCAATTTTGTTGATTGTTTTCAGGCCTTTATTGCAGGAAAAACATTGAAGTGTAGTGACAGAGACACCTTATGTGTGCTTCAGTGAGAAAGATTAACGCATTTCAACCATTACTGACGGTATTGCTTAAGCTTCCAATATTCTTTTATTTAACTTAACTGTGAACATCTGTGCCTGAGAGCTTTTTAGTCAACCTGGGAGTTAAGAAGCAGGCTCTCTTCAAATGCAAGCAGACGCACATTTATTCACTGGCTACAGTGAAAAGGGCGGCGCTTGCAAAGCAAATAGTCTTGGCCAATAAATCAGACTCGGCTTTGAGAATCCATCATTTACAAAGTGGGTCACACTTCTGATGTTACTTTCTTTCGAGCACGCACACTTTGTCTTATTTTATTTCTCTCTTGTGATGTGAAGGTCAAAGCAGGACATGCGGGAAACACTGATGATCCAAGCAGGAAAATAAAAAAAGACGTTTGTTGTTTTGTCAATGCAGTGACGTGCACAGATGTGTGCGGGGAATCAATCTTGTTCTTCGGTGTGCATTCCGTCTTTCTTTTCCTGTTTGCTTAGGAATGACTTGTTGGTGGGTCCCAGCTGTCCTTCAGCTCATCTGTCGGGGATGTTTACACGTACACACAGTTAAGACATTTCAAGGAAACCTGCAATAATAAGTCAAACTGGACTGAATCATTTAAATAGAGGCAAGAAGACTAGTAGACTAGAGAGGACTAAATCATGCGGACTACTTTTTCTCTTAACTTCAGAATAACTGCTCCACTCCTGGCTGCGCTCGCCTTTCACCCCATCTTCCACAGGTCTTCTTTCCTTCCGCAGTCATGGTGCCTGCACGCTTCCTTCCTCGACTGCTTCGTCCACCACTCTTTCACCCACTTTCCCTCCCTCCCTCCCTCTGTCTGTCTTTCTCTCTGTTTATCTAAGCACTTTCACGGTCACTGCTTTGGTATCCCAGGAGTTTAACTTGCCCCCTTCCCTCTCCCACCCTCACAGCCGATCCATGCTTGCTCTCTCCGGCTCTCCATCTTTCTCCGTCACATCGGCGGAGATTCATACCGCTCTGTGTGTCAGGGGTATGAAAGGTCCACTTTATTCCCCCTCAAGGCACCCAGCTTTGTCCTGTTCTAGTCACGCACAGCCGCTAACTTTCCCCACCCCGGTGAAAACAATTTCTAAACTAGAAATGATTGTTTTAGCAGTTGGGATATATTAAGGTTTGGTTAAGGATGGCTTATATTGAGCGTTTTTGAATTATTATTCACTTTTGGCACTTGATGAACTGGAAGAGCTGGTTGGACTAGAAGTCACCAACCTTCCATTGAAAAAGAAATGAAAAAGAAAACAGAGCTGCACAACGCGGATAAAAGGTGGATAAAAGTGGGGGCAGGTTGGAATTAGGGGGCAAAAAGAAGGAAGTGGCCAGGGTCGTGAGGAGAGGTGCAGACAGGATTTACTGATTAATTTGGGATTAGAGAAGACTGGTCAGTGCTTAGAGTAATGACCCACAATGACCCTAAATGTAAAAGATTAACACAGAGGAAGGAAGAAAGGAAGGTATGTGGGACTTGAAACCATTAATGAGCAACAAATGCAGATCTGATTCAAAAGTGAAAAACAAAAAAAAAAACAGTCAACCATACGCCTTTCAAAAAGATTGCTCTGCAAGCAAATCTACCCGGAAACCTATTTAAAAGTAAAGCACTAAAATGTGGCGAGTAAGGGACTTGGAGACTTTCATGACTATGCATTTGTCGCCAAGTGCATTTCTGAGAAAAATATCAATTCCACAATCCTCAGCTCGGAGCGTCTGCTCCAGTGTTTTGAGAAGTGCACTGCCACCAAGAACTCCATTTGCAGCTGAATAGGGAGCAATGAGATTCATGAGTTCTCATGCTACAAGGCCAGAGCGATGGAGATTTGGGAAAAGGCTATTTTTCCTCTTCCTTTCTGCACATAATGCAACCACCACTCTGGATGCTCTCAGACTTTAAATTATAGCTGATCGTTTAGATGAATTTGTATTCTGGAATGAGAAAAAGATTAAAGATTCTGCAAAAACAAAACATTTGAAGAATCCAATGTAATGAATAATACTTGGTTTAAAAACTGTATTTTGTTTAGAAATATATATATTAATTGATCAAATCCATTCAGAGACTTTCCTTTAAAAACTCCTTAATGCCTGTTGTCGCAAATATGCGACAAGCAGCCACTTCGGCTAAAAAATGACCTAAAGCAGCATCTAGTAAAAATGTGATTTTTATTCATAGCTGGAAATAAATTCAGGGGTTAAGACAGACATTTTTTTCTCAGCACGAAAACAGCTTGTAGCTAGCTTCTAATGTAAGGAATACTTATTTTGTTTTTGAGTGTTTCATCTTTGTTCATCTTCTATCACTAGTTGTGTGAGAAGTGTTTTTCATATAATAAAGTTGGCTTTAAATGTAAATTAAATAAATAAACGTAAATTTGAATTTGATTGAATTAGGCATTCCTGCAGTGATTCTTAGCCTTATTGTAATAAAAACATAGAATGTACATGAAGTCAAACATTTTAATTTACTACTTAGGTTATTTACTGTTTTTAGCCCTCATTGCACTCTGCAGATTATTAAAATGGTGCTAATCATAAAACTGCTCAGATGATCAAAGAACTAATATTTGAAAAGAAAAAGAAAAAAAAAAAACCCTCCACATTACCCAAACACACACAAAAAAGCTTTCATTAAAGAAAAGTTTTGAGAAAAAGATTTGAATTAGCAGGGGAGCCAAATGGAAATGCAGAAGAAAATAGCAGTCAAAGTACCAGGAGACAGAAATCAAACTGTTTCTTTATTTCCCTCCAAGTAATCCAAGGCGTGCTGGTTATTGTTACAAAAATAACACATCTAAATATACTTGCACACAAAAGCACTAAACTCTGCCTTATCCTCCTCCAGTTAAAGAATGGGAGCACTGGGATGTTTAAATGAGTGTGTGATTCTATATTTTGTCCTCATTTCACTCAGGTAAAACCACTCTGTTGCAACACCAACCAGAAAGTGGCATCACTTATAAATGTAGTGCTATTTTTCCTTTTGCCTCCAGGCTCTCCCGGGAGTCCGAGCATCCACGTGTGCATGCAGCAGGCAGGGTGTGGGGATTATTGGCAGTGTGTCTGCGCTGCTCCACAACACCTGTATCCATGCCTGCGTCACGCAGGGAGGGAGGAGTGGAAGAGGGGTTTGCTCGTCACGTGTTCTGTCACAGTGATAGTAATACCCCCTGACATCCTTTCTTCCCATCTCTCTCTCTCCTCATCCCTCCATCCCTGGGGGGTCTTCCCAAGCTGCTTTGGGAGTTGGAATCTGTTGACTCCTTCTCCTCCAGCCTCTTCCAACATATTCTTCCTTCTTCACTCCCTGCACTGCAGGTCTAATGTTATAAAATCTCTGGGGGCTGGTGGAAAAAAAAGTAGAGGAGGACAGGGCACAAAGATGCATATTCAGATTTGACCCGTGTGTTAAAAAAAGGCTAAGGCTAGAAAGCAGAGGAGCTAAAGGCCTCGATAGACAAAAAAAAAAACAAACAAAAAAAATGCTTTAACAATCTTTGTTGTCACATAACAGTTCCTCAAATGTACTTTTGCAGCAAAACATATAAACATTTTTAAAAAACAATTAGCAAACTGTTGCAAAGTAAAATATGCATCTATGCTGTTTTTACAACAATATTTTTAGTTCATTTGCATTCATTCTCAGGATAAAGAGCTACTTTGTCACATTTGTGGTATTATTTCTCTCTAATAAATGAAAATTGTAAACCATTTCCTTGTAAGATGCTTTGTGACTTAAAGAAAGAGCAGTTAAGCCTACTTTTTTTTTTTAATCCAGTGACATACTGTGCCGTTTAGACTGAACACATCTCCTTACAGACAATTCCTCCAGCGCTGCACCTCCATTTTTCCAGCCCCAGTTGCTACAGCACAGCGTGATGCAGTGCCACGAGGAGGAACATGGCTACAATGGGTAGGGTGAACTGTGCCAAAAATCAGATTGCACAATGTTTAATCCATGGAAATCACAGCAAACAGTCATTAAAGAAAAGACGCAGAGGACACAATTGCAGGAGTGGCACCAGTTTAAACAGAAAGACTTCCTGGAGGGATTGTCTTTAAGCAGCGTTCAACACTGGAGGTATGATGGCTAACATATCTCTCTTGCAGAGAGGAGCTTGTCCTGAACAATAATCTGGGCTCCTGCTACAGCCTTCTGCTGTGCTTGGGTCAATACTAATTCAATTTCTATCTCAGGGAATTCCCAGCTTGCTTCTTGCTAGGTTTTCTAGTTGAGTGGAAGAGCTTTGTAAGAGGTTATATGTGCACAAGAGCATACGTGTGTGAGAAATTCCACAAAGAAGATATTGGCAAAACAAACTAGCATATCATTTTGTTTGCATCAGGCTTTGCCTGTCAGCTTTTCCCACATGTTGTGTTTACGCATTCTCCCCTCCAACAATTTAATTGCTGTTTTGTCCATCAAAAAAGAAATACACCGGTTGACTGGCACTGGCAACAATGGCGCCTCATTGTGAATTAAAAAAAAAAAAAAAAAGCGCTCCCTCTCAGAGCTCACCGACGGCCCCTAACCACCACGACCGCCCTCTTCACACGCACACAGCACAGCAGCCATTTTGTGCCAAAAATCAGGCTGTGTCGTGTGCCAAGCTGAGCTGCAGCCATCACTGGCCTTCATTTCACTCCACAGATGTTCACCTTCACTCTGAGACATTCATGCAGTACAACTTATTAAAGCCTAATGCAAACTAATATTGATGCATGTGTGTACACAAACGGGGCTGCGCATAGAAAGAAATTGGGAAAAGAGATGGGTCCATATGCAGTCTGGCGATAATGCGAGAAGCAGGCGATAATATCTGGGTGTTAAATTGGTATCGATTGACTAAATATCCTGACCGGGAGGAGAGAGCGGCCGCCCTTTCATGCTTGTACACCATGTCTGCTCGAGCGACTCCAAGCTGCACTGTGACTATCTGATCCATTTTAATACAGACATCCTCACTGCTAGGCCTCTGCCCGAACCTCATTTTCAGCACAGTGTGTCTTACTCTGCCTGTGTGCGGCTATCTCAGCTTTTGCTTCAATTGCAAAGATTATTTTTCTTGTGCACCGATTACACTGGTTTCATTCTGGGGTGAAATATATCACTAAACAGTAAAATGGAGGATTATGGATTTCACACAGATACGTGCGCGAAAAAGTGAAGGAAGCAGGAAGTGTTTGTAGTGAGCTAGAAATCTTCCTGTGAGGACGAGGTCGCAGGGAACTCGCTCTGCAAGTCTCACCTTGAAGGAAAGGAATGAAAGGCATCTCAAACCAAAACTCGGCAAGTAAAAACGTCATCAGGATGCTCAGACTTACCGGAGACTCTAATGATGCACAACAAGATCTGTGCAGACAAAAAAAAAACTGCTTATAAACTTCAACTTTTAACCACCACAAAAAATTACTTTTTATTTTTTTCCACAGCAAAGATCAAACAGGCATTGTTGCCGTGACTTTTTGCATAGTCCAAAAATATTTCTTGGGTTTGTTTTGTCCAGAGCTGAAATGTATCACGCTCCATCTTTTTTTCCTTTTAAGCAAAGCTAGCAGATCAAAAGGCACACACGTACACACACCATTCCCATTGTTCTCCTGAAACAAACCTCACCTAACGACAAAGACACTTAATATCAATTCTCAGGCTTACAAACCACAAAGGAAAAAAAAATAAAGAAACAACTGCCTGGCATTGGTTTCTGACAGTGACGAACAACTGCACCCAAAGTTAACTCATTTGCAAATGATACACTAAAAAGCACAAACAAGCCGTCGAAGCACACTTACAAAGACAGATAAGGAACACAACTGCTCTCGCGAGTGCCTCTCAGAGACAATAGAGAAGTGAGGAGACGGTGATGCAGCTTCATGACAGATGAGGAGAGGAGGAGGAGGAGGTGGAGGAGAAAGAAATTGCTTTGTTAGCAGGATGGGGAATAAAGTGGTAATTACCTCACTGTGGGTTTGTTGATTATAGTTCAGCCAGGTTCTCCGTGTTAATCATTTACCAGGGGAAGACAGAGATTAGTACAGACAGACATAGAGAGGAGAGATAGCAGACAGTGAGAGAAACCTGCATTTGCATCCAGACACAACAGATGAAGCATGGATGCAGACGTGCTGCCAGATGAAGAAACATCAATAATAACAGAAAAAAAAACTGTCTAAAAAGTGCAGCCATGTCTCCAGATAAGACATAATTACAAACACGAGCTGCCTCTGACACTCCCCCAATTCTCCAGATAGAATCTGTGCTTAAGGTGTGGCACCCAAAGTGTGATTTACTTAAGGTTTTAATCTAGATCGCTCACAAGTGCATGAAGTGGGAAATGATGCATGAACCGAGGAGAGATGACATGCCGGAGCCATGAGGGCTGCTTTAGATAATGACAGCAAAAACCAACACAAATACGCATCTCCTCATACGCTGTTTTAACACGCTCCACTGACTGAGCTGACTCTTCCTGTTTGTCTGAAAGTAGAGAAGAAGAAGGGCTTTTGTTCCCGGCTGCTTTGGCCGTTTTTAATACAAGACGACTGAAAGAAGTGGAAGAATCTAAGACTTTTAAGTGCAGAAACAACTGAGGGTAAAACTGAAACTACAGACTGAAGCTAGGATCAACAGAAACAGCTAGGAACAAAAGGAGAAGTCAGAGGGCAAGGAAAAGCAGTCACTTCAACTGTAGGTACAGGTGACATTTATCCTTGTTAAAGATTTTCCCAGCAGCCCGTCTACATGGTAGAAAAGCATCTTTGCGCCTTGCAAAAATAATTCAGAGGGTTCCGTTTAGGCGCTTTGAGTAAACTTTCTGACACATTCCCAAGTGGATTTATGATGATGAATGAAGCGCGGGAGCAGACGCCGCTGCATCAGCAAACAGGCCGGTCAAAGGGGTTTGGTGGGACAGGCTGAGAAGTGCCAAACAAGAAGTGTCTGAAAACACCAATAAAATAGTTCCCTGCTCAGGAGAGAGGTTTAAGGCCGATTCTCAGGTTATATAATTTTACTGACCTTTAACTACTCCTGCAAGCACAGAATAATTTCTCAAGTAATAAGGAACAATGGCTCTGAAGGAGACAGTTGTAAAATGGAGTGATCATAAACTGTGTTCATAAAAATCATAAAAGAGAGGGTGATCACTTGAGCCCCACAAAGGCAGAGGCCAGGGTATCTGCCTGTACAACGCTGTGCTGACCCTGCAGTCAGTCCATCACTTTCATTTCAAACCCTTTTTTTTTTCTTTCAATCTGGAGGGTGCTAAATGTGAGCCTGTTAAAGTGTTTCACTGTGCCTTTGTTACAAGCATATTAGTCAGTAAAGAACAGAGAAACGAGGCCCTTTAGTCTCCACCTCACTGCCCCTGCTTCATTAAAATTATAAATCTAGACGCCGTTTCTGGGATCCAAACTAAAAGAGCCTGTTGTCTGAAAGAGTTGTACTCTTTTCTTATAGATTTGCAACAGCTTCCTGTTGCCTACAAACAGATCCAAACAATATTTGCCAAAGTGCTGCATTTAAATCCCAGTCTGCTCTCTTTAGCATCAATAAATCCCCTCCTGTGTCGTCCATCTATTCCTGAGGGAAATTAGGCTGAACAGCAACTAAACGCACCTAATTACTTTGTGGCCGACAAGAACTAATTGATAATAGCCATTCCTGCTTTACTATTAATAATATCCACAATTTTGATCATTTGTTTCAAGGAAGTTAAGTTTTAGACTGACCTGGAGGGAAAAAAAACATGATTATTTTAGGATTTGTTACCTTTGGCTGCTTCAAAATTACAGCTGGCTGATAAGTTATAGTTAAAAGCCTGATATGGGAAAACCCACTAGTATTCACGCTGCCAATATCACTCACTGGGCAGGAGAGAAGGGGGTTAAAGAGGAAAAAAATGGAAGAAGAGGAAGTTTAGGACATCGCTGCTTCACTGATGGCTTTGTGATTGGGGTGTTGCTGCTGATGAGAGTGCCTGTCAGCCACAGTGGGGTTACCCTCCACTGTGATGTTGATGGCATTGTGATTGTGTGGCGTTGCAGCAGCAGACTGTGTGGCCTTGCCACAGGCTGTGACCACTCATCCCTGAATCTCTGGGGAACAAGGAAGGCGCTTGCTAATCCGCATTCAGTTCCTCCCCAAACCCATGCAAGTTGCTCCCCAATAAAGGAGACCAGGTTCTGGATGTGATCTCAGCTGACTCCAGAAAAACAAAAAGTTCCTCAAATGTTATGCAACATTTCTTTTTTCAGTTGGATGAAGAAAGGATTTGTGTGCCATTGAGCATGGCTTGTCCTGGCAGGTTTTACCCATCAACCCCTCAATTAGGAACACCTGGAGAAGGAGCAAGTGAGCTGCGCGCTGCCACAATAATGACCGCAATCCGACCATTACGCACACTAACAAGCACACTTCCCATTGCCCCGCTGCACGTTCACTTGCAGACAGGAGCACTGAAGACTTTAATAGAAGCCTGTGTGATGAGGATGCTATTAAGAGCGTTAATTATGACAAACGCAGGAACAGAAACCAACACTTTTGGCTTTCTATAAGCTGCATAATTACCAAGTGCACCAAAGCGGTAAAAAAAAATCTGCAGACAGGTGAGAATCCAGACCTGCAGGAGGAAGAGGGTGGGGTCAGATCCGAGTGCCACAGTTTCCTGAGAGTTCAGCTTTCTTTACTCAAACAGCAGGCTGATAGCTGCAGGTAGGCACGCCTGGTTCTGCACCACCTCCTTTAATTAAGCGCGCAAGAACCCAATCCGCCGCATAGCTGACATTCTTTCAGAGTTTGGCCCCTTCCATCAGGTTTATGCAGGAAAAAACAGAGGCCCCGAGACATGCGCACACTTCCCCTCACCTTGTGTTTGTGGAGTTCCAGTAAACCACGTGTCTCCTGGCGACAACAGCTGAGAGGTTGAGGAGGAAGAGTGTTGCTTTCCATGCAGCGGCTCCCGGTGTCCCCAGGAAGACCATACCGGACAGGTTTACGCACACAGCGGGCAGTCAAACGGAAGAGAATACCCAGCGGTTCAAAAAAACAAAACAACTCTCAGAATATTTAACAAGTTCTGAGGCAGCTGAAGTCAGAAAGAGGAGTTGCATTCAGAGGATGGGAGGTGCAGAGTTTTCTCCACATTCCGCTCTAAGATCGGTTTTCCTTCATACTGCCGTGCAACTCTGACGAGGAGTCATAACCTGAGTTTAAAGGTCAGCGTTTAAAGTACGGTAATCGGCCAGAGCGGCAATTGAGACTGAAAGCTGGTTTGGCAGCAGCAGCCTGGAAGCGCGAGCGCACAGATCTGGGGGGCGGGGCCTGGAAACTTCTGACCAATCACTGCGCGGGTGTGGTTAGCAGGAACACCTCAGTGAGAACTAAAACCTGAGAGAGGTGCGCCCACTGGTGTGAGCAGACTGCGTGGAAGTCATCCGGTTTTTACGGGAAAAACGGCATAAAACTTACTGAATAAAAAAAACAAAAAACTTTTTCTTTTAAACGAAAAGAAACAAAGAAAATTGAAAAGTGTATGGATATGATTGTAAACAATGGAGAAATGAGTAAACAAATGACAAAGACAGAAGCTCAGTTAAGATCTGACTTTTGGCTTTTTTTTCTATGTTTTTCCTTCTGTCTTGGTCCTTTTGTCTTTTGTTTCTTTTTAGAAATATGTGTTCTGTTTGTTTATTAGATCTTGTCATGTTATTCCATCATTTTTAAGTGGTTTATAGGTTTTATTTTAGATTATTGGTTTTGATGTACAATTAAATTAGTATTTTCAGCAATTATTCCATAATTATATGGCATTCTTTTATACCCCAGACTGTGGTTTTTGCTCTGTGATTTTGTGTTTTCTTTAAAAGTTATTTACCTCAAACTTATGCTTTAGTTGCATTTCAGTTTGTTTTTTTGGTCCCAATGTAGAAATGTAATCTTATCTCTCAACATTCTGACCTCATTTGTATGTTTTTTCCATGAAATTTCTGACATTTCCATCTAAATTTAATCCATTCCTAAAACCATTTATTATTCTGCTCTACTTCAGTTGATCAGTGTCTCACAAACTAAAAAAAATTGATAGTAATGCGTGAAAAAAATCGCACCCCAGTACAAACAGTTAAAGCTTAAAACAATGCCATATAAAAATGATATGGATAATTATTTTCTTAATGGTAAATGACACTTTACTTCTTTCTTAGAAGACCCAAAGCGCTTTACAGTCATAGTTCTGATGCCGGTTCCTCTGCTTAAAACTGGCGCCAACCTCAACCGCTAGATGCAAAGCAGAGGACAGTGTCTTGCCCAAGGACACTTTGACACATGGTGGGAAGGGAAGGAATCGAGCTGTCGATCTTCCAAACAGGGGTTGACCGCTCTACTTCTGCACCTCAAATGCCCCTTCATTACTAATCTTTCTTTGTGTCCATGTTCCATGTTTTCAGATTCTATCCCAGTACCTACCCATGTTTGATGCTCTCAGAAAGCATCCATACAGATGAACAAACTCAGATTTTTCTGGCCATGCTCTTTAATGCACCCTGAGTATGACGGCCCTCTCTGGATTTTGACACTTATATACGTTCGGGGAGGCTGACTGATTTAAGCCCTGCTTACCAATGTCATATCGCAAGCAGTCTTGTGTTCATGAGTTGCTTCTGGAGCTCTTGACAAGGAAAACTTGCCTTTTTTTGATTGATTTATGATTGTTTTTGCAGCAACTCTGCTCGTTTTGCTCCAAGTAGAACATCGCTTGACTGTACACAAACCCAACTCCTCAGTAAACTAGAATCACACACTTTGTCTTTAGGAGCTACGGTTAATCAGATCCTCCTGGATGCAGCTAGGCTTGTGTTTGTGTGTGCGCCTGTGTGTTTTGATAAGTATTAATTTTTTGCTTGTTGTCAGTCGCCCCAGGGGAGAGTGTTGCAGCAGTAATCACCACTCCTCCATGGGCAAAAGCCACTGGTGGTCCCCTCTAATTATAATTCTATAAAATGGTAGTGTGTCTTTAAGATTGCTCATCCTGCTATCCCTCTAGTGCTATCTCTTATCCAGACGAAGTTGCATTGATATCTGTGTGTTATTAGCTGCTGCGCCTGCACATTTGGCCTTTTTCTTCTCTGCAGGACCTCCTCCTTGTCTTGCTTTCTCTGTCTTGTGCATATGAGTCATGGCAAGTGTGGCACTAGGACTCATTAGCTCACTTCCTGGAGGTCGCGATCATTAATTTCCAATGATGCCTCAATGCTGCTGTGTGGCTAATTTGTCCCTGGCGAGCCGGTGCTCCTTCGGTAAACGTAGAGCAGACCACAGAGAAGTGTCTCACTGCAGGGGTCTGTCTCTTTCTCTGTCATTTTTATGGATCTATAGATGCCTCTCAACAAATTGTATCTGCATGCCAGAGGTTAGAAGTCCTTTGTGTGAACGCGTAACTCCAGCTGTTCCTCTGAAAGCTAACACTTTCCAATTCAAAGTTTTGGATGGTCTTATGAATTTTTCAGCAGTTGCTAAACTCTTGCTTTAAAATATCTACATTTTCTTGATGGCATAGATTAGATTGTAGGAAAAGTGTTTTTATTGATTTATTTTATTTTTTATTAACCCATACACATGGGTTTTATTTGAACTTTAGATTGATGATTTACTAAGTTAAGAGGAACAAAGCTGATGATTCTTACACTCACTAGTGGTATTTTTTTGTCTTATCAGACACTAAAAACTGTCTGTGGAAGAAAATCCACATCCTTCTCCTTTAAACCTTCATTTCCCTTTTTTCCTCTGATATTTGTTTTTTTCCCTGTCTAGCTATTTATCATTATCAGCATTCTTTCCAAAATGTTTTTCCTCTGTCTCTATCCATCATCTGTCCTAATTTTCACTTGCATTGATCTCACTCGTCAAAAATAGTTTTTTTTTTTTTCGATGCCCCTCTTGGTACATTTGTATTCCATGTGACATTCCCCAATATCTCACAGTTTTCCCCTTTCATGCATGTTACAGTGAAGTTCTTCTGTGTAATTAAGAAAAACTTTGGTTTTTCTTCATTTTGAAAAAAAGACAAAAAATGAATTTGTGCAAAAACTCACGTCAGATTACTTCTGGACATGCTCTGGATGAAGAAAACTTCCTACTCAGTTGCAGTTCTATTATATAAGAGGAACCACCTAATAAAAAATATATAGATTTAAAAATACCTTTTTCTTAAAAAAAACAAGCTCTGCCGCACTAAAATTGTCCAAACATGTACTTAGGCAGCTGTGTTCAAGAAGGCCAATGTGTTTCTGCCAGACTCCATACAAAGAAAGCCAGCTGCTTCCTAACAGACATTTAACACACCAACGCACATGGTTAGATTTAACCTCATATGGTAAGATGCAACCTTGGAGGTGATCGTTTGACTTCCAGATTGAAGTTTGATTCAAACTGAAAGTAAAGGCTGCCAGCATAGTAGGGTCGCTATACAAGCAGTGTAGTCTTTTATTTTAGTGTAAAATGGAAAAACTCTTACAAAAACACTTGACTTTTGGCAAAAATGTAAATTCAAAACTGTTCAGAGGTAACACCCCCCCCCCATCTTTTCCTCTGTCTGTTTGATTGTGTTTTTGATTGACAGGTAATCTGCAAATCCTCAACTATTCCTTGGCCTTACATTGCGATTGTCAAGCTTGTTCGTCTTTTTTTTTAATGATGTTGCCGGTCACAGGGATGCCAATCACAGAGATGAAAAAATGCTTTTAAATTGACTCAATATAAAACACATGAGCACAAACATTTTTCATCATTTTTCAAGCTACTCTTCCTGATCAATTTGGCAAATGTCATATATCAGATCATATATGTGACAATGTTTTTTCATTTGTTCTATCTTTATATTTGGATATTCTTTTTCACCTTCTCTCTTTAGTGCAGTCAATCAGTCGGCTCCTAATCCTGTTTTCTTCATATTCTCAGACTGACACTAAGCTGCTCGACAAAGCTGTAATCAACTATAGATTATCATGAGACACACATGCCTGCTTGCTTTTCCATAAGTGCACTCAGCATAAACGTACCTCTCCACTCCTCACTAAACTTTTTTGACTTTGTTTTACCATTGTTATATCTATTTTCTTACTATATTTGCCAGTTCCACTGCAAAAACGTGAAACAGCTGTACTTTGACCAATCCTTTTCAAAACACCGAAGTACTAATCGTAGTGAACATGATCATGAAGCAGAAACTAACAATTGCTGGTTTGCACCCGGCCAGCATTATATGACACAGAGTCTCTCATAATCCGAAAAAAACAAAAACTGAAGCAAGATGTGCATCGCTACATTTCCTACTAAGCATTTTCTAACAGCAGAAATTGGCCATTTTTAAGTCAATTTTCAGGCTCTTCACCCGTAACGTGAGGCGACTGAATGCGCATTGAAAGTTAAAGCAGTTCAACTTTGACCATGGACTCTGATTTGATAGTGACGTATGGATGGTGTTCTCTTTAATTCACTGATGCGCCGACTGTTTGAAAATCGATCATGGAGGAGAAATGACTAATTGTGGTTTTTGCCCAGCCAGAATTATAGAACACCAAGTCCTTCGTATATTGGCATAGAGCTGTGACAGAGAAAGCCTGGAGCAAGATTTGCACCACTTTGACATTTCGCTCCAAGGCTCTTCCAACTGTGAGTTTATGCACTGGGATTGGGTAACAGTCCAGTGTGAACGGCGTATGCTAAAAGTGTGTTCAAGAACCTCGTGTCCAGCATGTTCACAAGCCTGGTGTGAATATAGCATTACTGTTTTGAAAAGTCACACACATATTTCATGAGCATCCTTCAATGCCTTGTTTCTTCAATAAGCTACTTGGTTTTGCACATTTAAGAGTATTAGTTTAACCAGAAAATCAATGTGAATTAAGAAACTTGAGGTGTTTTCTTAATTGTAGTTAAACGGACAAAGAACAACAGGTTGTTTCTAGAATAGCTTTTAAGACGTAAACCACCTGTTGACATGAAGTGAGAAAAACCAGTTTTCTTGCTCTTTCTCTGCTTTGAATAGCAGCTGAATGTAGACTTTCACAGCATCTTTATCAGTCAGACAGTTAATTTTTGCTTTCTTTGGCTTTCTGACCATGAACAAGTGGACTCACTCCTACACAAACACTCGAACAAATAAAGCCTCTTTTTTTTTTCACAAGTTTTGCTTTTCCTTTATGTTTTCCATGTTGCTCTCCCCGCAGCTGCTTTTCTCCCTGCCTGTCTTCCGCACGCCCACGCCACTTATTCGCAACAGTGCCAATTTTTACGGGGTCGCTACTTTGCTTGTGTGTGTGTGTTTTTTTTTCATTCTCACCTTTTTCTTTTTCTCAAAGTACATTGTGGGCAGCTCTTTTCTTGTGTGTACCTCTGCTCTTTTCTCCCCCCTTTGTCTCTGCGTCTCAGTTCCATAATTACAGCCCTGGACTCAAGCAGTGACGGTAAATGCTTTTCTATTCCCCTCTTTCCATCACTCTCACTCAATCTCCATCATTCTTTTTCTCAGCAAGCAAATTACATCTTGGTTACTATAGAGACGTGTTTATTGAATGCTTTTTGCCACATCTCCCCCAATACTCCCTTTTTTCTCTCAAACTACTTTTCTTTTGCCTTTTTTCTTTTCGTGGACTCATAGGTTGATGGTTGTGTCTTTTTTTGTCCTTTAGACAACATCTTCAGCCTCTGATGACTAATAGTTGCTATTTGTAAAGAAAAGATGAGAACTGAGCATGCTGGATGGATTTTCGATGCAGTAGTTGTGCTTATTGTTGCTGCCAGTACATGCAAACAGATAAAGAGGCAACATCTCGTATTGTACTGATTGGAGATGTGCTATCCATTACTATCGACTCTCTAAGTGGCCCCTACTGAATACAGCACTCTGAGATATGGGCAGACCAATAGGGCCTCCACTGTCTGCTTATTGTCATGTTTCAAAGCTGAAGAATCTGCTCCAGAACCTTCATAAGAGCACAAATCCGAGAAAAACATCTTTTAACTCAGCATCAGCTGATCATGTCAAAAACCATCTGTCAGTTCAGGGAATGAATTGTACCTAGAAGTTCAGGGAAATGTTTGAACCTTATAGCTGTCCTCAGGAATACTGATGTTCTTTTGCAGGGAGTAAAGGGGTTGTGGTGGGTAGAAAAATAAGGGTTTAGGATGCAGGTGATCTGTTTTTTAATTTATTATCGGCATGTTTGTGGTTATATCTTTTACTTTTGATCTTTTTTTTTCATATTATATGATTTCTTGGCTTTAAACCACGGCTGTCCTACATGTTTTCCAACCATTGAAGCTCCTTATTGGCCAAACACACATGGTCCAGGTCATCAACAGCAGATAAGCCAGGGTTTCTGGAAAATCAGCAGGAGGCTGGCCCTCGAGGCCGGAATTTGGGCAACACAGCTTTAAACTAATATCTTGTTGTTTTGGAAAGTAAATTGTTGCCACTTTTTTCACCAGAAGAGAAAAACATCTATTAGACCCAAAGACGAAGAGCAGCTATAAGCAGTGCTTTAAGTGGTGGTACTCTCTTTCATGGAAGTCGAAACATAAAATGCAGAGAATCTTGGATGTAAAATCTGACCAATGAAATTCAGTCCTTTTTTCTGTGCGTCATAATATGAAATAAGAGGGAACCCAGGTCAAGCAATACCATGACTGAGCACTGAGTAGTTTTTTACAATATTACAGTATTGGTTTTCATTTGATTTAATAATAAACAAACGGGCATCTAACAACAGTATAACCAAAAATGTAACAGTTTCCTGAATTGGAAAAAACTAAGCAATGTTGTAATTCAATGACAAGTGCTGATCATAAGACTGTCAAGACCCGCCCCTTTCTCCTGATATTTTTATGGTGATTGACATGTGACGTTGCAGCGAAAATACCAATTTTGAATAATTAATGACACTTATTTAACATTTTAACGCGTCTATATTTATTTCATATCGTCTCTTCTGGATCTCCGTAACTGAGTACTAGGAGTACTTCTGGTTTGGGGAAGTAGCTGTACTCTAAAGAGACATTTTAAGGAGTCCCGCCAGTACTGAGTACTGGAGAGTACCGGCCAACTTAAAGAGCTGGCTATTAGAAAGAAAACTTAAGCTCCTCTTTCATAACCTTTTATGGCGTATCTCTGTAAATATAAATATTGTTGAATAGTTAATTTATTCTAAAAACCACAGAAAATGTGAAACAACAATTTTTGTTACACTCTAGTTGTGGTTATTACTGCTTCTTTTATTTTAACAATTACTGCTTACAGGTATTAAAAAAACAATTTATCAGAAAATTGTAATATTTATTGAGTTTTTGGATTTAGTTATTATTGTCTATTCAAACATGTTAATTGATAGTGGAAAAGTGGAAAAATCTAAACACAAAATGTTGAAAATGTTTGCTTAAAAATGCTTAAAAGTGGGTACACAGAAGAAATATTGTGCTAAAAAATCACTAATTGATGTGAATATTTAACTATTAAAATATAGGTACAATACTAAGACAACTATTTGTATTGATAGAAAATAAACATAAATATATGGAATAAAACACTAAACTTGAGCAAAAAAATAAAAAACCCAACAATTATTTTTTATATAATAATCAATATTATTACTTAAACTTTGCACATCAATAGGAATAAATATAACACCACTTATAAATAAAACAAACACCAGAATCATTGTCATCATCATCACATTTATGTTAATTGGTCAGTAACTTCATAAGTAAATGTTTTCATTTTTATCTCAAACATTTTCAATTTTTCTTACTATCAGTCTAATACCTAATATTTTTAACATTTAATAATTATTAGTCTGCTGTATGATTTAAAGATTATGTATTTGTGTTTTTTTCTTAAGTTCCTTTCTTGTATGCATCCGACTCTTCAGAAAAACCTTTTTTTATGTTGATGGTATTTCTTTCTTTCTTTCTTTTTAAATAATCCCATGCAGAAGTTTTGCTGTCTGGAATTCTACAATATCAGGTAACTTAACAATTTTAGATTTAACTAAAAACGTATTTATTTGCTAAAGGAAACAAATCTTGTGTTTTTTTCCTTAAGATCCTTCATAGTATTTAAGCCAACACTGTAAATACTAAGAAATCCATCCGACATGTTTTCCATCACCTTGTATTTACATAGCAGTTTAGATAAAGCAACGCCACCACCAGGCTTGGATTATTTTGCTCTCCATACATAACTGTTCATGTCCTACTAACCTTAAGTCCATGTTCTTGTCGTCGTTGGTCCATGTCGCTGTTGGTTCCAGTAGCCCTTTATGTTGACGCGCAAAGGGAACTGAAAAATGGAATGAATTAACTTGACAAAAATATTTCGACCTAAAGGTGAGTTCATAAAACAATGGGCGAACATCAAAAAGCGTGATAACTGCAGATGACCTGAAAAACAGACACTTAACACCGAAGATGATAAAGTGAGATGAAGACAGCTGTAGGTAATTAGCAGATAAACGAGGTGAGACTGTGACAGGAGGAATAACAAGCCTGAGAACAGAACCCAGAAAACATCAGGGAAAAACAAACCGAAACAAAGGACACAGTCCTCACAATGAAGTGGATAATTGAGGTCTTCTTGTGCTTTCTGAAAGCTCTGTGATACTGCTCTTCTGTGTCATAGTGGCTGTCTGATGTTGAAAAGAAGGTTATTATCTGGATCGATGTCATCTTCATTATCTTGTGGTTTGTGCTGAACTCCACTTGTTCAGCTTCAACAATCGTCTTGAATGTTTACTTCTCTTCACAATGTGTGCTCTTTGCCTTGTTAGTCGTGTGTAATGTTGCGGTTCGATATAATTTAAGTCAAATTACTGTCTCACAGTTGTTTTTACTGTTGTGTAATGAAGTTCAAAGTTGGAGACTCATTGTGTCACGCTGGAATCGGATAACTATTTCAAGCATCTGGAAAGGTTTTGTGGCTTTTTCAGTGTCCTGGGTCAGAGCAACATGATGATGGAAAAGACTGCAGACTTGGCAGATATTCAGCAGAAGATCATTGACACTGAACACAATGGGTTGGACCCAAACGCCGTTATGAAAGAGGATGGCTGTTTATCGGTGGTTCTATCCAACACTGTACGTGGATAAGTCCATGAAAGGACTCCTGGATGTCAGGGGCCGGGCATTTCCAGGACACAGTTGAACCAGAGACAACACCGAAAGGGTTTAACCTGAGTAAAGAGCAAAGAGACATTGACCTTCTGAGATTAAAATAGTTTTTGCTTTTCTTTTTGAAAATCAATTCATTAAGAAGAATCTTAATTTAATGAAATTAGCATTTTTCTTTTAAGATGTAATCATTTAAAGGGCTCATATCATGCTATTCTTAAGCCTTTTAGAGTAAATGATATTTATATACATGATAATATGTTACCTTTGGCACACTTAAGAATGATTTTTTTAAAATTTGATTTGTGTTATTTTCAAGAACTTATTTTCCTACCAGGAAGGAAGATGACTCGATCTCTGACTCAATGTCTGATGTACTGCCTAGAGCCGGCCTCGGCAGCGTGTCTGCGTTCACCCACGAAAACAAACATCTGAACTTTTGCATATATGGATGTGCATGTTGTCCATCTAAAATGAAAGTGTTTTGCCAATCACCATCCATGATGGAAGTGTTTGTTAGTCTGGGGGCGGTGCTGGCAGCGCAGACTCTTCCTGGAAGGGGCTGTTCCTCACTTTGTGACGTCACATTATGAGGACCCACTCGTTTTCGTGTACTGGGAGGGGCTGGTTCTCAGAGCGCAGGGTTTTAGAGGAATGCTCAGAGAAGCGTGAATGGAGAAACATACCGTATTGGAGCTGTTTTTTTTTTTTTGAGGAATAAACATTATGAGAAACTTAAAAGCTAAAAAGAGTTGATTTGTTCTTATCTAGACCCTTCAAGAAGTCACGAGACAAAAAACTACTTAGTACTTAAAAGTATCAGTCTGTGTGTAATTCAAATAAATTGTAAACAATATTCACTTTTAAACTAAATTACTTAAACTCTTTCTTTTTACAATTTTAGTTCATTGAGATACAAATGTGAATCAAAACAAATTGAAAAGAGTTAAACAAGTAAAAATCTTGTGTTCAAACTGGTATTTATGAAGAAGGGAAGCAGGGAGGGTAAGACTGTCTACAAATTACACCATTTTTAGACAGCGCATGTGCTGGTTGGAATCCTGATTTTTCGCGATAACCAGCTTTTACAAAAAAATAAATAAACAAAACAGACTATTTCACATTTTTACATTTTATTTTTTTATCTTTATTGCCGTTTGGATTGTTTTAAACATTTGTCTGCCTTTCTATAATAAATTACAGGTGTGGCTGTGCCACCCTGGATGTCAGAAGCTGATATATATTTCATGTTGTGGAATTGAACAACCTAAAATGCCCATTTCAGTTGAAGTCTTTTTTTTTTTTAAGTTTAAATATTACTTCTTCATTTTACACTCTCCTTCTCTACTTTCCCATTATCTCTTCATCCTCTCAGTGTGCCTGTAGTCATCCTCTGTCCCCAACACCTCTACATTTTATCCGGTCCTGTCTGCCCCAAACTGAACTGTGTCTCACTCTTCCCATCCCAGATGGATGGAGTGAACCCTCAGTGGAGAAATTAACTTTGAGATAAGTGAGGATGCTGATGTTTGTGTGTGGAGGTTGATGTTCTGCCAGAATACAGTGGCGCTTTTTGCTGGCTGAACACCTGACTCTTGTCACATTACAGTTTGAACGATTATATCTTCAAACAAACTGTTTCGCTCTTTTGGGAGGTCTACCCATTCATTAAGATGACAGAGCAGAAATCTCAGTGGAAAACACCTGATTCACAATACATTACAAGGCTGAACTACAACAATCGTGGAGGTTTGTTGCTATGATTACGGATCTCATAAGAATAAGCAAGTTTCATCTTTTTGTGTATTTTATTAAAATTATCCATGTTGGATATTAACAGAAGCACTTATTAAAACTGAACAGGAGCGCAGGACCCAAATTCAGATTGGAAGTCTTAAGCTGCTTTCACAGCGACAGTCTGGCAGGTGCACGTTTTGGGTTAGTACAATTTAGGCATTGCGCTGAGTTGATGGATCAAAAATCTGAACTTTGGCTAAGAAGATGCTTTGCATCAACCAGTCAGAGACTCAGGTTTGATCATCAGATAGAGACCAAAACCTGGATCGCTCAACTCCTAAACTTTGTAACTCTTTCTTTTTTTATAGCAAGACAACCACAAAAAGATCTAATTTTGTTCTTGTTTTTATTTTGTTTCTGCGCCAATCGCATTTGGTGTGAGCGCAGCTTTAAAAAAATGGCAGATTTATTAAAAAATGAACTCTAAATCATGGCAAGTTTAGGAAGAAAAGATATGTGAAGTTAAAAAAAAACAGGCAGAAAGAAGTTGAGAGACTTAATTACAACAATGGTGTCACTGGTAAATGGAGTATTTGTGGCTGTCACCTCTAAAGCTGTGAAGTGGATTTCAGGTAAAAAAAAAAACAAACAAACAATAGAAAAACCTTCAAGATCTGAGTTGAAAAGAGCTTCTAAAACCAGTTGAAACATGAAAGAACAAGCTGAACCTGGAGGGACTCATTCCATAGTGTGGAATCATTTTATCATCTCTTTTCTGGACAAATATGTTCCAACCTCTGTGTATCCTGAACAGCTTCTTTCATTAAAAAAGCACATTAAATGTTTCTAGTGTGTATCTGAGTATGAATGTATTAACTCTAAATGTAAGTGTGTATGTGTCGTTTCCAGGCTGTGATCTGATGGGGATTTGGCAGACATGCTTAAGTGGTAGGAACTAAAGGCAAGTTAATTGTTCCCAAAGGAAGCTTTAAAACAAGCTGGACCACTTAAAATCATACTCTGAAGATTGAAAAAAAAATCTGATTTAATTTAGTTCATTTTTGTATTCCATCATTCAGTGTTTCCTCATGTCAGTGGTTTTCTTGTTAGCTTTTAATTCAGAATCAGACACTTGCTTGTGTGTCTGAGTCCAAAAGCTGTTAGAAAAGACACTTTTGGGCTGTTGTTGCAAAACACCAAAGGACGAAAGTTTAACAGCAAGCATTTGCAAATTTTTAATGAAAGTGAAGCATGTTTTCTATTAATATTCATTGTTTTTTGATAAGGCGGAAAAACGAGGAGGAGCTTGAAATTTAATCCATCGTTAATCTGATCAGATAGATTTACCTCCAGCAGGAACCTAAACTAACCAGAACACAAACTGTCTGCGATCAGGGTTTTCTAACTCTCATGATGCTGGAGCGCTTTGTGATTTGAAATATTAATTGCTAGTTATTGCCTTATTGCTCATGGGTGTAGATTCTCAGACTGTTTCTATCCACAGTGCTGCTCTTCCCCTCATCACAACACGAGTGAAAGTGATACTGTCTAATGATTGCCCTCTCCTTTTCTCTTCACTCCCTTGCTGTCTTTCAGTAAATGAGGGAAAATGATATGGTTCTCTAATGACCGACGTGAATAATCATCAGCTAAATAAAGGTTTTGTTCTCGTGCTGGAAATCTCCCACTGTGACTGACTTTCTTCAGCTCTCCACTGACACTTTAGCTGAACTTTTTTTTCAGTTTAATCTCACGTCTTTGGACTCTGTGTGGCTGTTCTTACACGTCTTTACCAGTAAATTTCTAATCTAATTTCTCAATTTATTTGATTTGCTGGCCTCAACAAGGCGTCTTCTCCCTTTCTTAGTCACCGGTTGAGTGTGTGCGTGTGTGTGTTTTCTCTCGGCAGATCAGAGAAGAGCTCAAACTGACATCCATTTCAGCTGCAGGTTTAGCTTTTATATCCTCAGCAGGAGAGATTGGTGAGAGGAAGCGGAAGACATGAAAGAGCGGCAGAGGGATAAAAGATAAAAAACCTTGCTGTTTGTCCGCACCTTTATTTTGTGCTTACTTAAGTTCTTCTTCTTCCAGCACACTCTTCGTTTGGGTGAGGAGGAGCTGAGTTATTAAAACGCCAACCTTTCCAAGAAGAGGCAATAAATCAAACTAAATATCCAGGGGGGGAGAAGGGAGAGAGACAGAGAACATGGAAATGAAAAATTGGGAACGTGTGAGTTGAGAAGTGGGATTTGATGAGCAGAAGGCTTGGGAGAATGGGAGAAGAGACGTTTTAAACAGATGTGCAGGATGGAAACAGTTGGGAGGATAATGAGCCTCATCCAGATGCACCGATTTCTGCTCTTGCGTCATCTCATTTGATTACAGACAGACAGGTCAGCCAATCAGGGTTAATGCAGCATTAGAGCAGGTCGTTCTGTCAGTCGATGAGTTTTTCAGGGCTGTAGTGAATGTTACAGTTCAAGACTAATGACTACATCTTTTTTCTTCTGTCAAAGACATGATGTAGCATCACATTGAAACATGAGCTGCACAGAAACTTTGTGATCTTTCACCTCAGCTCCACTCCAATCCAATTCAGTGTGCTGATTTGAAGATATTTTAACTTATCATTTTAAAGACCCACTTTGACGACAATCGTGTTTTCACACTTTCTCGTGGCATTTTTGTCATGATGGAGCACATAAAAGAAAATTAAGCTTAAAATTAGTGTTTATTTATTCAAATCGTTGTAAATCGTGAGGAAACAAAAAATTGCATTTGAATACTGAACAAGGGGTTACAAGTCCCCTGCTCCGCTCCATTCCGATCCATCCACTTGTAGACGACTGAATCCCTGTACATCTTCGTTTTCCTCATCCGAGGAATAATAATATATAATAATAATATTATAAATGGCTACTTCTCTCAAAATAACCTCACTAAAATATACGGATACAACCTGGTCTTCAATTTGAAACACAAAGGAGATTTCTCTCATAGGTGACCAGGCAGAATTGAAACCTCAGCAAACACAAAGATAATTAGACATAAAATACTTCATAAATAAATTACTGATGATCTGTTTTTAGTCTTCATCCATGGAGAGTCCAGAAAACAGTGCAGGAGAGGAGCAGCATGGGACCCCTCATGTCCATGTGGGCCTTAATCAGCAATGTTGAGAGGACGATGTGTGATCACCTCAGCAAGCCTTGAAAAGAACACTTATAAACCTAAGTGTTTTAACAAAATAGTTTTAAAAGTTCTCCTTTTTTGCTCACGTTGAATCCGTAAACTGAGTGCTTACAGTTCTACAGTTCCACAGGGTGACAGCAGCCTGTAGAAATGAAGACTGTGCTACTTTAAGAAACTATAAGAAGCCCTGAGTCAGAGAGCAACCGGCTCTGCTGGGATAGCAATGCAGCATGGTGTCCTTGCAAAGGGTTTTATCTTAAAAAATTCAAATGTGGTTCAAAAGGGAAAAGCTTTAGAGAAATTTGAGTAGGGTATGATTAGAAATTCTCCAGACAATTCTCACGTTTTAAGTGAATTTATGTGACAGTCTAATAACAAGCCACAAAAGTGCAGCTCGGATGTAACAGATGCATTTTATTTGCATGAAACTTAATTTACTTCCTTATATAAGCAAGATTATGCTGATGAAAAAGGAAAATACATTCATTCATAAAGTCAAGGACATGTTATGGACAAGAATAACTCTAAAGTTGATTTCAGTTGGAAACCAAAACAGTTTCAGCAAATGTTTCTGTAGCGCCAAGGTCCAGCTTTGACAAATGTTTAGTTTGGATTTGAAAAAACCTGAAGATTCACTCCTTCATGCCTTTATGACACAAAATAAAGATCTTATCTAGTTTCAGTGATGGTCACTTAAATAATTTAGCATTTGCAATAAAAAATACAAGTAAATAAATGCAGATCTGAGCTTTGAAAAAAAGAAGAGTGAATGTTTAGCATTGCGCTAAGTGGAAAAAACAGTAAAACAAGTCGGAGGCACACAGTGACAGTTCCTCTGCTTGTTTCTTCTTTTATCTACTCGTATCCCACTGTCATTGTTCAAATGTATACATAAAGAGTTTGTTTTTATTGTCAGACAATAAAATCACCACCTGCAAAGGGACACAATGCACTAAAATTATCTTAATTTGCAGTTTAGTAGCAATTTACTATGACTTAAATACAAATATGCATACTGTTGGAACTGTTTCATAGTTGTGTGACTTAAATATTATGGTACTGTAATGGTTGACATATTAATATCTTCAACTTCTTTTAGTCATTTTTTTATAAGCCACCTAAAATTTTTCATTCTTTGCCCTGTTCTTTCCTTTCTTTCTTTCACAGAGCCACGAGGAGCGGATTAAATCAAATGTTGCCAAGTTGAGTTGTAATTTAAAATCTCATTTTCCTTTTTTATTTCCATCCGAGTCATTACAGTTTAATTGAAAACATGCTTCGATTCAACAGCGAACGTGCCAGTAAAGTAAATTGGAATCGGAATTTTACGAGACTCATCGAGAAAGAAATGGAGGAGGCTGTTTGTGGATGACATTGAATCGGCTGTGAGGTTAAGCACTGAACCAGTTTGAACCGTCTTACATGGCTTTTTTTCCCCTCCTTCCATCCCATCCATGTCTGTTTTCCCAAGAAAACATAGTCATTGTTTTAATCTACAACTACAACCCTAAACAATAATAATAAGAATAATACAGTTCATGGTCTTATCACTGAATTTAAAGTGTACTGTTCTAAATAATGTGGTTTAGCTGGGAACAAGGCAGGGCTGCCTAAAAATACTCATGGAAATAAACTAGCTTATTAAAATGATGCATGTGTGTGACAATAAAAATAAAAGTGCTTTGAAAAATGCACTTCTTGGGGGAGCTGTATTTTACATCGGATTTGATGGTAGTTGGTTCATTTTTAACTGCTTTCTACAAAGAATTATAAAGGAATTTCAATTGATTAATATAATATAATATAATATAATATAATATAATATAATATAATATAATATAATATAATATAATATAATATAATATAATAACTTCGTTTAATACCACAAGTCAAGCTGGAGAAGGAATTTGTCATTTTTAACTCTAGCCTATTAAAATGAGGGAAAACGTTTTCTTACATGACAGAGGTTGATTAGTTGTATACTTGGAAAACAAAGTCAGTTTCACATACTTTTCCCAGCATTTACAAATGTAGCATTTATTCCAGTAGTTTGGAACATCTTTATTGTCATCTTGATTATTTACAAAAATAAATAACAGAAAGAGGAAATTTGTTTTTCTAACAAACTGACTTAAAGCAGATTTTAGTCTAAAGAAACTCTAAAGAAACACACACTCAGTGAGACAACAACTTCAGGAGAGTGAAATGTCAAAAAAATACCTTTTTTTAATTATTTTTTTGCCAGCGATCAACATTATGTATTCAACACAAAGCAATTAAAACCTGTAGGTCAGATGAACTTCTGTTTGCTGGTACGGACTCCAGGCAGAAGCGCCTCTCAGAAATGGACGTGAAAGACAATGACATCATGACGCCGCTGAATGGACAACAACAGTGAGGGCGACAACGTTAAGATCAGGGGTGCACAATCCCCTCTTAGAATCTTTCTACTTTTGCAACGTCTGTTTTGCTGCAGAGATGTAGGGTGGCACTTTACATTTTTAACTGGTTTTCAATCAATTAAATCAGCGATTAGTGGTTTCATGCACCAGACTTTTAATAGGTCGAACATAGGATAGTTGGCTTTGTGCTGCTCTAAGTATAGCACTTTTTTTACCTGCAGGATTCATTTAGCCTTAGATAAGCTGGGAGACAGCACATTTCTGTGTGGCTGTGTGAATTCTGCATATTTATCAAGACAGAGGACCTCCTTATCAATTATTAATTTTGTGTGCTCTCAATCAGATACTCAAGACTTTATTTTTCCCCACTTTCTCACCTGCAGAACAGGAGATGCAGCTATAAGGCACACCTTCCTGGTTTCACGATCAATTCCCATGCTGCATTCCCCCTGGCTATCCCAGCTTGTGCCTCTGACAGGGAATAAAAACACACAGAGACAATGCAGTGCATTAAAAATGTACCCTGCATCTTTAACTATCTCCTTAAATGAATGTAATTTGAATTTTCAGATCTAATTTTTTCAGATCTTTTTATTGTATTTATTATAATCGTTTGTATAATTTATTAATTTTGTTTTTTTGGAGTCAGATAAGTTCAGCTGACATTTGTACTAATAAATTGTGGCAGATATGTTTGCTTACAATCATCTGTAGAGGATACAGCTTCTGACATCTTTCGAGGTGGTCTCGGTTTGTTTCCAATTGGACTGAGCTCCATTTACCTCTGAGTTTTCGCCTGGCATTACGGGATGAAAACAGAGTAGAAAAGAAGCAACCGTGAGCTACGGACAAACTTGGAGCAATGATGAGACACAGTAACTCACTGAAATGTGGTCAGATAAATGCAGGCTCATTAAAACAGCTTCTATATCTATAAATAATAATAAACATTTATCAGCGTATCTTCGCAGCCGTCGTCTCCTCAGTAACCGCCTTGCTGCATGCCTCACAGAAGTTGCAAGTAAAAAGTGTACCGACTGAAGAGATCTTTAGTCATGTGGTTTTGTTTACAAAGGTTTTGTTTCAAAGCAGAAATGTTCAGTTGAAAGACAGTCTGAATACAGACCAAATTGCAAAGTTCAGGACTCAATCTGGACCAAATTAAGCAGACTTAGTCCGGACCAACAGACTTTTCCAGTCAGAATACATCCTGAGTTATGCGTTTTGGGAAACCTGATTATCTCCTGATAACTAGATGTAGCACTGATTTGTGTCCGTCAAGCAGCTTCCCAGTTTTAAAAGCTAAAAATCCACATTTGTATTTTTTCAAAAGTGTAAACGATGCATTAGAATCCTTAACATACTCGGGGGGTCACCTGGAGTTGATGGACAGGTGTGCAGAGGCTTGTTAGCGGCCTGCATCTGCGAGCGCACTGCGACCTCTGCCCGAGTCTGAAGCTTCAAAGTCCTCAGCTGTGTCAGCTCTCACTGCTTGTGACCCTGCAGCAAGGAGTTCAGGTTGAGTTCAGAGGTCAGGTAGCGCAAAAGCAAACAAACATTCTCCCAGGGAGCCTGCAAATGAGACAGTTGAATAACATATTACAATATTAATGCTTGGCAGCCGTGCTGACTGTTGACTCACTACAGCACATGCATGACAGCTGTATTATAAAAGGCTTCTCGCTTCTGTTAACATGCTATTCCACTAAATTCTTATTTCTTGTTAGGTCATACTGTAAGGAATTTCCCAGTTAATTATCTTTTCATTTATTGCACTAGAATATTCTTGTGTAAATACATTTGATGAATTCCAGTTTGTCGGAGGCCTTGAGTTTTTAGGAGTCACTGCAGATTATGAATATTCATCAAAGCTTTTACAGTTGGTGGCTGTGAAAAGACAAGTATTTTCTCCAGAATGTAATGAGTTTACTATGAATTTTTGTTTTTTAATTCTCTATTTGATGAATATTTCTCAGCTTTCAGTCATACTCACTAACTCATCAGACCAACTTTTAAAGATCCACTCAGATGAAAATAGTGTTTTTGGTGTATTTAATATGTTCTTGTAGCATTTTTCTGATAATGGAGAACATTTATAAAGCAAATTAGTCTGAAATTTGCATTTCTAAGTATTTATTTTGTCAAATTGTTGTGAATCAAGAGCAGAACAAAAAATTCTGTTTGAAAAAAATCTTTATGTTCTGTTCTGCAACGGGAGGGGAAGGGGGGCGGGGTTGCTCCATGCAAATAAACAATTTGAAGCAAATTTCTGATGAACTCCTGCTGCTCTGCAGAGACTATGTTCAAGAAAACAACAGCTTTAAAAAAAAAAAAAAAAAAGAATCAGCCAAAAACCATAATTAAAAGACCACTGGGAAGACATTTAAAATAGATCAAAAGATTATTGGAGAGGGACTTTCCTGTTTCTAATATATTATGTTTGTGTAACATAAGATAACTGGTATGATTGTACTTCCAAATTATTTTGTGGAAAAGGAAAATATCAAGTCATTTGTCATTAGTTGTCCTTCTTTTTCTCGGTTGTAGGTTTAAGAGCCAAAGCAGAAATATTCTTATCCTCCTCCTCTCTCTGTCTCCTTCCTCCAGATCTGAACAAGGATGTGTCCAAGAGAAAAGATGTTTTTTCAGGCTTTTCTTATGAATGACTGGATTCCTCACCTTATTTCTCAGGCTTGGCCCAGCACCCTTGGAAGGAAGCTAATTTCCTCCACTCATATCCACAGTCTTGTCCTTTTGGTCCTGATCTGCAGCTTGTGGACAAAGGTGAAGATGGAAACATATCCTCACGAAAATAAACAGCTTCACCTTTTGGCTCCACTTCTGTTTCTGCTCAACAGAAATGTGCAGTGCGCGCATCGCCGGATCTCCACCTGATGCAAGAACTAATTTCCTATCCAGAGCAGGGAGTCCGCTCTTTGACTTGGAGGTGCTAATTCTCATCCCAGGCGCATCACGCTTGGCTGCAAACAACCTCAGTACAAGCTGGAGTTCACTGCTCAGCGAATCCGACACGACAAGCTCATCTGCAAAAAAGCAAAGATCCCGCAGCTGCAGAAACGACCACATTCTCTTACTTGGCTGTGCTTAGAAATGCGGTCCCTGATAGGTATTAACTGAACCGGTGAGAAAAGGCAGCTCTGCTGGGAATCTAACTCCTACTGGGATACTGTTGATAATGTGAAACAAACTCCCACAACACCAGACTGGAGACTCTGGGGA
This sequence comes from Oryzias celebensis, assembly GCA_014656515.1. Lineage (NCBI taxonomy): Eukaryota > Metazoa > Chordata > Actinopteri > Beloniformes > Adrianichthyidae > Oryzias > Oryzias celebensis. The sequence continues at coordinate 12,693,709 of BNCR01000015.1, read as the reverse complement.
ATCCAGAGGTGGGATTTTCAGAGTCCAGAAAAAACTAGGAACGAGCTAAGAAAAATCTTTTTTAGAATTAAAGACCTGGGAGGAGGATGATGGAGGAGATATATAAACAAAATTCAAATTAAATCTGTTCTGAAGTAGGAGCAGCTAGCAGGAGAGCAACACCATTTTTGAAATTTTGGCTAAAAACAGCATAATCATTCTGAAAAGACAACTGGAAAAGCTTCTGCATTTTTTATCAAAAGATGATTAAAGTGGGACTTTAAAACAATTTAATTGGAAATGTGAAACAATTTTTAATAGATTTAAAAAAAAAATCATTAGTAAAAGTTCAACAGATGTTGTTTCAGAAACACCTTTGATGGTTTGTTAATGGTTTGATGCTTTCCAAATTTTTTCCTCCCTTTAAACCAAGATCACACAGAATCTAAGCTCATAAACACGGCTAAACAATGCTAAGTCACAGACTCATTATTAAACGTTTCAGTTTCGCTTTGTATACTTTTTTTTTGAAGCTCTGCTCACAAGAAGGAGCACAGACCATTCTGAGCTTTCTTCACATTCATCCCTCATGATTTAATCTGTCAGTGTGGTCTTATGAGGGCAGACGGAAGCAGTGACAGACTCATCTGCTGCTCTGTTAGCACAGGGAACAGAGAGGGGGGAAAGTAAAGACACTGTGAATAGTTCTTAATCCGTGGTTTAAAAAAAGAAAGAAACTAGAAAAAACAAGAACAGGTAGAAGTACTTTGCACAGCTGCATGTCAGGCTCAGCCTGGCTTTCTGAATTGCTCAAAGTGAAGTCAAAATAGTGGAGCTAATGACGGTAATTGTGTAATGGGAGTGGAAGAGGGGAAGTGTAGGCATTTAGTGAAAAAAGAAAGGAAAGAATGACCTAAAGACGAGGAATTAAAAACAAATCATTTGCACGTGTTCCCTTTATTTACTGTTGCAGATGTTTAATCGCAGCTTTTTTCTGAACTTCTCATAGGAGGAAGAAGAAGTGCAACTCAAACAAGGATGGGAGCAAAAGGGAGAGCTAAAAACACCAGCAGAAAGAGGAGGATGGAGTACGGTGGGGGCACTGAGGAAGAGGACTGCAAGAGAAATGTGGTTGCAAAGCAAAAGCAGCGAAGAACAGACATGGGAAGAGGGGGAAAAAAGATGGAGGGGTTGAGATGATGGATGTGTTGCTCTCGTTTTGTGCCCCCTAACGAAGACTCTAATGAGTGTTTGTGTAATTCCACTCTGTCTCCTCTGCCTGCTCATCTTAATTAACTACATTCATCTTGCCCTCTCTTCATCCATCCCCTTCTTTCATCCTCCCTCCTTCTGCCCTCCTAAAATAACATACTTACTGTCTGAACCCCACCTGGACCAGACCTGCTTTTACTTACTCGCTGCCTCTCTTTGCCCTCCACTCTGCCACCCGCTATTCCTCCCCCCGTTTCTCTCCATCTTTTTCTTTTGCTGTTGCCTGGTGTCTTATCTTTGTTTCCCCCACTTCATCTTGTTCTCCTTTCTTATCGCTGTGCTTGGCAGGTGTAAAAGCCCGCCCACCTCTGTGACTCTCTGGAGTTACTTATTGTGACAAACCGATTAGTCACTCTGCACATTAATTTCATCAATAGGCTAATGAAGCAGTGGCAGCACTTCTGGTAATAGATAGAGATGTAGGAGACGACTCCTCCAAGCTATGCATTAAAGCCAATCAACAATCGTCCATAATTCGACAATCAATGTAAAACAAACTGACAATGAGACGAGGGAAACAAGACAGAGAAAGACAAGAAACGCTCCAGGGTTACAATTTTACTCAGCCTGCCGGTGAATTTAGGGGACATTTGGAGAAATTTGACTGGCAGTCTGAGGAGAAGCAGAGACTGAAGGACCTCTTACAAAGTGCATTTACAGATGGAGATGACAGCACTGTTGATGACGAGTCTGTATTGTGTTGTTGTGGCGAGCGGCAGATGGGTGAGTACCTGTCATCGTTTAGTTCCACAGTTTGAAATGGCTTTCCTGCTTTCAGGCTTTCAGCAGTCAGTCAGTGTGACAAAGGACTGCTGGGAGTCAGAGCTGCAGTTTCACAAGAAACTCATCTGGGCACCCAAGCAGCCTCATGCACGTGCACAACCCCAATGCTAATATTCTGCACACATGAGCACTCATGCACTCAAACCAAATCAGACAGTCTGCAGTCCTGGGCACATAGAGGTTCCAATCAGGTGTCATTCTAAGTCATAGAAAAAAAGGGCACTTCTTTATGCCATGAGTTTTGTTGAGAATTTGTTCTTTTGTGAGTCCTAACACTTTAAATTGAAGATTGCAACAAGCGACAGCTTGCGTACAGCAGCAGAAATGGATTTTACAACATCTTCGTTGACGTGCAACATTTAAAAAGCATCACCATAAGCCAGAATGAATTTTCACCGTCCGCTTATGCTGGGCTGGATAGCTCACACCACAAACACATCACACTGACAGCGATTACAAGCCAATCGGTCAAGCCCCTTGCTGAGGGTCAAAGGGGAAATCTATCAAGGTTTTTGGCCGGCGGCACTTTCTCACAGCCGACAAAAAAGCAGAGATAAACTAAGTGAACACGCTAAGGAGGGCAGAGCGGCAACTGAGATAGCGGTGGACACAGAAATAAAGGAAAGCGGTGGATTATAAAGAACGTAACCTACAGGCATGGGAGACAGAGCGATAGTGATAAAGATACAGTCAGCAGCAGAGAAGCAGGTGCAGAAGGTACCCACAAACCGCAGAGGTCCAAACGGGCATAAATCTTTCAACTCCCTTCACACACATGATGTCCCCTTCACAAACTCAAGCGGGCCTTTGGAATGGAAGTTGCCCTCCAGCATTGATCTAGGATTAACTTAGCCTCTGCTAAACCTAACCTTTTACCAATAAAAGCAAAATGCAAATCTGACCTTAGATGACAGTGGACGCTAAAGCTCCTTCCCGTCTCCTAATCTCGATGCTCACCGGACTCTGCATCACCTGCGCTGCAGCTGTGCCAGAAGAAATGTAGATGTTACAAAGAATGGTTGGCAGCTGACTTTTTCATCCTGCACCTGTTTCTTTTTTAATGCGTGTCACTATAGGGGATTTTTCCTTTAGCTTATCTCGTGTAAGAAGCTGTCCATCTGTGTGTGTGTGTGTGTGTGTGTGTGTGTGTGTGTGTGTACCTGCTCTCTTCAGTGTTTCTGCTTTGTCTGCAGAAGTGCACTCATGGGATAATGCAGTACTTCGACTTGCGATGTATGAAGCATCAGGAACATTTGTCTAAATGGTCTTATATGTACGCTTGCATCCATGCACATTCACATTTAGAAGGTAGCATCGACAAAAAGCAGGACAGGACGTGTTCCTGTGTTAAAATAGTGCTTTTTTCCTCTCTGAACCATAGAATTTAACAATGTTGTTGAGCCTGTTTTTGTCTTTAACAGACAGGCCACAAAATCTTGCTGGAAGATTCGCTGTTTTTCTGACCTTCAAGTGTGTTTTCTGAGTCAGACAATCATTTTTCTAATCAATCCAACATCAAGCGAACTCAGCATTTCTCTAAATTCCAATATTTACCTGAGGGACATCAACCCATCGGTGTAATTGGCACTAAAATGAGAACAAAAGTCACAGTTTGAAACAAAAAGTCCAAAATGTTTTGTTTTGATCTGATTTTCAATCAAATGTTATCATGTTTTCATTCAGATTTCAGGTTCTTTCTCTTATGATGTGGATTACCAAACACTACATGCATCTGCTCATAGTCTAGCTCTTCTGACAAATTTTAGAGCCTTTTGTGGCCCATGAGTCAAAAGTTTGCTCAGCTCTGTACTACAACATCTTCCCATTGCAAAACAACCAACAAAATGAAGGTGATCTGTTTTCTTTTTAGGCCAGGTTGCATTCCTTTTTCTTCCACATTTAAATCTTTACTCAACTACCAATATACACCTTAGTCTAACAATAGTTAACTGCTTTTTTTCATTTTAAGCTGTATAAATTTACTATGCAAAACTTTAAAAATATACAAGAAATACAATTAAATATACCATTTAATAACAATTACTTATTTATGCTGAATTTATTTCAAAAATAATTGTCCCAAATGTAAATAAACAGGCTTATCATAGGTTTATCGAGCATAAATACAACAATTATTATTAGAATGCAAAAATACAAAATTCTAACTGGTTTCATTTGCATGTAAATTATTTGTGCAGTACTTTCTATGCTTTGTCAAATTCCCATTCTGTTAAAATGGTAAGTTTTTTGTTGTTTTTTTTATCCCACCGTAATATAACTAACAAAAGTCTTTTTGTAGGAATTTGCACCACATGACAATGACGCCATCCAGGTGAAATTTTGACAATTAATTTAAATAAAAAAACATAGATCACATGTAACACTGACAATATCTTTATTGCTGTATTCAATAATTTTTAAAACTGCTATATATATGTGTGTGTATGTATGAGTCTGTCATAATAGAAGTTAATTTAGTTTTCCACTCTGGATATCAAAAAGCACTTCTAAAACACAACAAAATGACTTCATTTTAGAGTCACAACCAAAAAATATCTTAACTATATTCTTTAAAGTTCAATACAATATGTATTGATCCCATTAAAAGGCAACATTGTACATTTAGAATATTCATCAGGCATAATCTACAAATAAAACATTAAAATTAAGGGTATTTGTTGCCGATTTTAGTTATTTGGTTCTTGAAAAGGGGCATTTCACATACTATTGTTAAAAAAACGCTTTAAATCAAATCAAACATCATTTATAAAAGATGCTTCTCATACTTTGTGCAGCTCAAAGCGCTTTACAGTTAAAAACAAAAGCAGACAGAAATTCAAATAAAAACCCAACCCGCCCTGTACTCTCCCCTCCGTTAACTCTTACATCCCATGACTGTATTATAAATGTGAATTTTTTACCCTATTGTCTATATGAATGGTGGAATTTCATCACATTCATCACATTTGGACACACATTCATAATGAAAATACACATTTTTCTCTTCAGTTTCTTTTAAACAAAGAACTCCTCTGTAGACAGAAATAAAACATTATGGATTCATGTAATAAAGTGATATATTTTACATTTCAATTCTAACATATTAGTAGTTTGTATTGATAAGAATTGTAGATATTTAATATTATCTTAACTAAAATGTGTGAGTGATGTTAGATTGAATCATTTTTTTAAACATTAAATGTTAAATCAGTTTAATGTGAAGCTTTAGCAAAATTTCGGCAAGGAAGCTGTACCTCACCACAGTCATGACATCAGGTGTTTATTCATCACTCCTAACGTCATGTGTTAACGCTCCTCACAGCCAATCACAATCAAATCCCTGCCTTTAAATTCAATGAAGTTTGTTTATCCGCATTCCAGACGTTGCGCCGGCTGTGTTTTGCTTTCGTCACGTCTGCCTCTGACAGTGATCCCTTCCCTAATCCCGTCTTCATCCTGGCTTTCCTGAGGCAGCCTCTGGTTTTTCACCAGCTCCTTCCTTCAGGTTGAGCTGTCGTTTGGCAATGCCTCTCTGGCCTGACTTGGAGGTCCCTCTACTGCTCATAACCGTCACTCCGCTGTTGCCCTTTGCTTTGGTGATCTCCACCTTAAGTGTGGCAAAGGGTTGTAATACCAGTATCTTAGATGCTTTTGAGCAAGGCTGTTTTCTTTTCTGACTCAGCACAATGTGTGCCTAAACTGGTCGGTTTTGGACGCTGAACTGCTGGTCATGCTGGGCACGTTTGTTGGAATTTGCAGACTGCTATTAAAGTTTCTCAGGTGGTGTCTGCGTTCCTGGCTGCTGAGTGTTGTAAGGGTTAGGCCTAATTGGGCCTTTTGCTTTACCTCTTGTCCGCTTTCGTGTGGGCCCTTTTGGCGTCACCACCAGGAAGTACTCTGGAAAAAGCAGCAGATTTTGACTTATCAGATCCTCACACTGGCCTCGTTCCCAACATAAACAGCCTCGTCCCGGCCATGCTTTTCTCCCTGCCTTACGCCTCAGAGGACGACGCCATTAGCTGATAAAGCTCGCCAGGCGTGGTGCCTGGCTCTCAAACGCAGATGTAATGATGCATTCAAGTTAATTCCCCTTCATCCCTCTCAGTGGGCCCTGTTCGGGGCCGCGTAGACTCCCGGTCCTATGTTGCTGTTCGTCTTACTGTTGGTTGTAGGAGTAGCCCAACGCGATTGGAATGATGTGTTGTTCTTTTGTGATGATGTTGTGTTTTCTTCTGAGTTTTTCGCTGATGCTGCTCCCTCTGTCAGTTTGGGTGGGGGGGGTTATCAGGGAGAATGTTTGGCTGAAAATTGGCACGCTCAATTCAAATGTGTTATTCTGTGTTCTGCTCTTTTGAATCCACATCTTTGGCATCTGGGGCAAGAAACGGGCACGCAAACAAATCAGTTTTCAGCAACAGTGAAGCAGCAGTTCACATTATAATCAAAGTCTCTCTAATTCATTGATATCATGCCATTCTTGCATTGGATTACTTGGCTTCTGTTACCTATAATTTCATTCTCTCAGCACATCACATTTCTGGGCACAATATCTAGACTTTATATTCAAAAAGTCTAGCTCACTTGACTTTAAAGTCATATGAATATGCCTGGAAATCATTTGCCTTTGTTTTTCTGTCAACGTCACTTTGTATCCTATTATGATTTCTTTTATTTGTGCCTTCATTTGCTATTGTAAAGATATAAAAAATCACAGTCAGTTATCCGCAGCACATTAGCTGGTGTGCAGTTTGTAGCTAGATGCTCTAACCTAAATTACCAAGCTTCTCCTCCAACCAGTCCATCAAATTGTTACTTAAGAGTGCAGCTAAAGTTTCTCCTCCAGTTACAGATTCGCGCAAACCTTTCCGCTTCCCATTTTACTCTCCATGATCTCGTCTTCGCAAAGGCATGTCTGATTTTTATCGTAATACACTCTTAGAAAGTGTATTTCTGTTGGCTTTCTTTGGCTTTCTGAGATGTGGGGAAATTTACCTGTAATTCTGCTTTTGATCCAAACTCAGACATATGTTTTTCCGATAACTTTTCACCCGCATTTCATAATACTAAGACTAACACTTCTGTTCATTTTTATTTAACTAAATCTTGGTTTGTAAATCATATAAATGTTGTTTTGGCAGCAATCGGCCTAAGTCCAGAAAACTACTCGGCCCACTCTTTTTTGCATCGGTGCAGCTACTACAGCAGACACTCAAAGTGTCTCCTCAGCATCCCTTCAACATGTATGTATCATACATCTGTCCAAACTGTGATGCAATCCTCGCAGCTCAAAGGTCCCTCAAGCCTTAACATCTCTGGCAAGTCACATATAGCTGATGGTGGTTGTTTCAAATGTAAACAGCAGCATGACTCTTATCAAGCTCCACTCATGGGTGTTTCAGTTACTATTCAATGCATCATATTGCTCAGAAGCCCTGATAATGGGTGCAATCAGCTGTAAGTAGCAAGTAGCACATGCTTATGGATCAAACCGTAAGCTCAATGCAGGCAGCACCATCTTATTGCACAAAACCCTGATCTCTAAGTATTCTGATATAAGCACTCAGTAAGCCATGGTCATTGCAATAAAATGTTTCTTGCAATCAAGTAATCCTTTTGTTTTATCTACATGTAAATGTGTTTTTCTTCTGTCTAATCGGTTTCTCTTTTAGGAAATATTCCTACATTTTCGGGATCTCTTCATCTGGTCCGAGATTATCACTGGCGTCCAAGATGTCTGTTACCTAAAACCCAAAGAATTCTGACTGTTCATGCTGCACAATTAAATCTTTCAATTGCACTTTCAGGATCTCTCCTTATTGAAATATTTTCATCTGAGCTGAATTCAAACTGTAAGTCATTCTTCACATTAATTTTTGTTCAATTCTCTGAGAGATTAAACCATCAATTGTACTAATTTAATACTACATTTATAAATAAAGTGACACATCAAGTAATGATTTTACACTGTTTTATTTATTACTCAGCAGAGTACATTCAATTAAATACACAATAATGAACTAAAACTAACTAATAAACCTAGTACATATTTTTTAAACTAAGTACTCTTAGAAAAAAAGTGAAATTATTTCCATTTGTTCCAAACAATATATTTTTTAAAAATATGCTGAAAAGGGTTTTTTATTCTTCCACAACAACAAACAGTTTTTTTAGAGATTTAAATCATTATTTTCACAGGCATTTGCTCCAAAGAAAACATTACAAATTGCTCATAATTTTTAATTAATTAATTAATAAGACATTTTTACAGTATTCCTGAACGAGACAAATGAATGACTGAAGGCTCAAAGCAAATGTACCTAATATAAAATACAGTAATGTGTGCACTGAATAATGATCTCAGGATGAAAACATGCAACTACCTTAAATCTAAATTGCTCATGTTCTCTTTATGCCTTCATAAATGTGGATAAATATTACAATATCTAGAATCCATGGATGCAATTTCATAAGATAAAAAGACAATACATGTTTTAAATAATTATTTTTACGTCATTGTTATGAATTTAAGGTTTGTCATTTTGTTGTAGTTTTGGTTTATTGTTTGTTAATGTGTCAGCTTAAAGATTTGTATTGTTTATCATTAGATTGTTTTTTTACTCCATTTTATAACTGCGTATTACAATTTGTTAAATTTATGTCGCCATTTACATTCATTTCTTAAATAAAATAAAAGGATGTCATACACCTGATTCCCAAAGTAAGCGTTATTTCCTAAATTAATTTAAAAAAACAACAAACAAAGTGACTTCCTCACTTGATGGACAGGATCAAATAATAATTTGAAAGGATCATCTACTAACTTTTAAAATCCAGAGATGGCATTTTTTAAAGGTACGTAGTCTGACAATGTGATATCATCAGATCACAAAATGTACAGAGTGTAATAATACAATTTCTCCTATTCAAATGTCTCGTTAACCTTAGACTTAGTGTCATTTAAGACAATAATTTATACAAATGAAAAGAAATATGTGTTAAAAAAAAGCATTTGTTAAACCTTTGAACGGTTCTTGTCAGAGGGATTAACTGTTAGTTTGCACCAGGGGTGTGAAACTCAAGGCTCTGGAGCTACATGTGGCTCTTTTACTCTTTTAAGCTCTCTAGCAGAAGAACGATGACGTCAAATTGATAGAAAAAATAAAAGGTTTCTACTTTAGCACAGAGTTGTGAATTTATGGGTAAAGTTCACCTTTAAAATAAGATAACAAATGTTTTTTTTTTGTACATGACATTCCTTTAAAACAAGAGGACTCATAAGCTCCGTGGTTCTTTCAAAATGCACAAACATGAAAAGTTGAAACAAATATGGGTAAAATGTTTGATATTCTGTAAGCTCTTTTAATATTAAGGTAACTTTAAAGCACATATTAAGCATATATCTATATATATCTATATCTATCTATATAGATAGATAGATAGATAGATAGATAGATAGATAGATAGATAGATAGATAGATAGATAGATAGATAGATAGATAGATAGATAGATAGATAGATAGATAGATAGATAGATAGATAGATAGATAGATAGATATTCTTTTTTTCTTTTAGACTATAAACAAATGATGTCAAGATTACATTCAGGGTTAACAGCAGTAAAAAGAACAGACAAAGGATAATAGCTCACCAAACGAGACTTATGCTACACTAATAGAAAAAGCTTTCTTTGATTGAAATAAAATTCTTTGGGAAAATTCTAAATTGTGGGATGTAATAACGAATTAAAAAAAAAAACAGCACTTCCCTTTTACATTTCTATGCTTGTATTCATGCAAAGAAAAAAATAGAACATTTATTCATATCATGATAGCAATAACATTTATTTAAAGCAGTGACATATTTTCTGTTAAGGGAAAAGGAAGTAAATCTTTACAACTTCTGCTGGATTTTGGTCAGAAAGGAACAGACCAAAATGGCTCCGTCAGTGTAAAAGGTTGCAAACCTCTGGTTCATCGCTTTCTTTTGCTTTCTATCTTTTGTTCCTGATATCTGTCTGTTGCAGAACTGCAGCATTGGATTCAGTTGTGTAAGCAAAAAAAAAACAAGATTTGTCCAAAAATGCTCTGTTTTAACTTTTAAGGAAATAGAGAAAAGAAAATCAAATTTCTCAATGACTTTTGATCATTGAAGTTGAGAAAAAAATCCTGCAGGTCAACACATCTAGATACAATTAAAACTTATAATTTATAGAGTAGATGGTGCAGAGAATGAGGACTCATCGTTTCTGCTTCTTTGCCTCCAGAAAAAACACAGTAGAAAGGTCACTTCAGTTTATTTATTGATAGCTTTAATATATTACGTGTTCAGAATCTTCACCTGTTTTTTTGTAATCATATCAGCATTAGAATTTTATGACACGTGAAACAGGAAACTGGATCGAGCTCTGATGAGGTAGAAGTTAAATAAATAAAATCTTTTCTCCATGGTAATTTTCATCAAACCTGCCAAATGCAGCCTAAATATTTGACATGGAAAGAGAGAAGATCAGTGAGAGGAGAGATCAAAGGATGGTGGGGTGGTGGAGCACATGGGTGCTGGATCTAGTGTTAGTGTGTGTGTGTGTGCACGTATCAGCACGTGTGTGTTGGGATGGTGCAAGCAGTGATGAAACTTATTCTGCAGAGTGAGATTTTCAGCAGCACCAAATTCTGCTGCAGCTCCTCCACACATGGGAGTAATCTAAACTCACAGCAGCGTCACTTTGTTTGTGTGCTTGTCTGCATTGATGTGTGTGAGCATACAGTATGTGTGTAAGAGTGTTTTTTGACGGGAAAAGTCCGTTGGTCCGGACCCAGTCCGCTTAATTTGGTCCAGATCAAATCCTGAACCTTTCATTTAGTCTGTATTTTATTCCATGAATTTTTTTTCTGCAGCACAAGTTATTCAATTTATAAACTGACCAATTAGACGCCTCAATAAAAGGCTGTCTCACGTCGAATGTACAAAATGTTTGATTGCCTACTTTCAGAGGTAGGGGTGTGGCCTTCCAACAAGCTCGCTCCTGATTGGCGAGAGTGGTAGACATGTTGACTCAGACCAATCACTTACTGTCAGACTACGGTTGTCTGGTTCCAAAATGTTGACATCCGAATTGCAAAAAATTAAAAAAGTGGTGACTGAACTGACTTCATTTTGTTGGAACTGGAAGCATTTACTATGGGTGACGTCACACTCACTCAATCCAGTTCTCTTATACAGTCGCTGGTCTCCAGCCACAAGCAAGTATTCTTCATATTCCTGTCACCTACTCTTCTCCTCTCATCTGCCTCTGTCTGCACAACACCACGCACAAACACACACATTCGACACAATTGTATTTGTCTTTATCACTCCCTCCATTTTCTTCACCCGTCCTTCTGTTTGCCCCCCCAACCGCTCCCGTTCAATATTTCATGCTGCTGAGAGCGCATCTATTCTAAGCGTTCCTTCTTTTTTCTCTTCATTCGTTTTCCTTCTCCCTCTTTTCCTCCCCATCATCTTATAAAAAAGCCTCCTCGCTGTTCACATCACTCTTATTGTCCTCTCCCTCTTTCTGCACCCCATAAATCTCCTGCACCCCCCTCACTTTTTTGTATCTCATTGCTCTCCTAATGTTCTGCGCTCCATCTAACTTTTTCTCCCGACTCACAGTCGTCTCCAGACGCTCGCTCCTTCCCTTTCCTCTACTCCTCACTCCCCTTTATATCCCCTCTGCTGAATCAGTTTGCGTGACTGTACAGAAGTATCATCTCAACTCCTCCTCCACCCACTTACTCCTTCTCTTTCCTCGTACCCCCCCACCTCACCCCCTGGATTCCACTCCAACAGAGAAAGCCCTGTTCTCTCTTTTTGCACCTCTTTCATTTTTGCATCCCCTTCCTCCACCCCCCCCTCCCCAAAACTCCATCCAATCTGAGTGTCACCTCTCCTCCTCTTCCTTCTCCGCCTGCACTCCCCCCCCCCCACCTCCCCAGCACACACACACACAGACACACACACATACACCACCCCAGTCTGCACCGCGCTCTTAGCCTGTACCACTGTTGTTTTAGGCACAGCAGTGAAAGGTAAACAGAGAAATTGAAAATTCGTGTCAGTCACTCGGGTGAAAGAGGGCCAAGGAGGGAGGGAGAGCGGCAGAGGTGGTGAGGGAGCGGGAGGAGGCGGGGGGGTGTCAGTACAATTTACTGACACAACAGTGAACAGCGAAGCAGGCCAAGAAACAGAGCGAGCGTGAGGCGGAGTGAAGGAGAGACTCCCAGTTGAAGAATTCTATTAGACTGTGCAACAAAGAAAGTGACGACCACGTGCACTCCTGACACCTGCAGAATTCAAACTTGCATTGTTTACAGCTCGGACAACCCAAGGGAGGCATGCAAACCCTGGAGAAGGAACAACATCCCATCACCAGTGAGCGCTCAGATTAAATTTCGAGATTTCAGAAAAAAATGATAGACATTTGGCCAAAAGCGGGTCGAAAATGTCACGAGGACCTCAGTGTCACAGCGTGCAGCCAGCACTGAGGTCGTTTCTCATAATAACCTCAATATAAAGGTAATCCAATAGTGCTACCCACGCCTGAAAAATCCAACCCTGGTGATAAGAATTGACAGGAATATTTTCTAAAGCAGGGCATGACAGCATCTGCTCAAAGAAGCAAAATGAAAAAAAAGAATGTTTTACTGTTATATCTAAAAGGAAAAATACTAATCTCTGTTTGTGTGGTGTAAGCTTTTCTTTTTATATCAACTGTATGTAACCAGCCTAATGTACCAGACACATAATGTGTTCTTACTCATCAGATCTTGAGTGTTTATTGTGAATGGTGACATTAAACGATAAACATTTGGATTTACACTCAAAAAATGTCGTCAGAAGAGAGATTCTTACACAAATGAAGGACTTCTTTTCATCCTTCCTGATGCCAGAACAAGCAGTGAGTGAAAAAGAAAGCAGAAGGACAGTGGACGCCCCAAGAGAAAGCCAGTAAATGAACCTTGAGATGGCAACTCTGTTGTATAACAGATGAACTCCTCCTCAGATCGGAAATAAAACTTTTGCATTATTTGCATAATGCGTTTGAGATATAATGATGAACATCTCTATGAAATAAATCACAAGCTTTGGTAGAAAAAAAGAACAAAAAGTGAGAATCCTTGTAATTGGTTCATTTTTCCTTGTTCTTTTTGGGTTTTTTTCTTGTATTTCCATCATCTTCATGTTCAACTTAACTGTCTGTCATGTATTTACATTTTTATATTAGGTTATTAAATAAACTTTTAAGGTCAGCCATTTGGCTATTTTAAGTTGTCCAAGTTCCAAGTTAGAAAGTTGATCTCTCAGTGTTAAGACATGAACGTTGACTTGACTGTTTTGTTTGCTGTGGGAAACCACATGGTAAAAGGTAAATAATGTAAACAGAAAATAACATTCATTGAATATTAATTTGTGACTCTCATTGCAAAACTTTTGACATGATGGTAGAACAATTTCTCTTTTCTTAAAAAGAAAATGTGGTTGATGTCATGGAGATTTGCAGGGTATTGTGGCATCACAACTGTAGTTCAGGAGTTTTTACATCCATTTTACTTATCTTCACAAATCAGTATAATTGATTTTTATATTGTTTAGTTTTAGCAGCAGCAGGTTTTACAGAGAACCAATGTTTAACCTGAAAAGGTTACAAACCTTTCTGATGTCAAAGTATCCAGATGTTGCTAAACATTGCTCTGATAAAACTAAAATGTGAACAAGGCTGTCAAATAATTCACATTTTAGTTGTCACACACACATATATATTACAATATGTAGTGAATATGTAATATCAATATGTAATTTTATTATATAAACTATAAATAAGCTTGACTACTCCTGTAACAGATGTGATATGTGTTGCAGAACTGTGTGACAAAAGACAAGCCTGAGGGCAGAAAATGATTAAAGTTAGGTGACTGAAAAAAGATTTTAATAAATATAATATATATGACAATATAGTCTTTTTACAGTGTTATGGTCACAAAAGTGTCCATGTGCTGCAAAATGTGTTCAGAAGGAAGTGAGTCCAAATCCTTCTCTGTTCTGGTTCTTAAAATGCAAACACCAGAACTGGAAAGGAAGTGTTTTCTAGAGACAATGTCTTATTTTTAAGAAAACAGAATTTGGGAAATTCTGGAAGAAGACAAAGTGAAAATAAGAAAGAAAAAGCAAAAAAGGACCTGAAGTGAAAGAAAGGAACAGAGAAGGCAGTGTGCACAAAGGACCACATGCCGGGCCAAGATAGCAGTGCAAAGCTGGGATCACAGAGTGGAGAAAGTTTTCACTAAAAATAACAAGAACCTGTGAGGAGGAGGAATCCTAGAGAGATGGAGGGGGGGATTAAATGGACAGCACATGAGAGGAGGACTGGAGAAGACAGAGGGATTCCCCGATGGCATCTCATCTCTCTCTCCCTTTTGCTCTTCTTCTCCCCATTTCCCTCCTTTTTTTCTCCCAATAAATCATTCTGACTTCTCCTTAACCAACTCATTCCCAGCAGGCAGCGAGAAAACTGTAACAATCTTCCTTTTTCTTCACCTCCTCCTGTCTCTTTCTCTGTCTGGCTCCCCCTTTCCTTCTCTTTCACGCACAGGCGCGCGCACATCCACACACCTTAAATGCATAGTTTGTGCGGTGGAGGTGATGGAGGGGGCAGATTACTGAACACTGGAGCTACTGCGCGCCTCTCCAACCCACATGAATAAACTTGAGGGCACAAAAACTCCCAATCTAAACTGTTATCACAACCATCTAGCTATTCATTACATATAGAGCTGGCTCCTGCTAACATGTCGAATTTGCGTCAAGCGTTTCCACTCCAACGCAGTTGTTTTACGCACCGCGTCCGTGCGCTTTCGTTTATCCAACACTCTGGAACCTGATTGTGACTCGCTTTATGCGATGATTCGTGGTATAAAAAAGTAATATAAACATATTTGAAATGACATTATGCAGAAGCGTGTGCGTACACGTGTGTTTTCCACTCAGGGCGCGCATTGATCGGTGATCGGCTGCAGATGTTCATGTCTCCGGGAAAGAAGGGAGCTTTTGTACTTTCAGTGAAAGCAAGCAGACGAGTTAAAGGAGCCAAGTTCACGTCGCAGAGATGCCTGATGTGCGGCAGCTCGGCCACAGCATTGGTGGAATGCGCTTTTAGTCGCTCGCAGGGGGTGGAGTTAGAAAGTGAACGAACGCTGCCTACCAAACGCGCAGAGAGAGGAGGTGGGAAGGAGAGAGGAGAGAGACGGGTGGCCAGCGATGGTTGTCGGAAAGAGTCTTGAAAGCTTCGTGAAACTGACTGGTTGGGTTTTTTTCTTTTCTTTTCTTTTTTCTTTTTTGGTTCGGTCCTGCAGCTGACCGCAGAGCTCACTGAGCAGGCGAGCTTTGCGCATCTCGGATCCATGGAAGGATAACAAATCTCAGCATCCGCGCACAGATAAAAGTCTTTATCTGAGGAGGACTAACTCAAATAAATACACATTTTGGTTTATTTTTTTACCAAGTCTTTCTAAACGGACTGTTTTTCATCCTGCCTGGACCAGACCGCCACTCTCCACTGGCGGTCTCAGGAGCAGCACCTCCCTGAGAGAGAGAGAGAGAGAGAGAGAGAGAGAGAGAGAGAGAGAGAGAGAGAGAGAGAGAGAGGGCCAGCTCCCAACACCCCCCACCCCCACCCCCAATCCGAAGCCCCGAGATCTGTTCAGGAGGAGGGGGAGGTTCGTGGTGTCTGGTTTAATGTGGAAAAAGGAGGAGGCAGGGGGTGGGTTCTTACTCACTGCACATCACTATAGACTTTTAAAACACTTCTTAACTAACACCACGTACAGTCCATGAGTCTGATCTCCATCAAGCCTTTCTGTGCCTCCTCTCCTGTCTGTTAGGCTTTTGCTGGGATGTGTGAGTTGCGTTATTTGGTGGGGTGAAGGGGACCCAGACAGTGGCCGGAGAGACCAAAAGGGACCGAGGGGCCAAGAGAAGGAGCCGGGAGCATGGCTCTGGCAGCGCCGTCTCTCTGGGTGCTAACAAGTCTCACCTGGGTGACTGTGCTCCAGGTGTCAGCCAACAGACATTCAGTTTACTGGAACAGTTCGAACATACAGTAAGACTCTTGATCTCCACTGTGTCGTCCGTGCATGCCTGTTTTGATTTTCAACCATCCATTCTTTTGCTTTTGTCTGTTCATTGTCAGGGGTTACAGCAGCCTCTGTTCTGATCTGAGTGTTTGCATGTTGGTGAAAACAATTAGACAGGCTCCTCACTGTTGGGTAATCCTATTTTTGAGCCCTGAGCTGTCCTTTCAGACCCCTGCTGTGCGCTGAAGGTTGTTGTCAACCATTCCTGCACCAGCTTCTGTTACAGGAGTAGTCAAGCTTATTTATAGTTTATATAATAAATCATTTTATTACTCTTTTTTTTTTAAATGTTCTAAACTATTCATGAAGGACAAGAGAGAAAGAAGAGTTGGACATGATCCTTCTCTCTGTCTTTCTGGGTTCTTCTCCATCAGGCTCAATTAGGAGCACTTCTTCATCCTGACCCCATTGTGTGGCAGCTGTGTCACTATTCAATCTTTCTTTCCAGCTTCCCCTCCAACTTGCTCTTTCCTTCCATTACTCCCTAACCCGTTTTTCTGTCCACACTGAGAAAACGTTGGCCTTCTTGTTATCCTCCTAACCCGTCGCCCCTCACTCCAGCAGCTTTTTTTTTTCCCTTTTTCTTATCAAAATACTGTCAACACGAATGGATTCTAAGAACGTAGCATCAGACTTCACAATGGCTCTGGTCATAGTAAAGGGTTGCATAATCCCCATTCATGTTTATTTTCATTCATTTTTATCAGACACTTTCTGAAACTCCTTTACTAAAAAGTCAGCTGTGATGTGAAACGTTGTCCGATTTTAAAGTGATGCTGCTCACAAAATGTTTTGAAAAAGATGATTGCTTTATCCTATCTTTGAGTGAGAGTGGTTTCTGATCTCGAGTGGTTCTCAGAGCATGAATTCGAAGCTTCACAGTCCAGCTCTGTTTTATGGCAGATTTTCAAAATTAAAGCCATAAATAATATCACAGGTAAGAAAACAACCTTTTGTTGTTCTAGGGTGGAGTATTAAAAGGCACAAAAGACAACATTTTCCAACTCACGTATCAAGTAATAGAGATCAATCACTTCAGATTTGCGATTTGAAGTTGTAAATGATATTGGTTTATAGATTTTTTTTTGGAAGAAAAGGAGCATGCTTGCTTTTAGCGGCTGCGTTTTAGTTTACATTAATTTGCGCTCCTTTGTGTGAATGGTTCTCTCTTTCGTTTTCTGGAGTCCTCTTATTTCTGCGATCAATTTGTGAGAAGTGCAAATAAAATTCCACCTTCTGATTTGGCAGAAACAGAAGCTGTTTTTTGCAAAATGAAGGAAAAATGCTTGAAGGCATTAAAGGAAAGATATGAACATCAACACAATCATCTAGATGTAAAGTGAGCATCATTACCCTTGGTTTGTACAGATGTATTTTTGTTTCTTTTACTGAGATAGCTGAAGCCGGGTAACCTTTAACCTGACTGTCTAGGATCTGAGTACCGCAGAGCCCGGCATTAGGGCTTTTTCTTTTTACACGTCTGCTTGCCCATCCTGCTTTCTTCCCAGAGGCAGAATATTCTCAGCCCCTGCAGTGTGAGAGTGTGTGTCTTTTCTAAAAGACTGTGGTTAATTAAAGCCCACTCTGATCTCTGTGGACCTGCCTCATCCCTGATCCTCCCATCTCAGCTTCTCTTTTTCTTTCCTCACTGCACACATTGACGACGTCTGAACAGTGAGCAGGGATAACTTTTTCAATTCATCCTACTTAGTGAATTAGCAGACAAAGGAGCCATGGACAGTGGCGCATAAAAGGCCGATAAACTGCTGGATAACCTGTCTAATCTACTCTTTCATACTGCAAAAACGATTTTTCACAAGCACAGATCACGTTCCCAGAGTTTATTTTAATCTCTACACTACCAGCATTTGTAGGCTTGGCTGGCATGCATCTAGCCCTTGGCGTTCAGCCTCCACGGAGTTTCTCTAACTTGCAGTGTAGCGTGAAGGTTTAGAAGACCAATAATAAGCTCCACTATAGCTGTCAGTTTGAGTGGTAAACACATTGTAAAGCCCGAGGACCCTGCAGTTCCTCCACCAGTTTCTGTCCCGGAGCCACTCATCAACCTCTAGAGACAGGCTGAGGCTGCAGTGCAGGATTAACAACTTTGCACACGCATGTCGTCGCGCATGTGCGGCATGTGTGTGCAAACAGGCTTTTTAGTTTTCTTCCAATTTCGATGGATCGTTTCCAGCACAAAGGCTGCCGTCCTCGCTCACCAGCCACTGAATTATCAGCACAGGCACGAATATTTGCACAACACTGAGCGTTTCCGTGTGAGACCTGGCTTGTGTTTGCCCTGCTACAGATGTCTCTGTTCGCTGATGGGTGACTGAAACAAAAAAAACAAACCTATCAGTCCATTAAATCTCACATTATCCTCCACCACCTGGTAATTAACCACTGCTGCGAGTGTGAGCGCACATGCATGCTAGTATATGTGCACGTGTACATGTGTATCGGTGTAATTTAATAACACAGCAGTCAATTTGATTTGCATAATAGATATCTGTTGGTATCTCTTAATTTATCACTCGCATGTGATTAGTTTGTGGCTGAACAAATACAAAGGCGTCTGTAGACCTTCAGTTTTTGTGTTAAGTGAGTTCACAGAGTCACCTTAGCACAGGTCACAGGAATAAAGTCAAATCTTGTGCAAAAGAAGAACTATTTCTCACAATATTTGGTAAAATATGCACGTTTTCTGTTCAATCTGGGGCAAAAAGTGCAAGAAAAAAGTGTTGTGCCACTTCTGAAAGCAGGAGTGTCGAGTTGGAATGGAATCAGTGGCATCAGCTGTATTGATGGCAGCAATAATGGTTAGGCTGTGCGGCCAGTGCCCTGCCCGCACACTCGATTCTAAATCAAACCCATCATTTCCCAGCTCGACTCAGGACAATCATATTCCCACTGCAGAGTGTGCAACTGAAAGAAGAGTTTACTCGCTTACAAATGGCCTCCATGCTCTTGTGCTTGCTGGGCATCATCACTCGCATGTGGCAAAGTCTCACACAGCCTCACTTAACATTATAATGAGCCAACTGTTCAGTCATAACAAATAATAAGGGCATGTAGATCCATGGAGTGTGCTGTGTGGATGTGTGCGCCGACGCCTGGCATGATACGTCATTAATTAAAAAGCAATAGGGAGCACCTGTGCGATGGATGATTATGGTTTGCATGATGTTGTTTTCTCTCTCAAGCCGTCGTGGACTCTATGTAGGTGTAAATACTGTTTTCTCTGATTGGAGAGGCAGAATCTGGTTGGTAAGAGGGGTAATCAGAGACACGAATACAAAGGGAACAAAAGACTTAAATTATCAGCCTCTCTGTTATCTTTTGTGATAAGCTGGATTGCTGGATTTTGGTGGAGAGCCTCCTCATCACTGATCTTTTCTGACTGGGAAACACTCCTGGAGGCGGTCTTTTGGTAGCTTTGTAGCCTGGTGTGTTTAGTTTCGACTGACTAAATTGTTGAAAATGTGTTGCCTTTACTTCTTCACACATCACTTTTTCCTCATCTTCTTCATTTCTATAATGTCATTTTCAGACATAAAAATACCTTCTATGCATTAACCTGAAAACTATTTTGTGAATTTAAGCTTATATAACCCTGCGCTGATGATGAAACAAAAACCAAAGTGGATAAATGAAGCTGTTATTCTAATGCAGAGTTTATGCGGTGAACAAACTTAAAGCACAGAATAAAAGCTGGTTCATAGATGTTGAAACTTGCTTGAGTTTGAGTCAAATCCTAAACGGTCACTGTTCTTTGGGCTCAGAAGAAGCAGATTCACACGGATGCAGTTCTGCTAAGATCCAAATTAAACGTGGCCCGCTGTGAATCAGCATGTTCTGACGGAGCCTGACAGGAAATGAGGGTGTTACGCCCGGCCTTGGATTGCTATTGATTTAGGGGACTCTGTAAATCCCCTGCTGGTGACTCAGTGGTTAATGCAGAGATTTTTTTACTCTGTTTTTCTTAAGCCTTTTGGACTCTGATTGAACCTTCAAACAAATGCCTATAACATACCATTATTATTAGTAGTAGTATTGTTTTATTAAGAACACTTTTAGTTTAATTAAATTGGCATTATTGAAGAAATTATTTTAATTAGCTGTTTTATTTTAAAAGAAGGATTCTTTTCTTCAAATACTTTTGCATTTTTTTCACATGAAGTATTCAATGAAAAGTATTAAAGAACTGCTACATTTTGCATAAAAAAGGTACTTAAAAAAATAAACCACCAAGAAAATTCTACTAAATGCTAAAAATTATTACAACTTCTAGGAAAAAACATAATTATATACTAAATGCTAAATTATGTAAGGAGAAGTTCCAAATGTTTGAAAAGAAGCTGTATTCTGCTAAACAGTGCTAGACCAGCTTGGAAAAATAAAAACAGGTTAAAGGATAAAATAGCTAAACATTTTTAAAGTTGAAAGTGGGAGGATTAATGATTACTTATTCTGGCGGCAAAAGTCCACATAACTGCCAAAGCTTCTGCTTGAAAATGTTAAAGTAGTCAAATAAAGTTTTAAAATATTGAAACAAAACTTAAATATTGGTGAATAACATTCAAAAGTTAAACGGAAGAGCTGACAGCAGAGCTTTCACTTTAATGTTTAAGTAAACATAATAATTGCTTAAATGGTTAATTGAAAAAGGGAACTGAAAGTTACGATAAACATTCAAGGGAGTAAAAAGTTAACATTCAGCAAAATAATAAAAAAAAAATTGAATTATGAAAATGTCAAAAAATCATCAAAAAAGCATCTATTAAAAAAATAAACAAAACAGCATTTTATTGTGAACCTAAATGTTGATTAAAGAGGTGAAGGTAGTGCGGTGGACATATGTCCTAATGTAGAAACAGCGATTTCTATTACCATTCCACAGTTATAGAGTTAAATGCAGAACCACAAAAATCCGTAATGTTTCTACACGAATAAAATAAATATTTCTAGCGAGTATTGACCACTTCTATAGGAAATCTCCTTCCCCTCCAATTAAATATTTATGCACCTTAAACAGAACAATGATGAAGCTGCTGGTCTGGTCAGGCCATGCATATCATTTGAGATAGTGCATACAAAGAGATTTTACTTTTAGTGTCTTTGTCGATGCAAAGTCAATCCAAGATACTCATCAATGCCAGTCGTTTAAGGATTTCTGTTAAATGAGTGATTTGAACTGGGCTCATTGGCCCCCAAACTGATTTAAATTATTGGCATTTTTTTAATCAGTCAAGACAAAGTTTCTTTAATTACTTAAAAATGTGATTCAAATGGAAAGGATTGGTTTCCTTGTTGCATTTAGACCACTGTATGTTCTTCCCCCCACTAATCCAGAACTTTCTGACAGAAAGTGATTAAGAGCCTCTTTCGGGTGTAGTCCATCATCATTGATTCAGAAAGTTCAACATTTGCAGGCTGCACCTGCTCTCTGGTCAGAACCTGGAGCACTGTGGGTTTAAAGCTAAAGCAGCTCTTTTCTGCTTTTTGCTGAAGTAAAAAAAAAAAATATGTTGGTTGTCAAAAAATGAAGAGTATGTGTACCAAGTTTGTTTGCCACTCTGAAGTTGGTTACTTCTTAGCTAACGACAGTACAGGCTCCAACCTCATGTGACCCCTAACAGGAAATACATGAAAATAATTGAAAAATGCTGAATTCTGTGAGCTCAAGAAATAGCAAGTAGGAAATTCAGGGATACTTTTTTTAGAATAGTGAAACCAAAAAGACTGTAAAAAGCTTAGAGCTCTGTCTTCATTGGATCTCAACAAGATTATCCTTTAAAATCAATAAGGTGTTGGTAGGACGTACGGCAGAGCTGTGTCAGCACATTACGGTGTTTGCTGTGCTTTAACTTAAACAGTGCCCTCTCAAGTGGATATATTGCCTTTTGTCTTGATAGTTTAGATACCGAGTGATTTAAAAAGCTGTTTTTCCTGGTGTGGGGGCATGCTTTGTGTATGTGAAACTCCTCTGTGGGACTTTCCATCTCCATCCAGATTGTGGAAGCGGGCTGCTGGGATTGGTGCTGCAGGGGTTCCGATGGTGAGCTTCCCTTTCTGTCTCAGGATGGTCGTGGTTTCCTTAGTTGTGGGGTGTTTGTCCCTGGACACAGGATTCTTTTTTGGGTTTTGAAGGTGGTTACTGCCTCACGATAATAATTTTAGGATTGACACACTAACTTATACACAAACAGTGATGCAAACACAAAAAATATGGTACCAAAAGACCAATTTTCCATTTAATCTGCAGATTTTTGGCAAAAGCAATGATGTTGACACACAAACATGCCTTTCTGTGCAAGTGCAGTAGCTGAACAAACAGCAGATCCCAGTGCAACAAGATTTGAGGCAGTAAAGAAAAATGCACACATTCACGATCCTGTTGATATTACCCTTACTCTGTCAGAGCGCTGATGCCGAAACTCCCTACACTTCAAACACGCACTAATAGCAAGTCTGTGATGTTTGCAAGCTGTTTTAAAGCCTTTTCTACATCTGTGTTTGAATGCGAAACATTTTCTGTGTCTGTTCCCCGCCAACACTCATGAGGCCTTCGGGGGGGTACCAATAAAGACTGTCAGGCCCCCCCCACACACACACCAGATGCTTATATGATGTGTTTGTGACATGGCTAATGATAGCAGCGTAGCAGCAATCTGAGGCCATATGTTGAACCTGACAGTAGAGGGGTGTTGCGCTCATAAACCCTGCCAACATGCCGATAAGTTATCGTCTGCCTGAACTGAGGAGGGTTTTATTATCCTAGTAGATAAAAACAGTTTGAGGGACTTGACTCGGCAGCCAAAGAGGAACAAAGAAACTCGGACATATTCTTCAGTTCATTCAGCTGCAGAAAACTGCGCTCATTCCGTCCGCAGAGAGCACTGCATTCAGGGAGAGAGTCTTTAATTGAGGTTTTATCCATTTAAGCTGTCACTAAGAGGCCAACTCTAAAACCTTTTAACCACTCTTCTCTCAGTAATGACACAAATCAGAGAGGAAATGTGTTTGTCACAGCTCTGCTGCAAATATATGCGTGTGTTTGCGGGTGTTAGCGGTTCGAAACGGGAAGGTAATTATGCGGAAATTGGGAAATGGCTAAGTGAATTATGACCTTGTATTAGCGAAAAGTATTAATCAGTCCTAGCCAGGCTGGGGAGAATGGCAAAAATGATCGCTGCACAAGCACTCTGCTCCTAATGGCAGTGGCAAACAGCCAGTAAAAACGGACCTCCAGTCAGAACAACCAAGCAGTCAATCAGTAGAATGTGTAGGTGACAAAAGGTTAAAGTATAGAAGATAGTTTTATCATAATCCAGGATATTTTTAGAATTAATTTGATCAGAACGTTCTACAAATCAGTCAAGATCTTTGATGAATATTTAAACTCTGCTACGCAAAGTAAAAATGGACTTTTGTTTAATAGTTTTACTTAAAAAATCTTTACTCTGCCTTTGAAAAAATAAAATCACAGACTGTTTTAACATCCATCCATCCACCTTCTAGATTTGTCACACTCAGGGAAAATTGCTCCTTCATCCCAGAGCATTCGGCCTTTTGATCGGAGGATTTGGTTCCTGCCTTGCCAGCCCGTGTGTTGAAGTGTCCTTGGGCAAGGCACTGAACCCATGAGTGAATGAGCTATATGCATAGAGGGTTAGCTCACATTTTAGTTCAAGCCTTAAGAAGTTAAAGTCATTCTTTCCCCATTTTTTTTTTTTTTTTTTTTTTACAAAATAACAATTCTACTGCGTTCATCAATCACATTGGTCTCATCAATAAGTTGAAGCTCTGAAATGTTTCTGCAGGTTTTTCTGTGCGCTCCTGGGCAGAGCTCAACCTCTTCAGCATGAGCCCACATAAATACACATGAGAAAAACTAGTCATTTACTCTTGTGTGCATTCATATGGTGCATTCAGGGCCACAAGTCAAGCAAACACAACAATTTTTTTATCTTATAGTTGAAAGTAACAAGACATGAGTGAAAAAAATATTTTAATTATTATTCAGTCTTTAACTTAAATCAAACAGCATTTTGTTTAGATAATCTTTACTCACCAAACCAAAGCGTCCAGAAATTATAATATGAAATTTGGAATAGAGGGCTTATTTGGTTGAGTGTTTCACGTTTCTTCTATGAGAACATATATGTGATGACATAATAATTTACTCAAATTATGAAATGAAATCACTTTGACTGCCTTTTTTAATTCTTTTACAAAGTGCATAAACTGTCTAGCAGCATAGAGATTATCTGAATTGATGAGTTGGTTGTCGAGCCTGCAGCTCGGCTGCTTGTCGGTGTGAGAGCCTGTGTTTCTTCTGGGCTGGCTGCCTGTTTCTGTCGATGCTGGATCGATGGTGTCCAACAGACACTGCGCGCTTCTGCTGAATGTTTCAGCTCTCCCATCTCTCTCTGGCAGTGCGTACGCTGATCAACCCTCCTCTTCTTCCTCTGCCTCTCCTGATGGCCCAACCTTACATTCTCAGCTCTCCTCTCTCTCGTTGTCTTTGTCTGCATGGCTGTTGCACTCTTGAGTCTCTCTTCAGATCTGACAGCGATCTCTCACACTGCATGAGTGTAAATCATGGCTCCAGCAGCTTCACTGCCATGGATTCCTCTTGTTTTGACGTCTTGGACAGTTTGTGCTCCAGTCTTGAAATTTATAATACTGCAGAACCACTTCAGTTATTTTCAAGAGGTCTATGAGTTCTTGTGATCAATTGACAATGTTGACAATCACTGAGGCATTAAAAAAATCAGTTCAAATATTCAGAATGAGCCCAGCTGGTGAGTTTAAGCATTTCAGGTCTGTGGCGCGACCTTGATCACCGCCATTTTTGATGAAGGGCGGCCATTCCTGAAAATCAGGATGGAGCTGTATGATCTTTTATTGCACACACCGGGCATGTGAGGCACATTCAAGAACCCGCTGAACATTTGAACACGCTTTTAGCATACTGTGTTCTGAACTGCGGAGACCTGATAGCACATGTACTCATAGTTCAGAGAAAGACTTGGTGCGAAGTAACGCAGCGGTGCAAATCTTGTGACTCTTGCTTCAGGCTTTTTCTTTCACAGCTCCATTCCGATATATGATTGACTTGGTGTCATATAATTCCGACTGGGCACAATTTTTAAATGTTTGGCACTTTTGTAAATTACAGAAGATGCGACCCATTTGTCTCGATCAAATCCGAGTCTCTCATTGATCAAAGATCAACTGGTTTAACTTTTTTTAACTTTGTGCGTCCAGTGGCTGCGTATGTCGTCCATAGAGCCCAAAACGGACTTAAAAACTTCCAAAGTGACTCATGAACACGAGAGTTTTGAGCGTAGAAGACTGAAACGCCACATACATGTGTGTCTACATTGACTTTTCATTGAAAGTGGTCACTTGAACTTGTGTTGTTGAGTCCGGTGTGAACGTAGCAAAGAGCTGATCAGAATACTTTTCTTATAAAAAGCTTGATATCAATTTATTTATAAAATTTCCCAAAAATGACATTTAATTTAACAAAAAGTAACTCTGATTTTGCTTGCAGAACTGGCATCAACCATATTGGGTTAAATTTTTGCACCAAACATGGTAATTTGTGGAGACAAATAGCACTATTTGCCTGCTTGTTTCACAGGAACTAAAGCACAAAGGCTTTTAAAGCCCCAAACAAAAGCCTCTTTTTACATGCAGATTGTAGTGATTTGTTATAGTCAGTAATAAAGGATTAAAATCAGCTCCTTTAATAGCTGGAAAAAGCATGTGTTTTTGGTTGCATCACCACAGGATAGAAGTTACTTCTAATGTAAAATTATTTATAGGTTAAAGTTGATCATAGTGATGGATTGGCCAGACAAAAATGTCAGTTTTAAGACACTGCCTTGTGGTCTGTTGTTATTTAATAGTTGTAGACACTTTGGGATTTACTGAGAGTGTCTTTATTCGTAGACCATCTTTGTCGTATATGAAGCTCAAGTGGAAACGTAACCTTTCTTGGGGAGTCGTCTATGAATATGTTTTTTAACGCCTCATCTGTGTGTCTGGACTATGCTGATGATTGTCAGTTTAAGTCGCATAGGCATGACTTGCAGCCAACAATCTTGGCTGGCCTTGCTCCTCATGCCCACGCAGTCTACAGGCTTTGCTCTGAGGTAAAGGAATCTGCTGCTGCTGTAGTAAAACTGCACATAAATGAGTGTTTACTGTTTACGGCCAAGTCTTCTGTGTCGTTTAACCATCTTGTGCTTAATGAAAGTGTAAATTCTTGGACCGCAGCTGAAGATGCACGTGCGTGCTGTCTTCATTTCAGTAGTACTACATACAGAGTGGCAGAGTGGTGGTTGGTGGTGCACGGTTGTTAATGAAAATACCGCAGTTAAAAGAATTCTGTGTCACTTCCCGGGAGAATGAGAAATAAAGGTGGTAGTGGTGGTGGGGAGAATGTGGGAGGAGATGCTGAAAGAGGATGTTGTGTCGATGGAGCAGAGCTCTGAGCCAGGCGAACTCTCCTCCCATTCTTCACGGGTGTTGTGTGAGTGTATCTAATATTGTGGTGTTGAAGGAAAGTAGGAAGAAAGCAAGTGAATGCCTCTAAGTCTAAAAGCATGCCGCCCTCACACCCACATATTAGGTCCATACATATGCATAACTCTCACTTTCTCCTTCTTTTACCTCTATTTTCATCTCCATCTCTACTTCCTCACCTCCACAGCAAACACACTCTTTTTTTTTTGTTGTTGCCAACAAACACACACAAAAGGGAAACTCATTTCACAATCACTATCATTACTTCCAAAAGATTCCTCAAGGGATTAGGTTGTTTTTACCAGGCAAAAGAACGAGATTAAGGAGAGAGATGAATCCCCACACACACAAATATAAGGAAAAAGTCACGCTGTGCATATTTGTGTGTCTTAAATTGTTCGTCACACTGCAGTATTTGCCCCCTTCAGGTAGCAGCAAAGCATTTGTGTATCATGTGTTGTTGTTTTCTGGGGTTTCGATAATCAAACTGTCCGTGCCGTCCTCCTCTCAGACCAAATGGAAAGATTGGGGGAAGATAGCCACAGAGGAGGTTTTTCGGGGGGGATTAGCATCAGCAATATCTGCTGACCTCTTTTTAAGTTTGAAAAAGTACACAACAAGAAAGACCAGACAAAGAAGAAAAAAAATGGTTATAGCGGGTAAGAGGGTAGGAGGGGAGCGCAACAAAGAATAGGAAAAGGAGGGCTCTGCAGAACAGTACTGCCAAAACAGAGGTCAATTGTGATGAAAATTGCCGTTCACATGACCACAATGGCAACTGAGTGACAGCACTAAAGCGGCATGGACGGGCTTATCCTGATCACTCAGGGCCTTGACTGGGAAAAACCACAATGCCCTGGAGATCTGTCCTTTTTGGGCTCGAAGGATCACAGAGAGCCCACGGTCCCAAGCCTTGGCCCTGAAACATCCCTAACATTACCATATCAATGCTGCCCTGGCTGCTCCGCCAAGGAGCAGGGCGGCTGGTGATACCACTTCTGGTTAGCATTGCCCTGCGCCTTTGCAAGGCTATTCAGTGGGGTCTCACGCTAGCTCAATGCTATGTATGAATGGAAAGAAGCGTAGGCTTACTCCTGGACCATGTTTGCTGTGCATTCAGACCATTGGTCTCATATTTGAGTCCTCCTGCGCCTGCCTTCTCTTTATCTTATTCAATTATATCTTTTCCTTTGTTGTACAAGTGATGAAGATTGAACTTTTATGTTCTGTTGATGCCAGTTCACAAGCATCTACTGTCTAAAATACAGGAAACAGGATTTTTTAAAGCTGACATCCAGTATTGCATTTTTTCTTTTAGAAATTTGTATTTAATATCATTGCAGCAATGTTACAAAGAAGTATTTAGCTTCTTTTTTTTTTTTTTTTGACATTTTTCACACAAAATGTCAAAATGTTTTTTATCCTCCTTGAGTGGTAACAAACCCCCTTCATCTAACAATCCAATACCACAAAAAGCATGCTCTTTGCTCGGTAGCATGGGTTCTGAGAATGAAACAGCTTTGAGTTGAGTATAAATTTAGTCAACTACAATAGAAAAGGTTCCAATGAAGCTACTTTTTTAATACGTTATCATAGATAAAAGCTTGTTTTTGGGGTGTAGATTTTAAAACAAAATTTGTGTTAGATATTTGTAAAGTAATGAAAGTAAAAAAAAGGAGCTCACCAAAGCTTAAAAAAAGCCGCAGCACCATTGCGGTGTAGTTGCTGAAAAACTATGGCTTTAATAAATGATAAAGCAGCTTGTCCCATTCTCTCCTTAAGATTTCTTTTGGGTCATACATATCTTTCCCTTAAATGTCTATTTTTTCTGTGCTATTTTTGCCAGCATCTCTTCAACCTGCTTTTTTATATTCATAAGCATGACTTTTTTTATTTTAAATTTTTATTTTGCAAACGTGTGTGATTCAGCGCCTCGTTATTGGTGCAAAAATGAAACGTGAAGTGTTAATAGTGTTAGATGGGGTCGCTTGGTTTGGTTTTGATCGTAGGTGTACGTCTGCTTTAGAAGGCACTAATGAGGACTGTGAGCAATAGTGTATCCAAAAGGTTTTGTTTCTGACGTGCACTCTTTTTCATACACGAGTTTTCTTTTCAAACTTGTTGATTGTTTTGGAATCAGTCCTTGTATATAGTGTTTGCTCTTCATCACCCGTCTCTAAATGAGTTTTGCTCAACATAAAAAGAGGGTTAAAATGGTTTAGCAGTTTAGCAGGGCGTGCAGGAGAAGAGATCAAAAAGAGGTTACATCCTCACTGTTCTATCAGGATATTGTATTTCAAAACTGTGGCAGAATATAGCCTTTTTATGTTGTTAAAATATCATTAAAGCTGATAGGCAGTGCGGATGAAAGCCACAAAGTAGCCATAACCTGATTATTAAGTAACAAAGAGAAATGGATGATCAAGTGATGCTGTTTTTAAAGGAGGCAGACGAAATGGAAAAGGAGAAGATGGGAAGGAGGAAGTGAGGGATTGATTTAAGTGTGAGAAACTAGAGAGGCAATAGGAGGAGGAGGAGAATGAAGACAGGTGAGATATTGTCAGGAGGCCTCTTGCACTGTCATTGGAAATCAGAGCCACAGGGCTGGACACTAATTTGCTTTTGGTGTTTTAATCTGTCAGTCCCCACATTTTTTCAGAGTCTCTCACTGGCACAGATAGCCTCCAGCCTGTCAGTGAGAATCAGCAAGGAGCTGAGAAGTTATCATGCATCGTCAGGTGCCAGACCGACTCTTGGTAGCAGGTTTGTCATTTGTAATTAGAGAGGAAGGAAGAGCGGCTTGTTTTTTTTTTTTCCTCACTTCTCTGCTGTTCCCCAGCTGAATGCTGCCTTTGAGTATTGGCAGGGAAGTGATGGGACATGCACCCACACACACATGCATGCCTGCGATGGACCATATTTGATTCTGTTAAGTGGAGCTTGTCAGTTAGTCAGTAATGCGTTGGAGTGAATGCAGATGGCCAGACGGAGAACACCTCGCAGGTAAACAGGCGCCTTGTTCAGACAGCGAGGGTGACTGAGCAGCTGCAGCCCTAACTATGACTCTTTAATGTCAGTCGCACACTAATACACTACCCTGTG
This sequence comes from Oryzias celebensis, assembly GCA_014656515.1. Taxonomy (NCBI): domain Eukaryota; kingdom Metazoa; phylum Chordata; class Actinopteri; order Beloniformes; family Adrianichthyidae; genus Oryzias; species Oryzias celebensis. The sequence goes on along the minus strand of BNCR01000015.1, from coordinate 12,663,866 downwards.
TGGTGTTGCGTGGCAGCGTGGTCACGGTCCATGCAGCTCTGAGTTTTGGTCATGGTTAGAAAAGCTTCCTTCTAAAGAGGAGGAGGGAGTGCAGTCTCCAGATGGAGAAAGAAATGGGGGAGGAGGACAAAATAAGACGAGTGGGAGATAATAGGGGAGGGATAACAGTGGGGGAGTGGGCTGGATGGCCTAAAAGACAGAATGAAAAGGGAAAGATAGATGCTGAAGGTGGGTTCTCCGAGTATAAAGGCCTGCATGCCTTCTTTCCTGTGCCATTGATGTATTCTAATGCTAAGTGTGTAATGCTGGGCCTCCATCGGTCTCTGGGAGAGGCAAGCCTTTGATAGGCAAGCTCTGAGGCACATCCCCTGCACGCCATTCATATGCATATCTCTGTATGCTTGTTTAGATGTACAAACTGTTATTTAAGTGACTGTTTTTAGCCGTTTGTGTCAGGGGTAAATTGGGTAGATTTCCATATAAATGGAAGCGTGTTATAGGCAGTTTTGAGTATCAAACTCCCTAATCCTAAATTAGCCCACAGAACCATGGTGGATAGATGGTGGATGCTTTAATAATTTGGTACCCTGTGCGTGCATGAGTGCACATGTGAAGAGTGCTGGAACACACTTTAGCTTCATGTGTGCTAACAGCACAACAGAACACATCTGCTCGTGTAATTGGCCTTCTGCAGAGGAAGAAGAGTGCCCAACTCTCGTGAACTGTTGTTAGCTCTTCTCATTGCTGGCTTGTAGACATGAGCGCTCGCTCCTCTTTCACCTCTTGGCATGTGGGAAGACATGAAGCTCTGCTTAGTGGAATGCTTTGTTTGCCATGTGTTCCAGTCTCCAAGGGATGATTATAGCATTGAATTCCCCACACATGACTCTGACAGATGCTGGTCATAAAACGCCTTCCTCAAAGGGTTATTGTTATGAAGACAAGTAATCATCAGATTTAGTGAGATGAGCACAATTTTGCACCTTCTGTTACCATCTCTACAGTTCTTATCCTAAATATAACTACCCCATCGGTGACCTCTCATCCACTTGAGAGTTTGTTCCTTGAATTCCTCCAGCTTTCCTCTCCTACTAGTTCATCTTTTCTTACAGTAAACTCCAGCTGTGTGGTTGTAAGCATATGTGCTTTTACTCAAGAGAGTGGGTGCGTAAAGAAGTTGTTGCTTTACTTTTTTTTTATTTTTGTACTCTTATCTGCTGGAGAATTTGAAGGATGTTTGAAAAGGGAGCGTCGGTTCAACGCACTGATGCTGCTCTCGCTTCCAAGAGAGCACGTACATAAGATGGGCCTGCGCTGGAGGCAGCGGAGGTTATTTGATCTCACTGCGTTGTTGGGGAGAAACCTCCATCTCGCACTTTATGACCGGCACTGTGGGGAGATGTTCAGCTTCACCTGCCTCTGCTGAACAATCTGTCATCGCAGACGCTTTCCACTCATTGCATTACTTCCTATCGCCCTCTTAGAAACATCTTAGAGTTTCCCTCAATAGGTTGCACCTACTGTAATGTATGCACATTACTCTCAGGCTCCCTGCACAGTTTGGCACATGCTGTTGCAGCTCAGAGCAGAAAGAGGATGCAACATTCTTCTTTTTTTATAAAAAAAAAATAGTAAATATACATTTTCAGGATTTAAGGAATGCTAAGCTGAAAGTTCTTGTTTTATTGTTCTAACTGACACTGAAATGTTTCATTTGAGTCTAAAAGTTGCATCACTTGAACCTGTTCTGATTTTTTTTTTTTTTGCCATAGTCAACATTCTCTGATGGTTTTATAATAAATTGTTCACAGAAAAGTTGAGGACAGTTCTTAATTTCATCGTTGGGGCAAACAGGAATCAACTATGAATATACGGAAATGCACGAGGGTGGGTGAGTATCTATTTGTCATATAGGATAATAGTAATGTGATAAACCTGCCTTGAGTATCTTCTTGGGATATTCCTCCAAAACTGGAAAGCAAATTCTCAGTTTTGTCATGATGTGTAATCAACTCTGTGAGTGTGCTTTGCATTCTGATGGTTTCTGTGAGCAATTATAAGTGGTTGCCGTATGAAGGGAATGCGTTTCCTTCGTTAGGATGTTAAGTGTGTGGTAAACTGAACAGGGACGACGACTCGACTAATGAATGTTTTGCACACTTCATCAGATTGCTCGCCCGCAGTATTGCCTCATATCACTCTCTGACACCATTGGCACTTAATAGTGTGTGCTCGTTTGATAGTGTTTGTGCTTGTGTGGCTGATAACGACGTATATTGCTTTGTAAAGCCATTACAGTTTAATAGGCGTTGCGGAATGCTCCGTACGTTAATGCTTCGGCAACATGAAGTAATGACACAATAAAACAATTAAATATGGTGGGGGGAAAATTACTTTTTGAACAAGCAGCACCTAGAGGCAATTTGGAGTGGGACGGAATGAAGAAAAGGAGCCGATCAGGCTTATTAAATGCTTACTTTTTAATTTTTCTTCCTTTTGGAGCATTAATCTGTGTTTTCAAACTGTCCCTTAAAACTCATCTGTGTTAACAGATGCTCTGTAACTTCTTTTTTCAGTGTGATGTTGCTGTTATGCCCAAAATGAGACCAGGTCAGATAGTTTGGTGGACCCGGTTTGCAGGAAATATGCAGAACAATGTGACACTGTTTTACCTTTTGGAGGCAGTATTGTGCAAAAGGACAATAGGACTGACCAGAAGAAACCCCAACATCTGCCGTCCATAAAGTGCTGTCCACACCACAATTCAGATGCACGTTGAATTCTGCCTAGACAGGGTAGACTTTCCAGAAAAACAAACGTAGAGCGGATGAACCCTAAGGGTGTTTTCACACCAGCAAAGTCTGTTTGTGCCCTTCTCTGGTCAGATTGTTTGAATTTGGTTTGTAGTCTTTTTTGCACTTTTTTTGTAAGGTGTCTAAAATTTGGAAACAGAAGCATGTGTGAGACAATCATTACACCCATTGGCCATAAGTTATGAGGCCGGGACAGTGCAAGTTTAGAAAGACATTTTGTACTCTGCACTTGCTGTTGGGTTAGTTTTAAAATTATCATCATTTTGTTTCAATGCCCGCCGTTTTATGCTTTATGTCCACAAGACAAACAGCTGGCTGTGTTTGGGTGTTATAAAGTTTTTAAAACCATGCTTAATGCATTTGGAACCTCCATGTAGGTTTGACGAAGCATTTTTACTTTAATTTTCTGTCATATCCTAGATTCATCCTTCTCATTTGACTAATGAACTGCGGCCTCTTAATAGCATATTTTACAGCGTTGTTGATTTTTATTCAGATAAATCACAGGAGCAAACCTTGAAATACATTTATTCAAAATTGTGCTTAAAGTATTTTTTAAGCAACCCCCTTTTATCGTTAAATGTTCAAAAGCATAGTTATTGAGTTTTTAATTTGAAATAATTTGTAATCTTAAGCATACATCTTTTGACGAAGATCTGTCAAAAAAAATTCTAATTTAGTTAGAAGTTTTTGCTTTTTTTAATCGGCTGTTAAAACGGCACTCATCCCCATTTTTCAAATTTTTTTTTATTGTGTTTCAATAAATATTAAAGTGAATGTGTCCCTTCTTTTCACTAATTACAGCTTGGCACGAGTAAGCATTACGCCTCAAAATAAACCACCCAAGATTCGGAAAACAAAAAAAAAACTGGATTATTATACTGGATCAAATCAAACATGTCATTTTCAAGGTTCATTTAAATCACGTCATTGGTTTAAAAGCTTCATTTTTGAGGTTTAAATGCTTTCATGCTTTCATTGCTCTGCTACACAAGCAGAAGGAATAAGTCCAGACCTCCAACCATGGCATGTTGGCAACAGTTAAATGTGTTCATCTGTGCTTACAGCTCTCTTGTTGTACATTTGCTGTGGTGTTGTCAGGTGTAGGAGTCGGGAATGAAAATGTCTCTGAGTCATTCTGGACAGGAAAGGGAAACACCAGGAATTTCTAGGTGATTTGTCAGGTTTTTTTTTTGGTGTAGGTGTTACTTTAAGCCTTTTCTACTCTGTCTTTTTCCTCTCTCATGAGTGTATTTATGTCAGCGTTTATCAGAATCTGTCGAGAATTAGAGTTCGAAAACCCATTTGCAGAGGTTACCTCAGCATGTCTGTCTGTTGAGAAATCGAAACGTTACCCTTTGCCCCCCCCTCCTTCATTCATCCCATTTTTACACCCCCCCAGTCTTTTCAGAATATATCATCCTCAACCTCTCTGTGTGGAGGTCACGTCTTTTCAAGAGGGACTGATAAAAGGGGAGATAAAAAGATGGGAAAGAAATGGAAGAATTTCTTGAAGACAAGATGTGACAGTTTAAGAAGAAGAAATAAGCGAAGGAAAGAATATGACAAAATGAACTCATTACACTGAAACAAACAAACAAAAAAACGATTATCTGTACTGTTATCATAAAAACACTTTCCTTTTTGTTTTGTTTTTTTTTGACAAATAAGCTTGAATTTGTCTACCTATTTTACATTTTTTTGTTGAATCAATTTGTCTTTGCAAAAAAATTATGTTACAGCTAAATTTTAGGAATAATAACCCAAACACTTCTTTAAAGTCATTTTTATAGGCAGGAATTTGACACTTACCCCATCCCAGCTTACTGCTGGTGTGTTGTATTTTGGTTTTTAACTGTTATTATGGTTTTATCTATTCATTTAGTCTTTTGTTTGTTGATTGGCTGTTGAAATTTTTTATGTATAGCGTATTGTTTGATTATTAAGGCCTCATGCAAATAGACTGATTGATTGATGGATTGATTGATTGATTTTGTTCTGTTAAAGAGGAAATGTGGGACTACATCATTTATTGAAAACACTTATTTTTATTGTAAATTTCTAAATATAATACTGTTGCTATATTTTATGTTTTTGTATTTTACATGGTGAAAGAGGTCCCATCTAAACTGGATACTTAGCAAAGATTAGCAGAAACTTCTGATTGCAAGATTAAATTTAAACTCTGAACACTAAACTTAAATGAAAATGGACAGCACAAGCTCTGAAACTCCAGAATAATACATTTAGTTTGTAGTCTGTCAGTTTAAACAAATACATCTAATTTATTTCTGGTATAATTTCTTTAAACATTCATGGACCAGTCGGCCATGTGAGGACTTGCAGGACCTGGTAGCACGAAAGGAGCTTCAAATATTTTAAAAATTCCACTGAAGATCACGACTCCTTTTTTAAAAAAAATCAAAGAAAAATACTCCTGCACCATCAAAAAAATTCCTGATAAATACATTTTGCATAATAAAGTTTTGTTTTTAGTACATTTCTAGTAAATAATTTCCAAGGATTGAATTTTTAGATTTTTATCCATTTGAATTAAGGTAAAAATGAAAAAAAAAGGAGCCCTATTTGTTCAAAAGGATGAATGCAGGAGAACATCTGCGTTAGTACTTTCACGGCTGTAAAGAATTATAACGACAGAAATAGGAAAAGATGAGCTGGAGTGGTGTGAGTGGGTTATTAAATGGTGTGTGGTGCCCATAGAAGGGGGGAGTCTGAGGATTTATAGTGAAAAATAGCACGATGCGAGAGTGAGAAAAGAGAGGACAGCATGGAATGATGGAAAACAGGATTAGATAGACAAAGCCGCAGGGAAGGGGTTTGTGCTGGTAGTGAGGACAACTGTGTGTGAATTAAGTGACAGGGAGCCAGTGGATGAAATTAGGAGAGGGTGTGAGATACAGTGAGAGCGAGCAGACATAAATGAGGACAGGTAGAGGCTAAGCTTTAGCTTGGTAAAGATGCCAACGGACAAGAAAAGATGAGAAAGATGAGACAGATAGTCAGTGTAACTAAAACAGAGTCCGACATAAAGCTCTGACCCAAGCTAATATCCTGTCTATTAATATGTACTTTCTAATGACCACCTCTCCCTGTCACAGACGGGCAGAAAGCGTCATTGTAGTTCAGGACTTTTTCAGCTGTCCCCCTGAGTTATGGCTGTGTTCAATTTTTCAGATGTGAAAATGGAATAACTGATCCGTTCTGTTATAGAGTTTCTGTGGTTTAAGGTTCGCACGTTTAAATCCTTGTATGAACACAAAATTAAGCAGCAACTTGCAGATTTAAGCGTTTTTAAAAAAGATAAATTGACTGAAATTGGTTGCAGTTCACAAAGTAACCACTGGGGGGTTAAAAGAAACCCAAATATGTTTATTGGTGAAAAGGAAAAAAGAACACACGGACTAGTTAAAAAAAATTACAAGTATTATTAATAGTAATAATTATTATTAAAAATTATTATTATTTAGAAATAATGACATTGCAATAGTTTCAATTTTTGATTCTTTTTTATTTTATGCCAGTCAAATCGTCCCTTCTAGAACAGCTTTCAGAGGAATAATCTTATTATTATAAAATTTCTTGTCAAGATACCATGGAGTATTAGGGACATCAAAAGTAAAAATAATAACATTTACAAGAATAGTCTTATAATTATGGAGGAAAAAAAAACATATTTTTACAAGAATAAAGTTGTTAAAGAAGTTATGATAAAAAAGTCAACGTTTCATTAGATTAAACTTGTAGAATTATGGATAACATAAGAAATATATATTTTTACAGCAATAAAGTTATAATTTAATAAGTCATAAACTGAGAATTTACAAGATTAAAGTAAAAAAATGTATGAGATAAATGTATACTGCCTCAAGAAGGAAAAATGAACCCATTTTGTGTCTCAGTTTGAAGAACTGGATGAGATCAGCCTTGGTTTCACGAACAGGAAAATAGTAATTCTTTTAGTGAGTTAAAAATGTTTTATTATGAATTATTTGCAGTATATCGTGTCTTATCTCTTCTCTTCAGAAGAAGATTCTTGACCTCCAAAGAGCAGATTTCTGGTGGCACGCCATTAACGCCATTGGCGCCATAGCTTCGTTGCATCATCATAAATGGCTGCATTGATGGATTTAGTTGTGTAGTTGGAGACCATATTTTTTAAAAATCATGGCTTTTCCCTTGAAAAATTACAACTTTTTTTCTCACAATTTGACAAGTTTACTATCATAAAAATCATGATTTTTTTTTTCTCTGAAATTTAAGTTACACGACCACATGTGTACTGGGTCCTTTTGAGGTCAGTCTGCAAGCTTTAGGTAATTAGTTTGTAAGATTGTTTGGAAACAGTACAAACTTGTCCCGGTGAGAACAGTAAAAACTTTTAGAACTTCAGTGCTGTGCACATACTTTATGTAAACTATATAACCTGCCTCCTGGCTATATAAACATGTCCAATTGAAATGCAATCTGAAGGCAAGGTCAAATGGCACCACCACTACCTGAATTTAATTAGCTTTCAAGGCAACATACCTACACATATTTCTAGAAGCAGACTAGCCTTAAATGTGACTTAGAACTACTAAAAAGCTGTTCTGAAAAAGCATTGGAACATAAGTCTTTATGTCACTTATTTAAGGCAAAACTGCAATAGATTTACAAAATTAACTTCCAAGAATGTTTTACACATGTTTGATTGATCAGAGCAGTGACCTCAATGCATTTATTCGTTTAGTCCTTAAGTTTAAACATCACTAAAGGTCAAGCTATTGTCACTTAATTCTGAAAACTGCAGACCATTTGGCTGCTCAGATCCTCCATAGAGAATGGTCTCTCCTAGAGAAGGGAAGAGTCTAACACTTATGACCAACTGGCATAAATGTGTAGATTAAGGATGACAGTGATTTCAAATGGGATCTGGAGAACTCATGTTAACACACAACCCACATCGGACCTCTGCTGGCATCCTGCACATGTGGCGGTTTCACTCGTGCACTCCTTCTTGATCTCTTCTTTGTTAACTCTCCTTGCTTGGTTACAGGCATTTTAAGTACTTCTTGTTTCACCTCTCTGGCTCATTAATTCCATTTAATTACAAACAGCACAGAAAACCTCAGAGACATCTAATTTAGTGAATGAGAAGCTAATGATTGTGTCTTAAAGAGGCACTTCTGCTCTCTGCCAGTGAGCTGTGGAGCTCTCCAAAGTTCAGCAAGCCATCTCTTGAAAAATAGGTACATTTAAAAAAGGACTAAACTTACTAAACTTATGTAGCAGAAATACTAAACATAATAACAGTTCGATTTTTTTGTGCTAAAATTGTACTGCTCTAGAGTGAATATAGACCATTAAGGTGAGTTTGCTGTCGTTTTTAGCTTAGACCTTTTCTAATAGACTCAAACACTTCATCATGGCATTCTCGTCAGTTAAATCAGACTTTTATTAGCTTTTTGAAAGACCACTGTGAGATGAAATGTGTTCACATGTCTGAAACTCTTTAAATTCTGTTCATTTCTTACACATAAACCATGAAAGCAGGAGTTGAAAGCATGAAAGATTCTAAATTGCTTTTATTCTGTTATCCTCTTTATGTAAGAGAGCCATAAAAATGTGGGAAATAGTGAGAGAACACACGGTGAGAGCAGAGATTCACTGACAGCTTTGCTTATTTTAAAAATTCAGCTGCGTGGATGTGAATGTTGCTTTCCTTATAATCATTAGTATCTTTGTGGCTTACAAAGGGCTTCCTTGCACATAAATGCAGTATAAGTTAAAAAACTGTCATGATATATAGTATATTTTCTTTGTATTGTTACCTCAGTCTCTTTGCTTCTAATTGTGCAGTTTTGTCTCATGTCCATCACTTTCTTCCTCCTCACTAAAACCAAAAAGCCAAGACAGACAAGAGCGAAATCTTTTTCTCAGCTCCATCTCTTCATTTGCGTCACACACTCAACTTTAAAACTTGTGCATCCTGGAAGTTTTTCCCATTTTCAGACCTAGTGGAATATGCTGGATGTATTTTCTTTGCATGAGTGACAGAATGGTGATGGGGAAGAGCTCTGCTTCATCCACATCCCTGCTAAGTCCATCCTGCCTCTGTGCCTCCCTCCGGTTCCTCACCAGCTCCCGTCTGTCTGACACTCGACATAACCTGTAGTGGATGCAGATGAAGAGCACTGAAGCAAATTAAAAGAAAAGTGCAGCTTTAACAACACCAGATGTGACATCACTGGACCCTGACTCTGCAAAGCCTGAAACTGCAAAGACAGGGAGGAGCGGACAAATCCAGGAGGAAGAGAGAAGTGAGGCATCACATAATTGGAGAGGAAAGTAAACAAGATGAGAAAAAGAGAGTCGAGGGACAGAGGCTAATAAAAGAGAAGGCGGAAGCACAAAGGCTGACATTGCATATTTGTGCTCAGTGGGAGGCCTGCAATGTTGAAACATCTCTTAGGTGTCTTTGTTGTGTAAAGTACTTAAAAAAAATACAAGCCTCGTGGGTGAAAATGTTTCTGTCTGCTGCATTGAATCAAGGTTTTTTTTACTAAGTAATATTATCAGTTTATATTACCCAAGAAAAGGCTCCCCATACCTGAACAGATAATGTCCAGCAAAACATAAAAAACAGGGGTGCAACAAGGATTTGATTCATATAAATATTAGTAGTTGCTGATATGATTCATAGTCAATATTGGTTCATTGTGAACAATCCGATTCTCTGACCTAAAAAGATAATCAAGTGTGAATTAAATACATAAAGTACTTTCCAAGATCAACATGATTAATTGATGTCCTTTTCAACTTACAATGTTACAGGTTGCCTCAGACATATCAATCTAGTCAGATTGTAGGAATATAAATCGATTCATCGATTTATTGTTACACCCCTAGTAAAAAAAGAGTATTTGGTTAAGAGCTAATGTCCTTCCATAGTTTATACAGCAGTGGTTGTTTGAATCCATGCCTGCACCATCGGCGGCTCACATGGACATCACATTTGCAGAGTCAAGCTGAGAGCTGCATTTCTGAAGGCTCAACAAAATGGTTTCTGAGTAAAAATAAAGGTTTACTTTATCAGAACCCATAGCATGATTCCTGTCTAAAAATCTGTTCAGTTCAATTACGCAGATCCAGTTAAGCTCAGTTTGGTTTGCATGAATGTACTAATGGCTACCGGCAGGGTCTAACATGCTCCAGAAATAGCAAAAGTCTGTTTTCTGTAGCAACTAAATGACCTGAAGTAAAGCAGCAGAGGCAGTGTGTGACACAGGCAAACACACACAGCAGATCAGGTGGAAGCCTCTGTATATTTTCCTCAATTCTCATTTTCTCTGACTTTCTGGCTTCGTGCTGCATCCCTTTTCCTTCCTTTTGACCACTGACCTCACACCGCCGTCTCTCACTCCTTTATTTCACATCCCTCACTTTTCCTTCTCACCAGAAGAGTCACCAGACAATTTCTCTGTCTTTTTTTTTGTTGCAACACAAGTAAAACCTATTCAAGGTCTACGTTTGCAGTCAATGCACCAACATACATCAGTGCACACATAGACACACAGGATAAACAAGGATTTAATTTGTATGTTTATGCAAAGCCAGCATTTGCTATTCAAACCAGCAGACCACAACCAATTACAGCCAATCCAATTACTTTCTACAAGCAACAATTGATATCAAGGGAAGTCGGCTCCAACAATGCTGAGATTCAAACAAACATCATGCTGATGATCGTGTGTGTGTATGAGGGTGTGCATGTGTGTTACCTGACCTGTAGGTTATTCCCCGGTTGGCTCGTTGTCATGTCTGATTGGCCGCCTGCCGGTTTCATCACATTGCACCAGAGACAGAAACAGACCTCGTGGCCTCTCACCCACAGGTCTCTCTCCTCCTCTTTCTTTAGCTCCTCTTCTGTCTGTTTGTCAAGCTGTCCGATTGAGACCAGCTTTGAGGCCGGCGTTGGCTGACTTTGGTTTTTGTCTGGCAGGCCGAGCTGCAGGGAAGCAGTTTGATTGAAGAGAGAACAAAGCTCACCCTGCCATCTTTGAAGCAGCTGTCCCTGTGCAAGACAGTCTTAGATGAAATGCACACAACAAACAAATCTGCGTGAATACACTAAGTGATTCTCTGATGCTCACACACAATAACTCGCAAAGAAAACTCACTCAAAAAGGTACCTGTGTCACCTGCAAAAGAAAGTGCAACCACTGGAAGAAATCAACTTTTCCTTCTCTAAACCTCGAAACAATCTGCCTATTGATTGTCTATTAACAGCTTTTGTTGTTGGTCTTGCAGTCTTAATTCACTTTGGTGTTTCAATTTGCTCCGTTTTTTTTTGCTCTTACTTAAATTTTCTTGTTAAACAAGCAACTTTGATTTAGAAAAGGATGCGACATCTGGTATTTAATTAAATGTCAGATAACTGATAATTCGACGGCTCTCAAAGCTAAATGTTTCATTTTTGCTTCGTATTTTGCGAAATTCTCTGTGAAAACTTTGTTTAAACAGTGATCTGTTGGTTGACAGAAAGGATCGTAATCATATAATCTGTCTGCTAAAGCCAGCTCAGGGGAAACAGCAGAACTAATGGATGGAGAACAGTGTTGCCATGGCCTTTATCTCCTCTCCTGACACCCAACAACAGATTACTCCTAACCTCCGTGGCCCAACCAGGTACATGTGCTAAGCAAATCACTGACCGCATGAGTCGCTGCTGAAGCTCGGGTTTGAATTTCAATCATCCCAGAACTGGCAGGAGGTATGGAAAGATGGAGGCAGGCAAGCAGGAGGAAGGTGCTGATGAGAGAAAGAGCGATAGAAGGATGGAGGGAAGGAGGGGAAAGATTAAGGGGTCAGCCCAATGAGATAAGGAAGGGTACGGCATGAGAAAGGCGGTATAAAGGTGTAAGCAGATGGAGATATTTTACATAGAGGCAGATAGATGGATGACAGGGGGCCCAACAAGGGGACAGGGCAGAAAGATAATTACTAAGATAGAGAGGGAAGTAAACGACAGGAGAAAAGAGCAGAAGGGATTACCATTTTACACTACAGTGGATAGATTGGCAGCGGCAGACAGAGAGAGGCAGGACACAGGTGCAAGAGATGAGAGAAGCAGGTGATGTCAAACAGAGTCAGGAAAGAATGGGAAGGGTAGTGTTTGAAGGGGAGGAAGGACAGCGAGCAAGGCAGATAGTCCTTGCCAGAGGCGACAAAAAGTCAAAAAGGAAGCATTGTTGATTCATTTCTCTGGTGTTTCTTTTTTTTTTCATCTGATGTCAGGTGTGACTGTTTGTGTTGTTACACAGGTGTATTCACACACACAACAGCTCAGATGATAACAAAGCCTAACCAGCCACATGCAGGCACACTGCCCTCTATTAAAGGGTCGACGGTCTCCCGACACGTGCCCGAAACTAGCTGGCTGAAAGTTCTGCAAACAGGGCGAAGAGTTGGATCGCCAATCAAGTTCCACATCAGTCAATGTGGGCATTGTGGTTTCCAAAGAACTGCTCTCAAATCTCGTAGCAGATGGAAGCAGTTCACTGGTGATTGATTGTAGCTGTCTTGGCTTTTACATTTTGTCAGAAGATCTGAGGTGTAGCGTGTCGATCGATGAGGAGGGAAACAGAAGAATGGATGTTTGATGTGTCGTAGTGTGGCCTTCTGGGTTTTAAGAAGTAGGTTAGTGTTTTAAAAAAATGTGTCAGTAAACTACATTGTTTTTTTGTTTGTTTTTTAACTGGTTCAGAGTTGTCCCGTAAACAAACATACAAGTGCACGTCTTTCTATCGTCAAAATAATTCCTGAAATGAACTGTTTGGTAATAAATGTAACCAAACAGTTACAAAATGCAGGAGACCAGGCAAGGTAACTGTATCTAAAAGCTGAAGTCCCATCAGCAAAATATTAGCAACAGGAATGGAAATCTTTAAAGGAGCTGCATTGCTGAGACTGCGGTGGAAATCAACCTATCAGCATAACATGGGCTGACACAAATCCAATCAACACATACAAGAACATGCAGCAACTTCCAGTTTTGAAAACCCTTTTGAATTTACATTTTCTAGCTGTCTTTTCCTATTTTGGAAATCAGACGTCTTGCCTGTAACAAAAATGAAAATGATCGCCTGCAGGACAGTTTATGCTCTCCACCACCAACTATTTTTTTAACTTTCGGCTTAAGATTCAAGGCAAAGCATTTTATAACACCCACATACACGGAGAATCCAGAAAAACCTCCCATCACCTATGAGTTCATCCAACTGCCAAGCAAAGAAACAATCTCCCAATAACCCAAAATCTGAGCTCTAATAAGAAGAAGGCCTTCGATTAAAAAATAACAACCACTCGACTTACATTTTAAAATCTGGGAATAGAATTTGGAGGCTTGTTTTGTGTCTTCGATTCATTTAGCTGCTCCAATTTGTTTTCACTATCATTAATGGTAAACTTGAAATAAAATAAGTAACTTTAATTAAGAGAGTATGGCATGATTATATTTTTAGATGGAGAAAGTCTACGCAAGTCGAAAAATTGTGACATTTTAGTGTAAATTTGAACCTTTTGATGCCGTTTTTTTGAACTGACAACCAGAGTTCTTGTCTTATCTGAATAAATGTGAGCAAATAAATTTTGTCTCCCTTTTGTAATGTGTACAAATAGAGGTAGGGATACATTTTAGTTTAAGTTTAACTGTTTATCTATGTTTTATCAAAGGGAACTAGCTGTGAAGTAAAAAAGAAAAATCACCACAAAACACATGTGCAGCTTTTTATTTGGTGAAAACGTTCAGTGGTTACACACGTTCTGAGTGTGTACGACACAGTGGTGAATGTTAGATGCAACACGTCTCCTCGCCGTGGTGACAGCAACTGAGGCTTATGGGTATTTAGAGCTAAGAGCTGCACAAAACTGGGTTACATGTTGTTTGCTATCAGAATCTGACTTTTAACTAGGATTCCTGCAGTGTTATCTGCACACATATTCACATAAGAGTTTTTATTTTTTGTTCGGCTAAAGTTTGACCAAAAAAACCAGGAAAATCTAAGAAAATACAGGTTTATTTCTGAGCTTAGCTGAGTGTGACAAACAAATGTAAAAAAAACATACATTGTGTTGAGCAGAGAAAGTGCAATGCCTATTAGCAGATTGATGCCAGGCTCACCTGAGCTGACAACTTTTAGGAAGAGTGGGATGGAGGGAAGAAGGAAGCAATGGCTGAAAGAGCAAAGGGATGAGATAAGAACAACTCTGTCTTGTAGCTGTCCTGTTTGCATGTGCTTCCATCTCTGTCTGCATGGATGATGGCATATGACGCTGACTTAGTGTCAGGATCCTCGCTGACACATAGAGATTAAAAAGATGTGAGAGAAAAAAGGGAGTGACAGAAACAAGACAGATGGATAGATTAGGATGCAGTGCTGCTTTTGCAGGAGTTTTGTTTGTGGTGCCTTTAAAATCTGAGGATAAGAGAATTTCTTCTTCTACTAAGTTGGATTATCATCCTTATACCTCCATGGGTTTCCTTTAAATTAGTCCCTTTTCTTTGTTTTCTTGTCTTCTTTCTCTGATTAGCTAAAAACACGGTTACGGCAGTACAGTGAGACTTTTCTCTCTTTACTTGTATTACTTGTCTTTTGATCTCTGTAGTTCCCATGTCTTCCTGGGAGGTTCATATTAAATTTTCATTTCACACAATGGACAGCTAGAGATCCTGATGTTGACAGAGCTTGACAGAGGTGTGGTTAAGACAATATAGACAGTGACAGTTTAGAAGAGTGGCACACATGCCACTGGGTATAAGGGGAAATAAGGCTTCATTTTTTTCTAAGTGAAGCATTTTTAAGGTCAAGCTCAAAACAAATTAATGAGCAAATGCACTCCAAACAATGTTGCTTTCTCCCCTGAATGTGCGCATGTGTGTCTTTGCCTTTTACTGCGTGCGCACTGTCAGCAAGAGTTGGCTCTGAAACTGATAAACCATTATGCACGACGTGGGAGTGCATGTTTATGTGCCATTTTGTGTGTGTGTGTGTGCATGTGTGCCAGTGAGCGAGTGTGAGTTAGGTTTAATGATCTTTCTGATGGTTTTGCTGTAGCAGATATTTAGATGGATGGTCCATATGCTCTTTATGGTCCATGCATATTTCATATTCCAGCGGCAAAGCAGAGCAGAGCACGCATCGCTTATATGGCCAGGATGTTGCTCTGGGACGTGGGCAGACTTTATGAGATCTCATCCAGACCCCAAAGCTTTGTCCTCTCTGAATAGACACCCAAGTGCAAATAAATACAACACATTTCTGAAAGACACCTTGAAATCCATAAGCTGAAATGTCAGACTTTGCTAGCAGATCGTATAATGACTCACGCGTTCACAAGTTGTGTTGCCAACAACTGTTGTTGGAGGTGTGGGTTTGCCACAAGGGTTGCTGAAGACTCTGTGAACCCTGGACAGGTCACTAGACCAGGATGTTCTTTTGAAAGAAAAAAACATTGATAAACAACATAAAAGAAGAATGTTTAACATTTTTTTTGTTTCCAGATTTAAATACAAACAATACCAGAACATTAAACAATTTACTTTCAAACCTAAAGAGAAACTGTCTTTAAAATACAAGATGGACAAACAAAAACTAAAAAATATGAAAATATAATTATGTGGAATATTTTTATCAAATATGTGAAAAGTAGATTACTTTGTGTTGTTTTGTATGTTCTGTTTACATGTTTGAAATAAAATCTAAGAAAAAATCCTCCTGTTGAAAAGCCACTTTTAAATATTTAACTGTAGTTCTAATAGGTAAAATTCAGGGTGTCTAATTCCAGTTTTTATTGGCCATTATTTTTATTTTATTTTATTTTATTTTATTTTATTTTATTTTATTTTATTTTATTTTATTTTATTTTATTTTATTTTATTTTATCTGTCTGGGTTCCACTGTGCCAGTCCCCAGCCTGGCTAGTATACGCACCAATATATTTTTATTTATTTATCTTACACTAAAAACAAAAATATGTTAAAAAAATTGACTTCTTCTCTCCAAAATCATCTCATCACTTCGGCAGCAGACAGAGTTATCCTATCATTTACCAACATCATTCAGCCTTGATGTGATCCATACATCAGTGACGGCTTCCTTACGGAAGTAATGATTAGTCAGCGCGGACGCTGGAGTTTACTGAGGCGCTATGACACTTCATTTTTTTCCTTGACTCTTCAAATCATTTTTTTGAAATGCCTTTAGTGTGAAGTTTTTATGAATTATGTATTTTGTCGGCTGCATGTGTGCTGCCTTAACACTTATAAAACAAACAAAGAAGACAGATGAGTCACCTCTGATAAGACGTCAGATGGACTGATTGCTGCACTTTCTGCTGCATCCACAAGAATGCACATTTCTCTGATTTTCACATGATGATCAGCAAGTCGCCACCACACGAGGAGGTATATTGAGTTCATGAGAGATTGACAGGCTTGCAGAGGAAGACAAGCCGGGGAGGGAGGACTTGTTGTTGAGGGAGGGGAGTGTGACGAGCGTCAAAAAGATTGAACCTGAAATGAAAAATTGAACGCAAGTCGGATGGAAGGCCACTGATAAGGATGGAGAGACAGAGGAGAGCAGAGCAGAATAAGTAATGGTGGGGGAGGGATGTGGGCCAAGGGGATGGGACATAAGAGATGCTTGTTGTACTGTTCTACTAATAGATTGTCTAGTCTGACAGAACCCGCTCATGTTCAGTGGAGATTTACACTCATTCCCGTTTACTGAAAACAAACTGAAGTGCTAAAGCTGGCAGAAGAAAATATGGATTTGGATTCTTGCAATTCCTGCATTTATCTTATAGGTTTATCTTTTTTTAAGGATTGTGTCTGTTTTCTGGTGTGTATTTACAGCAGAATATGTAACTTCACCAGAGTAGGTAAAATAATGATACTGAGAAAGACTTTTGGTGCATCCACATGAACTCCACTGCTGAGAGAGGAAGCGTGAGCAGAAACAAGTTAAAAGTTTAAGTGCTACTTTGTGTCACGCACCTGCGTGTGCAAAATGTGTACGCATCCCCTGAGGGAGTACTGGGCTTCTGTCACAGCCGTGCTTAGGAACCATGTGGTGGTTTGACCTCACAATTCAACCCTTAATCCTGAGTGTCAGGCATGAGGCCTTGGATTCCAACCCACAATCTCACAGTTTTAAGTGATCGAGTTGCATGTATTTTGAGTGGAATAAAAAAAAAAACCTCCACAGTGTGAATATGAAGAAGCATAAAACAAGAAAGAGTCGGAGAGAGTCCCAGGTGGGAACAAGTATGTAAATATGCATACTTTTCTTCCTCATTAATGCCCTATAAACTACATTGTTGCTCCCTTTCCTGCATGAATGTAAAACCAAACCAAAGAATGATTTATGTTACCATTCCCTGCTTAATCAGACCCAGCCTTACATTTTTTCAAACTTAAAGCTAGAGAGTCTGACAAAGCTACACAAACTAAAGCAGGACTTTTTGCAGCCTCTGTACTGTTATGCACATGCACCCATACGAGGGGTTGACTCATACGGTACTGCAGATTTTTGGGTTATCAGAAGGAGGGTCGTAGAGAAGAGCGATCGCGGTTGTCTTGTGGCTCATGCGGCCGGTATGAGAGACGTCACAAAAATGGAATGCGTGTAGTTAGTGTATCGTGAAGCATTAGTAAGGATAATGGAAGTTACATGTGGGTAATACTGTTGTATGGTGCCTTATCACCGCTCTCTCGTCATAAAGAAGGTGGAAGTACAGGTGATACATATGTGCATGTAGGACGCCCCCACATTCTGCGCTCTATTTCTTTTAACGGTTCCCGGGACTCGACTTGTGACTCAGGGAGACAGAGACTTTTCAGCTGCAGCTCCCAAACTCTGGAATGCTCTCCCCTTTTCTGTGAGGTCTGCCAGTCCCTTAGTGATTTTAAATCCCTTTTAAAAATTCATCTTTTTACTCAGGTTTTTAACTTAAGTGATTTTATTTGACTTTGTGTTCAGCAGTTTGGTGTCTCCCGCTTTCATAAGCTGATTGACAGATACGTTCTAAATGTACACATTTCCTCATTTTTAGCAGTCTATTTTGATATTTGGTGTTGGCCACATACATGTACTGTAGAGGTTTGCCCTTTTTTTTGCCCGCCGACAGCCCATATCCACCCGCAAGGCCTGTGGTGACTAAGGCATAAGCTAACTTGGATAGCATTTTTGATCTGCCTACAAATTATCATTTATAATAAAACTTCCCACATGTTTGCAACTACTGACTGATTTAAGACTTCACAGCAACTCAATGTATTTATTTATTTATTGCTGGCCTGTTTTGACTTCAAAACTGGCAGTAATTGGAGTTTAGGCTCCTCCTCACACACGCTTTTTCTTCACATTGGCTTTACGTCTCTTGAGAATCTGAGAGCAAAAGTATTAAAGTTCTGCTGGTCTTTTATGTGCCGTTGACAAAAAATAAAAATAGAAAACTCAAGATGAAGTAGGCACAAACAAAATTAGTATGCCTTGATTGTTTTAGTCTCCTTCCATTGTATCACTGCATTGATTGGTGTTTTTTTTTTTTTAATAAATCGCTAATTGAGCACTTTACTGTTAAGATTAGTCATGTGCTTCAGTTTTGCGTGCATTAATTTCAGGCCTTTGTGACTTAGAGTGTATGAATACATCAAATTAATTCAGCATGCAGCAGTGCATTAATAGAAATGTTAAAGCTCCATGTCGTCTTTTGTCTGATGGGAAGACTCAGACACATTTAATCACTTAAAAGACTTCAGGCTGGCGCCTAACGATGCCGACTTTGTGTCTCACAACCTATGGATGAAAAATGAATGTGTTTGTGTGTCTTTGTTGTATCCTTCACATCTGTCATTTGTTGAGATTAATAAACTTCCTGTTTGCTGATTTTTTTTTCAAGCTGAGCTCATTTAAAAATGTATTTTTAAAAAGGTTTGTCATCCTACATATTGGTTGTTACATTTATAGAATGTAAGAGTATAGCTGAATATATAATATATATTTATATTATATTCATTTTTAAACACTATTGTTTAAAGAAAAAAGAAACATGAGAAATTCATGTGACTTTGGTTTTTATGGTTTTATTCAACCTGCTTCATTATCTAGTTCTCTATTCTTATGTTAGAAAATCATTTTTGGAAAAAGGCTCTTTTGGGGAACAGTCTTCACCACTGACCCTATTCCATCGACTGGACGTTCCCCTCGTGTATCACCTAGTTGTGAGGTACCGGGACACAAACAATTCAGAATTAGTCAGTAGTGGGCTGTCAGGGCCTGCAAGCCATTTTCTGCTGGCCTAAAAATTTTAAGGAAAGTACCTTACATTTTATTTCATATAAATGTAAGCAAGTTCACTTAACTTTAAAAAAAAAGTCTCAAAGTGTGATCTCTTCATGTCGAAGGGAATATTCTTGGTTCAGCTGCTCATAGTGTTGTGCATTATGGTAGAATGTATCTATCTTGCATGTGTTCAGCTTGCATGTGTTGTCAGGTTAATGAAATCTGTATGAGGCCTGCAGACTCCACAGAGCAGCAGGCTGTCGCGTGCCGTAAGCAGCAGAGACAGACAGTTACAACAGCCACTCAGATCTTAGTGAATGTGGATCTGTCGCACAAGAAACCAGAGTTCAATTCCCGGGGGATGTGATGAGCTAAATCCAGTGTGGATCCTTAGGCAAGACCCTTCACGCTACTGCCTAACTATGTAGCCTCAAGGAGGACCTAAATCTGGGTCCCCCTGTGCTAGTCCCCAGCCCGGATAACATACACTACAACATATTTTGAAAATGTCATTTTTATGTACTTAAATACAAAGACTCATTATGAAATTCAGAGTTTAAAGGGAATCAAACAGTTATTTTGAAATAAATTTAAATATTTAGATAAATATGTAATATGTTCCAGAAAGATAAAATGTCTTTTGTCATTTTTCCTTCAACAGATTGTTAAATTTAGCGTCTTTGTAGTTGTCATGTTACCGGCACACGCATACAAGCTGTGCCGACAATGGAAACATTCTGTGTGCGTTTTGTTCAAGGTTCTTTTTTACAGTGACTGAGCTAAGCTAAGGCACCTTAGCAGCTACCTCCACGGTCAGGAGTCTGACGCTGGACACTCACCCCTTTCTAAAGAAAAACTCTGTGGTCCTGTCCAAAGTTCCTCACTACTCCCTAACAACTAAAAAACTAGACAGTGCCCTGGATTTTAACATTAAATTGGACAATATTGCTCATTACTTTTTTCCTTTATATGCCAAATATGACGAAACTGATTTCTTGGAAGAAAGACCTTTTTAGTATGAACATTTAATGAAGACTATTTACAAACCCACTGTGTTCAGATGATTAAAACTTGGATGAATTGTAAAAACTAATTAAATAAATCTTTTTGAAATGAAAATGTCTTCAATCCCAATGCATAGTGGTCTATATTCACCAGTCTAGTGAGCACTGATGCTAGACTGTTGAATCTCGATTGGTTGTTGATGAAACTGTGAAACGTACAGTATTATTACAGATTGTAGGGCGAAGGATTTCACTGAAGCCTCAGGCATAAATGACATGTTCTACCACTAGAAATAGGAATATATTGTTCTGGTGTTTTTTTGTTCATTTTGAAGCAAAATACTAAAGAAAAACAACACAGTTACCCTAAATTGCAGTGGAAAAAGTGTTTGGCACAGTAATAGAAGATGATTTGTGATAAAGCAGAATGGTAATAAGTGGTCCTTAATTGGCCATTAGAGAGACAGAACAGAGCAGTTTGGTAATGAGGGAATGGGTTTTAGTGCAAGGCAATAGGCCCCAGAAGCCCACCCGGTGCCTTCCCCTCGCCCTTTCTTTTATTTATTTTTTTACTACAGTATCTCCACGTCAAGGGCTTTTTTTGTTGTCATGGTGACTAATGTTGGATGCCAGCTGTGGTTTTTTTTGTCTTAGGCTGCAGCTTACTTGGTTCTCCTCTTTTTCTAGCTTTACTTTTCAGCTTAGCTTTAGTTTGTGCAGAGAAAACGTTTTGGTGCTTTTGTCTAGAATTACAGCCACGGGTCAAATAAAGGGTTGAAGTTTCCTCTGAGCTTTTGCTTTACCTTGTTTCAAGTGTTTCTCATATATGGTGGCCAAGCTGGCTTTAAGCAGCACAGGCTGAAAGCTGGCAGAGGTTTCAATGAACGACCCCACCCACCTTGCAGTTCAAGTAGGTTAAAACAAGTGCAAGCAGCTAAAGAATTATTTGCAAATGCTACATGACCCAGGCCTGCTTGATGGATGGAACCATTTCTCATCCCGCGTTGTCCCTCTGCCTGGCAAGCGCTGTTCCCTGCCCCAGATCCCTTATTAAAGGTGGCTCAAGAGAGGAATCTGAGTAATGTTGTTGTTGTAGAGAACAACTTACCCCTGCACGGGAGCTTTTTTCTTTTTCCTCCTGCAGTCCTGATATTCAAGCCTCCAGACCCTGACCCAAACACATCAGTCAGCGAGACTCTGGTGCCGCGTGACTCGTCCAGGAAGTGGGCTGAGAAAGGCAGTGAGAATCATTTCTATGCAGCGCGTTGATCAGGTTTCACTGGACACCGGTGAACCATCAGTCTGTTCGACTGTACTTACAGACGTGTGCGCGTTTGTGTTGCTGGACTTTTGTGAACTGGCAGGGTCAGGGTTAGTGTTGTGTGTTTGGGACGGTGAATGCTACAATCAATAGCCGGGTCAGAGGGTAATGTCTCTGAGTGCTGAGTCTATACACAGCCATCAGGAAGGATCACTATCAATCATGGGAGACCTTAGGGAATCTACGCTCTCCTTCTCTTTTGTGTCTCTTTACCCCCTCTGGCCTCTGAGTGTGTGAAGGGATCATTGTTGCTGGTGTAAGGACTCTGGGAACATACGCTAAGGCAGATGTAGGGAAGCAGAGGGATATAGCTTTTCTGGGAGGATTTATGGGAGTAAATTGACAGAACAAGAAGGAAAGGTGGGTTTGTATTGACTGTTGGTGAATGACATCTAGGGTTTGGAAGGCAGAAGCCCTAAAGTCAAGAAGCCAGGTGAAGCGTAAAATAGGCTGTGCTGGCGATTTGGACAATAAATGAAGAAAACGAATCAATAAAATCACAAATTAAAGTAAAGACCACACGTCTTGAGCTCATTCTGAGGTTAAATCAACAAGTTTTTTTCCTGCTGAAGCCTTTCCTGCTCCTCACTTTTACATTACTTCTCTGATCTTCAATTCATTCATCATCCTCTGATCAAAAATAATGCATTGAATTTTCCTGAGTGTTCTGGGACAAAAATTACTGATCACCTTTGTGTGATCGACTGCAGAAATGTGCTCGTGTGCATAACGGGGAGGGGAACAGCTATCGAACGCAGCTCAGGGTTAAAGGATTAATAACAAGTGTCATTAAACTGTACAGTGCTGGTACACTATAACAGCACACAGTCGATATCTGCAGTGCAGGTTTGGGTTGGACGAGGTAGAGGAGGAGGTTTGAACTAAGAGAAAGAGTGAGGCAGAGTTATGACTCAAAAAAAAGATAGAAAACCTAAAAAAAAGGGCAGAAGGACTCAGAGAGCTGCTGGTTGTACTGGATTACATGTATGCTGTGTGTGAGGCTGCAAGGCGAGGATCCCTGTTAGCTGTAATACTTTGATCAATTACCAATGAAGAACCGATGCTCTAGGGGTCTGAACCACTGGATGTGTGTCAGATAGGGTGTGTGTGTAACTGCTAAAGGCGGCTGCGTACTTCAGGCTGATGCACTCTAGACAGGTATCGATTTTAAATGAGAGAAGTTAGAACCAATTCACTCGCTACACCTTGTCAGACAGATGTATACTCACAAGTTTCTGTTTTTTTTCATGGTTTTTTTCTTGGTTCCTACCAACAGAAACAGGGGAACAAGTGGGGCTGAGGAGACCAAAGTGAGGAGGAGAAAGGCGAGTGGTAGGAGGAGGATGAGGATGCTGAGGGAAGAACTCCTGTCTGTGTTAGATGAGAGCTCTCACTGATGCCACTGATCTTTGGGAGTCTCCATTCAGCAGGGGAGCCATTCAATTATACCTACCACTCCGCTGGTTGATTGTAGTCCCCCCGCAACAAATGTTAGCATCTTTGTACAAAGTGAGATGGGATTAAGATTTTGGCCTCAGGAGGCAGAGTGGCTTTTAAGTCCTGATTGGCAATCATTTGTAACCCTGCTGGACAAGTTTTAATCCAGCTCAACCTTTTGGCCGTTTACGGCCCTTCCTTTGATTCCTTTAACCTTGTTTTATCTTGGTATATGCTTTTTTTTTTTTTTACTGATTATCAAGCTTTTGCAACCTCCCCACTGCTGACCAATCAACCACCCGTTGTTGTTTCTGTTTGATCGCTGAGTGCAAAACCAGAAACTGTAAAACTCAAGACACCTAAATCATAATTGTGTCATCTGGGTGGAAATCAGCTACTGAATTAAGGCCCCATATTGGGCAGTAACTTCAAAAAGAAAGAAAAGAAAAGTTAACTTGAATGAAGACTTTGAGATATTATATTTTTTGAAAATAAGGAAAGAATTGGAATGTCAAAAGTTTATCATGAAACAAAGTAAACCTCTTAGATTATTTGATTTATGTTTGTATGTTTGTCAAAAACTCCTTTATTTACTGTTTATTTACTAAAAGTTTGAATAAAAATCATTAATATGAAGGGAAAAGAATAGTGCTGGGTGATGCTTTATAGAATATCTAGTCATGATTCAGAGGATTTGAGATTCATAATGCTCAAATATTATGAAAATATTTCCTACCCTGAGATTTCTGAAAATGATGCAGACTTAAAATGTTAAAGATACTTTAAAAATGACCTAAATTGACCAAATATGGACACATGTTGGGTCAACTCTTTATCAGGAGGGTTGTGATGAGAGACTTCTTAGAAAAGTGTAGGTAAACAATTAAAAATCTGATTGGTGCATTCAAAATATATGACAAAATTAGAGTTTAAAAGGTTTTAACTGTTTAGATTTCAGGCTTTTTAAACAAACAGACACATTTATATATGATTATATTGTTATTAGTATTTTAACTAATATGAAGAAACAATAAATACATTTAGGCATTAAAATATAATTAATTTTGTTTTATAAAAAGATTTTCTAGTCTGGGATTCAATGGTCTACCACACGAGGGAAAATACAGACAAATTTAGCAGTTTTGCTCAATTTTCTGGTTTAAAATAGTCAACTTTATGAAAAACTAGGAACTTTGTCTTTGGTTTTGTCCTAAAAATTTACTTCAATAATCTTCAAATAATTAAGAAAACATTTCCGAACAACTTTGAGATCAGCATTCTTTGTAAGTAGAAGGAGAAGGATCTTAAGACAGCTGTCAAGCTTACCAAGAGAGGATTTTCCAGCAAATTCACACCATGAAGCTAAACGTTTGGATACTAGAGATGTCAAAAAAAACTAAGGACTGATTCCCTAAAACATCAACAGTTTTTTAGGTTCCTAGTTGAAAACAACATATTTAAAAAAAAAAAAAAATTAACTTTTACAATTATCGTTGAGTGATACTGATTTTCCCACAAACCAAGACTAATCAAAATGTTGACTTAAACACTAAAATTAGTTTTTCGCCCAGTAAAAACACTTGTTGTCCTCCAAAAAGGAAAACAAAAATTTCAAAGATTGTTCAAATTTGACGGCAGGTCAAAAGCTATTTTGCACATTTCCTAAAATCAGTGTCAATACTGTTCATCTTCATTGACCTCTTTTATGTTATTGCCTTAACTGTGGTCAGAGGTTTTCAAAGCAGGAGTTATGTGAGAGAATTGAGACAGAAGATAAATTGAAGTCATTGCTAAACAAAAAGAAATAGAAAAAAGATAGATAGAAAAAAAACAAAGTGAGGCCTATTCAGACCCAACTATTTAGCAGGTGGCGACTGAAGGTGTCAATCGATTATTCAGCTGGACAGGAAAAACCTAGAAATAAAGTGAGAAAACAATGACAGAATTAAAGATTTTCATAACCATCATTAAATCACAAATATAGTTATTCTGAGAGCATTAAGCCGAGGTTTTTTTTTGGTAAATGTGATAAAGGGACATCCACTAACATTTGGTAACTTGTCATATATTCAGATAAAAATCTGCTTTAATAAGTAACGTCTCACCTAACAAAAAGAAAACACAGGCTTTCATTCATGCATCGATGCTCCCTACCAGTGAGGAGTAACTGAGAACAATGCTTCTGCATTTATTGCTGACTGATTAAACAGTCCAGTGTTCATGACAAAGTCTTTCCATAATGAATAGTTTTGGATGCGTAGATGGATAGACCACAGATGAAGGGAACACACCCAAAGCCTTCTCTATTTGTGTCCGTCTTGCTATTCACCTTCTCAAAGCAAGTCTTCTATTTAAGCAACAGCAGAAGTAAGCAAGCTCTTGTTACAAAGTGGAATGATTGCTCTCTCTGTCAAAGTGTTTTGATGATGTATGATGCTCCAAGATCCCAGGCAGACAATAGGCAGGCGGGGGGCAACTCTGTGGCATTATGTTGCCTATGACTGATTTATATAGGCAACATCGTCTCTATGGCTCTGTCTCTGTCTCCCCATCTGATGTGATTTTACAGTAGTGACATTGATCCAAGCCCACTTTGATCTTGCTCTTAGCTGCTGCTCCGTCTTCCTCCCATTTGCTGTCTCTTTCTCCCTCGCTGCTCCCCAGTGGGCACACTCTGCTGCTTTTAACCCCAACTACCCCCCGTCTCATCCTATAAACCTACCTATCTTTCCCTCTATCCTGCCATCTCTTCACCGCACTGGTAGATCTGTATCTATAAGTGTTCTTTAGCTCTTGGAAGCCTCTGCTCAGATCCTACGAATTGTGTTGCTGAGAGCCGTCTACATCTCCTTACCGGCTTTTTATCAGCTTCAACAGGTATGGCCGTGTGAATGGGGATTCGGCACAGGACAAATGGGAAGCATATGGTGGGAGCACCAGAGAGCAATAGATTCTGACTTCTCCTAACCAGCTGTACTCTATCTCAGCTTCTGGCCTTTACAGCTTATTTGGAATTTGATGAAAGGCTGCCATATAATAAACTGTAATATCAAAGAAGGCAATAAAAGGTAAAAAATAAAAAATAAAAAAGGACTGCAGATACAATGGGAAGAGGAAAGTCACTTTTTTGTCTGTCAGGTTGACCTTTTCTTTTGTATCTTTGGAAATTCACATAGAAAATTTACATATTTATTGAATTTTCCTTTGTCTTGGAGCAATCTGGAGGAGCAATATAATGTAATGAGCACTGGGATTACTCAGCAAAATAAAAAAGAAAAAAGATTCAAATTGAACCACTTCCATCTGTTTTTACCTTAAGGTTTTGTCCATTAAATGATCGACTTTTTGAGATTCCTGTTTCTAAAACTTAGTTTGGGACTGAGCTATTGGGTAGAGGGCTTTCAAATTTTGAGTGAATATTAATATTATTAATGACAAATATAAGGAATCAGCAAAAATAGGCTTCTTTAAGCAATGGGGGAAACATAGCAATGTATTCAAACAAAATCTTGAGCTCCTCAGATTCTTTCTTTGACCCTGTATTTTTTTTTTGCCCGCCCATCTGGCGTCCCACACTGCTGTTCTTACTTACCACCCTTCCAAAATATTCTGCCCTTCCCACGGGCCCTCATAAAATGTTCTCGCTCCGGCACTGGTTTGGGAGTAATCTTGTCATTTATCACTTGATCATTTGTCTGCATGCTCTGGTGCATCTTTATTTATGGAACGGACATTTATTTTACGTCGTAAACAAAATTTGAAACCACTTTTTTGGTGCACAAAAAGCTTTTGCTGGAAAAAAAAATAAAAATAAATAAACCAATTCAACTTCCAAAAAGAAAACGTAATTGTTTTATTGTTTATCTATATTAGTCAGTTAAATGTAATGAGACAAAATGGGTATTTCAAAGGGCTATAAAAATAAAAAATACTAATACTTATTTGTTTATTTCCAAAATCACATTTTAGGTAGTAAAGAGAAGTATACTTAAAATAAAATAAATAAATAAGAGAAGAAGCATGTAATTATCATAAAAACACATTTTCTTCTTTTATTATATTTGGAAACTCTCAGAATGTTGCACCAGCCATCAACCAGCAGTAATATTGTGAACAACCTGGCTTCATACTATATTTATTTAACAGGATAAATACTTCAGTAAAGTTGGTCTCTGAGCACCGACATAAAGAAAACCAATCATATTGTAATTATTGTCACCAAAATACTGTGTCAACTGCTATTATTGCACATTTCGTTGTGCCTTAAAAAGTCACACAACTCAAAAGTACAGATGAATGATAAAAAAAAGAGCTCTCGAAAAGATAGAACACGCTTTGCATAATGCAATAAATCTTTTTTTGCGTATGCAACTGTAAGAGAGCTTATGTCATAAATGGATAAGGCTGTAGGTATGACTTATAAAAACACTGGCTTGAATGCATTTTTCATGCAGCGCTCATCTGCACGCTCCCTCCAAACTAATCTTGCTCTGCAATTGGCCACGTCTGATTTCCAGATCATCCATGAGATGAAACCAAAACACATTAAGCTTCTTGAGGTTTCTGGTGCTGCTTATACATCTATTTATTTGCCATTCAGACAGTAAAAGGGAGCGCATGTGTAGTTTTGTTTGTGTGCATTTGTGTGCTCGGTTCCATGAAATAAAGGGTTGGCACAGAGAATTATGCTTGGGCTCATTGTCGCATACAAAGCCACGCTTGCACACGTGCACATGCATGCATGATTGGAATCCTGAAGGTGCAGCTTTTACCCTAAAATAGTGATTTACCTTGATTTTACTCAACATGCTCTGTGTCCTTCTATTTTTCGTTATCTCTTCATCTCCAGAAACTTGCCTTTTCTTTGGTTGTGTGAACCTACCAGCTCTTTGTGTCTCTGTCTACATTCAGACAGCTCATTCCCTCCGTCTGCACTCACACCTCCCTGACTAAAGCAAGTGAATCCTTCACTCATCAGCTGCATCCCCTGTAAATATGAAAAGGCGTGTTTTTCCTTCCAGTAATACAACAGAAAGTAAATTTCTTTCTTCAGGCTAAATGATGTAATGAGAGAACATTAGAGGAGAAGAGATGAGAGCAGAGGATGAATGTCTAACAATTAATCTTCCTTTTCTGTTTCTCTCAGAGAGAGAGATGAGAGAAATTGAAAGCTTTGAAAGGCAAATTCAGGAAGGATTTGGCGATAGCTTTGAGAAGTAATGGAGAGAGGGAGACATTGGCAACAGAGTTTCGATCTTCATTTAATAATTGAATAATAATCTCCCTGGAGACATGACCTAGAACTGGCAGAATGGGAGAGAGGCGGCCTGACGATGAGACACTGCTGCCCCCTTGTGATTTCATGGTGTCACCGCCGGTGAGTGAGCTGGTGGGCACATGCTCATCGGTGTGTGCATGATTTACAACCACGATCTATCTGTGTCACGCTGACACGGGCCCCATGCCTGTGATGAGGGGGAAAAGACGGCTTTCGTATGTCAGAAAAGATTTCATTTTGTCGCACACACACACAATAAGTCATTATATAAGCCCATCCACTCGCAGTCACAGAATCAGACCCCGTCTTCCCGTCATGCTGGGTCTTTTTTAGGGTTGACGCTGATATATGAGCTTTGGAGGGGTGGGGAGTTGTTGCCAAGAAGTTGACGGCTGATGCGAGTGCTGAGTTGTGCTCCGGCTGATGTACGAGCAGCGGGGTTAGGGGATAACTCTGCACTCTCACCAAAAGGAGAAGCTCGTGGCCCTGGGATCTGGAGTCCGTCCTGAAAAGACCAACTCTGCATTCTCTGTGCGCATCAGCCCTGCAGCCACAAATACACACATCCACTCCCACACACCTGCTTTGTGATATTATTAACTCGCTAACACTCAAAGAGTTGTTTGACAGCAGGGGAGCTCTCTAAAAAGAAAGGAGCACTGCAGTGATCTGAGGTGTTGTCTTGGCAGTAAAGACTGATGAGTGCACGTGTGCTGTCCAAAGTCAGGCAATTCCATGTCATCCATTGAAGTGAGACACTAAAATAGCTCTTGTTAAAATGAACGTCTTAGCTTTTAAGTGTGTCGACGTTGAATGTGTATTGTAGTCAACTTGAGTTTGATCTCACCACCAGACAGAAAGATCTGTTCTAGCCGAACTTGCTGCAGAAACGTTAAAAAAAAAACCCACGAATGGAAAGAGAAAAGGTCACATCGTTGTAAAATGATGTGACCTTTTATAGATGTATAGATGTATGAGTATTATTTTGAGTATTCTTTCTTGTTTGTTTGCCCAGTCTACGCAGGGAGGGGTTCACCATGCAGGTGAATGTCAACGATTACCTGGACATCTACTGTCCCCATTACAATGACAGCCAGCGCATGGTGGGCACCGGAGAGCAGTACGTCCTCTACATGGTCAGTTACCGTGGCTACAGGAACTGTGACCCCCAGATGGGCTTCAAGAGGTGGGAGTGCAACCGGCCGCACGCTCCTCACGCACCCATCAAGTTCTCGGAAAAGTTCCAGCGCTACAGCGCCTTCTCTCTGGGCTACGAGTTCCATGTCGGCCACGAGTATTACTACATCTGTGAGTGCAAACAAACCCGAAACTCCATCATTAACTCTTTAATACATTTAAAAAAAAAAGGTTTGAGGTGCAGGTTTGGCAGTTCAAAAGGAAAAAAAACCCAAAAAACGTGTTTTAAAGAAATGTAGTTGCATAGTTTTGATAAGTGCTTATCTTAGATTTGAACTCAGTCCTCGTGTAATTTTGAGATAACCAATTGCTGCTTCACATCTAATCACATCACCCCGCTGTAAAGCAGCCTCATCCATTTTGCTGACTGCTAATTAGATTAACTTGCAACACTTTGTGCCAAAATGACACTGAGTGAGTAATGAACTTTTAGTTTGACGGAAAACCTTTCAGAAAGCATTATTGGGAGGCAAATATGTAGATCGGGGGTGTCAAACTCCTCTCCTCCAGGAGTAGTGTCTTTCATGTTTTCCAACCAACCTGCCGTTGAATCTCCTTCTTGGCTAAACACACCTGATCCATGTAATCAGCAGCAGGATTTCTGCTTTAATTTTTTTGCCTAAATTCTTCTTAGCCATGACTGATTATTTTAAGCAGAGATGTTTTAACTTTTAACACTTTTTCTACCAGCTGAATAAAGTCGTTTTCCTGGTGTGCTAAAATTCCTTTAAGTGTGAAAAAGAAACGAGAGCGACTCAAATGAAACCGTTCTATAACTTCACTTCAAAAAAGGTGATTTTTCTCTCTTGTTTTTAATTTACAGAGACAAACCAGTACATATTTTTCAGTTAAATATAAAATCTTGATGCATTTTGGATTAATAAAAATGTTGGGGTAAAAAAAAAAAACTTTTTCTATAGTATCTCTTATGTTCTTATACAATTATGGTTCGTTATTTTCAATACCTAAATGAACAAAAAGTTTCATTACTGCAAAAATTACTTAGAAAAATGCGCAGAAAATAAATTAAAATGAAAACAGAGGTCACCAACAAGCTTTGGTCAAACATATCAACATATCAAGATTAAAAGCTGAATTTGGTGTGTTGAATGGTTAACTCCATGTACTTTTTTTTGTTTCACAGCCACGCCAACCCACCATCACGGGCGCAGCTGTCTAAGGCTACGCGTCTACGTCTGCTGCTCCACTGGTGAGTCACGTCCTTTTGAGTGTAGGAGATTTCTGACCTCCAGTGCGAGCGTTTGCATCTTCACTGAACCATCAACACCTCTGGAAGACACCAGGCTCTTCTCTTAACTTGCTGCATCCACACTGCCTCAATGGAGCCTAAAAGGAGTGCAGCTATTAATACTTCTGCTGAGTTTCCCCAGCTGCTTTTTCACCTGCAGCATTTTTTCCTCTTGCTCGCCTTTTACTTTTCTTCTTTTGACTTTTTTTTTGTCTCTTTCTTCCTATTGTTCCGCTGTCTTCCTGCACTGTGCCAAAATGAGCAGCTTTTGGCTTTGAAGGCCTTCTCATCTGCCTCTCTCCCGTCTTCTTCCTCTCACTTTCTTCCTCTTTCACCCTTCCTTCCTTGCTCCCTGTCAGAATGCATTTATTGCAGCGTGCAGTCAGTGGGTGGCTGTGTATTCGTAGTGATATGCTCTCTCCTTCTCCTGCCATCCTTCAGTCCTTCAGTGTGCACAGACTCACACACTCAGATACACACATTCTTTGATCCCTGGCCTGTCCGATCCTTTTAACTTCCACAGGCCCTTAGTATTAACCTCTCCTCCCTCTTTCAGACCCACAACTCCATCACTTTCTTCTCACACACTGACTCCTCAGTTTGATCTGCCCCCCATTGCCCACCCTTCGTTTTCCCCCCTCAGTGTTTTTGTCAAGGCTGCTGCTGATGTTATGGCCTGTCAGCGTGCCGGCTCTGGGGTTTTTTAACCTCTGCACTCTTGTCCTTCCAATCTCTTGCATGTTCCTCTTAAGATGTCAGCTTGGATGTAATTAAGGTCCTTTAGGTTGGAGCAGTGGTTTAGCTCAGACTCCCCGGTCTCCTGTTTTTCACTCTTGCACACTTTCATTCTCTGCCTCAGCATCCGACGTGGACGATGAACCAGAACCTACAGAGCCAGACTACACGCTACGACCCGGCCTAAAAATAGATGATATTGGTGAGTCCTACACACACTTTGTGCCATTCACTTTTACAAAAAAAAAAGTCTATTTTTAAAATACTTTTCTATTCTCAAAATAAAAAAATAATCTCAAATATCCTAAAACTGCTGCAGAACTTTCAGTATTTGCACATAAAATTATGTTTTTTGCCACTTTTTGGGAAACTGGGAGATCTAATTTTAAAGCAACCCAGTTCTTTCCTATCAAAACTAGCATATAATATTGTTCTTATTGTTGACTTCATAGTGATTCTAGCACTGATGTCATTTTTTATTTAGCCAACCAATCAGAGGAAAGTGGAGCTTTTAGGAGACGGTCCTTAAAGAAATGGAAGTAAAATCAGACTAAATGGACCAAAAACAAAAGCTTTGTCTGACCCAAGTCTGAGAAGATTCTATTCTGGAAAGCATTTAAATCTGCTTTATTCTTCAAAATAGGCTTATGGAAAGATTACAGGTCAAAGTACAGGCTTTTTCATGACTTACATAACGTAAATCATTTATTTTTCATGTCCCATTGATAACTAATGACCAGTTTATTGACTATGAAGAGAAATAACGTTACATTTGGATATATAAATATGATAAAAATGCATTTGTAGTTTTTAGCATAAAAAAGACGTGTGAAATAAAAGTCATTTATGTCGACTTTGACATGTTCTGTAGTCTGACTCTCTTCTAGTCCTCTTCTAGTTTATAATTGCCTGAAAGTCAACATTATTATCTTTAGAAATGGTGTTATGGTCAGAAAACTTGAGTGTCCTGTCACACCAAATTGAATCTTTAATCTCTTCCAGCAGGACTGACAGGATAGTCTACATGCAGCCTGACAGGTGCCACCTTGTGTATCAGAAACACTGGTGCTACCACATAAAATAGCTTGTTTATAATATAGAGAGGCTATCTCATTTGGGTTTTCATGTCTTGACAGTAGGCTGACACTGACAAGCTCTGCAAACTTCAATCTCTCAGTCTTTCCTTTTTTATTATTATTCTTTATATTGGAGTTATCCATTAAATGAGCCAACAAATTGACCTGATTTGAGGCGGCAGAGTGAACAAGCAGCATCAAAGTGACCAACTGGAGTGAAATGTGCTCTTTTCAAACATTAAATTCAGCTCAGTGAACTTCACAGCACCAGCTGGCTTGGCAAGCTGCTGATCCTGCGAAGCAACTACTTGAATATGCATTTCGCACATTTGTCGCTGCTTTTACTCAGATTAGCAAAGAACACTGAGTTTTGTGAAGATTTTACCACAAAAAGTGTCAAACTTCATTCAGAAAACAGGGAAAGAAGTTACCCACTGCACTGCTGGGAGTTTTGCAGTTTACCTTCAATCTATGAGAGAAATTCATAATATCAAAGACGCATAGTTTTATTTGGAATAAATATGACATGGACATAAAAATGAAGTTAGAAAGTTTTCATTCTGCCTTTTGGATGTATGCATGTGTGTTGTGTTTTCCAGAGTGTAAGTCGCACCCTTGGTCAAACTTTGCAAAAAAAAATGCGACTTCTACTCTGAAAAATGTGTCAATAAAAAAATATTCTATGCAATCTTTTATTTAAGAAACACCCATCAGAAGTTTTTTTTTTTTGTTGTATTCTGTAATTTTTTGTTGACTTCAATCTTCATTCCATCCTCCAGTTAATTCCCATTTTTGTTTTTCCTCCCAAGTTGCAACAGAGTAACAGCTGATAAAGTGTGCAAATAAGTTTATTTTTACTTTTTTTTAAGTTTTCATTCTGTAAAAAAATTCCACGTAAGGGCATAATCATAATCTTTTCCCAAGACTATTATTTTCCTTTTTTCTTTTTTAAAGAAAGCAATTCGCAAGAAAGCAAAGAAAAAACTCCTTTTACTCCTGTTGTCAGCAAAAAAACAAACATTTCTCCCCCCCGGACAGGAAGCCACTAAACAGTCTGACCACGTCGCCTTGAACTTGTTTTTTTAACCTTCTAATTGTTTCAAACCTTTCTTTACTGTTTTTCCTAATGCTGACGCAGCAACAAAACGACTGGACAACTCAAAAAGTCTGTGACTGAAAATGTGGAACTTTAAAGTATTGTTGATATTTAGCAGACAAAACTGGCGGAGCCAAGATCCTTCGGGTCATTTTCACCTGTAGTGTTATGTTGCCAATTAAATGAATAGGCTGGCCCCAGCGGCGCAGGAGGAAGAGAGGAAATCAGCAGGGAGTTGTGAAATGAACTGAAAGCAAAAACAGCAGCAGCCTTTTCCTCTTCTCTTCCGTCATTTGCATTCCCCCTGACTGTCGTATCTGCTCATCACATCATAGGTTTAATTACAGTTATTCAAAGTTAACATCAACACATGCACGGAAACGCTGGGCAACACAACTGCTCAGCTGAAATCTGCCTGATTACTGTTTGAAAAGGTTCAACTGCACAGAGAGCTGCAGGCTCTCAGTGGGGACCTCCCATCTTACTCCAGTCCACTGCTCTCAGTTTATTTCCTGGGTGCTGCCCCTTTCAATCACTGCCTACGGCTCCACAGAGCTTCCCTCCTGAATATGGCTTTGTGCTGTTAGATTTCAGTTAGATCTCATTTGCAACGCACATGCAAGGGTTCCAGCATCTCTGCGTGCAGCCGTGTGATTACTGTCGCTTTCGGTGGGAGGACGCTCATTAAGGCTCGGTGTTTGCAAATGTTACTGCATCCAAGTGCAGGTCCAGCCTGGAACATCTTAAACTCTGTCTCTAATAAGGGTTTATGGTGGCAATTACCACCTCTTTCTGCAGCAGTGGACTGTGGTGCTTGATCAGAAATTGATTATGCCTTCCTGAACATCATCTGAGTTCACTTTCTAGCACTTACTTAAACAAATGCAAAAAAGTACCCAGTTTATTTTTAGGGATTAGGAAAGTAAATACGTTTCATTTTCCACTATTAATGTTTCAAAGGATCTTTAGTAAAGGGTCCTAAACTCTTCAGAAGAAACATAACTTTTAAATATGTAAGCAACAATAAACTTTATTTTAATACTAACCCAAAAAAATTAACTATAATATTTGCCTGTTCAACACTGACCTTAAACTTTAATGTAGGTTTCCGTGTTTTGGAGATTTATTATCTGATAGTATTTCTTATGTGGGAAAATCCAACAGTTTTCTTTCCTTCTCTGATGATTAAAGTCATTAATTAGTGTCTTTTAAATATGATTTTGCAGAGTGGCAGCAGTTCATATGAAATTCTACTCTAAGTTGTGGGCAGAACTGTTGTCACGAAGTGACCCTGCCCCTATTTCCCATCATCAGTCTGTTTTACATGCTCTCCCGCTAGCTTACAGCCTCTTACGACCCCAAACTTTCATCACGGGTGCTACAAAAATGGCGAGCAATATTAGAGCTATTCATCCGTACAGTTTTGAGCCAGGTGCCAGCTCAGACGAGGAAAATATAAATATACGTGGATCTAGTCGTCTGGAAGTGGATGCATCAGAACGGAGTGGAACAGGGAGCTGGTAGCTTGACGTAAAAGCACATCTACAAGCTTTTTACAACGAAATGTTTTTATCTGCTCCTGATTCACCACAATTCGAATCAATAAATACTCAGAAGTGAAAAAAATCATGAAAAAAATGCTACAAGAACATGTTAAAACACAGTTGTCATTGGAGTGGGTCTATAAAGGTTCTAAAGCAGCCAGGAATTGAACCATTCTCCCTTTAGCTAGGAGACATTTTCATTTTTAATGTTCCTGCTATAGACATTTGATTTGGTTAGGAGAATGTGTCACTGGCTTCTGGACCTGTTCTGATCCAGTAAAATCTTTGCACTTTCTGAAGACGCTGCAGCACGTTTGTTCACACTGAAACACAAACATGCACAAAGACCACGATCACAGACGGAGGCGTTCCTGAACAGTATTTTCATTTGTCTGACTGTCCTCGTTTTCAGACTGTCTGCTCTTTGTGAACCAGAATGCAGCAATCCAGAGACTGGCCTTGATTGTTTGAATTGGCGTCAAAAGTCTTATTCTG
Organism: Oryzias celebensis; assembly: GCA_014656515.1. Lineage (NCBI taxonomy): Eukaryota > Metazoa > Chordata > Actinopteri > Beloniformes > Adrianichthyidae > Oryzias > Oryzias celebensis. The sequence goes on along the minus strand of BNCR01000015.1, from coordinate 12,628,275 downwards.
TCCCTAAACAAGCGTCCTGTCACAAAAGCGTGCCAATAATTATACATTACCTGTGACAGTTGGTGACAGGTGTGCGTGTATGTGGGCGTAATGAGGCTTAGAGCTATACGTTAGAACCAGTTGTGCAAGATTGTCCTTAATCTTTCTGTATTTTTGAAACCACATCCCCCTGTCAATCAGCAGCAAGTAAAGACAGTGGGGCTCATGGTGTTCTGACCTCTGGGCTGCAAGCTCGCTTACAGAGTGGTCTGGGCATTTAACCTGAGTACCCCTGCTGCATGGAGCTCATTAAACTGGCCAGTGGAGGATACCGGGAGAGGTTAGCGAGTCATTACTCTGCTGTCTGACCCGCAGCGCGGCTGAAAACAGAAAGATTGATGAAACTCTTAAGTGAGAAACACTGCATTTCATTTCCATGCCGAACTTCCTCAAAGGCAGATGCTGATCAGCCCCAGCTGACGGAAAACTGTCTCGTCTTCTGTCTCGTCTCCAGTCTCATTAATCAGGTGACTTCAGAGGGCGTGTACGGCCGCACGCGTGTCTTGTGGGTGCGTGCGTGCAGTGAGCTGTCTGATGATGTTTTCGTGCGTTTACTAGACGCCAATGTTTGGCTTCAAGCTCCGAACAAAGAAAACTAAAAAACAGACTATTTTTAGCTGGTTGGCAGGTGTGCGCATTGGGTTTGGTGAGTTTCTGTCAGAGATGAGTGTGTAACTTTGGTTGTGTCACATTTATTGAACAATAGGGCTGCGTTCAAACAGCTGGAGTCTCCTGTGGTGCAGCGGATAACTTTGATCAAATCCGGCCCCGTTTATTTCAGTGTGGAACCTGCAGCTGCCTTTTGTGCTTTTGAAGCATCTCATAAAATGTTGCTTTAGCATTAAAGACAGCAGCACGCGCTCTGATAATGTTTTTCTTTCTTCTCCCCTTCCAACAGATGAATTTAACCCTTTCATTCCCAAGCTGGAGAAAAGTGTCAGCGGAAGCAGTCCATCCAGGGACCGCCTTCTCCTCACCGTGACAATGCTCTTTCTGGGCGCTCTCTTCATCTCCTAGCAACGGCCGTTCCATCAGCGTCACCATGCCAACTAGCCTTGGGAAGGTGTACCCTATCAGTGGGTGAGAGAGTAGGGAGCGGGTCTGGAGGAGAAGCGAGGAGAACTGGTTCTGATATAAGCATTTTTCAAGCAACACCCCGCGAATGTTTGAGGACTGAGAGACCTTTGTGCACTCGGTGACCCAGGCTGAGCTGTATTTTGCATTAAAGTCAGCCTGTTCTCACAGGTGCTGGTGTGACGTGTGTGTGACTGTGTGTTTGAGCCAGCCTGGGGGGGGGAGCTTGTTGAATCACACACACCAATTAAAGCATTTATACAAAAGGAGATGTAGGAAAAACATGGAAATCCAATCTCCCAATTGAAAATCATTTGAAGACTTTCACTTAGATCTTATTGGCTGCAACATTTCTTTAGGGCTAGTTGCCATAGTTTCCTGCACCAAGACTTAAAACAAACTGAATAAGAAAAGTTTCAGATGAACTGAACTGATAATGCCTTCTTGTTGTTGTTGTTGATGTTGGACTTGATGCTGGGAACCTGCCCAGTTTTACAGGAAGAGAAGACACCAGTTTGTGAACTAAACTAAGTCTGGGTGGGAGACTATTAATTAGCTGATGCTTAATACAGAAAAACACACAAAAGGTCAAGACGCCAATTCTTAGTTACCGCTTCGCTGTGGCATCATTCTGCCGCCGCTGGTCTGCGGACAGCAGCAGGAGGAGGAAGAATGCAGAGTGTTTAAAAGGTTTGTTCATTTATTGAAAGCTAAAAGACAAGGGGGGGGGGCTTTAAATGTGCCATTGACCGAAACAGCAAGAGTTTGTTGATGTTATGGGTTGCTGTGTTACTTTTCTGTCCTGTTCATTTAAGTACTTGGTTGTTTCTGAGGTTAACAAAGCACATTATGCTTATGGAGCAGCCATGGAAGCACTCAGCAATACGATTTTCCTCACAACGGACTGTTTGGTGAAGAGGAGCAAGGACACGGAGGGACACCAAAGGCTGGACAGTCACTCAAAAAAAGCATAAAGTTCCACTCTGGTCCGTGCAGGTCCGGCAGCCTTCTGAGCTAACCCCACCCTCAGTAACTCAAACGTGGGATGTCAGATGGAAATGGTTTTCTGTTACTGTGCGTTTGTGTGTGAAAGTGAGAGAAAGGCTGTCAAGATGTGTTCAGGAGGAACATAGTCTAATAGTTCATCTATGAACTCTTGTTTTAAAGTATGACAGAAAAAAATATGCAAAAAATACTGAAAAAAAAAATAAAGCAACAAGTTATCCAAACAAAGCAAAACATTGAGGGGAGAAGGAACAGCAATTTAAAAAAAAATGTCCCTGTCAGATACTTCAGAAGAGCATTTCCATAGAAACCAGCACCTTATTCACCATGGTTACCCTGCCCTGCCAGCGACGGACTCCAGAAGAGCACAGAGAACCATAGTAGCTAATAACAATAATGAAGGTGATTCTAATGTTGATTATAACACTGAGGATTTTGGAGTGCGAGCTGACGGTTGGCCAAAAAGGTCACTCAGGGCTCACCCACCGGCTCGTGAGGCGTTTAAGTACTTGTGTAAATCTCACAATTGACAAAGAATGGAATTTCAATGTCTTGAAATGTGATGTAAGCATTTTTATAAACTTGAAGCTCTGTTTTTGTTTTGACTTTTTCAGAGATTTTCTTTTTTTTCTGATGCTTTTGTTACATTTGCAAAGCTATATTAGTAATGAAAAACTAAGAATTAGGCTTTGAAAAGTGGATTTGATGGTGGGTTGAGCCATATGTAATACTGGGCTGTTTCCACTCTATTTAAGACATTCTTTAGTGTTATTGTACTGTGCAGTGAACTTTCCAGTACACAGATTGATCTCCACAATCATTAGATGTTATTCCACCACAAAAACTGTTGTAGAAGGTGAGGAAAAAAAGGCAAATTTGACCTTTGACATTTAAAAACTGGTCATTTATCTTGAGAATAATGGTTATGATGTCTGAATGGATGAAAAAGAAAGATACTGATCATCTCATCTTCAGTGTGTTGCTCTGTTGGAGGGAAACGTTGGCTTCCGGTTTGAATGTAGTTGCTCCTTTAATATGCACCACCATGTCAAAAAATGAGCACAACCTGCCAGATGGCAACAGCCCAACCTGGGAGCAGAGTCCTCTGAAGCAAAGCAATGCTTTCATTCACTCCACAAGAATTAAAAACCTCAACAAAGCCCAGCTTTAAGATCTCAATCCAGCTGAGAATCCACATGCTGTTCATCAAGCCATTATTTGAGGTTTTCAGAAATATTAATTAAAAGAATTTTTTTTTTTAAAAAAAGCTAATAATGACAGATCCACAACAAATCAGTCCACTGTAAAAACATGTTTTGTTATATTCTGGAGTGTTTTCACGTAACTGTTGTTTTTTTTAAGGTGTGTTTCAGAACAGCCCATGTATATAGAAATACAGATTTATGTTCTTCTGGTCCAGACAAGAGATTGTGCTTCTAGAAAACAGAACTACAGTATGTGATCCACCCCAGATGTATATGTGGCTCTTGGTGGAGGAGGAGGAAGGGAAGTAGAACAAAGGTTATATCACTCCTCAAAAACGTTGCACTTAAGAACTTAGACACGAGAGCAAATGTGTGTACGTGCGTGTGCCTGTGTGTGCTTGCTTGAGCGTGAAAGAGCTTGTGTCTGTTTATCTCTTTCACGTCTGCGTGCAGAACCCCTGTCTGTGTCTGAACAGGTCCCAGTCTCCTGTTTTTATGTGTTGTTTTTTGGGGTTTTTTTTCTCCACCGTGAACGGGCGAGAAAGCGTGACCGATTGTTGTCTAGCAAAACAGAAAAAAAAGCATTTATTCGTGTTGGAAACAACAGTTACAATCATGTTTACTTTTGACTGGAATGACTTTCGATGAACTTGAAAAATTAACTGTAAAGCGAATAAACCGTACCAGAGGTTATAACAATGATCATGATAACAAAAATAATAAGCTTACAAATGTTACTTTTAACAGCCTGTGTGTTTGTCCTTTTATTTGCTTCGCCTTTTCTGATTCTTTCCATCTTTGAGGATGCAGAAAAAACTTAAGAAATAAGGACAGAGCTCAGCCAGAACAGCAGATAGAGGTCGCAGAGGTTCTTCCCTGGTACACGCAGCTCTCTAGATAATGTTGTTTTGGAGCACACAAATATGATTTTCCATATCAAACGTAGTGTGGAAAGGCTCTCCCTCAGCAGTAATATCTTTACATGGTCCAATTAGAGAAGATAAGCCCTTCAATCGTCAGCTCATCGTTTGAGTGACAAAGGGACAGACATGCAACATGAACCGGTGTGTGTGGGCTGATGGAGGGATAAACTGGCTCTGATGTCAGAGTCTGGACGATCTTACGCCGTAGATCAGTGTTGCACTCACTCTGCCTTCCCACAGGATAAAACTGCAAGAAAAGACGAAGAAGAAGATATATGCTGACTTTTTGACTGTTAAAAAAAAACACCTTGATCAATTCTTCTTTTCCATTCAATTTCAAAAAGATATTGACAAAATAATACTTACAATTTCTGCAGAAGTGTTAGATAAAATGTTTATGAAAAACAACTGATAAAAAATTGAAGTTTAAGAATAATATTTACTCAAAAAAGCTAGAAAACATTTCTTAACTCAGCTGAAGAGTCCAAAAAGTCAAAAACATGAATGGATCAGTGAGTCAGCTCACTGCTGTTGACTGGGGCACAAGCATGTTTTAACTTTTTGTGGTCTCAGATATCAAATTTAATATTAATTCAAAACTATGAATGTTTCATGTTTCTGCTTGAGCGTCGCTCTAAAATCCAGCATCCAGGGTGGGATGAATTAGTGATCATGTGATGGATAAAGTTCAGCAGATGATTCGTATTTTTCTTTCAGTTTCAGATGTATTCAATCTCTTTATATTTTTGGCCTTATAGTCAAAGTGAGCTGAATTAGTTGTTCAAAGAAGTAAACTTTTTTTTTTAAATGATTAAAGAAGCTCGTCCGCATTTTTATGTGGAAACAAACGTGTGATCATCTCCCTGGAGGATGCAGACAGTGATTCAAGGATTGATGCTTATGACTCCATCTATTGAAGCATTGTCTTACAAAGCTGTCTGTTTTTCCAGAAAAAAAAAATCTGACTCAGTGTAGAGCCCCAAGATATTTGTGTCATGTATTAAAATGATTCATCTGGGGGTATAGTTTTTATGTAGAACTTGATAAGTAGCATATTAGGGGGAAAAAAAGAACGTAAAGTCTTGTCTAAATTATTTTTGAATGTCTTTAAAAGTCAGAAAAACACATGAAGTTGAACAAACACTCGGATCTGCTTCAGATCCAGTAGCAGGTACTGGCCAGCAGGCGTCGCTGTTCAGTCGCATCGTTGGTGAGCATTGGTTCTGCTCCCAAATGCCTCTGACTTGTAATCCTTCATCGGAATACATAAAACCCTTGGAGGCACAATGACCGTTGTATAACAGGGCTTTCTGGATTAAACACGCAGATTTATTCCCCTCTTATGATATAACCATTTATTTTTACCCATGCTGGCAAAAGTGCATCGGGAGGAAATTTGAATGTGGAGGCCAAGGACTTGAACTTCCATGTTAAAAGAAGAGTAAAAACTGTACTTTAACCTTCTACAACTCTTTAGCATAAACTGTTTAGTCACAAAACTTTGTATTTCTATTTATCACAATGACTCAGACCGAGAAGAACGCAAACAATTCTAGGAATTTTATTTATACTAAAAAAAAAAGCAGCATTAAGTAAGGCTGCAATTGTAAACATAAGTGGCTGAGCAGCTTTGTCTGCTGGGTAAAGACAGACTATATGCTTTTGTTCTACCATAAGAGTCTTTTTTATACACAATAAATGTTATGCATTTAAAAGAAATGCTAAACTCAAACCCTGACTGTAATTACAATGCTGCTGTGGCTCAGAAACCATCACTGTTCTTATCAAAGGACACTGTTTCGACGCCACTTGGTGTTTCCCACAATGCAACACATATTTCATACAGGGTGTATATTTTAAAGTTTTCGATGTGCTAACGATATAAAATATATTATTAGCAAACTCCCTACATTTATGGATTTCTATTGCTTCATCTCCCACCTATTCAGGAGTGGATTTGTGTAGCAAAACATCTGATCAAGACAGGAGATCCATAAAAACAACAAAAATGCACATTTAAAAAGTTTTAATAGATGTTACAAGACATCAGAAAAAATGGTCAGCTAAATATGTTTTGAAGGAGTCCAGTTTAGGATATGATGATGCTTATTATAACATGAAAACATATTGATTTAAGTGATAAGTTGGAATAAACTGTATTATGTTACTAAAATGGGCCTTTTTCTTAACATCCTTCTGCTACATCCCTCAGCAGACATGAGGCGGATGATCCACAGATGACACACCTCGCTCCCTGTGCCACCACAATCACGTTTGTGAGGTGTTGAGCCTTGTGACTGCAAACCCACCAGGCAAAAGGGAACCCTCCTACTCGAGCACACGGCTCCCGCTTTGCACCCTGCTCCCTTCCCCGAGCATGTCACATGAACGTGTGCTTCGACATACGGGCGACTGCGTCAGCCTGCAAAGCACGTAACATGTGAATCAGGCTGGTGTGTGGATGCATGTGTAGAGTGATACAGCCTCATGTCAGGAGGTGGAGGCTAGCTGAGTCACTGCTGTCACATTGATGCACCTGAAACCTGATCATGCTAAGCTATAGAGGTGGTTGGGTGCTGGTGCTGCTGAGGAAGCCTCTTACTCAGGTGGATCGTTTCCTATCAAAAATAAGCCGAACACCTCTGTTGAATTGAAATCAGCAGAATCTGACGTTTAAGTGTTCAAGGAAAATACTCTTTGATGGATGTTTCTACATCAAAATAACCATAATAAAGTCCTCACTTTCTTTTCTTCATTTTACCAAACACACAGGAAACCCACAAAGTATAACTGTGTTCAGTTTCTATTTTAAACATGGTTAAAGGCTTTTATAACAGAAAAGACATAATTCGCTTCCGTTTTCTTTTCTTGACATGTGGGAACGGCAGTTTCCATGGTAACAAGATGCATCGAATCTGACATTTTTTGCAAAACAAACCAAAGTACCGGCAACAAAGGTTAGACCTTTTCCTCTAATACAAACTGATTGGAACTGAATTTTTTTTCTCTTAAGTTAAATATACATATAAAAGCAACGTCAGAAGTTCTACTTCTCAGCATGTACAATACAACTCGTGTTTGATGTTCTTATTTGTACATCTTCCATTTCCCCTACTTACTCTTTGGTATCTTTGCACTTTCTCTCATCCTCCCTCCATATGGCTCCTCCGATGCCATCAGTCGCCCCCTTTTTGGTGTTAGTCAGTGCCAAACCTTCATCTCATCCTGTGATGACATGCCCCCTCGCTAACTTTAGCTCTAATCATCTGTTTCTCAGACAGCCTCTGCACAGCTCCACCACACAATTGGTGAGTGTCTCGCTGTCTGACATGAACATCCACACAGTGGGCTGAGCACATGTAAATACTAATTCACAGTGAACTGTGTAATCTCCAAGTCTTTATCTACTTTACTGTTTGATACACTTGTTTGAGACAGGATCAACACACCAACCCGTACTGACTTCTTTCTATTTTAAACCCGTCCTACTGTAGGTGTTTGGGTCGTTTGAGGTAAAGAACTTACCTAATTGATTTAGTTCGAATTGATTAGTCAAAGTAAGAGAGCAGTTGTTGGATCTCTAATTGGCCGTGCTGCCTTTTCTTTGCCTATAATCTCCAGATAATCCTGAAAGGCAATGATCTTTAAGATTGGATTTGCGTTTTGCCACGACAACAACTTGCTCTGCCAGTTAAGGTGACACAGAAGAACGAACACTATGAGGGTGAATGGAAGGTTTTGAGAGTAAATAACTGTAAACAGAAATATGTACTATAGGTTGGTACAAAGGGGTTGTAAAAAGGGGTGGAAAAATAAAAGATTTCTTCTTCTTCCCACTCCTTTTAGAGCAAAGTGTGTTTTGCTTATTTCTTTTGATTTTGTGCTAAAAAAAAATGCAGCTTAACCTTCTGTTAAATTTTTAGGTTTTTCTGAATTTTTTTGTCCATCTAAATGTTTCTAAAAATGTGTCTGATATTTTCTCTTAGCACAACTTATTTCCAGGAAAGTCAAACTCTTAATTCAAAGACATACATGCAGTACTGAGTTTAGAGATTACTTTTTAATCCTAGAAAAAAAATGATGAGTTGTGTTTTTTCTCTGAATTAAATTCTGTGAACTCCCATGTAGGGTAGTCCTGAAGAAAAAAACTATTCAGGATCTGGAAATGAGAACCCCCCCCCCAAAAAGGCTTAATGCTTTCATCTGTTGCTTAACAAAGATGAACACAAATCCACTGCATGCATGTAAGAGCAAGCAACACTGGGGGGTATTATAATGTGCCATGAGCATATGGTGTGCTTTTTTTGTCTCAAGATTGTCTAAATCTCTCATTTCAAGCTTGATTTTGTGTGAGTCCCATCTCCACTTTCATTCACTCAAGTTGCAAAAATCTAACAAATCTCTCTTGGATCACCATTATCATATTTAACCTAACTTAACATAACCTAATCCAACCCAACCAAACCTAACTTTACACAATAAGTCCCCTTTCCTAATCCAACCCAACCAAATTTAGCCCTATTCAACTTAACCCAACCTAACCAGACCCAATCTAACCTAATCTAAACAAATTTACCCTTTCCCAACCTTACCAAACCCAACCTAACCTCACCCCCACCCCCCATCCTAACCCGACCCAATCTAACCTAAACTAACCCAACCCAATTTAACCATTCAACCCATCCTAACCTTAGCCTTGCCTAACCTAAAATAAAATAACCTAGCCTAATCTAAAGTAATCTAACCCAGCCTAAAAACCTAATCTAATCTTTATTCATTGTTGGATAAAGGCTAATCAAATGTTTCCACAAAGGTCAGCATTTATACCAAAATAAATACTGCTAGCATTCATAAAATGGTAAATGCAAACAATGAGACTGCACAGTGACAGAGTAGGTGTCCAGAATTAACTGGAGGAGGCAGTAGCACGTTTAAAAGTTTATCTGGCCAGACAGGAAGCACATAACAGTAGTTTCTAAGTAAAAACTCAGCCGTAAAACACCTCTAAAAGTGTAAAAACACATAAAAGTAAAAAGACACTTAAGAAAAGCTTTAGAATTTACACATTAAATTACTTTTTTAAATAGTTTGCTCTAAAAAAAGGCCCAGGATTTAAAATGATTTAAAACTGGTTAGTAAATTAATGACCCATTAAAATACAAGTTTAAGTGTAGTGGTATAAAAATAGTGGCAGATTAAAAGCAAAACCAGCTCATCCTGGAAACAGATCACAAAGTACATGTAAAAAAAAAAAGCATCAATAAATGAGGGATGAGAGAGGGTACAAGTGTGAACACTCAAGTCTTCAACGCCACCTCTCCCCTGACTGTTCCAGACTTTTGGGGCTTAATCACAACACCAAGCTTCTAAAAACACAATTTACATTAAAACACAGCACACAAACACACAAAGCATGTTTGACTGGTCTGCCACAGCCACACGACACCGGTGTCAGCAGGAAGTGCGGCTGCGCATTGCGCCGCTAAATGCCTTCCCCCATAATTTCCTGGAACCACACACACCTGGTGCAAAGTCATTTTTTAGGATCCTAGTGCCCTAAATATTACAACTCCCAGTTACACCGACAAAGGTGACAAATACAAATCCACACCATCACACACCCACACACACAAACTCACGAGCTTCTCTGAAGCTGTTAACACTTTTCAAGTCCCATTTTTGCCAAAAAAGAGGAAACAAAAGACAGAACTAAACAAATAACAGGCTTAGTGGGTCACTGTGACAATGATGTATGTGAAGCTAAGTGACAAGAACAGATCTGGAGGAGCTGTGATGCACGACCAAGCCTGCACTGTGACCTAGTGAGCACGAATCTGCGAAAGCTCAGGCTGAATGAGACCACGGAAATGTTTATTATTGTCAAAGTTTCATGAAATGCTAAACTGTCAAAAGCTTGAGATCTTTTTCACAGTCTGAACAAGTTGCTGTATCACCATTTTATTGCTCGCAAATCGAATTGATGCTGTTGTGGAGGCAAAAAGCAGAATCTCAAAGACTTATTTCTTACACAAAAACAACTGAAATTAAGTGAACATCAATGAGACAAAGCTAAACTTCACTGAACCTGAAAGACGGGTGTAAGACCAAGGACCTAACACTGCCTAACAGAAAACCAAGGACTGAATTTATAAAGACTTGATCAACTTTGAAAAATGCAACGAGATTGAAGATGCATCGAGATGAAGCTTTCAAACAAATCGAACCAAGTCCTAGACTGAATGTGCCTGAAATCTAATTCTAAAACAAAACATAAGGACTTGCAGTTGACTAAGAGTGCTTTCACATTGGTCCACCTGGTCCACACCAGAAACGGATTACTCTGATAATCAATCCATTTTCAGAACCTGTTGAATTCCTTTTGGGGTCAAGGAGCTGCTGGAGCCAACCCAGCTACTGTTGGCCAAAGGCGGGGTACACCCTGGACTGGTTGCCAGATTGTTGCAGGACCCACATGCACACCTACAAGCAATTTACAGATACCAGATAACCTATGATGTGTGTTTTTTGGACTGTGAGAGGAAGCCAAAGTGTCAGGAGAAAACCCACAAATGTACAAGGAAAACATGCAAATTCCACACAGTAAGGTCTCTGTTGGGATTTAAATCAGGGCCTTCTCCCTGTGAGGCGAAAGCGCTTCTTTAACAATGTGAAAAAGAAAAGAAAATCAATTACATTTTTGCTTTTCCTTTTGCTAATTGCTTTGGGTGAGTAATGTTTTAAAAATCCTTTATCATTTGCTTAAAGGCAGTCAAAGGGTCAACCCAAACCTCTGTTTAACATTTCCAGGGGGTTTGGTCTGCTTTGGTCCGTTCACATGAGTGCATTGTAGAAGTAAACTAGATCAAACAAAGAAATAAAATGTTGAATGTTTTGCTCCCTTTTTCAAACCAAATCTGTTTTTTTTTTTTTGTTTATTTGAGTGAACGCACCTTTAAACAAAGCTCATCAGATCAACTTTGTGTCAATTTGCAATAGTTTGAACCTGCAGCACGATGACAAAAGGTCTCCAAACAAAGACTAATATATTTTTACTTTAATTTGACATGTCTTAAAACTTGAATTTGAGAATACATTAAGAAAAACAAGAGATATCTATGATCCAAATGTTCTGAACTCATGAATGAGTGCATCATACAGTTTCACCCTGTGGAACTCAAATAACCTCTCTCATTTAGTCAAGACATGCACTAAACCTCCACTCATCTTCTTATCTCGTGTAATAGCATTTAGGCATTGGCTTAAAATGACACAAGCTTCATGTCCCTGTTTTTTCAATGAGTGCCTTATGCTGTATTATGTCTCCAAATCATTCTTACATTGCATGAGGGTAAGTGACCTTATGTAAACCATCAAAGTCTAGAATTAAAATCTTCTTAGGACATGAGATTTATATCTGTCTGCATCAGTCAGTGAGCTCTGTACAGTACACTCTGAACCAGGGTCAGGATTTGGTCATTTGAGGATAAATAGTGAATGTTAAATGATGTAAAACAATAAACAATATGTTTTGGCAATAAAAATAAGGGCTGTAATATTGTACATGTTTAGAAATTAAGTGTTAGTTTTTCTTCTTTTGGGGTTTCATCGAGGCATAGGTTGTCATTGGCTCTTTGAGGTTTCATAACTGCTTCTTTGCCTTGATCCCTGATATCCACATCCATCAGATGACAGAGCTACATCAACTAGATAATGACAATGAAAACTTGAGTGATGTGATGGAAATTGTATAATGTTTTTTTTTTTTTTTGTCAGTACCATTATGAGATCTGTATGCGCTGCAGGACTAAGACTTTCATTGTTGCTCCCAGCGCTGCTCATTTTTTTTTTTCTTTTACAATCTCCATGAATTTTATAGTCTCATTATGTAACTTAGGTTTTGTTGTGTGTCACATAATAATCTCAATTCATTTGACTCATCTCTATATTTCATATTAAAGGAACGTAGTTTGTGAATTTTCATTGAACTTCAGGTGCATTCAGCTGATTATTTTCTCAATAAATGTACATCAGAGCTTATAGTGCGGGTTCAGATTTAATGACATTCCTTGATGTTGCTGAAGCAGAATGCTTCCATAAGCTTTCTATTTAAAAAGAATAGGATATTACATTGGTACTCTATATAATGAAAAGTTAATGAAGTATGCCGCAGTAAGTCACAGAAGAGAATAATGTGCAGAAATTAGTAGTTTTTCTACCACCATCTGTAACTAAAGTGTAATGCATATAAAATATTCTTTAACTCAAATTTGCTACGTCTATAATATACGATTTATTTTAAAAATGTACAGTATGTAATAAGTAAATTCATTACCATCAAAGTCATGCCTAAATCCTTTTTAGCTTCGAAGTATTTTCTTTCCCAGTTTGTGCATAAAAAATCCACTAAGGCACTGTTTCCTGCGGCCGTTTGTGAACGTTTTTGTGAAACAGCCATCGGGAAAACCTATGGTTATGGAGGGCATTAGTCTACCGTTTAGATTTACTGGACAGAGCAGAGCAGCACACAAGCCAGACACAGATATTATGCAAAGCAAGTCATTTCAATCGGAGAAAAGATTAAATGAAAAGACAAACACATGAAGATGACATGATGATATCACAGAGCATGAGAGAGAAACAGGAGATTACACAGATAAACAGCAGTAAGTCAGTGGGACGGCACAGAAAGGGAGGATGATGGAGAAATAATCCTAAAACCATCTGGGCATGAAGTTTTATAGTCATTAAAAACTTATTTTAAAAAAGAAGGTCAGTGAGAGCCTGCTGTTGACATTCATCCTCTATTTTTGCTGCGCTCTTAGTACACAGACAGCATGTTGTTGGCTTTGGTTTTACTGTCAATGAACAGTTTCAGCTTTAGCTTTTTTTTCATAGCTTTTATTTATCAAATTACTAACAGTCCCAGTGCACAAGTCATTATACAAAACAATGTTTTTTAATCATAAACACCCAATGAACCAATTAAAATGTCTTTGCCTTTTTAATGAATAAAATCTCCTGCCTGTTATTTATTTTCATGTGTGAAACATTTTATAGCTCATTGCAAAACAGGAAGTTCTCCTACATTTCCCAGAATCCCTATCACTTTCCTAGGGCAAACATGTCTGGACCTGTTCAAGCCCTGTTTACATGCAAGTGCATCCCTTCACTGTAAAACTGACTGGTAGTAGAGTGTGCTTGAGCCTCCACGAGTGGATAAAAGTGAGAGATATTGTACTGAAATCCCAAGATGCAGCTTGTTGTCAAGTTTTCCTCATGCTGCATTGAGGCTTCTGCTGTAGACTTTAAAGTTTGCCTCTTTAACTCTGAGGAATACTCCTTATCCGACAGGAATGACTGCAAAAAGGTGAGTGGAGCCATTTTCTGAATGGGCAAGGGCACATTCATTCAGGTTTGGTTTACCTCAGGGTTGATTGGTTTACATACAGTAGTCCGCTCTTTGTGGCGAGTGTGAAAGTTTACCTGAATCCTGGTCCTCTTGAGAGCAAGAGTCCCAATTAAGTGCGAATCAACGGAAGTCTAGTGTAGTGACTAGAAGCCTTACTTGCATTATGAAGAGTAAAATATATATTTCCAAAAGCACAGAAATGCAGAAGCAGCTCATTAGTAAAAAGCAACAACACAAAACATGGTGTAAGGATTGATTTCTACACTTTTATCAGAGGATAAGTGGGATTAGCCTCTTCCTTCTTTTCCTTGGTTTATTGGTTGGGCAAATTGCTAGCTCATAGCACTTTACAAACCCAAGCTAACATTAACGTAGCAAAAAAAAAAAAAATGGCGACAATATCGGAGTTGTCCAGCCACATAGTTTTGAGCAGCTCAGATGAGGAAAATGAAGAAGGTAACGGATCTATCTTTCTGCAAGTGAATGTATCAGAATTGGCAGGGAGATTTTGGTCCACCCATGGCGGTTGCTGCATCACAAACCCAAGTTTTCTTTTTAACTGCAGGTTTTCATCTGCTCCTGATTCAACATGATTTTAATTAATACTCAAAAACACAGTTTTAAGCTTAAGTTATTGCATATTTGTCCTCCATAATGAGAAAATGCCACAAGAAAACATGCTTAAAACATCAAAAACACGATTTCCATTGGAGTGGGTCTTTAAGTGAACTACGTTTGGAGCGGTCTGATTATTCCTGGGCGATTGCTCAACCTCAGTCTTTGGTTTGCTTCTGGGTGGACCATGTGTGAACACAAGGCAAACAAGACAAAGATGTGAAAATTATCCGATTTCTCTGCTTAATCCTACTGAGTCCACTGGACCAATCCCAATGTGAAAGCAAACCAAATCAAACATTTATAGTCTATGTTTGCCAATAACCATGTAATGTCAGAAAAACCACGGAAAAATTCCTGTTTCTGTCAATACAATTATTTTAAAAAGACCTAAACAGCTTTTTTCATTTTAGAAAACACGTGAAATGCTAAAATTAATCTGATTACTTGAAAATAAATGCTCAAAAAACAGAAATCTGCAAGCTAATTTTGAAAACAAATGCTTATTTTCATTATAAAATGTGTGTTGGTAAATAAACAATCCCAATGTCAGTTATAGTTTGCACCTCCCTCTTATTCGACAGTGTAGCACACGGAATTCACACTCAAAATCTGTCTGTGATCATGACCTTTGTTTTCCTAGTGCGGCTGTTTCAGATTACTTTCAGATGGTTATGAAATCCAACCAAAATTGTTTTTTCAACTAGTTTAAAAGCAAATCTCGGCCAAAACAGTGCTGTGGAAGTTGACTTCCACATTCATGAAAAGGGATTGAAATGTTTCAAAATCAAACTTGTTTGAGATAAACTTTAGGTTTTACAAAGAAATTACTTCCTGGTAAAATGACTAAAGATAGCCAAAAAAATTATTTATATATAAAAAGAATATTATAATAATGTTTGCTTTACATCAATTTGTAGAATTAATAATTGTAATAAAATGTATCATCGCCAATACTGATGAAATAAATTAGTGTTTTTTTTCTTTAGTTACCTGAATAATCTGTCAGTCATCATAGTATTTAAGTCTTCCTTTTCCTTCTTGGATCCTAATAATTTCCTGCAAATCCTCCTTTAAATAGTTATTAGAGAAGATAATTGCGTCTTTTATTATTTAAATGTGTTAATGCTGGAAATGAAAGGCTTAATCTCTCAGTCATTTGCAATATTTGCTCAAGATCTTATCTGTATGTCTGGGTGTTTCTACAGGCTCACTTAAGAGACAAGAATTTTCCAAACAACCATACTGATTAGCAATGGTCCCTAATCATTAAGCCCAAACAAATCTCTGTGCTTCTACTTTGATAACTGATCTTTTTTGTCTTTTACCCTTGTTAATCCCAAAGCAGTTTTCTTTTCCTCATTTTTTGATGTTGTTGCTCCGTTAGACCCAACAAATGGTCAATTAACGTGTTTGTTCAGAGACAGCCTTGAACGCCTGCTCTTCCCACGATGGTACACAAAGACAGTGACCCACGCGCACAATTCTTTAGTTGTTCCCTCTTGGACAAAAGCAGAATTCTTTTTGAACCGACAACAAGCAGAAGCAGATTTGTGACCACCACAGGGTTCTCTGTGACACAACCAAACATCAGTGTAATTCACGGGAGTCGGAGAGACAACCAAAAGTTGAACAGAACCTTTGATTCCCCTTATCTGATCTGAAAGTTGTTATAATCCTCTTTTTTCTTAATAAAACATATTGTTTTAATCCTGTCTAAAAAAGTAAAACATAACTGTGACAACCTTGCATTAACCTACCTGAGCAAAACTAAAATGTATCATCACTGGTGAAACTTTTGCTTTACAGAAAAGCATTGCTTTGTATGAAACACTTTAAATTATGATTTTTGTTTGTTTTTAGATGGTGCATTCATAATATGAGAAATATAGTGACACAATGTTAAGCATCAGCAAAAAATTGTTCAGGTCTGCAAAAGAAATAGAATATTCCTAACAGCTTTTGGTGCATTTTGGCCACTAAAATGGATAAACTGAGCCATTCAGCAAACAGAAATTAGCTTTTTTGATTCAGCCACACAGTTTAAGGTAGTGTCTTTATGACACTGATTTTTATGTAGTAAATTATCCTAATCTTTAAAAAAAAACTCTACATTTTCAATTAGATTTTTTCTTTTTTTATGATGAACCTTTCTTCGTAACAAATTTGTTTGTGTTGTCTGAAGGACATTCTAGAGTTTTAAAAGCATCAGAATCCTACTGTAGCCTTGAAAGTTGTGAGAGATGGTACAGTTACATTAAAAAAAATCAATTTACAGTGAAACTTTCAGGTGAAACTTCTCCCCAGATTTAATGCATGCAGTTATTTGCTCTCTGCGGTCTGTTTGTCCCCTGAAACCAACATCAAACCTGCAGAAGCAACTTCTAAGCAAACAACACAATACAGAAGCTGCAATTAGAAGACAAACTTGGGAGAAAAAGCTCCACCTCTTAGAGATGTCATGTCAATGCAAGAGGTTTCAGATTTCATAATATTGCTGAGCACACCATGACACCACTCAGTTCCCTGCAGGATGCTGGAGTGTGCTTTACACAAAGCACGTTCATGGTTGAGTCAGATGAAGAAACCAATAGCAGTCGGTGAGGTAAACAGGAGTAGTGTTTCAGGCTGATGTAAACAGTGTAGTATCAGCAGCGTGCCTTACTGGCAGCCATGATGTCACTATGTTTAATGTGTGATAAGGCAAAGTGCCACAGGAGTTACTCCTTGATCTTTTTTGGTCCTGGCTGTCTGAACCCACCACCCCCTGCTGTCCATTTCTGCGTTCACGTATGGTCTAACTGTGGCTTGTTCATACCAAAAGATGGCTACCATACCATAATGCATAATGCACATGCATGCACAAACAAAGACAATGGTGGTTTCTACAGACACACAATGGTGCCTGGCTAAGCCTTGTGGGCATTGCTGTTCTCGTCTCTGTGGGAGTTTAATTTATTCCACAATCACAGAGAGGAATGCTACAGAGTTGACAATTCACATTGTTCAGCTAAAACATTTGAAGTCTCAAAGTCCGTTCCTCGGCTGCAGACTTTGCGCCTACACTTGAGCGATAAATACTTTATTGCTTTACAGGAACAATAATAGCAGCTCTGCTGCTGTGTGGTTCTTTTTCATTTTTATAGCTTTTTCTCTGCAGTTGTCTTATCTAAGCTGTCGCAACGTGCAGTCTCGCACACCTTCATAGTGCTGTCACACCATACACAGTGATTATGACCTAGTGCACGTACGCTGGTGCCACGTCGCCCAAAAGCATAGAGATCACGCACAATCAGCACGCGGCGAGCAGTTTGTCTCATCTGTGCTTGATTTCTTTCCTGCAACACTAACAAATGTTGATCAGCACTGATAACAACTTATAACTAAAAGAAGAATGTGTTATCCAAATTTAATATTCCCCAACAAAGCCTGTAGTTGTCAACCCATTGAGTGGCCAGTTGAAAGAAACTGGACCAAATACCCCTCTCGTTCTTAACAAACATTTCATGTTTTTCTCATTTCTTTAACACTCTGCTTTACAGAAGGGCATCGTTTTTTTCCCCACGGATTTGTGAGACATTGCTTTCTGCCCGCTACTCTTGTCTTTAGGGCATCCGTCAATTAAATCTAGTCCGTCTGATCTGTCTGATCCTCTTGACCCCTAGAGGCAGCAAAGCAAAATCCAGGTTTGACTGTAATAACCAGGACTTTTGCTACAGACTGGAACTAGACTTGGCCCTTCATTAAAAATCTCAGGATCAGGGCTGAATGTCTCAAAAAACTGTCCTAAATACAGTCTGTGCTCAGACAGTCCGTCTCCTTAATTCACAAAGCAAATGCACAGCCTTCATTTTATCCGGCAGCTGTATTAACAGTAGTTCAGGGCAACGGACCAAGATCCTTTAAGCTGTTGTAGGTGTCCGTAATGATAAGCATAAGCGAGGCTTAGCCTACTGTTAGCTGTCTGAAACTATGAACAGTTGGAAATAGGTCAAAGCCTTTCTGAACCCTCACATGTTGTGTGCCATTCAGAATTCTAATCCATTCAATTTTTTATTAGGTCAGACAGAACGTTTGAGGGATGATGATCGTGCCAGACCCACTGCGCATCCACCCATTCAGTCGTTCACTTCATTAAAGCAACGTGCAGTTGGAGTGAAATGTTGGCGGTGCCAGCAAGTGGACTGACGTGTTCAATCCCAGAGCATATGCACTCCACCCTAACACTCTGACACACAGCCAGGCCCCAGAGACCAATAACCTCTGTGAGTGTTTGCATTGGGTGTATGCTGCAGCAAAATGAGATCCGTGACATTTTAAAGTGACATCATCCAGTTCTTCACGTGGCTGTGATTTCTGTCACTGCAGGCATGCTGTCTGTTTTCAGCTGCTTGTGTGCATCTTGTGTCATCTGCCTGTCATTTTGGGTCATGTGGCAAAACATTGATTGCTGGGAGTTCTTGACCTTTTATGCAAATCTGTGAGGAATCGATGGCATCAATTGTGTTTTTTGCTGCTTTTCATATTTTTACTTTGTCTTCTGAACAAACAAGGAATGTGCCTTTCTTAACCAAGAGCCAGTCACGCCAGCTAGTAAACGTTTTCTTTCAGTCTAAAACTTTTTAATGTTATTGTGAGTTCAGTTTTCATGCTATGTTCACTCAAGGCATGTGGCGCATGTTCAAGAATGTGATAAACACCCGTCAGGTGTTCTCACTTTACCCGATTCTAGCGCATCTACACCACCAAGCAAAGGTTTGGTGCGAAATGTCAAAGCCTTCAACGTGTGTTCAATGGACACATTGTAGAGCCCGAAAACGGTCATGGAAACTTGCACAGCTATGTGAGAAAGTAAGAGTTTGAACGCAGAGACCCAAAACACACATTTATTTCAGTTTACGTAGACTTTTCATTGGAAGTGATCGCTTGAAGTCACATAGCCGAGAGTGTGCTAGTGTAGCTTTACACTGATTTTTAGTTTGTCTGTGCTTTTCAAAATTGTCTTTACTGATTAGTTGCAGGTTTTTTAGAGTCATGTTTACATTACTTAAAAAATTATTTCATTTGCAGTCATCAAGAGATATTTTATTCTTGCATTTGATTCCCTTTATGGCAATCCATGACAATAACTCTTTAAATATTATATAATGCAATATAATGTTGGAAAATGTTGAAAAACCTCGTCTATGTTTTCTATTGATTTTTCACTTTTAAAAAATTCATTCAGACCTTGTTTAACATTGATTCTCCAGCAGTGTAGCCTCAAAATCCAATATGAGCACAACAACCACTGACGGTCTAAAGGTGATTTCTGTTTTAGCCTTAAATCTTGTCAAGTTTTCGTTGTGTTGCTTCAGTCATGTTTTGATGAGCTGTTATTTTCAACAGAAAGCAAACCATGTAGAATACTGTATGCTTCAATAAATCAGTTTCCGATTTCATGTCTTACACAAAGTATGCAGCATGTAATGTTTGACGTGATGGTCCTTTTTTTTACAAAACGATTCACATTTACTTGCAATTCTGCAATAAGTAAATCTGGTTTTGTTTTTTTACATGTTTTGTTTTGTTTTGTGAATCATATTATAGTATCTGACATTTAACAGAGTTTAATAAACTTCTTCAAAAAAAAATATTGTTCTTATTCCTAAAAAATGTCAAACACCTGCATCACATCATGTATATTTCATTCAATCTATAATTGACTACAGTTACTTTGTCAAATGAATAAAATTACTTACGACTGTGGTTTTTGCTAAGGTTAGATAGAGCTATGTTTTGCAAAAAAGGGGACTTTTGTTACCTTACTTTCCTTTGTCAAAGTGAATTTAAGGAGACGTCCCGCAACAGCTGGTGAAAACTGTGCTCATCAAGTGTTTTTCTAATTTTTATTTCCAACTTTTTTTTTTATTCTATTACTTTTCTGCTACTTTTCTTAAAGCCCCACTCCAATGTAAATTGTGTTTGTAGTGTTTTTAACGTGTTCTCGAAGCATTTTCTTATAATTTAAGGCATATGGATATTTATAAAGAAAATTTGAATTAAAACGTCTTTCCATTAAATTGTGGTGGATCAGGTCTGTTTAGAAATAGATGAATAAATTCTGTTTGAAAAAGCTTGTCGTCGTTTCGTAAAATCTATAATTGGCGAGCCACAAGCTCCCTGCTCCATTCTGATGCATCCACTTGCAGACGACTAGATCCATGTATGTCCTTCCTCGTCTAAGCTGAAATCTGCCTCCAAACTGTACGGCTAAATAGCTTCAATAATGCTAGCCATTTTTGTTATGCTGGTAATGTCAGGTTTGGAGGTGTGAGGGGCTGTAAGGTAGCGGGAGAGCTTGGTCTGCTGTAATCAATAAAACTTCTAACTAGTAGATAAATTGTTAAAAAGGCCTTCCTGATCAACACAAACCTAAATTGTTATGTGGTGGAGGTTGGTTAATGGTTCAGTTGCACCTTTTTATAGCTGGGTTAGTAAATGAGTTTTTACAGTTGCCCCAACTGAAGGTTTGACAGCCTCAGGCCAATGGACAGCAATTAATGTCACAGTTGCTGGAGAACTGCTGTTCCTGTTACCCTCTAAAATAAATGTAGCTTTATTGGGTCAAGGATCATGTTACTCACCTCACCTTTGCCCACGCTCACAGCCCCCCCAACACTTTTTCTTAAATTTGAAGAATTCAAATTTCTACTTCTAATGTTTCTTCCATGGTCGTTTCCTGGACTCTCTGCTCGGCTGGTGGACAGCCGCACATTAAAATGGAGAGAATAATTACAATCATGCGCTCTTAATTGGCTTGTTCCTGCTCCATTCATAATAGCGCCTTTTAGAAATCACACCTCTCTCTCGGGGTACAGACACGTGTTTGTCACAGGAGGCAAACGTGCACGATGAGGCCTGCCAGAAAAGCAGTAAAACAGTGAATATAGGACACGATGAATGTGTTGCAGTGTTCCCAGTGCATGTGTCTGAAGTGCACTCATTAGCCCGTGTCCTCTAATGAGAGCCATGGGTGGTTTAACACTTCGGCCTTGCCAATGCCAGGCAGAATCCAGCCTGATTGTAATTATAACAGTAAGTGTGAGCAGACCACAGTGTAAGGACAGGCCTCTCTATAGCCTTTTCTGTAATTAAAAATGTCAGAGCTAATCCAAAAGGTGTCTTTGGCCACTTTTCTGCTCTGCTGCTACCTTGACAAAACAGTTCAAACATCTGGCGGGACTTGAACTGCCAACCTCGCTGATAGAAGGCCTGTTAAAGAGGTGATTGCAACTGAACAAAGTGTAACCATTACCTTGTTGGGTTATAAGACTGCATTCAACAACAGAAGACAGCAGATTCGAGTTTTGTATCAATACTAAAGGGACGAACATAAAAAGCTTGTTTTTTCTAAAGAAGCATAAACTGCTTTTTTGCATTTAAGTGATCCATCAAAAAAAAACAGAGAACTGTTAGAACTATTTTGCAGAAATAATTGGATTTGCTTTGACTTCTGATTATTCTGATGTTTCTTTAATCATTCAGGCTCTAAAATTACATTTCAGCTCAGAATTTGTACCTGTACCCATTTTAAACTGAAATAGACGGGAAAGGCCAAGCATAAGTTCCTTTTATTGATGTTTTATCAAAGCTACATTACTGATAGTGAGTGGAGGAAAGACATGAAGACTTCAAAGCTGGTGACATACAACTGCAGTATTTAGCTACACTAATGCTACTTGGAGCTGCATGAAAATGAGAGAGCATTGTAACAACCAAAATGTGCCAAAATTCAAACATTGAACAGTGAAGAATCTTAGTTTCTCCAAATTTGATCAAAGGGAGTATTGAAAAGAAATGAAATGTACACGGGGATTGTGTGTCAGTGTTACATTTTTATATATATTATGCTAAACTCTTCTATTAGATTGTTGTGCTCTGCAAATTCAGCACTAAAAGCTGTTTATGAAATAAATGTTACTGCAGCACTATAAAGTACAGTAAAGTCAAACTCCAATCATCTATTGATCTTCTGTAAAAGTGTTCCCAGTGGTCTTTTGCCTTTTTTAGCCAATATTTTTTTTTTTAAATGCAATTTACTAGGACATAGTTTCAGCAAAGTGACAGAAGTTCATCAGAAATTCGCCTCTGAGTAGTGGGTGGGACAGCTGGCACAGAGTAAGTCTGCGCTCAGCTCCCATTATGCATTTCCCTACACTCTCTCCAGCTAGCTTACAGTTCCTCATCGCCCCAATTTAACATCAGCAACAAAAAAGTAGCGAGCAGTTTTAGAGCTATCTTGCCGTACAGTTTTTAGCCTGATGCCAGCTCAGACGAGAAAAATGAAGATCTAAACTGATCTATTTGTCTGCAAATGGATCCATGGAGCAGAGCAGGAAGCTTGTGGCCTGCTGATACGTAACCACTATAAGCTTATTCCAACTGCATTTTTTTCATTTACTCCTGATTTACCCCTATTTGAATAAAGAAATACTCAGAAATGCAGTTTTAATCTTCATTTTCTTTATATCTGTCTTCTATGGTGAGAAAAATGCTACATGTTAGAAACACAAAAAAATAAAATTTCATTGGAGTGGGACTTGTGTGTTTCAGTGTAGCATCCTTGTTTTCAAACTAATCAAAAGCCTCAGGCACTGACTGAATAGCAAGTATGCACACATAAGTATCAGTGTAAAAGCACTTGTTAGCACCGGCGCTTTTGTGATTTCGCACTACACACCTGCTTAGTGAGGATCCACTAACAAATTGGGAAATTGTTGAACCCATAAAGCTTAAGGAACATAAAAGATCAAATAAGCAACAACTCTAGAGAGCATAAACTTTCTCCCTTGAGAAAGTTTTAGTAAAAGGCACCAAGCAAAACCGGTTTTAATCCAATTTGAACATGGTCTTGCTTGCACAATTATCCTAAGCTACCCATGTCTCTTCCTGGATTACCTCTGTGGTCATCTCAACTTTCACTGTTTTGTTGTGACGGGTTAACTGCACTAAAGTCTACAGTCTGCAAGGTGCCAAAGTGTCCCTGAGGTTTCTGTGTTGCATAATAGTCCAAGGCCCATCGAATTTCAAATGGTGACACTACATCAGTGTTTGTTAAAGGGCATCAATAAATGTACATTTTGAGGGGGTAAGTTACAGGCAATAACTGTGCAAATCGAAAGTCAGTGTAAATCTAAAAGCATTTTTTAAATGTTTGTCTGTGTGGTCCTTAGTAGTCAAGATTCACATGGGAAAATACAGACATTTTATCAAGGTACCACACAAAAAACATTGATTATTGCAACTTTTTTATGTTAATTGCAATTTTTTCAAGCCAGCTTGTCTCTCTACAGGCGATACCAATGCAATATGAAAGTCTAAGCCCCTCTACAAAGTGACATGAATACACAAAGGTTGCTCAGAGATAGCTTGTGACAGACATGGCCAATGACAAAAACCTATTAGATACAGTATCCAGTAATGAGATTAGACTTTTGATTCCACTGACAAGCAGAGAGAGTGAAAATGTCATGCATGCACAACAGGGAGGGAGCGAGATTTGTTTTAGCTGTGCTTTATGAGATGCCCTCTCTGGTTAAATGGCAATAATAGGCAACACATATGCTTATGCCACCAATACCAAGGAAAAAACAGCAATAATCCATCATGATTTAAAGCTTAAAGTTGTTACTGTAAGCTTGTTTTGACAGGACTTACTACACCTTCTTGTCACCCACTACGTACTTTCCATAGACATTTTGGCACAGTAATAGTTTTAACGGTTTTAATCGTCTAATAATACAGACGTTCTGGAACTTTGTAATCCTGCTCTGGACTGATCTTTGACTGGATTATGGCCTGCACTAATAACGGATTCCAGTGCGTTTGGCCTGTGAGTCGTATCCGAATACGTACAGCTGATGTCATGACACTTTTGAAAATGACAGAACTTTTACAGAAGGCTTCATCCAGTTCTATCTTTTATTGAAACAGGCAGATTGATTTAAGATAAGTAAAGGATTTATGAGTCTTTTTAACCTGACACTCTCTGATTTCATGGACGAAAGTTTTACAGCAAGTCTGTGCCGGTGCAAGACATGAAGATAAATACGATCTGTTATCTTTACCTGAGCATATCCATCCAGTAGAAATGTTTTCATTTCATTTGATAAATTAGCAATGATTTATAATTACGTTTTTTTTTTTACTTACTTTTTACTCATTTTCTTTGCAAATTATTCTGTTATATTTAGTTTTACTATAGCAACTTAAAGATTTTCATAAGTTTTACATAAGAAAAAGATTTCATTTTTCAGTATGTAACCTCTTGTAAAAAGGAAAAAAAAATGTCATCAAAAGAGCCCCCCTCTCATTCTAATGATCTCAAAAACATTTTTTCAATCCCTATGGATCTTTTTCCTGGCAGGATAAATGTATTTTTCTTACCGAAGCCCCCCTTTTAAATTCTACTTGTTCACTTTGGTAGAGGACACCATCTGTTGGCCATTAAAAGCTTGGGAGGGGACCACCACCCCTTTTCCTTTCAGCCCTGCTTCAAGTCCCCATTACCAAAGTATGACCTGACCGTCCCCCCACCCTACTGTCGTCAGAAAACTGGACGCACAAACTGTCCTCACTTCCAGATTTGAATCATTTCTGTTCCTGCAAGTCAATAAATCACTCAAGTGAAGCTTGCCTGGCTTGTGTATGGATGACCCTCTGTTGATCAGGTTTGGCAGCACTGCAGAAAATCCCACAGGAACACGTTGTGCATGAATCCATCTGCCAGTGATAAACCATCCAAACCTTCTTGTATGTGTTTGTGTGTGGATTTGGGAATGCTCTTCTAAAGCTCCTGCAAATTTGTAAGGACTGATTGGAGCTTACAGTTTCTCCTTGTGATTCCACAAGCTAATTATAAGGACTACAGTGAGGGTTCGGGCTAAAATGGAGACAGAACCTTGGCTCATAAATATTTCCAAACTATTCAAAGTTCACACTTACCTAAATGTGATCCAATGAAATGTGTGTGGGTTTTTAAGATCGATCACATCCGTTTTGGGATTTATTTTTTTTTTGTAAATCTGGCTCAATTTCCTTTTGAAACACAGCAGACCTCGTGCAGATTCTTTCCTTGAGCAGACTTGATGGGAAAAATGAGGATTGAGTGTACATTTAAACAAACTTGTGCAGAAGTTGGATGGCTAGACTAGATTTTAATGCCCACTTTGGTCATTAATAAAAAAAAAACCCTGGTTTTGGTGATCACCATGGTGACCACGTTTTGTATAAACCATCATACTAATCAATGTATCCTTTTTACCAGAAACCACATGCATTTTTAATGAGCTGGAGTTGATCTGTGAATTTTTAGTGCCTCATTAGGTACATGTGTCAAGAATTGCGTCTAAGGTTACTTATCTTGAAAAAAGAAATCTGCATCTGTACAGTTAAGTATTAAAAACCTTAGCAAAGCTTCACAAATTGTATTTCCTGCAGCAGATTCCCTGTTTGATAATGCACAACGAGGCAAATGATACCTTTAGTGTAATGGATATGCTCTTTTTAGCATCAGTACATTATTTTATGTTGTCCTTCTGATCAATATGACAAAATGACAAACTCGGATATCCAGGTTTAGTTGAGGACACAGATCCACTTTGTGTCTGTAAGTCTGTAATGTGCTTCTATATATGTAGAATGGAATCAGGACAGAACTCTAACATGGCAAGTGCTAGACTGAGTGTTCCTGATAATCAAGCAACTGCGCTATTATGCAAGAATCGTGACCATGCCAGTGATGGACAAAGAAAGAACAGAGAGACGGAACAGGAGGCAGAGAGGACATTGTGACAGGACTGGAAAAGTTACCAAGAAAAAAAAACTGGTACTGAGAGAAGGACTGAAAGTTGAAGCTTGTTGGGATGCTTTGTTG
Organism: Oryzias celebensis; assembly: GCA_014656515.1. Taxonomy (NCBI): domain Eukaryota; kingdom Metazoa; phylum Chordata; class Actinopteri; order Beloniformes; family Adrianichthyidae; genus Oryzias; species Oryzias celebensis. Next base: position 12,602,088 of record BNCR01000015.1, on the reverse strand, counting down.
TTGGGTAAGGCTCTACGAGAGGGAGTTGTAAACTATATTTGGATGAGGCTCAGGCAGCGTGTGTGCATTTAAAGAATGCCAGCATATCCATGACATACATGCACTTTGCCCTTGCACCTGTAACAGTAACCCCAGCAGGCACTGGGTCCTCCCATGCTGGTGTGTGTGTTTGCAGGGTTTGAACTTGTCTTCTCAAATGTGCTTAACCTTAAGGCTTTTTCATGCACATGTTGAGAATATTTTGATTTTTTTTTTTTTTCAAATATTAGTTGTTTCTTGAAAATAGCACCTCATCTGAACATCTGTTAATCCAGTGTAAAAGCGTTCACAGTGGCCGATTATTGCAAGACATGTTGAATTTTTCTCTTAAAATACAGTATTACGTGGCCAAAAGTCTAAGGATACTAGAGCCAAGTAAAATATGAACTTTTGGAGTGTTATGTTTGCAAGAAATTATAAACCTAGTTATCGCCATCATTCTGCCACTGGAGCCTTGATTGAAATCTGGAGTTCAGCGATAAGCCTGGCTCGCCGCCATCCTTTCCATCTTAGGAGTAAAGGATAACAATGAGATCAAGGCTGTTTGTGGGCAGCCAAGCTATTACACAACAAACCTGTTAAATAATTACATGATGGATCTTGCCCCTCTTATCTTTGCGTGGAGGGATTATGTTTTTGGAACTGCCACAGGGTACTCAGTATCTCTGGCATGGAGCATTACAATTTAGACTAAACTTTAAGCAATGCAAAAAAAAAAAAAGCACATTTTAAAATATTTTGTTTGCTTGTCTTCTTAATTAGAGGTATGTTTTCTTTCAGTTATACTAAAGTTAAAGATGTAGCCCACGTATGGTTAGTTTAGGGTTCTGTCAATGTCTAAAGTGGAAAAAGAGTCTTAGATTTTGTCCAAATCTCTCTAAAATGTCAACTGCCTGATGATTTATTTTTATCAAAGCCTTGCCATTTTTTTAAATGAGTAATTTTTCAAGTTTTCTAAAAATAAAAATTAAAAAATTAAAAAATGAAAGGAGGGTGACATCTATGAAGTTTCAAGTCATAACCAAAGAGAAATCTAATTAATTCCAAGGATCTTTTACTGAACCAATGCTGTTTTCAGTCTAGATGTTTTTGGCGTTTATTACAGATTTTAAACATCGACAGGCATTTGGAATTTCTTGCAATGCAATTGGACATTTTAGCATGCAGTATTGCTGCTAATTAACATTTGAACCTACATATAAGGCGACCAACTTTTCAAAGCAAATCCACCAAACTAATTTGTAAAAATGGCTATTTACCAACAATTTCCTTTCTCTTGGAAATAAGCGAGCACTCTCAAAGCTACATTGTTCCTTGGCAGTCGTCTGATCAGCAGCAGCAGGTCATGAGCTCTGCATATCATCGCAACAGAGCAATCTGCTGCAGGGAAAAAAACAAACAATCTCCCCTTCTTACCTAGAGATAGCCTGCATGAACACATGAATACACAACATACATATGCAGACACAGATCCTGTGCACACACATATAACCAACAGGCATGCATGCCCACACACACACAATCGCCCACGCACACCCTTGGAAGAAGGCACTCACACTTCGCCCCCATACAGTACATGTCAGTCCATCTGGGATCATTAACACTATGTTAATGAATATAGGTCTGGGGCCAGGAGCATTTGAGGAATAACGGAGAACTGAACAAGGAGGATAATGGAAAAGCATCATGATTTCCTCCAAACAAACGTATATTTTCTTAAGAAACAAGTAAACAATGCATGAAAAGATGGGAACTAGCATCTATTAAAATATAGGCAAATTGATTCAAAAAGAAACATGAAAAAATGAATTAAATAAATGGCACAGTGAGGGAGAGCTGGGCTTGGTGTGTTCTGATCATAGCACATGAGAGCTTTGTGAAAATACCCGAACAGATGAGCAGAAAAAGGAAAAAGAAGCAGAGAAACAGATGAGCTGAGAAAGCAGGCAGCCACAAAGGCAAGCAAAACTAATGATGGCAAAGGCAACACGTGTTGATTGGAAGGGTTAAATATTTAACTGGGGCTTGTTTGTGCCTTTGTGTGCTGCTGTGTCTGTGTGTGTTTTCTGTGCGTACACATCCATGTGAGTCCTTTGGAAACAAAAAGGAGGACAGAGTAAGCGAACAAGTGGAGTGTGCCTGTTGACTGAGAGAGTTAATGATTCCTGTGGGTTGAATAGTGAGACGGTGTTAGTCCGGGAAGGAGGAAGGTGGCTCATTTACCCCCTGCTGTGGCACGCGTGCAACACTGTCCCAGTTTGTGTGTGTTCGTAGCTTGATTTAATTGGAAGTGTGTCTGAGAAAGACTCTGCCTCCGTCACTCCTCCAAGAAAAGGATGCTGGAAGGAAAAACCCCTTCCGAACAATCATTTCTTCTCTAGCTAAAGGACACAAGAACACAATGAAGTGCACCCATGTGGGATTCATCGCATGACCACCTGTATGCAGATTAATGGAGCTGGGAGACTTTTCTTTGTGTGGCTGGAGAAGAAGCAGCTTGGCAAAGTGTGTCGCTATGAGGCAAAGGGACAAGCCCCCGCAGGAGGCCTGGGGTAAAAGGACAGAGGCCAGCAGGGTGACAAGCTGTCCAAGTGTAGATGAAACAATGTCAGATGTTAACAAGTCTAAGCTAGAAGTAATGACAGGGGTAAGATGAACAAAAGGCAGCTGTCTAAAATACAACCTTTGATCTGCTTGGGTCAATAATGGGCATATTGCAGTGATTTAGTTCTTTGATCCCCCCATTAGCTATGTCACCGCTTTATTTTCTTGATAGGCTTTTCTCTGCAGCTAAATCTGTGTCTTGTAAACACGTCTGCATGGTGATTAAGAAGCAGGAAACCTCGAGTGAACCGGGAAAACACTGAAAAACCAAAACAATTGTAAAAAATGCCAAATGAAAATGAAACTAGGACTTTGGGTGTGTGCAGACTGCACACGTTTGGCTTTTTTTAAAGTGAATTAGAGTTCATTTCTTCCGATAATCCAGAACACATTTTCATTTTAAATGAAAAGCAACTGGTTGCTTGACGTGAAACAAACGTTGCATAACGAAACAGGCCCACATGTTTGTCAGGCTTTTGCCACTCCTCATAAGACCTTCTTTGTCTTAGTTGACATGCCAGATGGGTGAATGAAGAAAGTGGAAAAAAATCTTGTCGCTGCAAGTCACAGTGCTTTATAAAAGAACAGCGTTTCTCGACCAATGTGTGACATTGTGATAACAGAACAATGAAAGATGACATAACTTAAGCAATAATACTCAAGATACAGTAGGTCTCTTTGGTGGAGATTGTGTTGACGTAAAGCAGAAACATAAATCAAGCTTTCAGTTAACATGGTTTGGTTTGAATGCTGTAAATATGAGCAGTGCGCAGATATTTTAAAAGAATTTTTTAAAAAGTAATGTCCAAAGCAACTAAATAAAAACAAAAAAACAATGATGAGGATAATTGGACTGACAGAAAAATAAATTACATTTTAAAAATCAGAAGAAATAGAAGTCTTACAGCCTCTTTCATTTCTTTACTTAAACTCAATGTGATTTAAAGCTGTCTCCTGCTTTTAAAAGAAATACCTGGTCCAGTGATGCATGTGCTTTTGAGTACTACAACTTGTTATGACGAAATATAGTCAGTGTAAACAAAAAGACGTAAAACGTGATCAGCAGGAACTATCTTGCCTCTCTCCATGCCGTGACTTTCCAGCATCAGGGATAAGTTTACTCCTACACAAATTTAAACCATGATGAAAACAAGACAGACTGTGTTTGCACATGTTTTCTTTTTTGTTTTTTTTTTTACTTCCTTCACTCACTCATTAAAATGACTGTCAATCAGTTTTTCCACCAATCCCATTAGGTTTTTGTTTTTGGTGTGGCTCACAATTTTTCCTTGACTTTATAGTAACACCCCTATGTCACTAAGTTGTTTGGACAGTTTCACTCCACCCTATTATGATTGATCATCTTTGTGCTGTGTTTTTGTGTCAGAACAAACCTCATCAGATCTGTGGACAGAAGTCTATTCCTTCCAAACCTTATTCCTGCCTGAGGCAAACAGAACTAGATTTGAAGAGAGGAATGGGTGAGCAAGGCAAGACAAATATATTAGACTTGAAGGGGTACTCTTAATAGTAGTCTACTGTAAAAAAAAAAAAAAGGCTGTCCATATCTTTATTTTCTTTGTTTTATTGATCTCTTCACTCCACCAAGACTCATCTGTTTACTCCCCTAAACATGGTTGTTATTTGTTATAGCTTGCAGGAAAAGAAAGTCCGTCATTGCCAGGAACAGGTAACACCACAGGCTCTTTCTCTTAATGAAACAAGCTTTCCAATTTCAGTATTTCCACATGAAGCTGAACAACTTGTGGCAGATACCGGAACGCCTGGAGATACGTTCTTTGGAAACAAACAAACTTGTTTGATGGTTTCTGGGGTTTTATGTTTTTTCCCCTGACTTCCTTTAATCTGCTTTAACTGAGTAGCATTTTTTGTAATTTTGTGAACCATTTTCTCAGTTCATTTCAAATAACATTTTTCTTCCGAGATACAGACTGGATCAGGAGTCTATAACCTGAAGTTCTGGAGCCACGTGCGGCTCTTTTGCCCCTCCATTGACTCTTTGGCTTTTAAGAAAATGCTAACGCTTTAAAAAAAATAAAATAAATAAATAACAGGATGTAATTTATTTTGAAAGGAGCCTGTATGTGATTATGTCAGAGGCAAAAAAGAAATGAAAACTGTTATATAAATAGAAAAACATAACACTGTTAAATTCTAATTCAACTATTGTAAATATTTAAAAGCTAAATTTTGTGACAGAAAGTCTCAATGACCTCAAAAACAACAAAAAAGTATTTTTCCAAACGATGAAGTTTGATTTCTGTTTCTCTCATTGGTTTTTGGTCAGTTAGAAACTGGCCCAAATGGTTCTTTTAGTGTAAAAGGTTGCAGACCCCTGGATTAGACAGTCTCAATACAGATGCCATTGTTGGTAACCAATGACAACCAATCTGTCAGAGATGCCTAGAGGAAAGAATAACAGCTTTGTAAATGCATTTGATACACGTGTATGAACTGGAGATCCCGGCCATCTGACTGATTTGTGCCACAGCAGAGAGGAGATGTATTTGTGGGTTGTGAAATTCTGAATTGGCGCTTCCGCCTTGCTACACTGTTGGTTATGTGTTAGATGAACACATCATGAGGAGATCCTAAGTATGAGCAGCGGAAGTCTGCTGGCAGCGAGAGCCTCTCACAGTCACTGCGAGTGTTGTATCAGGGTGAAAACTTGGATCTTGGAGGTCGTGAATCATAAGTTTGTTTTGAAGCTGCTGAGGCAGTGTTTACATGTTGTTTTTGTGTATTTCAACAGAATTGAGACCTTATTCATCAGATCTTTATATGTGAGCAAACAAGTTGAAGATGCACGTCAAAAGGTATTACTCAATTACTATAAAGAGAAACATGGAAATCACTGCTATGTGTCATCAGGTTTCTTTTTCTGTTTCTTTTTTTAAGTTGTTCCTTTCTGAGCATTAGTTGCATGGAAAAGCACCCTGTGATTAACCCCCCATTGCCTACAGCTTCTACAGTCAACAGTGTCTGGGTAAGGTTCAGAGTTTCAGAGCGTGTATGTGCTTGCCCAACCAAGCCTTGGCTCAGGCAGACTGTACACACAAACACACACACACAGGCACAGAGCATCCCTTCCCTTCTCCCTAAAGCTTTGGTGCTCAGAGCCAGACCGCCTCGGCATGCATCCCTGCCTGGGGGAGCCCTCACAAGCTGAGGCCACAAATCCGCGACACTCCGTGGTCTGGACTTTATCCTTCCCATCTGCGTCTTTTCTGAAGATCGCAGTCTGATAAAAAAGCAAAGTGGAGACTGGAAGATTAGACCAACTGATGCGACGACAGGGATTCCTACTATCTGATGGCATGCAGTCTGTTTGGCATTGTGCATCAACAACAACAACCTGCAAGAATACAATGTACAAACTTTCGCTGTAAGGATTCTGAGATGATCTCCACGACACGAGCCGCTGTGCAGGAGCACGTTTACAACTGCATTTCTAAATACTCAACACAATAAAAGTGCCAATAACAATTAATTTCAGGACACCAGTGTTACAACAACACTTCAACTTCCTTCCTGAAAGAAACCAAAAAACACGGTGAGTCATAGTGACCCACATCCAAACTAAATTTCTATATTCAGTTTCGAAACACACACATTTGGATAGGGATTCTTTTGGGAAAGTTTAATGACTTGCTCCTGTTTAACTAAACAACTAAACATAACTGCATTGTAGGACTGGTCAAATGTCTCAACAAAACCTGCAAGTCTGCACAATGATTATTGTAAACTTGATGCAAAAAAAGGTGAGAAATAAGTGATCACACTCACAAACAAAGCACAAAATATTCTTCAACCTAAATGCTTATGCCGTTTATTTTCAGCTGTAAGTTGTTTCAATTCTTATCTAACATGTTTAACACATTTTTCTTACATAAGACTTTTCTGAGACTTCAGACGATACATATAATATCAGGCAGTCTAGTGGAGGAGCTGTTAAAATGCATGAAACGCCAGATTACAAGTGTTGACAGGGATAATTATGATCTACTTAATGTTAGGGTATAACTCAAACTGGGGCCGTTTTCTCTGTCATTACTTAACTGTTACATTTAGAACAATTTGTCCACATATTTTTTTTAAGTATTTTTTAAAATGTTTTTCTGTTTTTATTTTATTTCATTTTTAATTTGTCTAAAGTAGCGTTAATGGATAAAAATAAAATCAATGCATTTTTTCATCGATTTAGAGAACAAAAACTTGTGTTATATAAAATGTAATCCTTCACTTCATCACTAATCCCTTTATTCTTTTTATATATGTCATATTGTCACATACTTTGACAGAGCCAACTCAAAAGAGCCCCTGGTTCATCCTGTCCCGTTCCAGATTTTTCTCTCCCTGAAATGATTTTTATCATAACTCCAGAAGGACTTTTTGCGCGTTCACGTGTGTATGTGAATGGGTGGGGGGGTTTGCTTGTGTGTATGCGCGCGCGCGTTTGTCTTCTCTGGGCGCGTGCATCGGCTGGGCGGGGCGTTCAGGTTCCCTTTGCTGCTATTGGTTGGAGCCTGAAAGGGGGCGGAGACACTTCAGAGAAAACAGACGAGTTGCGCTCCAGAGAAAGCAGTCAGCAACTGAGATTTACTCTTCAGGGTCGTATCTTTACCTAATAACAGGTCTTTGTTGACTATTGGATAACAAAAACACAACAGCCTGACGTGATTTGTCAGTGCGGAAGTGATTTTTTTTTTTCGTCGTCGCTCCTTAAAGTTACTCTCTGCAGTCACCTTTGCAGGAGAAAGTTATGGATGTTGTGTGTCTGATGTGCTTGGCGCTGACCGCTGGTGCGTGGTTCGCCTCCGCGGAGAGACACAGCGTGTACTGGAACAGCTCGAACGCAAAGTAAGTGTGTTTTAAACCCTTGTTTTTAATGCCTGTTAACTTTAAGTAACTTTTAAAAAAAAAACTTCACGTATATCAGCTGTCAATTTTGCGCCAGTTTTGTCAAAGCTTTCATTCATATCACATATCATCCCTAATGCACATCAGAGCGGATGTAAAAGCAGAAGATGATGTCTGACAGATGGACACATTGACCACTATATTTAACCGCAGCGCGCAGACACATGCATACTGTTATAGTAGAAAATAGATCCGACAAGTAGGAACTTGGCCCGCGGAGTCTGCGGGGTCTGCACCTGCGCGCGTGATATGGAAAGAAGAATTAGCCAATCGAACTGAATCACGGGAGTTAATTGCTTAATAGGGTTTTTTTTTTTTTAATCCACAACGTCACTTCTCGGTATCGGTTGTTCAGTCATGAGTCACGGCGATGGAGCTGGCGATTTGGTTTGAGGTCAGGAATGTAACTGATATCCTCACACTTTACAGGGATCGATTCAACTTCACATATCAGCGTGTTTTATTGAGCTTTTAATGTGGAAACTGAAGGACATTATGTGTCTGTTTCTTTCTTAAAGGCCAATAACAAAATCAAACGCAAAGCCTATTATGGACTTTTGTCTTAATTCAGTTACTGGCTTTCTAGTTGTCCTTAACAATGACAATATGCAGAGGATAAGTCTACAACTGGATAAAAAGGCAATTGTAGTCATAATTGGATAAGAAGTCTAAAGGCAAATCCTCATGTTAGAGCTGGATCTCAGTCTGACCTCCAGTCTCACCTGAGACAGCTGGTGACCCCTGAGACTGTAGCAGAAACCAAAGGAATATGGAGCGACAGAAGATTTTCTCTAAATGGGACAAACAGATAAAGAGAAGGATGGCAGATGGAGAGAATGGCATGGTCCAGTGTGAAGTGGCATCTCTAATCTCACCCTGAACTATTTCTGCTGGCAAATGGGAGTTGCATAACAAAAAAAAAAGCATCATAGAATAACACTGATCCCTTCTGCTGTATGGCTAAACATAGACTCTGACACAGATAGATGGACAAACATAGACTTTAATGCATAATCAACTTTTGACATCACATCCCCACACTGATGGAATTTAAAAAAAAAGCTCTCAAATCAACAAGAACTTAGCACACTAAATCTCCCTCCTCCTGCTCTCATCTTTTGCTCATCCCATTCACTCACGTTGAACAGCTGACTACCAGCCCAGAACGTTTCCCTTATGATCTATCAGTCACCTGTTTAGTGGATCGGATAGATCTTTTAGGAAACTTTGACAGAAGAAGGCCATGGATAATTGATGCTAATTGATTTCTTGGTCTCTCTGTGAGCTGCAGTGATTTGTCTTGTTGGAGGACAGTGACCAGATGGTAACAGTCTGTTCATTCATGTTTGGTGGTTTAGAAACACTGCTAGAAATCCTCTGAAGCTTGTGCCTTAAGTCTCCCAAAAACGGTTTGCTTTGTGTGAGTTTGTCACCGGTGCCTGGATCCTGTACTTCTAGTCCTGTCCAGATTCACCTCAGTGATTGTTTGTGTGCTTAATCCCAGTTTGAGTCTGGTCCAGTCTTGTTTTTTCACTGCGTGCCTGTGCTTGCGTCGGCTTCATTAGTGAGTGAAGAAGAGGTCGGACCGGTGCTGCCCTAAACTGGCTTTGAGCAGACAGCCGTCTTATTTCTGTTGTGGACTGACAGCTCGTAACTGTGTTTATGTGTACGTCTCCACGTCAGAGTAGAACAGGGAGTGCCTGTCACCGTAGACAGCCGTACGGAGACATGATAAATGTGTGACTCACACTTACACGAACTGGGGGGTTAAAGGACCGACTAGGATGTTAATATTAGCCGCGGCCAGCATTCCACGTTACTGTTACTATAGTCAACACTGTCAGCTGTGCGTGCGAGTTGGAGTGCATGTTTTCCCTGCCGTACCTGTCTGTTCCTCTCCTTATCTTTTTACTCTTACTCTTCTCTGACAGCTGGGACTCCTCCCAGGCTGGCCTCAGACCCTCATACCTTAATCTTTTTATCTTATTAATTAAAGCAAGATCTTCTTTTTTGGATGCTGCTAACATCCTTCTTATTTGTGTTAGAATTGCCCTCATCTGTCTCCCCGTTCCAGTTTGTAGACAAGCAGTCAGGATTTTGCTGAAACCTAATATTTGGCAGCAGCTAAAGCAGTAGAGCCTGCTGTTACATGTCACCCTGATGGGTTTGAGGTGAAAGTAGTCGATTTCACCCTCATCTCAGTGCACTTCGTACTTTCTGTCTCCTTTTTTTTTTTGTTTGTCTCTCTTTTTGTATTTCTTTGTACTTTTTATCCCCCTAGGCCATCATCCTGTCTGGTTGTTAATCTCCATGGAATGAGAACACACACACACTGACTAAAAGATTACAGACAGTTTGTAATCTGACCACCTGACCCATAGACACAAAACCATCATCCCGCTGGCCTCGCTCTGCGCGCTTATGACTCTATGATCCTGTGATGTAACCACTGTTCTCTTAAGCTGCAGCGTAATCTCCAATCGAATCCATCATGCATCAGAACAATCAATTACGAGCCGCATCTCTATTTGGGCCGGCCAGAGATTTGTCAGCATCGCCCGATGACACGACTGCGTTCTCACCGATCGCCCATCATCCCACTGTTTTCTCTCTGCTCTTCCTCCCGCCTCCTTATCAGTGGTCCAGACTTCCTGCCCCCTCTCTCTTTACTCCATCGGCCTCCCACTCTTTCTGACAGACCCTGTACTGTTTTTGCCAGAGTACTTTTCCACCTAAAAGGACAGGACACCCCTCAGCTGTGGCTCCGCAAACATTAGTGAGGCCTGCTTTCACCCATGAGTGTGGTCAAGCATGCCTGTGTGTGTGGGGGGGGGTTCTACACTGCTCATTCATAGCATTTTAAGCATACCTCAGTGTTGGTATCCACTTAAGGCTCACTATCGCCCCCATGACGGCAGAACTGGGGACAGATGAAGCTCTGTTCTTGCACTTGAAGCCTGTTTTGGTTTTATATCAGTTTATAAAATCAGCATCTTGTGCAGATTCCTAGGTAAGCAAGTGAACTCTTTGTGTCCACCTCCCTAGCATATTAAACCAAGCTTGATACCATTTGTCCTTTTTTCTATTCATCGCAGATAGAAGGCGGGGTGAAGATGAGGAGGGACAAGTGAAAGGCTTTGGGGGGAAGGGGAAGACGGGGCCTGGGTGCAGGGCAAGAGAAGGGTGAAAGGCGGAGAAAGAGATTTGTGTTGAGAAATTAGCCTGAATGAAGAGCTTTGGTTTATTATGTCAGGGTTTAAAGGCGGTACCAAACAGACGATATGGCAAGGGGTGGGGGGCTTGTTTTTCGAGCAATAATAGAGTGGTAACCAGAGGGAGGGGAGCAGGGACAGTGATGGATGATGGGAGAAGGTTTTAAGTAAGTGAGAAAGGCAGAAAATTTGAATTGCAGAGACTATCATCCTGCTGCAAACTATACTTGATTCTGGAAAACTGTAAGGAATTACCTTGTGAGGGAATAATTTGCATCAGTGAAGGATGTCTGAGGTGTTCCCTTTTGTTAGATTGAACTAGAAGTTGATGTAAAAGGACTTTTCATTGTGCGTTAAATTGGTTCTAATAGAGCAGCTAAACCCACTGTGACAGCTCCTCAGCCACTGTGAATGGAGGTGTGAATCTGTCGTACCACAGTTAATGAATCTGGTCTTATGTGTACGGCTCATAGTGGAAGTGTGTGAAAGTGGGATAAGGCATTTGATGAGTGCGCCTTTTGAGCCCTGTCCAAACCACGGCGCCCCTGTTGTGACATTCCACAGTGTGCACAACCTGCACAGCAAATGGAGGCACAGGCTACGTCTCACTGGTGTTTAAGTGCCGTGGCCGTGTTCCTCGGATGTGTTGCGTGAAACAAATACTATCAATGGTGACCTGAACTGACACTTTTGTTTTGGTGAACACAACCTAAAATTGGGAGGGATGGGCGGCTAAAGGGGGACAGGAAAGGGATAGCATGACAAAGACGGAAAACAGGAGCAATAAAAGAAAGGGCAACAGCAAGACTTCAAAGTTTCTCTAAAAAGAGAGCCGAGTGTTGGAAAACTCACCTACTACAATAACCATCAGACTCTACCCTGACGACACGCACCCCTTTGCCAGCTGACGCAAAAGCTAAAGTAGCCGAGGAGTGAGAAATGACCTGCAGAGGGGAACAAAGACAACAACCTTCAACCCTCACTGTTTACCCCCACATCACTCACATGAAGCACACACACACACCCACAAACACACAGGAGACTCCACCAGGCTCCGACAAACAGATGTGCTCATGAGCCTGGGGCACAAGACGCCCTGAATACGGGTCTTCAGAGAATCTCATGAGTGAGCATGCACAGAGACAGGAAAGTGTGTGAAAAATAGGCTTGCAGCCACTCACACAGCAAAAGGTCTATCAGTTTTATGCGGCTCTTGCTATGCAGAGAAATCTCAGCAAGAGGGGAAAAGAAAGGAGGACTGGACGGGCTGAGGTCATCCAGGTTCCTTGATCTTTGGCCACATAAAGATAACTCGATCTCATAAAACAGAATCCTTCCGAACAGACACACACCAACAGCATGTAAGGTAGTGAAACCTCTGCAGGGGTTTAGGTAGAGGGGTTGAAGGGGCCGTGTAGCCTTCAGGCATTCTGTCTACCGGGAGGCAAAGGGTTTAATTACACCCCATTCAATCCTCCTCCCCACCTTTTTTACAGAACGCATTGGCCCCAGACCCCTAACGGCTTTTAATTAGACAGACCAATGGAGAAGGGAAGGAGGAGGGGAAACGAGGAGGTGAGGAGAAGGATAAAAGGAGTTTTCTCAAAGCGCGAGTCATGAATGAAATTAGCAACAGAATCTTTCTGTTCTGTTGGCTTCTGACAAGGCCGTGTTTTCACGCATAGGTCTGCCAGACCACTAACAAGGGCCCGGTGTGGGAAAACGGTAGGGCCCATAGTATTTAAACAGTTTCCTTGCTTCAGAAAGAACCACTTGAAACCTCAAAATGTCATGTTTGCTTCTATCCTGTTATTACTGCTCTGAATGGGAAAAAAAAGACAAAACAAGACGGGATTAGACTTTATTTGGCCAATTAGGCTGCGGCAGACGTGTCTCTGTTCCTTTTAATAAAACGCTTTCTTGGCAAACGCAGACATAAACACACACCTGCACAATAGTGTACACATATACAAAAGGCTTTTTTTTTTCCCAAAGATCAAGCAATGAATATAAAAAGGCAGAATATTGGTGAATTAGCACTGGAAAACAAGTGCAGAGCTCTGCTCTGCTAACAAAACATGTTTCGACAGGTATGTTGGTGCTAATTAATGCATTACACGCAAAGACTCATACACAGGAGAAAGGCAGAAGGGGCTGCAGGCCCTCTTCTGGAGCCAGCTCGTCTGTAAGCTTGCCAGTGGGGGAGTGGAGAGGGTCTTAACAGGAGCCACAACAACGGCACAAGAAGGGGTCAGAGCCACCACGTCTCGAGCTCTTGATGGTTCAAGAGCAGACGTTGCAGCGCACCGTGGCAGACACACAGAAGCTCGCGCCTTGTCACATTCAATCTCTGCAGCGTGCTAAACAAAACATCCAGAAGCAGCGTCTCAGCTCCAGCACTGATTGAGTTTGCAGATTAAAACCTGTTGCCCCCGAGGATGTAACAGGAGTAATGCTCAAGTAAAAACTCTTTCCTCACCTCCTGCCTTTTGGCACAATAACATGAACAAAAAAAAAAAAAAAAAAACAGCACATCTCACGCACAGCCCCACCTTCATTGTGTTTACTTTAAAGGGTTTAGCCTTTAGATTTGTAGAACCAGTTCATACATTTTTTACTAAAATATTATGTTTCTCCTGGGTTCTAGTAAATGTGTCTCTAACCCAGTAGGTAGGTACTCATTAACAATAAGTAAAAGCTTTACTTCAGGGAAAATTACACACAGCTTGTTGGTGAAAGCTTTTTAACCCGCTCTCTGTTATTTATTAGATTATGAAAAGCCTGAGAAATGAACAAAGAAGCAACAGTGAGACTTGAAAACAGCAGTAAAACGAAATGATGAGTAAAGATTAGAAGAGAATAAGGGGAGCCTTATTGTCTACTTGCTGTGTCGTTAAAGACATCTGTAAAAACAGGAGAGCCAGTCAGTACAGAAGTCAAACTGCTGACATTCAACTGGTTGTACCTTTTTTTGTCTTTTGTTTTTCCTGAACTGGCATTGAAAGTCCTTTCTTTGAAAAAGTTGAGACTCCGGGTGTGCCTCCTAATCTTAAAACCAAAGGAATTAGTTAAATCTGATCGGGATCTCAAATATTATCATGTGAGATCTTGACTGCCACCAAACCTATTTATCTCATTCATTGTTAATTGTTTTTTCATCACAATCTTTTGCTGTTTTCTATTTCATTTCATCCAAAGCAATGAACAACTTCTCTTTTTACTCAAAACCCATTCTTATCTGCTCCTACTTACAGCTTCCTGTGGGATGACTACACAGTGGAGGTGCACATCAACGACTACCTGGACATCATCTGTCCTCACTACACCCACGGAGAGGTGCCATCCCATCAGGCCGAGCGCTACGTCCTGTACATGGTGGAGAAGGAAGATTACGACGTGTGCAAACCTCACTCCTTCGATCAGCTCCGCTGGGAGTGCTCACGGCCATTCGCCCCCCATGCTCCGGAGAAATTCTCTGAAAAATTCCAGCGCTTTACACCCTTCACGCTGGGGAAGGAGTTCAGACAGGGAGAGAGCTACTACTATATCTGTAAGTACCACTGATAAGAGTTTTGATGTTTTTATGCCAGGTCAGCCTCCAATTATGTTGTTTTTTCTTCTTTATTAACTAATCTTTGCTCTATCTTTTTGTCTTTTCTAGCTAAGCCAATGCATCACCACGGTGCGGATTGTCTGAAGCTCAGAGTGGATGTAGTTGGACCCAAAGGCTCTAAAAAGACTTTCCTGGAGAAGTCCAAGACAGAGAAGACAGACAAAAGCTTCGATGAAGAAAATATAAAATTTTCTCCTGCCGGAGGGATTCACAACCCTTCCAACCGCCTCCCAGCAGGTGAGGATTCTTTCGGTATTCCTGCACCTAACCCAAACTCAGCTGGATGTGTTTACCATTCCAGAGCAGTTACATTTCTTTTTTGTGCTGACCCTCTCCTTCTTTTGTCTTTTCAGATGATCCTGCTGCGATGGAGCCAAAAGTTCAGAGGAGCATCGGCAGCTCTGCAGCACAGCTCGTTTCCTTGTCACTTTTCTTTACTATGATCCCAGTTTTATTTGCCCCAATTCTACACTGAGGCTCACAGAGACTTTAAAAACAGACTTTTCAAACCCAATGCTGGTCATTGGAAACGATCACTCCGTTTTTTTTTTGTTGTTTTTTTTTTTATTGGAACTTTTTTATACAAGCATGGAAGTTGTGGTGTCAGTGTGTGTTTGTTTGTTAGAGTGAGTGTGGAGCGTGGATCACTCCAAAAAAAAGAATAAAAAAGGACCTCAGTGACGTTTTTTTTACCCACTTTCCCTTGAGGATGGAAATTCTCACTTTTGACCTTTGAAGATGAACATTTTCTTCATACATAACAAAGAAAAACTACAAGCAAAGCGATCGGGATTTAAGTTGAAATCAACGGAAGACTTTTGTCATCATGCCATGTTTTCCTGTGTTTTTATTGGTACAGCAGTGCTTTGTGTGTTAGCAAATGTTCCTTCATTTTTCTTCCTCTACATGTAGAGAAGTTATCATTTTTTGTAATGTTTTTGACAGTTGTCACAGTAGCATTGATGATGTAGGATCCTGGTCATGTTGTGTAGCACTCAGCTCCTGGTTGTAACTCCTAAACTTTCTGGTATACCTTTTTTTTTTTGCAATTTAGCCAAATGGTATAAAGAAAACAATGGAAATTTAAACTTATAAGATTGAAAAAAATTCAACTTTAAGTCACACAGTGGTAGATATCCATCTATCCATCATATTTGTTTGTTTCTGTGTAAATTAAAGAACTCCGAAATTAGGATTCTTCAAATATTTATATTTTATTTCAGAATAAAAGCTATTTACCCTTTCTGATAGTATTGTTTCACTGGTTTGGAAAACATTGAATACATTTGAGACCAATTGGACATTCAGGAGCTGAGCTTCATCTGTACTGTTTTTTTCTCCTCATTTCTGCAGTTTTGATTGTCATGGTACACTGACCCAATCATCAAAACCTCATTGTAAACTGGGCTTCCCAGAAGCATTTGTTCTTTTCATTTACATGCTTTGGTTCTTTGTGTTAAATGTTAATATGTAAATGTGTATATAAAAAAAGTTATATGAAAGTGTTTTGAAATGTGAAAAATCTTTAATAAATAAAAACTATGTAAAAAAAATAAAATGTCTGGTTTTTATCAATGATGTTGACATTTTCTTTCACTGCCATTTTTGTTGGATCTTGAGAACCCACTGAAATCATGGAGGTTTTCGAGGATGACACAATTTACTGGCAAAGCCATTTGTTTCTTCGTCTGATGAAATCTCTCCAGCCAGCTCCAAGTTTCCACTGTTAGATCTCTTCTTTTCCTCGTCTTTCATTCCCAGTGTGCACCGTGACCTGGCTTGGGTTTCACAGTCTTGAAGCCAAACAAGGAGCAAGAGTTCACTAAAAAGGAGAGTCCAGAGGGAGAGGGGCCCACTAGCAAACTGACAATGGGGTGTGAGAGTGTCACTCCTGCGTCCTTGCTCACGGCCTTTTACACACCCCCCCCCCCCCCCCCCCCCCCCTCCATTTTCTTTTGCTTTTTTGTGCATCTTATTGTGAGATAAAACCAAACATCCTCTGACACAACTGTTAGCCAGAATGTGAAGGTGCTCCGTGTTCGTTCAGTGGGTGCAGAGCTCATATCTGACTGAAAACTGTCAAAAGTCACCGCGGCTTGTAAAACCACGCGGCGTAGACCTATAATCCCTTCAGAAAAAGGGGCTGCTTGTTTTTCCATCGTGACATCATACCTGAAATCCATTACCAGTTATCACACACCATTCCATTATTTCTAATCAAAGTCAGAAGCACACATTTCTAAAAACTGGAAAGTAAATTATTTATATAAATTCTGATAAAAAGAACATTTAAAAATCAAATATTAAAGGGATAACTGGTTAGTGATTTCCATTCGTCTCTTTTCGAAGAGGCTATCAACAATTTTCTGAATTTAAATCAAGTTTTATGCTTTTTGTGGGAAAATATAACATCACCATTTCCCATCAGGTATGCTTTTTGTTCCTACAATTCAAGAATTTGTTATAGAGCCAGTGCTGAGAAAATGTCAACTGTTGCATCAAATAAATGTTAGATACTGATATTTAATGTGTGTGTAAATGAAAACTGATTATCATAAATTAAAAAAAAAAAAACAACATAATCAAATTCAAAGTGTTATGGCATTGCTGCACTGGAGTTCATGCAGATTTGCTTCAACATGAAGTAAGACACAAGTCAGCAATGCATTGGCATTTTCAGAAATGTTCCATTATATAGAAAAAGAAAAATTAAATAAAGAAAATATTTTAAAAAATGATAAAAATTACATTAATCAAGGTGAAGTTTATGAAGATTAAAAGTATTTGTTGGAGTATTTAAAATAACTCCAAAGTCTAGGTTGGATTTTAAAACTGCAGTGCAGTTCACTTTTTCTTTTTGTTTTACAGTTTTTACAGTTTGTTTGCTCAAATGTTCCCTTTTAGATCTGTGATTGATGTGCAGTCAGATGTGCTGCACGCCGGTTTGAACCTGTCAGCTTTCATAAGTTATTAGCGTTTGGTCACTAAACTTTTTCTCTGGGAACTTTACCACTTTACAAGGTTTACAAAAAAGCAGAAACAGTCCCGGAGGCAAAAACAAAACAAAACTGATAATGTTTGTGCAAATGCACTCTCACATTTTTGAATTCATGTTCAGTTTTGTCCACTCTAAAGACTCCTGGTCGTTTTCCAGAGTTTCTCTTTGTTCAGCAGAGCAGAAACATGCTAGCTCATCTAATTTGCAATGTGATGACTCCTGTAGAGCTAACATTTTTAACTTTTAGGAAACTTAACAAAAATATATATATATTGTTTTATTTTATTTTTAAATACTTATTAGATTAATACTTTTCTCAAAATAAAAATAAATGTTTTTCTCCATTTCTTCTCCTTAGCTGTGTTTAGTTTTTGCAAACATATTGACAGTCCAGATTAACTGGTTGAGCAGTTTCTGCTTTTAAATCATGATGGGAATTTAATGATTGCATTTAGAAGGTTTCACAAAGAAATATCTGAGGAAACATCAAATTTTTTTCCAGAAGCTCTTCTCACAGAAAAAAGATAAAGAAACAACAAAGAATAAAGAGGCCATTTAAAATCTGAGTTAATAACAAATTTGTTAAACTCTGTTTCTATTCAGCCTGAGGGATCCAGCATTCATTATGTGGAAAAGGTGGCTGGATAAAGAATCAAATCATTTTTGTTTGTTTTTTTACTTTTTGCATATTTTTACTCTATTTTATGAGCAAAAAATTAAAATGACTGTCAACCATTTGGAGATTTCTCATTTTAAAGAGAAGGTGGTCTGTTTTGAGTAATTTGAAAGCAGACAGAACTTCTTTTGGAGTCTTCATTTTAACCTGATGGCTTTAGAAACATTTACTTGATATATTTACAAATTCATTTATAGTTTACTTTGTATTTTTATTGAAACCAAATTGCACATCCTACCTAGTATAGATAATAAATAGTTTTCTGTATTTAAATGAGTAAAACCCGTTTTTTTTTACTCTGAAATAGTTGGAGAACAGGACGTTTGCTAAAAGGGATACGCCTTCCCTGTCATCCGCATGGAAATTGTAACGTGGTGACGTCGAGGGTGACGTTGTAGAATTCTATTGGTCACTTTCTTTCCTCTCATTTCGATAACCAATCAAATTGTAGTAACGCTGATTGCAAATACGGAAATACACGGAAAGCGCCACCTTAGTTTATTTTTTTAAGGGTTGTTCTCTTTTAGTTTAAAAAGCAGCGGTTAGAATTTATCCTTTTAGTAAGAATTAAAAGGGACTTGTGCAATAGACTGTTCCACTCTATGGCTTTTCTGCAGTTTCTATCATGGGCCTGCATCGTGTTTACACTCGGGATGTTCTCGACAGGACTGTAAGTTTTCTCATCAGAGTCGTACAACATAGTTTTACTTTTTTCTATTAAATCGATTTTAATCTGTTAAACAATATTAATATGGTTCTACGGTTATTAACTACTAGTCGCGTGCTTTCGGGGTTTTTGGACAGTTGGTTTTTTTATCTCTTTTTTTTGCTTCTAGATCCGACCTAAGAAAGATGCGAGAATCCAAAAGTGCAGAAAACATCCAGTTTCTCCCTTTCCTCACTACGTGTCTGAAGTAACGTCTTATTATTATTTTTTTTTTTTTTCATAATTTCTCAACAATTCACTGCTGCAAGCAGCGTCAGTCAATTTACGGCATCTAACTCTTTGCTTGTTTCCATAGTAACCTGGGTTGGTTATTTTATGGGATATTGAAGAAAGATCACACAATTGTTTTTGTCAACACCATTGGAGCTTTTCTTCAAATCCTCTACATAGTCATGTACTTCTATTACACCAAACAGAAGGTAAATGATGTCGAATAAATAACTGACCATCACTAGAACGTGTCCCAACTTTCTCAACTCCTGTTTTTGTTTTTGCTCCAGAGGCAGGTGACTCTCCAGACCCTGGCAGCAGGAGCCATACTGATCACCGGCTGGCTGTACTTCAACACCTTTCTAACGGAAGGAGATGCCCGGCTGAACCAGCTGGGTCTCACCTGCAGCGTGGTTACAGTCAGCATGTATCTATCTCCACTCGTTGATCTGGTAAGCCACATACTCACCTAAGACTCGGTAACGTTTTAGATTGAGATGGCAATTAAGAAAGAAAAAAGCAAAAAAAGTCTGTTATCTTAAAGAAAAACTGAATTCTATTTAAAAAAAAAAAAAAAATATATATATATATATATATATATATATATATATATATATATTGTCCTTTGAGGTTAGGTTAACCTGAGCAGAAAGGTCTGGTTTATTAAGGTGAATATAAAATGTCTTTATTAACTAATGAAAATGACAGGTTTTATGTTTATTTATATTGAAAATAAGTAAGCATCAGTTCAGAACTATTGATTTTTAATCAGTGTTCTTGCTGGTGATCTATGATTCTGCTTTTAGGATTATGTCCAACAATGCTTTTGGAGATTTTGTGTAAACTAGCTGTCTCTTTGTTAGAAAAGGTTTTTGTCTTGCAACTCAACACAATAGTCTACAGAAAGGGAGATTGTTGTCACAAGTACTGCATAACTGGTACTTCACAGAAACTCCTGTAGGTCATTCAGGTCTTATTGGAGCCTCCCTGACCAGTTCTTAATCTTGGTAGTTAGTAATGTGACCATTGCGCCATAAGAGCTTCATTTGGTGACTGTCCTCACCATGTTTAGGAGATATCTAACGCCTTGTGTCCTTCACTTGACAAGGCCCCTGAAATGATGTCAGGTGATTTTTGACTCCCGTTAAAGAAGAGTTTAAAAGTGATTCCTGAATTCTGATTAATTTAACACCCAAAGTTCAAGAGGATCTGTATACTTAGACGCTCACATTATTTTATCTTTTTTTTTTTTTACTTTATTTTGTTCACCTCAAATGTTGAATTTGTTTTTTATTCATTATAGTAAAAGCTCTGAACTGATTTATGATGACATTTTTACATCTCAAAAACCCAGACAATTTGACATGAATGTGTGGATTTTTGTATCCACATCGATTAGCATGAAAGATAAAGGAAAAGATGATCATCTTGGGACATTGTGACCCAGACACCCAAGAGTGGCTCAGATGATTAAATATATTCTGTTCAGCCTGCACAGTTAACCACAGTAATGTGGAGCCTTTTTGTCTACCTTAGACTGTGTTACAAGAAAATAAAAGAAAAACCATCTCAGCGCCGCCTCCGTCCAGCTGGACGTTACATTATGTTATGATTTGTAGCTGATTCCTGCATAAAACATTGAAATATGAAGAGAGAATATCTTTTTTATGGATCATTTTACTTTTTACTTTAAATACAAGACACTCTGTGAAAATTAACATTAAAAGTAAAAAATGCATTTCTTTGTGCTTATGCATAAAGTCTTCTTTGATGAGCCATCATTCTTTTCATTACTTACTACTGCTGTTAATCTAATCCAAAACACAGTTGTGCAGCAGAAAATCCTTTTTTCTTTGAATCTTTTCTTTTTCCATGCACATATCTCTGAGTATTTCTTTAAAATCTTGTACTCTGAGCACCAGCCCCTCCGAACCCATGAAAACGAGCGGATCAGGACAGGCGGTGAACAGCCCCTTCCAGAGAGAGTCCGTGCTGCCAGCCCCGCCCCCAAGCTAACACAAACACACACTTTTTCCACCGAGCTAGCAGTGATCCTCTCACCAAGAAAGAGGGTGTAAGGGCAGAGGTGTTTGATCAGCTTAGTCTATTTAACAACCAGCTTTTGTTTACATTTTTATGACTGACTTTATGTTCTTTGCAAATACCGGTGCAAGCCCATTGAGACGGCTGTCTCAAGCTTGTGATATTGGGCTATATAAATTAAATTGAATTGATCAGCAATAACACTTTCTTTTTATATGCACAATATGAATATCCATCTTTTCAAAAGTTCAGATATTGTTTGTTCTTGTGGGCGAAACAGAAACTCTGCCGAGGCCGGCTTTAGGGCGATGTCATGAAATGGGTGGCACTCAAATGGAGCAGAAGGTGGAGCCTCGTGGATCGAGGCGCCTTACTTTGAGATAAGAAAAGGAGTGCATGAAAACAACTCACATTTAATAAAAAATATTTTAGTTTGGCAAAGGCAATATATTATCGTAGATATAGTTACAGTCTAACTCTAAAAGGCTTAAGAATAGCATGATATAGGGTCTGTACTGGTGATTGAATGAAATTAAATTGAATTTCTAAGGTAATTGATTATGATTCACCTTTTTAAGGAAAACTGTTTTTTATAATGCATAAAATTTGGTTATTCACCATTTAATTCCTTTTAAAAAAATGTTTCAATTTCTACAGATTTGTAGGTCACTAGGTTGCAGTTAATTTTATGTATGCTTATTAGACAACACAATACACTGGAGATTTATCTGCTGCTTTTGAGTTGAAGTGGCACGAAGAGCCTGGATTGTGAAAGTACCTGTACTATTCTATTGGCGTTCATGCAGAATCAGCAGCTTTACTGTTTGGGTCATTGTTTTAAGCATGTGTGCACTCTCGACTCCTATTGTCCTGCTCCCCTCCCTTTTCATTGTTGAAACCCATGGTCTGCTCTGAGTCCCTTGCAATGAAATCCACGTGTAGACAACCAACTCCAGAATTATCTCCTCATGTGTTGAACACACATATACACATATACACATATACATATATACTAATATATATACATTTAAGGAAACTGTTGTACTCTTTGGCAGTTGAGAATCTCTTTAAAATGTTTGCAAGCATATTGTCTGCACACATTGTTACCAACAGCAAATGCGCATTTTTACTCTTTAGTCCATTCAGCACCTGTGGATGCATGTGCACCAGCAAATGAGTCCATCTGTTCTTTAGCTGCTGCGTGTCTCTTTTCTGATTCCTTTCATTGGTTTTTCCTGTTTGTCTCCTTCCCTTCATCTGACTCACAGATCTGAACGACACCCGCTCAGCTTCCTGCCTTTCTTTCCCTCATTTGTCTTCCTGTTATGCGAGTCTCTGTGCTTCATCTCCTTGGTTACATTCTGTTTTTTCGTTTCTTTCACAGTCGATGTTCATTATTTGCATAGAACAAATTGTTAAACCCAATTTAAATAAAAACAAAATCAGTAATGCTGTTCATATTTTTGGGGCCTGATTTAAAGACCTCTAATAAAGGACCAAATTTCATGCACACACACACACACAGACTGCAGTGCTGTTTGTTTAGGATTTGCAGGTGATCAACTAAAAGCGATTGAACAACAGAGAACAGGAGCAGACAGGATCCAAACTTAGGTTTAGCCCGTGTTACAGTTTATGCTGCTAAATTACTGTATAAGAACAAGTACAAGGACGAGATGAACAAATGAAAGTGTACAAGATTAAAAAGAGATCCTCTGATCACTGTAGCATATTGATTTCTGCTTATCAGCTTTAAATATAGGGTGACGATGACTGTTAATGTTCTGGAAAGTGGGACACTAGGTGGGGGTCCAGGTAGGGTCAGTAAAATCAGCAGGAATTGACAACACGCTGAAATATATTTTTAAACTGAAAAGACATCTGAAAAGGTTTGCTTTCATTCAGGTGATGCTGTCTTAAAGTCATAGCAACTGGACTTAAGATCTTCCTCCTTCCATCTGATAATTCAAGTGGGTTTCTTTTTCTGTTCTCTTCCAGGTAGAGATCGTCCGCAGTAAAAACATCCAGTGCTTGTCTTTTCCTCTCACTGTAGCCACGTTCTTCACCTCGACCTCCTGGGTCCTCTATGGCCTCCAGCTGAATGACTATTACATTATGGTAAAAGACAATGCTTTGGGAACTGACTGAAAAACCTCTGGTTTTCTTTTGCATTGATTGTTTTGTTTCTTTTAAGGTTCCAAACACCCCAGGAATCTTCACCAGTCTGATCCGATTTTATTTGTTTTGGAAGTTTGCTCCCATCAGTCAAAGCTCTCCTTCCTACAAGCCCTTGCAGATGTGAGGACACAAACTCAGAGGTTTCCTGTATGTTGACTCCATGAACAACACGGCATCAGTGTCGCAGCAGTAAAGGAGTAGCTACAGACTGAAGGACCCCACTAGTGAAAGGAGAATAATTGTCTTGAATAGGATTTCGCTGCAGTTATGTGTTAACTGTGTGACCGTTGCTTCTTGTTTTTTTGTCTCCCTTAAGTGCCTTATGTTAGATCATATCTGTTATTGAAGGTCAGTGGCATTAATAGATGGGTTTTCATGGATTGACACGAACCCCGTCGGCTCGATTCCATTATTGCCAAAGATTGTGTGGAATCGAGTTTTTGACTGCTGTGTTAATGCTACAATCATGTTACTCAAGTATGGAGCCCATTGGAGTATACTGTTTCATATTTTTCTATTCAAGATGGAAAAGCATTGATATTTTTAATCAAAGTTGGTACTTGTGCCTTTGTGTAATCATGGATACAGAACATAATGTTAGACGACTGGCATTTGTTTGGTTATATTTTTGTCTGAACATTTTTAGAGACAAAGTGCTTTTGTTCAACAGCAAGTATTCTTTACCTGTTTGTCTATCTATTTTTATACAATGTACAAATAAGACCCAAGTTAAGTTGAGGATTAAACCAAGACAGTGTTCTTTTGTTAAGAAGTGTAATTTCTGGGTGTCTCCTCCTTATGGTGTGAAAACAAAATAAACATTTCTTACTCATCAACTTCTAGAGCCTAAAAGTCTGCCATGACTGTACAAAATATGTTTGCGGCGTTGTGTACACGGAGAAGTCGACCGACTGGAGTAGGAAGACGGTTCTGTTTTGACGGCAGTAATGAGCTTGAATGCAGATATGAGGGGGGGTTATATGAGAGACAAAAGCCTGTTTGATGGTGCAGCAGTGCAAGTGCGCTTGTTTGTTCGAGTGTGTTGATACAGAGTGGGCAGTGGTGGGAAAGGCCATGGCAGAGGTTCTCATACGCTGTGTGTGTGAATGTGTGTGTGTGTTGGTTCAAAGAGTCCAGCCCTGACAGAGAACACAGATAGCACAATGTTTTTGGACACCAAGTTAGTGTTTTGTAGAATCTGAGAAGAGAAGGAAATCTCACATACAGTTGAATGAAAAAAGGATGAGGGTATCTGTGTGTGTGCGTGTGTGTGGGTGTGTGTGTGTGTGTGTGTGTGTGCGTGTGTGTGCTGGGGTGTAACATGCAGCTGAAGCATCACCACAAACAATGGTGACAAAAACATCTATCATTTAAGAAACTTCAACTAAATAAGTGAAGATTGACCTGAACAGTGTTCTGCTGAGTTTGTGGATAAAAAACACAACTATTGTTTTTAGGGTGGGTGAGCTTTAGTAAATCCAACACATCTATTCAATTATTCTAAACTCAATTTCCACAATTATGCCAGGAAATGGAGCATTCAAACTAAATGTATCTAAGGACACAAATAGAGCTGAAATAAATTGATTTATTTCCCAGGAAAGGTTGCTTTAAAAAAGGGAATATTGTTTTGAATATAATGGAAAAGTGTTTTCCTTTCCAAATATTCCATTTAAAAAAACGAAACTTTTATAGAATAAAGATTCATGGAAATTGATTTCTCGTATTCTCGAGGTCCCAGTTCATAAAACCCACAAAAACAGAATGGAGATACTGTGGAGAAATATTGCCAGATTATGCAGGACTTAACTTTTTGAAACTGACTTTCACCAACTAACTCTTGACTAAACTCAAAGTTCCTGCACAGGCTCCCCAGATTTCTTTCAATTTGTTCATTTTGATTTAATTGTCTCAGTTCGGTGCAATATGGAGAAGACTTCAGACTTGACAACTAGCCAGAAGACCATCATCAATCCCCTCCATAGTCTGGGTTAGGGTTAGGGTTAAGCCAAAGGTTTATATCTGAGGAGGCTGGCTGTTCACAGAGCGCTGTGTCCAAGCAGATAAACGGAAAGTCTAATGGAAGGGAAAAATGTGTCCGGAGAAGATGCCCCACCAAAAGAGACGACTGTGGTCTTCAGCGGATTACCAAAACGACAAGATTCAAAAACCTATCAGACATCCACACAGAGTGGAATGATGTGGAGGAACAGATTCAAAAACCACCACATTCAGGAGATGGGCTACAACTGTCTGGTTCCTCGGGTCAAGAGACGTCCGAGTCTGAGCCAACGGAGGAAACTTCTCAACTGGGCCAAGAGAAGAAGAACTGGACTGTTGACCAGTGGTCAAAGCTCCTGTTTTCTGATGAAAGGAAAGTGTGTCTTTCATTTGGGAATCAAAGCCCAAGGGTTTGGAGATGGATATGTCATTTTGAAAATGCTTTATTTTGATTGACTTGATGTGGTCATAACCTCTGTCTTCATCTTTTTGGAAAAACTGAAAAGTAAATGGTGATTTTTCCACAGTAATCGAACTTTGTGAAATCCTGTTTTCATGTTTTATTAGCTTGAACCATAATTTATATAAAAATACATAAATTCTTGAAGTCAATTGAACAGTTGTTCCTGAAAGTAAATTTTATTAATAATTAAAGTTAATTTTGAAATGGAATTATGGAAATGAAGACCGTTTTCCATGATTTTTCCAATTTTCTTGTCTGTAAATGTTAGTTGGAGGGGAGATCTGAAAGAGCCTGGTTCTTCTTTATTTTCCTTCAGACTTTGGTACAGTTTAGTTTGAAAAGCCGCTTGCTGGCTTTTAGGAACAGAACATGTTCTGCTCTGCAAACCTGTCAAAATAGCACACATTCCTCATGGCGGACTGAAGGATTGAGTGACACAAGCCTTCTCTGGTTTGGTAATTCTTATAGAGCAGAAATATGTCAAAAACAATCATTATGTGGTGGTGATGTGCTTTTTTGCAATTTACCACAACTATCAAATGAGGGAAAATTAGGAAAGCACATTTCAAATGTCAGAATAACTGTATTTTTTTCTGAAACATAAAAATGACGATTTTAGGTGTTCGGAAAAGGGCGATTATCAAACAACAATTCATAGTGTAGTTTATACTGACAGTGTTGTAGAAAAGCTGACCGTGTGGAATATACCACTCTATTGTCATTCTACTAATTCCACAAGGATATTTGAAATCAGAATGGAGTAAATCACAGCACTGCCCCTGTTCAGTCAATATCTTGGAACAAAGACTTTTTCTTTGTGCTGTTGATCTATAGCACTCTGTCACATATCGCCTCAAACACATTTAGACACTGATGTTCTTGTTTGAATCGCTGTGTTTGAACATGATATTTTTGATCCTAGTCAAACATAACTGCAGTACACTTTTACATTTGGAGTAGAGGAAACAGGAGAAGACTGTATTCGACAAATATTTGGGAGTTTAAGTTTCAGGTTCCTTCACATCAATATTTGTTCTACTGGACATGATATTGTTCAAACGTTTGGGATCACTTGGATATTTTCCTATTTTTGAAAGAAAAGCACAATTATTCCAATTAAGATCATTTAAAACTATTCAGAAATACACATTACTAATGCGGTAAATGATTAAAAACGACCATTCTAGCTGCAAATGTCGGGTTTTTGGTGCATTATCTACACAGGCGACTAGAGGTCCATTTCCAGCAACTATCACTCCAGTGTTCTAATTTTACAATCTGTTTGCCCATTGTGTCAGAAGGCTGACAGAAAATGAGAAAACCCTTGTGCAATCATGTTAGCACAGCTGAACACAGTTTGGCTGGTTAGAGAAGCTATAAAACTGACCTTCCTTTTGTGGACTTCTCTCTTTAGAGAACAGCACAAACAGGCTCTAACAAGAATAGAAAAAAGAAGTGGGAGGCAACTTCATTAAATAGTACCTGCAAAACGCCGGCGTCAACATTTACAGTGAAGAGGCGACTTTGGGATGCTGGCCTTCAAGGCAGAGTGGCAAAGAAAAAGCCAAATTTGACATTTGCTAGCAAAAGAAAAAGATTAATATGGGCATAAGAACACAGACATTGGACAGAGAAAGATTGGAAAAAAGCGGCATGGATTGACAAATCAGAAGTTGATTTGTAAGACGCAGAATAAGATGCTGGATCCAGATCTAAACCCTATTGAGCTGTTGTGGGAGCAGCTTGACCTAGAAGTGGCCATCCAGCCATTCCAACTTGTGTGATTGACTTCTAGAAGAGTGAGGTAACATTTCTCCAGATCAACAAACTAAAACTAACAAAAGGACCAAACTAAACAAACTAAAAATCATTTCACATAACTGTCAATATTTCTAACCTTCTCAATGTCTTGATATTTTCTATTCATTTTATAACACATATGCTAAATAAAAGTTTGACTTTTCATGGAAAACATAAAATTGTCTGGGTGACCCCAAACTTTTCAACTGTATATATATATAAATTCACGAGTTAAATCAAGAACACATGTAGTTTGGCTCCTTGTTGAACCCTTTTTAGTAGCAACAATTGAACGTATTGTTTACCCCTGCCTTGTCTATGTGTCATTTCATACATCATTTTGACCAATTTTCTTTCATCATATCACTTTAATTCATTCATATTTGCATTTGTTTGAAAATACCTTGCTGATAGTCTCACCAGAATTTCCATAATGATGGAAATTCATTTAGATAAGATACTATGTGGATTTATCGTGCAGTATTTGCTTGTGTGCTGGTCAAATTCCCCTTTTCATGACCAAGCTTGGATCTTAGCTATACATGCTAGAGCGACGGTTTTATATTTGAATACAGAACAGCAAATCTGTTAAATACATAATCACACCTTTTCCCAGCATGTTCTCAGAAAGTCCCCAAAGCACAACTTTAAAATTAGAGCGTGCCTTGGCAATTTTTTTTGTTTATTTTTGCATACTTGGTTAAAAGTTTCATAAGGTAATCCAGACGTTTTTTGCAGTCATACTCAGTGAAAAACACTTCAAAGCAAACGTGAAATCTTTCAATTTTAAAAGGGGTTTGTTGAATAGAGCTCCTCATTGTGGCAATGTTTAACAGCATTTAACTGAGACAGAAGAAATCAGGAATGATGTCCATCATTACAGTAAGAAAAAAATAAGCAAAAGTCTGCCATGGGAGTGCAGAAATGTGAGCAATTTAAGTAAAAATGTCAGCACTGTAAACAGAAAACAGTGATGCATAACTGTGATTAAATGATAAGCTTGGACACAGTGAGTGATCACTTATTGGTGATTTTTCTTAACCCACATCTGAGGGTATTAGGGCAGTAAGCAGACCAGGAAACGCCCCTCTTTTTACACCGCGGCTTTGTTGTAAAGAAAAGTGGTGCGAAAAGTTGTGCAGGAAATCATTGCAAGGTCCTAACAAGCAGCATTGTGGGTTTGTGCTTTGTACACAAAAGTATGTAGTGTAGTTGCACTGATGAGGGGAGGGCAAGCAGGCAAACAATGAAAACTCACAAACAGGATCCCTCTGTTTCCTGAGACAGAGACTGTCTATTTAAACAACACACTGTGCTTCACTCTTGTGATTTTGTATACATCCCCTTTAAAGACTGTCGCAAACCCAGTAAGAGTGCAGTATGATGCGTCTTGGACACTCCCACTGGCTAACCACACAATTACCATTCGTGCATCCATAGGACTATTTTTGTCCACACGGGCAAATCCTGATTTATGAGTTTTGTTTCCCCCATAATTACGCTTAAAGTCTCAGCTAACATGCAGTTTGCTAGCAGACAGTGTGCACTCTCAGCATGCATGCACACACACATGCAGGGAATTAGTCAGCAGCCCGTGCATCAATAGAAGCACACCTGTCCCAGCTGCTGCTTTGAAGAAAAAGGGAGATAAAGAGGAATGTGCCTGCCTCAGTTTTCCTGTCAACCTCTTACCCTTCCCAGAAATGTCTGTCGACCCCTGACTTCTTTATCTTATTGTTTTTGTTGCCAGTCATTGTTCTATTGCATTCTCTTTTGCAGATTTTTTTGTTTTGTTTTCCTAAACCATGTAAAAAGATTTTTCAGAAGACACAACCATTGAAGGACGGAGGCGAGACAAAAAAAAGAATAATTAAAAAAAGATGAAAGCATTTTTTTATTCCCAGTTTGGCAGACACTGTGCGACACTTTTGCTTGTCATTTTCAGACGCACAGAGAATTGTTCTAAAGCTTCAAATCGCCCGTTTTCCCACTGTGGCCGACAATGACACACCAACGGTGCGCCAAGTGGAAGAAAAGCTGGAATAAAGACATTATTCTACAATGATCACTTCAAAACAAGTCAGAGATGGAACAATAGTTCTGCATTCATGCTGCGTCTGTGCATCACAAACTGCAGAACACTTTACAGCAAATTAATCCCACCCTGAGATACCTAATATATCTGAGATGTTGGCTACTGTTGGTTTGAATGGTTCAAAAATGAACGGAAATGACTTCACCCAGATAAGATATTCTCAAACATTTGTAAATATTTTCTCTTTTTGAATACAGACAGCAGCAAAACAGAATGACAAAAGAAACTGATAAAGGACATAAAAAGTGTAGTCAAACGTGGTATTGCTTCAAAGGGTATATCATTACATGAATGTGAAAGGCAACAACAGTGTTTATAGAGACAGCAACCCTCTCTGAATTCTGAGATCTGGTTTAACGACACAGAAATGACAGTCAGTGGCCACCGAGACGCAGATTAACTGTCTCCTGCTGTTCCTGAAAGATATGTTTAAATGAGCTTCTAGCAGTTTAAAGACCTATTCCAATGACAATGGAGCATGTTCTTGTAGCATTTTATCATGATGGAGGACATAGAAAGAAAAAAACACGTTTAAGATAGTCTTTCTGAGTATTTCTTTTTAAATTCCAATATTATTTGAAAAAGTTTGCAGTCGTTGCGTACAAACAAAATGACTAACTGTGCTCAATTTAGGTGTTTTCGCTTAAGGGGTGCACTCACTTTTGTTGCCAGGTGTTTGGCTATCATTATCTGTATTATGATTTATTTTGAAGCAAAAATACATTTACACTGCTATACAAGATGAGCACTGACTACTGAAAAGATAAGTAAATATCTGCAGAAATGTGACCGGAGTTATTCACTTTTGTGAGATGCTGTTTATGTTTCCTCTTTAGAGAGTAATAAATCAGACTGACTTTGAATGGGTTGAGACTAAAGTATAACAAAACTAAACTAAATATCAAATTAATAAAGATTGTTCAGCTTTTTTTAAATTGTCTTCATCACTTTACAATGACTAACTGTTTTTCTTTCATGCTGATGAAGAGCCGTGCATACAGACAACACACACATTTTCCCTCTTATGGGACAATTTAGAAGCATTTGAAGCAAGTTTTTTTTGTTTGTTTGTTTTACTTCTGGAGGAAGCTAGTGTTCAAAGGAAACCCGCAAACTCACGTTAGAAGAGATGCCATCTCCATAAAGAAAAAGCCAGGATTTAAATCAGGGCCTTCTGTTAGGCAACTGTGCAAACCACCGCACCTCAACACAACCCAACCAGCTGCTTGCTGTTGGTTATTCCCAGTTTTACCAGCTTTACCAGCTTCTCCACCTCCGTTTTACAAAACACCTCCTTCCTCAACAAGCGTGGGTTGAACAAACATGGGATCCAAGGACTTTCTAAAATGTTGAAATCGCCAAAATCAAGTCAACCTTTACATAAAAAAAAAAAACACTCATACAGTTACTTTAACTCAGAAAAAACCCTTCTACCTGTAGTCAACTCTCTATTCTGGTCTATAAACCAAGTTTAACAGGTAGAGCCATGTGGGTTTCTGAAGGATATCCCTGCAGTTTACTATGTCCTGTCAGCCGCTCGGGTTGTTTTTCTTCCTTCTTTTCTTGCCTCTCCCAACTTTTACAACTGCAGCAGTGAGCAGAGTGATCTGTAGACAGCTAGTCATTAAGCTGTCAGAGCAGAGCCTATGGACCAAAACACTGTCGGCAGGGATGAACGTACACATTTCACTTTTGATATAAATCAGCTGTCAGGTGTTCTACTGTTCTCGCAGCCAAACATATTTGAGAATTGCATAGTCTCTTTGACACCACTGGACCCTACAGAAGCAGCACTTGGTAAAGAAAGTACACAAATTCTCATGTTTTCCTCTCATTTACTCTTGCCGTAAGTTGAGACACTAACCAAGAAGCGGTAATGACTTTCACGAGCAGTTTTTGTGTCTAAAAACGACAGAACCTGTAGAACTACGGTCCTGTCTGAGCTGGCCTCATCAATGCTGGCACGTGTCCAGATCTCTCACATGCAACGCGTTTGTGAGCACGTCACGGTGGGTTTGTGCAGAAGGAAAACCAGTCAAATGAAAACAAAGAACGAGGATGTGTTACAAGAAACAGCAGCAATTTGTAGAGATAAGTTTAATCAAACAGTTTTGCAAACTTTCACTTTATTGCAAGCTGTTAGACGTGTCCCTTTGGAGACTTTGCAGCCCTGCTGTGCAGACGTAACACAGCTGTTATCTTGATAAACACTTTTTATGGTCTATGCACAACTGAAAGCTCTCAACCTCCTGTTCCTGAGGAAACCGTTCTGCACAGGTAGTTTGGTCAAAGTTTTTGGCAGATTGTGATCATGTGAATTAAAGTTTTAACATTTTGAATGTGCAAAAACAAGTCAAAGTTCAGAAGGCTTTTTTCCTATCTGTGAACTTTAGTTTCCTCCTTGAAAACAGAGAAAATAGTAAAAAATCAGTAAGACGACCCATTGAGAAATAGGTAAAAAACAACACTGACATGCTTGCATGGAAACACAACAGATTAATGTTGTCTCAACTTTTGTGATAGGTGTTTTGTTTGGCAAAGGTGTGTAAAGCGCTCTGAGACTTTTACCAAAACAATAAAAAAAAAGAATAATGTGTCGCAATGCTTTTCATAAACCTTTTTTTGCGTCATTAAATCCAGCTACAAAATAGAAGACCACTTTACGAGAACAAAAGTACACTTTTGTCCAAAAGCATAAAAGCACTGAAAACATGGATTACAAATACATTTAAATAAAAGGCATTCCTGTAGAACTTTAAAAAAAAAGTACAAAGAATGAATAAAAGGTGGATATTCTTTTTCAAACTAAACAAAAACTATCTCAGATTAACCTAACAAAAGCTGAAATCTCCTTCAAATTTGCAGTATCTAAAAAGTCAACACAGATGTGTGGCAGTGGAGATGACACAAAGTGCACCTGTTGCTTTATTCCAGTCTTCATGTTCTGGAAAGAAGAAATCCATGAAGGCAGGGCAACATTGCCCCCCTCTGGTGGTTTATGGGTATTGCAAATCAAACATTGTCTTGCAGAAAAAGTGTAAAACCTTTCCTAAAAAATACACAATGCTTTCTTCACTACTGGTGGGGCATATCTTCACATCACTTCGTCTGAGTAATTCCAGCCTGTTAGAACAGCTGTCTTAACCACCGGCTCACATCACCTCGTCTGGTGCTCTCATGCAGCTGTTCGACTCTTATCTGACCTCTGCTGCCAGGATCAGGTGTCTCAAGGTGTGTTCTAGATCTGCTAAATGGAAGGATTATATATTTAAACTCTTTGGCACTTGATCCATTTGGGCTGCGCTGGCATACTCAAATGATTCAAAGCTCACTTGCCCCTACATGCACACCGTCCTCACATTCAGAGATGGGTTTTCTACCCCTAAGACATTTCAACAAAGACAGTTTGTTCTTATTTCTTTCTTTTCAATTGCGGCCGTTTTCTACTTTGATCACTGTCTGACCATTTTATTTGAAAAGACAAAGACTGGATTGTTATTTAGATCATTCAATTTTTTATTTCCATGTTGTTTTGATGCAAACTCTTTCAGACACAAGTGAATCTCATCTCCTTTCGCTTGTTTTTTATAACAGTTTTGTTCAAGAGGTGAAGATTCTGCTCTTACTGAGGTCCTTATTTGTCAAAATTGAACCCCAACACAGCAGTTGTCAGCATTTTATTGATTTTTTTTTCTCATGACATGATGGAAACACTTTGAAGCAGATTTCTACATTTTGAAATGCTGCTGCTAGAAAAGTTGGCACAAGTAGAAGAACTTCATTCAACAGGAACACACAGACAAATTGCCGAGCATATTCAAGAAGAAAAAATAAATATCCAACAATTATAAATGACCACAGAAGTGCATAAAGGTTTATAAGAGTATTGAATAACCAAAAAGCACTGAAAAACCAAAATGAAACCCCACAAAATGATCAAAATAGATATGAATTGTCCTAATAAGAATAAACGATATAAAAAATGAAGGAAAAGAAGACACAAAATTAATGGGAAATAACAGGGAATTGGTAGAAAACACAAGATATGAACTTTCCAAATCAGAATCCCAAACATCCAAAACAGGAATTCTTTCAACCATTAGCTACACCTAATTCAAAAACACATATACTGTGGTTTTCACCCCTTTTTCCATTTAAAAGTCCTACTAAATTCCTAATGGGATGTGTCTGAAGCCCCAAAACCCCTCACTTTGAGTGAACTTTGTACGGATCCAAAAAAGCATGAAAATCGAAGAAAAATTCAAACACCTTTCAACAAGACAACTGGGATTCTCCTAAAATACAAAGGTGAAAAGACCACCATAGAGGCTTGTTCATTCAACTACTTCATTCAGTTGTTGTTCTCATAAATCTGATCAGTCTGCTTTTGGATGAAGTTCCTTTTTTATTGTTTAAAGCTGACAAAATAAAAGACTTCATTTTTTGTCAATGGGATTACTTGTCATTCTTCACACAAACGTGTCTTTTGCGCTCATAAGTCAGGATTTCTTTTAAATATAAAACACATTCACGTAAGTATTTATAGAATATCATTCATTCTGAACCTCTCTTCTATGGAATTGTGTTATAGTCTAAAAGTGCAAAGGCAAGATGCTTCTACAGCTTCACATGTCCTTTTTGAAATGCAAAAAAAACACCACCTGACTGAGTTTTTTAAAACACCATCAACTTAAAGAAATCCACAATCTCAAGCTCAGTTAATTTTCACATTAACATTTCTTCAGCTACATGTAAGTTCAGGGTGTTTTTAACGAGCCAACACTCAGTTATGTGCATATTTGTAAGTCCCGCCTCCTCGTTACATCTGCATGCAGCTTGTTTTTCTGACAATTCTGGGGGAAAAACACAGTAGACCTTAAAAAAGGGAGAGCAGATTTTTGTTGCTTTGATTATCAGAAGAATTAATAACCTGCTACAAAAAGCGTGGACTCCCTCTGTGAGATGTGCATAGTGTAAAACCATTCCAGCCACTAAACAAGCTCTGCTAACATGAAGACAATAACATTTTAAAGTAAGACAAATGTCATGGTTTTCCATCTAAACGTGAATTAACATCAAGTTTTCAGATACTTTCAGATACTTTAGCAGCAATTCAGTCAAATCTCTGTTGGATCAGATTTGACCTTCACCTTTACAAAAAAACCTAAGCAACGGTCATTTCATTTACTCCGGTTTGTTGCTCGTGTTTGGATTGTTACCCTCCGGGGAGGAGGCTCCTCGATGCTGCGATTGGCCACCAGGTCTTGCAGCTGCAGCGCTCCTCCACCGATGAAACAAAACGCCGGACACACCGGAACGGAGCAATCCAAAGGCCCTTCCCACAGGACACGCAACGAGTGAGCGTCGTAGAAAGCTACCCGTCCGTTATCGCAGTCCAGGCACACCCCCAGCCGAGGCGGGAGAGGAGCGGTGTGAGAATGGGGCATGTTGCTGTGGCTGCTACTGTGGGAATACAGTCCTCCATGGCTCTGGCTGTCACACTGGCTCTGAGTCTGACCGTGTCCTTGAGGGAGCAGGATTTTGCCCATGCCAATGGTCAGGAAGCAGAAGGGAGGGGAGTCCTGACCGTCCTCTGCCCCACTGTCATGACCGCTGTCTGCATCACAGCTAAAGAAAAAACAGGAATACAGCAAACATGAAACACAAAGATCCAATAAGATGAAGCACTAATAATATTTTTAAACTCAGCTTTTTAGCAGCTCAAATGTGTTTTTAGTCTTTTTAACATCTTAGTCCTAAAGAGTAAATCATTGTAAAAATGATTAATACATTAATTCTACCACACATAAAAAGTAAATTAGCAAATAAAAAAAAGCTCTTCTCTGGTTCCCTGAGAAATGGACTAAATATGTATTCTCGCATGACGCCCCTGCCGACCACGCTCAGTCACTCCTTAATGACCCGATAGAGCAATGCAGTCCCAACAGACCGCTTTACTGCTGAAAGATCATTTAGTTAGGCTGCCTGCTGGGTCACCAGCAATTATACACCCGGCTCTGCTGGATTTTTTTTAAAGGAGCGATTCAAAAATATTTACTGTTTTTTTCTCCTTTTGCAGGAGTCCGTTGGATTACATTCCATGATGAATGTAAATGTCAGTACTATTATGAGTCTCGGGTTGTTTCTGTTTTTCTGCAGGTTTTGTATCTTTTCTCTTAAAATAAATTGAGCCAAACTGCTTCTTGTTTTTTAAGTTTCCCGCTGGCGCTTTTGTGAAACAGACGAGAGCCAGCCAAAACTGGGGGGGTGGTTGTTAAAAATTAGTTTTTTTGTATCCAATAGTTTCTAAGTTTTGCTGCAGATTTTGTCATTTTCACACAAGAGACATGATAGAAAATGTCTACAAAATAAGCTTTCTTTTTTTAGTGAGTTTCATCTGCAATCAAAACCTATGAGGCCGATAATAATTAGACACATATGAGGCTAATTTACCGCGGGCTTGTCATGTCCTGAGGGAGATGGAACCATTCTTGTAGTTTTGCTTCCTGTCCAACACCCACCTAAAGAAAACGAGCAAAAAGAAAAGAAACTACTACTAGTGTTTACTTAGCAGCCTCAAAGCGAGGATTTCCTTTCACCTTCACCAAGTAGGAACCTGGCTCCACAGAGCATGCCCAGTAGTGTCTCCCCTGAGTGACAGCCAAATCTGCCACCAGTAGGTCAGAGGTCAGGTGGCAGGAGGTGAGGGCACGGTCAGCAGCCTGTAGCAGGGACAGACCTGGCACACTGCGGGCATACGTCTGGCCTTTACCCAACGCCAAACGGTCGGCATGCAAACCCCAGTGAGAGTCCAAGGAAAAACTCAGGACTGAGAGGAGAGATGGGGAAAAAAGGAGGTGAACCAGAGGGAAAATGAAAGGTTAAGAGGAGGGAAGGAAAGAAAAGTCATAATATTAAAGAAGGAGTTTAATCCTAAAGATCAGACAGTAAGCCGTCGACGAGTTTGAACAGACACTAAACAAAACAAAGGAGCTTTGTTACGGAAAAGAGGTTGTATTCTAGCTAAAAGGACAGAAAAAAACGATTACATGAAAAGGAAGGAGCACAAAACAACAAAAAAGGAGCAAAAACAATGTGCACTTCATGTGTGCTATGATTTGATTACTTGGATAAATGTTAGAAAGCATGTTTTTGAAGGGATGGAGGAGCTGTAAGAGTTTTTTAAAGAGCAGGAAACAGACCTGTGGCGGAAAAGACAGAAGCAGAGATGATATGGCTGGAAGGAGGCTGGAATGCAGAGCAAAAAAAAGGAAGGATGAGTGCAAAAACGTTAAAAAGCAAAGGTGGAAATGGAGGAAATTAAGGGATGGAGAGAAAAAATGTCAAGATTAGTCAAGAAAACCTCTTGTTCATTTTTGTTCAACTTTTTGAAGAAACTCTTGCATTTAAATGAGTAAAATTGTACTGGAAATAGGACTGTTCCAGCCCCTGTTTGCATAAAAGTGTCTGTGGCGATCAGGCTGTAAAAGCCCTTCACACCTGGGGCAGGTGGAGTGTGCAGGTAAACCTCCTCGCTGTAATCTCCAAAGCCAGCCTTGTTGCAGCCTCTGACTTTGAGCACGTACACGCTGTCCATCTGCAGTCGATCAATCACGGCGCTGGTCCCTTTCACCTCATTTAGTCGCTGCCATGGCGTGGAGGAGCTAGGGGAGCCGGTGCCGCCCCACACGGCTCCAGCTCCCCCGGCCCGACGCTGGAACTCCACAGAGAAGTGCCAAGCTGCGGCCGAGTCCCGAGGAAGGCGCCAGCACAGAAACAGCTGGTCGTAAGCCAGTGTCTTCTGAGTGTCGATGACGGGAGCGAGCGGCGCTGTGGAGCAACCAAGAAGAACGTGAGCACGCAGGGCAGCACTTTTACTCATTTTGATTCATAGTCCAGACTCAGACAGAACAACCTTGTATGAACTGCAAGCTGTTGATGAGCTTGACCTCTTTGGATGCATCTAAGTGAAAGTGTCTGAAGGAGGTGTCAGCTGCAAGGGAGAAGCACTGCAGATTTTCAATGGCCTTAACCAGTCTGCAAGGAGACAGCAAATGAAGAGAAACTACAGGGAAGAAATGCAACGTCCCTTCCAAGAAAACAACATAACAGGTGTGTGTCACCTGTTGTGTGTCACCCTTGCCGCCTGTACAAAGGACGGGGGGTCGGTTTCTTTAAGTAGTTCCTGAGTGTACGCCATCAGGCCCGCCTCCTCCAGCAGACCCTGCTTCTCAAAAGCCTGGCTGAACAGAGCTTCTTCTCTCCTGCTTCTGGATGCTTCTAGAGCCAGAGTCAGAATACCCTGGCGCTCAGCTACAGTCGCTCCCAGTTCTCTGATGCAGTGAGTCAGCTGCTGCAGAGCCACAGCACTGTTCGCCTGCGGAAAAACACAGGAAAAACCCAGAACAGTCTGATTGTTTCCTGCTATATTCATACATCAACAGGAAGCCAAGTAGAGTCACCAGATAGAATGTTCTAAATAGATAAATCTGCTGTTAGGGGCCAACCAAAAACGCAGGACAACACAGAAGCATCAGTTTATCCTCAAAAATGTAAAAACTGAACTTAAAGACTAGGTCTGTGAAAGAGCAAAGACAACCAAATGACAACACAACACTAAGAATAAACCCCTCATCCCCACGTCACACTGGACATGGTATGACCTAACCAGCTGACATCATCTATTAGGTCATCTGGACCTTCAGCCACAACTTTTGCTTCCTAAAGAAGAACACCTGCAGGTAACATTGAACATATAGTTAAATGCATGATTCCTGCTGTTAAACGGAACAAATGAAACATATTAAACTATTAAAAAATCCTATCACTTATGGGAAATGCGGGCAGGCTTACCTCACGCTAACGATCCTGCCCATAACTCAGAGGCAAATTTCTAATGAATTACAGCCACTCTGCAGGAACTACATCCTAGAAAGTGATAGTTTGTTGTTTTTTTTGGCTAAAAAAGGCATAATTACAATTAAAGGACCACTGGGAACGCTTTTAAAGTAGATCAGATGATTGGAGTGGGACTTTAAAGGATTCACTTCACCCAACAAAGCTTCGTGCCATTGGACACCAGATGGGATAAACGTTTGACAAAAACAACAACCAACTTTCTTATTTCATTTAAATCCTAACAGCTCAACTCCGACACTGTGTCTAAAGTGAATTTAGTCATTAGATCCAATTTTTTTCTCTGCATTCATTTCATTTTATGTCACAATTTTCCAGCAGCTTTATCTGCTTCAATGAAAGGAACCGCCATCTGACATTTAGATTGAAAAGGAGACGCAATGAAGCCTCAGTGTTCAGATAATCTCTTTAGGAGTCTTCCAGCAGATTAAGTCGACATAATCTTTCCCGGCATTAATAGATGCCTAGAAAAAGTAGTATTTCCATGAAAGCAGGATGCTTTTTTTGGGTGTTTTTTTCTTCCTGTTTCCAGTTCTTGTTGTTCTCCAGTTTTAAAATTAATTTCTGGATTGATGCAAGAGAGAGTTTGAAAAAGCGACTGTTGCAGAAAAAAAATAGATGTTTGTTTTCAGTTTTTGTCACATTTAACACAAAACCTTAACTGCTAAGGTGAAAAAACTTTGGCAGACTATACATGACGATTGCTTTTGAATAGATTTGACATCAATCTGTGGTAAACACACCAAAAGAAAAATCAGAAAAATTACCACAAAATTTAAGTGGAAAAAAAACCTGTACATTTAAAGTTTTTATTTTATTTCTGCACCATTGATTAAAATCTTAGGGGCACTTTGAGTGATATTAAAAACCTACATTAGTAGAATTTTCTGTAATTTGAATATAAAGACCATTGAGCACCTCCATCTGTTTGATTGCAGCTTCCAGTTGAGTGATCTGACTCTGTATGGTCTCCTGATTGGTCAGAATGAAGTTGACTTCTTTGGCCATCTTGTCCTGCAAGGTCCAAAAAAATCAAAGTTGGCGTTTCAAAGCAGAATTTGGATGTTTAACAGACGCAGATTACACACAAACCTTCAGGGCCTGGTAGGCCTGTGCTATAGGCAAAACTTTATGTCCATGGTGGATGCGGCGAAGTTTGCAAACTGTACACAGCAGCCGCTGACAGCTGCGGCAGTACCACTGCAGCCGCTCCTGCTCGTGCTCTGTGCACGTGAGGACCTGCAGAAAGTAGGATTGAGGCATGACGGTTTAAATGTTCACACAATGTGGCAAAAACGCACCATAAAAAAGACCCAAAAAACAAGTCAAACCTTTGGTCTGAAGTTGTTGGTGGGTAGAATGTGCTCGTGCTGAGCGCGGGGGGTTCCCCACGGGTGGTACAGTTTGAAACACTCGTTGCAAAAGTTGGATTTGCAGTCAGCACAGCCTTTGGTGGCCTCCAGAGACTGAGGAGGTTTACAGAAGGCACACATGATGGCCACACTGCCCAAACTTATAGTGTGCCTATACCTGAAGGAGAAGACATAAAAGCAGAGATATGAAAGCAGGCCGGAGACAGCCCTGCAGGATGGAAAACAGACCAGAAGAGCCCATTTAAGAGGCGGAGGAGCTGCCATTGGTACCCGAGTAAAGCATCTTTTAAATGCATGACCTAGGTCATACATAAAAAATATGCTTTACTGTTGATTTATCTAAGGCCTAGATGAATCACCAGCAGCTGCCTTGTTGGTGAATCCTGCACAACATGCAGCGTCACGCTTTCTTGACTAGCACAACTGCTGCCTAAGGAGGGAGCAGCTGCACCCATCAGCGGGCCTCTTGTAAATCTGCCAGCCTCCTAAAACACCAAACCAAGCCCTCTTTTTAAAAAGCTGCAAATTGCATTTTAATCTTATCAGGTTCTATTGTTTTTGGAAAGCTGCTAACGTTTCATTTTAAATGTGTCTTTAGAGGAAAAAAACTTTTAAAAATGATTTTTTTTTCCAGGCGTTGTGACTCTGCAGTGCACAACGCCAGTGCACTGCAGTTTTTGAGCTGTCCTTGCAAACCCCTCTTTGGCTTAGCCTTTCGTCCTGATTGAGGATGGGATTCATTAAGCAAATGATTTCCTGTCTCATACATAAAGCAGCATCGACTTAACTCTTTACTCAATGTCTTAGTTTAATGCTTTAGGATTTTGCGTTTCAGAAAGTCAACATTAGGCCGCCAGGGTCTAAAAATATTGCTACAACTACAGTGAGAAGTTTGCAAGAAAAATACACTCTGATTTCATGTTCTTTATTTTCTGGACGCTAACCTTTCCACAATACGCTCCAGAGTGAGGTTACGGAAGCAGTCTGACAGGCCTCTCTGCCCGAGCTCCACTTCCTGCTGACAGGAAGGACAGGGGAAGATCATGGGGGGAAGAGTTGTGTCCTTCCGCCGCCGCCCTGGGTATGTGCTGCACACTGAGAGCAGG
Organism: Oryzias celebensis; assembly: GCA_014656515.1. Classification (NCBI taxonomy): domain Eukaryota; kingdom Metazoa; phylum Chordata; class Actinopteri; order Beloniformes; family Adrianichthyidae; genus Oryzias; species Oryzias celebensis. Next base: position 12,561,093 of record BNCR01000015.1, on the reverse strand, counting down.
ATGAAGGTGTGAAGGGGTAATAGGGGTAAAGAGATACAAAACAGGAGTTTATACTGAACAACATGAAAGATTCTTAAATTCAAAAGTATGACTGTAGGAATTCTAAATATAGGTCATTACAGTGATGCTCAACACCTCCATGAACTAAACACATACATCTGTAGACCTAAAGTCAGACACTGATGTGTCAACTGATGATGATGCTGCTCCACATTGTCAGCTCCATGTTTTTACGTAACAGTATAGCCGTTAGAGTGCTGAGGCGACCTGTCTCTTTTCCCAGATGTGAGAAACGCTCCTGAAAAGCCTTCTAAACTGAGCCACGTTGAATCCACTTCCCTCACCTGTTCTGAGGACCCGCTCCAGGCGTTCAGGAGTCCTAGGGGTGGGTCTGTGTGTTTGTCGTGGGGACCGATTGCTTGGCGTGGAGGCTGGTGATCTGGGCTCCGGAGGGAGGTCTGGAGGAGGGTAGCCTCTTTGTACCAACACCTCGGCCGCGCACAGCAAACACACGCTATGCTGGCATGGGAGGAGGACGGGCTGCTTCACGATCTCGTCACAGACTGGACACAGCAGCTCCTTTTCCATGCTCTTCATGTTAGACTGGGAAAGAGAGAAGAGGGGAGTTCAGGAAGACAACGAAGCAGCAACATGATTTAAAGAAAGGAATTTATGGCAGAAATGAGGAAAAAGTTGAGATGAACTTTGGTTGTGTAATGTTTAATACACAAGACACGATAGAAACAACATGTCCTCAGTGATGCTTCCATGAATGCTTCATTACTTTATTTTCCCAGAAACGTTTCTGAGACATTATTTTTAATGAAATAATTCAAACGATAAGGAAATGTGTTGCTCTGTTTGCTATTGCTTGTTGCAGCTTTTTATTTTAGGCAGTGGTGGCCCCTTTCCATCGCTGCAGCTTTGCTGAATCCGGTTTCCATGACGACGCACATCTTCCTCTGGCCCTGATTTGGCAACATGCTTAGGTTCCTATTTCTATGCGACTGTATTTGTATTACTTTTCACACAACAGTGGCTTTCCTGTTCAGGCTATTAAACCGATGAACGGAAAAAAAATGCTCCGGATTCCTACGTGATACCTCATGTTAGTCAGATAAATGTACTAGGCAATGCAATAAATCCAATTAGATGTTGGATATCTACATTATTGCTTTTTTTCTCTCTTTAAAAGTAGCACATTTGAAAAGGCTAATAGAATAACCGACGTCACACTTACACTGATGCGAACCAGCGCGTCCATCACTGAGGTAAAGGTTTGTAATTCCTCTTCTGCCATTACCTGCGGCTAAACGCCTCCAAAAAATAAAAATAAAAAATTGTTTCTCTTAAAACAAACAAACAAACAAAAAAGATCTCCGGCTGTTTCTTGCAGCTGCCGGCTGAGCAAACCCTAGGCCCGGACGTGGATGGCGTCACAACAGATAGCTGTGCTGGAGGTGTGCTGCTCAATCTCTGTCGTCTGTCCAAATGCGAATGGAATGGTTGCTGAAGCTGGTGGAGGGGGTGGGGGTGTGTGGCCCTAAAATGTTAGCAGTAATCGGGAATAATTTAATACTTTTTTTTTTTTTTTTAGTATAAACCAGTTTATTTTTAGATAATTAAAATCTATATATCACCTTTTCTGTGTTCTTTGGGTATGTGAAGCACTGCGCATCCGACGATCAGAAATTCATGTTGTCACGTTTTTGTATTGCCGTTAGATGGTGGTATTGTGCTGCTAAATAACAAAGACCACGAGTTGCAGCCGATTGCCTTTTGTGTCCGGAACGTTTGAAATGGGGATGTTTTTACCGGTTCGTTATATCTGATGCACCCCACCACTGGCTGTTGTAGCAACCGAATGCGACACGGGAGTATGCTGAAATTCTTTTTCATTTTAGCTTTGGAGAAAAAAAGATTAAATCGTTAAAATTTAATTTTACAAATATTGTTTAAAAATGATTTTCTCCTATAGACTATTTGTTGAATTGTAGCTGCGTCGTAATATCATGAACCAGTAGCGACAATTGTGAGATCTGTAAACTCAATACGTTCGGCTGTTAAAACAAAAACAAACAAACAAAAAATCTATATAAATAAAAACGAATTTTCTAACATCTCGATCGTTTCTGTGAATACAAAAAAAAATGTCGTCCATTAGCAGTCTTGTTCCTGCGCGGTTTCTCACCATCATAGCTCACCTTGTCATAGTCATCACAATCTTTTGGTCCAGGGTAAGTACATTTCATTTTGGTTTTAAAGCTTGAAGGGTGACATAAAAATGAATGTTTTATGTATTTATTCATTAGTTTTTTTACTATCATTATTACAACTGATCTTTAAAAAAAATAAGGAACTAAAATAAACCACAAAAAATCTTCTAACTTCACATGCACAAAATATTTTTTCCCAAAAGTATACAATTCAATAGGGGTGTAACAATTCTTTTTTTTTAATCAACAATTCGATTCATACCATAATTTGTCACATCACTCGTTACGGTTACTTGAGTAAATGTGAGTCTTCATTCAAATGTAGTGGAGTAAAGAGCACAAATATTCAATTGAAACATGTAGTCGAGGAGAGAGTAAAAGTTGCTTAACTTTTCGATACTCAGTACAAGTGAAAAGTGGCCAAAAAAACATCCTGAAGTAAAGTAACAAAGTCAATTTATTCAAGTACTTTACAACTCTGTAATATGTGGTGCAGCCCTATAAAGCTGTTGTGCCCCAACCCAAATTTTATTTTCCAAGATCATTTATAATCACTTTATTTTATTTTGAAATAACCGTTTGTATCTATTCTATTACCAACTTGCCTCAGACAGATCGATCTGATTGATCGATTAATTTGATCAATTCTTACACCCCTACAATTTAAGAAAAGAAAGTTTATTTCTCCTTTTTTAGTTGTAATTTTACATGTTTACACTAATTGTTTATTTTTTTCCTTTTTCTAGGAAAATAATGTGAAAGCTTGTTTACCTTTGGAGTTTACTCAGGAGCAGTATGACACTGAAGACAGAAAGTAAGTAAATAATTGCTGAAAATATATGAAAAACTCTTGCATGCTCAGATTCTAATTCATATTTCTTTTTCCAGGTTGGTTGTAGCTTTGTCAGTCACTCTTGGTCTGTTTGCTATCGAGCTGACAGGCTTCTTTTCAGGAGTTTCCATGTTCAATTCCAGCCAAGGTCTTCTGTGTATCCTTTTTACTAACATTAAGGATTAATAATTTGTCATGTTCTTTGATATTAAATTGTTTCACAATTGTAAGAGAAAATGACATTTTTCAGATAGTGTGTCTTTTCTCCAGTTTTAGAGCAAAAAACATGTTGGTTTTTTTGGTTCAAAATGACAAAATTAAATGGATGGGTTAAACAATACTAATTAGTTAAAAGTTACAATTCCGTAACTAAGAACTTGTCTGCCAAAGCAACAGGAGTCCATGCCAGTGCCTCAGTGGCCCTGCTTTTTTTTCTGTTTGAGCAGTGGGAGTGTGACATCTACTGGTGGATCCTTGCTATTTGCAGGTTAGTCTTAAGGAGCCTGGCAAATCTGTCTATGTCCTATTTTCCCCAGAGATTTTCCCTGACAGCTGCTCCTTTCAGCATTAGCTGTCCACTGCTCCGCATCCGTATCTTTGTCTTTCTTTGTGTTCGAAAAATGGGAATGCTGGACTTACTGGGTGATTTTTGCCACCTGCAGGTTGGTGTGTCTGCGTGTATTGTCAATAAATATTTAGCTTTTAGAAAGACAACATGTTGTGTCAAACAGTTATTTTTAATGCATTTAAGCATTTTACTTCTATCTTTAAGGATTTATATGTATTTCTTTTGTGTCTCCCATCTTTTAGTGTCTTGCCAGCTTTTGTGGAGATTCTTCTGTTCATAGCAGTTTTTGGACTGAAGAAGAAACCATTATGAAGAAGAGTCGCAGCATAAGTTGAATCTGATTGAATGGATGAACGTTTGCATTTGTTGCTACAACAAAGTAGCTACAAAAATGTTGTCCTTAGATCACCTTAAAAAAGGGCTAACACTGTTAGACTTTCTTCAGTAGACCCAGAAAGACTGTTTCTTTATGCTTGTATTTTTTATATATTTTCAAATATATTTTTAACTATATAGTTACAAAGAATATCATAGTAGGTTGTTTGTTTTTAATTTGTTGGATAGTATATTTAGCAAAAGTTTGTTTGAAATAAAAAAAGTTTTTGTTGTATTCAGTAGTCTATTTGTTTCTCATGTAAATCTGTTCAATGCTAATTCCAAAATACATTTATACTTTTTTAAAGCACAATCTTATTTCTCTCATTGTATCTGTTTATATTCTCATTTGGTTGCTTACTTTTCAGTGAAATAATGCAGATGTTAGGCCAGAAGTTGAAATACAGTTAGGATAAAAGAGTATGCAAAAGTTGCAGGGTTACAAAACCTAAAACTTTAACATCATTCTTGCGCAGCTATCAATAAAGAAAACAATATTCAGACACTTTCCAATTTACCTTGGGGGCAACAATCCTTACCTCAATTATTAATGTAGTTATTGAGGTACAAAAATTTAAATTCAAAGATGCCTGATGGATAAGTAAAGTTTACTCTGAAAGGAATAGATGTTTATGTATTGTTTAATTTCAAGTACTATTCTTTGAGATGTTCTGGAAAACGTGGACTGAAATTGCCTGTATCACATCTCTTTACTTTTGTAAACTTTTTGGTGATGTTAGTTGTGGGCTCCAATAATAAAGCTTTCAAATTTGAGGTTACATCACCAGCAGTCAAGTGCTCTTGAAGGATTTGTAAACAATTAAAATTTGTTCAGGTCAAGACCCCAGCTTTTTGTCTGTCCAAAAACACATTTTTGTTGCTTCAATCTAAATGTACAGGTCCTACCTTCTGGTCCGTCTAGAAAATCTGTCCGGGTAGTGAAATAGTTTAGTTCCTAGTGCGGTAGCAGATTCTTGCCTGTCTTTCGGGGGTCTACGTCTACTCACCAGTTTTTCATCGAAAGAATAATAATTCAAACAGCAACTTATGGGTGTGTAATTTTAAATTTTATACCAGTGAAATATCATCTTCTATCAAGCTTTTAAACGTAGAGATTTTCTTTTCGTGTGTGTTCGTTTACTGTCTTTCGTTGAGGCAGCTACTATTTGAAAGTGAGTTATGATTTAAAACGAGTTTACTAAAAAAATATGTATTTGTCAGACAAAATGTAACTCATTTACATTTCTGTAATTGAATATATTAGTCAAGATTTGTTACTGTATACAGTCGTTTGAAAATGAGGAAATTGTTGCTGTGTTTTAGCTAGAAGCTAACTGAAGCGAATATCTACGTCGGACACGTTTGCGTGTGAACACTGACGTGGCGTAAGGTTTAGTCGTCTAAACCAGAATTTAGTTGAAGGACTTTTAAGTCAGTGTTACAGAATTAGTAAGTCTGTTGAGTTAGCATATTATTTTAGAAATTAATTGACATTTAGCAGGCGTTTAATTTTATTTAATATTGCTTGAGGTCAAATACAATCTTTCGTTCTACAATGTTAGCTTCAGGAGCTTGACTTGCTTGTAAACCGTGTTTTTGGTCATTGCAGCGGTGAACACAGGGACTTCTTTGGTGCTCTCCAGCCTCTTGTCAGTGCTGGTTTTTGCTGGGATGCAGATGTTCAGCAAACAGCTGGCATCCACTGAGTGGTTCACCATCTTCGGAGGTTTTCTGGGCTCAGTCCTCTTCATTTGTTCTCTCACTGTATCCTTTAAGTGGATTTACACATTCCCCAAAAAGAAAAGTTCTTTATTTCCCCCAAAAATATCTCTCACTATCTTGAGTTGTTCTTGGCAAGTAAATATGTAAATACCACTCTAGACTGTGTTTTCCCTTAACTGTTCTTCTAGGCCTTTAATAATCTGGAGAATCTGGTGTTTGGGAAGGGATTCCAGGCCAAAATCTTCCCAGAAAGTAGGTGCTGAAAGGGGGAGAAATTTGACCTACCTTTATTTATTGCATTACCCAGCTTCTGAAATCTATGTTGCAGTCTAAAGAAATGTATATGTAATTTAGCACCAAGAGGCATGTATTCTAAGTTGTGCTTTTAACACATTCGTTCTGTCATCTTCCAGTTCTGCTTTGTCTGTGCCTGTCGATGTTCGCTTCCGGCCTGGTGCACCGTGTCTGCGTCACTACTTGGTAAACGACACACAAAAACCTGATTTAGCATCGTTAAACCTGTAGAGTTATGAGTTATTTATTAATGTATCCAACATTGTATGTTTATTAACACTGATTTTGTTTTGTTTCTTCATTTTCCAGTTTGATATTCTCCCTTTTTGCTCTGTACTACATCAACAAAATATCTGCTGCCCTTTATCAAGCAGTGGCTCCAGCAGTAACACCAGCCAAGACTGTCAGCAAGGGAAAAAGGAAGAACTGATGACCTGTTTAGTGAAACTAATAGCTTTTCAGTCAGTATGGTACATTACTGATATGTACTGACAATTCAACAAATTTAACATGTTTTTTTCCCCACAACATTTTCTTATCTATAGTTTATCCTGGTATCTTTTTCAGACATTGAATTACCCTAAAATCTGTCTTTTTGATTTGAAATAAAGTGCCCCTGGTTGAGATAATTATCTCTTTACATTCCAAATATCCATATTTCCTCAGCACTGGTGGCTTCAAAGAGATTCATGGCATGTTTTCTGTATATTCACATTTAGTTCTTTTTATTTGTTTGTTTCTTCAATTTTATAATTAAAAATTTGTGAACAACCTGTGAATGATCGGCTGTGTGTCGCTCCGAACTAAAGTCTGCGAGTGAGATTATTAGTCACTGTTTGTTTAAAAAAAAAAAGAAAGAAAAGCAGAGGTCGTGATTTAACTTTAATGCAAAAAAAAAAAGAGGAAAACAAAGTTTTCACAAACGAAGGAGTAAAGTGGTTTATTTTCAGTGATTTAAAAAAAAATTAAGAATAGAGAAAAAAAATTTTCAGTGGTTCAGTCAACATGATGCTCTTTTTGGATTGTAGAAAAGCATTTAACTCACAGCAGGTTTTATTAAACTGAAAAATAAAATAAAATTTGAGACATGCAGCCATGTTTGAAAGTGTAACGGTTGCAATTTCCTTTGTCTAGACCATGGGTCTCCTGAGGCTCTCGGGCCACATGTGTCCCTTTCATTCCTCCATTGTGGCTCTTTATCTTTGAAGAAAAATGCAAATGAAGAAATAGTTTTGGTTCTTCTGTTATAGTTAAGTTTTGTCATGTACTTGTATTTCTGTAACATATATTAACAAACAAATAACTGATAAATTGATTAAGTAAAATGATTAATTTATTATTAGAGTTCTTTTTTATTTAAATAAGCTTAACGCACATATTCCTATGTTCTGCCGCACAGCAATGTTTAGTTTCTGTTAAAGAGGCAACGTTGTACAAGTTTAGTTTTTTATTTCATTAATATTGGATTCTAAACCAATTTTATAATGTTTATATTAGACAGTAAAAAGAGAAAAAAGGATGACACACCAAAGTCATAAAGAAAGAAAATACCACGCTTAACTTGACTTTTTGTGTCTTAAATCACAAGAAATTAAAATACACAGTGTATTTTATTTTGAAAGGAACTTGTAAGAGTAAAATAAGTTCAAATTATTATACACAGAAAATTATTTAATGTATTATATAAAATGTAATACCAGTATTTTAAATGATGAATTGTGATGAGTCAGTTCTGGCTGGGTTTTGGTCAGTAAGAAACGGGCTCATCTGACTCTTTTAGCGTTAAAGGTTGCTGACTCCAGAGCTAGAGGCTCAATTGAGCAGCTCCTTCATTTAGATGAAGCTACTTGGATGAAAGGCGAAACCTTTCAAGAAAGAAGACATCATGACTTCCAGACTATGTCACCTGGATAAATGAGAACATCCACTGACAGCAGCTTCTGTGTTACTCAGTCTCTACAGGGCTTTCTTGAATACAAGTTTATAGAAAAGTTAGGCTCTCACAGATGCAAAACTGCTGATTTGTTCAGACCGAAGCATCTGGTTTGTGATTGTTGTCTTCGACACACGAGCTCATACTGTATTTTTTTTTGTAAGAACATTAACCAGGGAGTTTCTTTCCTCCCTTATTTTCTCCTGCCCTCCCCTTCTCCTCATTGTTTGGGTGTGTCTTTCCACACAAATTCCTGGATAAACTCTCGGTGAGCCTCGGTATTCCTCCCTGAGGCGCTTACTTCTTTTGCTCTTCTTAACCTGGTACGTTTTTTTGATCATCTTGATTTACATTTTCATTTTTCTCCTGATAAATCTTTAGCTACAGTGTGTAGGATCCATTCTTCTTGAAAGTTCTTTTGTTACTATACATCCTTTACTGACATTCTTGTACTTTTTTGCCGTTAGATCAGGTCTGCTTTTCATGTGAGAATAAGTGAGCAGTAGTTAAAAAAGAAGGGGTTAAAGCGGTGTAAATGTTTCACATTGTTTGTAGAAAATGATGTCTTAGCCTAAGAATTTGCTTTGAGTGCCAGTAAAACCAACACCCACATCCTCCCTGAGTATGGTGACTTTTTTGGAGAGAAGTCTGCTAGCTGTTGCTGATGGAATAGTATTCCTAACTTAGGTTTCTTTAATCTCTCCAACTTTCTGGAATAAACGGATTATACGCGCCTGCATAGGTGTGTTTGGATGTTTTGTCATGAAGTCAGAAAGTTTTTTTTTTTTTTTTTTTTTTTTTTTTTACAGTGTTTTATATCAGGGAAGAATAGACTTAGAGGTTATTTCTGACCGTTTTCTTCTCTTTCCAGTCCTCACTTGTGTAATCATGACTGAGCTGGAAAAATCCATGGAATCCATGATTACAGTGTTCCATCGCTACGCCAAAGAAGGGGGAAACAAAAACACTCTGAGCAAGAAGGAGCTGAAGAAACTGATTGAGAACGAGTTACCCAACTTCCTAAAAGTAAGCATCTTCAGTCTTTATCAGCGTGGAGCTCTGTTTTCACGGTGCATCATTGACAGAACGTCGCCTCCTGCTTTAACTTTGCTCCCTTTTTTGTTTACTCCGCCTCAGAGTCAGAAAAGCCCAGACACTCTGGATCGGATCATCAAAGATTTGGACCAGAACAAAGATGACGAGCTGGACTTCGAAGAATTTGCCCCCTTCATTATCGGCCTCTCGGTCGCCTGCGAAAAGCATTTTGCACTGCTTCATGAAAAGGCTAAAAAATGAGGGGTTGACACATCAAATCAGTGATGATGACTATTTCATTCAGATGAAGACCCTCTGCTGAGGTTTAATTAAACGTTCAATAAAGAAACACACAAATAGTGCTGAGTCTTTGCTTTATTTCTCTTCATGTTGCCTTCAGTTTTGCTGCATTTTCTTAATCACTGTGAGAACACATGCAATCGCTTAGGAGGAATTCTGCAAGTGTGAGAAAAGAAGTTGGACAAATTACAAGCTAACATCTGATACAAATCATCCCCCCTTAAATGTTGGACTCTTGGATCTTAACTGCAGATAAGTTATTCCCTGCAGGAATGTTGTAGCAACAGTCCAACTGGAATATTCCACATCTTCATAGAAATAAAACCTCTTCATGCATCTCATGTTTTGAGTATAGGGAGCTCAATAGGGGTTTTGATTATCGTGGCATTTCACAAACAGAGAAAGTTTATTTCTTTTGCTGGAATTCATATGCAATCTTCCAGACATTTGAAGAAATGTTGCTCATGTTTCTTCTAAGACTCTGAAACAGAAAAAGTCTAACTGGATTTGATTACGATCCTATACAGCATTTCAGTCCTGTCAGTAACTTAAGTCTAGATGCACATTTGCCTTTTTTTTTTTTACTGCTATACGGTTTGTTTTGATTGAGGGTCACAGATTTACTCTGCCAAGTATTTTTCTAAAGGTGAAAGTTTAAAAACAAACAAAAAAAAAAGATCTCTAATTGGTAATGGCTTTGACGAGACACGTAAAAACTGGACCAGTTTGCAGCACATAACTATGACACAAGCTCTCAATGGTTATCATTGTATTACACTTTTCAGTGCAATCCCATTGAACATGCAATTGTTGATATAAATTGGCTATACCTTTTTTTAGGACCAAAAGGAAAACTATGCAAAAAGAAAATATACTTTGACGTTATATTCTTTCTTTTTCTGTAAAAATAATGGTATTTCTGTCATGCAGATTCTACATTGTACGTTTCTAGTGTTCCTAAAGTGCACTTCTAATTAAAATGTTGTTTTGCACATTTAAAATGAAGCACTGTCTGTTGAAAAATCCTGACCTGAGAGTCCCTTTTTCATTTTTTGTTACATTTTAATGATTTTCTAATTGATTGTCTGCTGTTGAATATGAGGATGAATGGAACAAGGTTGCTGCAGTTTCTCATTTCACATTAAATCCACTGGTTGGTTTTCATTTTCTTACTTAAAGTTTCTGATATTGTGTGAATATCTAAGCAAAGCAATGACAAAAAAATGTGGGATTAAAATACTTTAAAATTTAGATACAATTTTAGATTGATTATTGTATTTCTGAGATCAAGTTTCAAACAAATGTTTTACAGTTAAAACATTTGCAACGTTGAGTTTAAAATTGTCGGAAATACTTCAATTCAAGCTTTAAATGCTAAGAATGTAAATAATTTAAAGAAAAAATGAACTTTTTTGGAGTCACCATGTAGAATTTTTGATTTTTGCATAGACAGAGTGGATCATTTTAGAATAAAAATAAATCAGCAGCAGCAGGTTAGAAGCAATTGGATCATTTTTATCAGAGTTTAGATTTTAACCACGAGATGGCGCTAGTGTATGAAGAACAAAAAGTCGTCTTTGCATCTGCCACCTGAACACTGTGAGTCATGTAGTCACCAACCACACAGCTACAGGAGGTTTCCTGACTGGCTGTTGAACACAGAGCGTCAGAGTTCCACATGAACATTCAGCTGAACGTACTTCCTGCAAAATAGTGAGCACACTTGCAGAAGCAAACTGCACACAAAACTTAATGTCGGAACATCTGCAATCAAACACAACTATTGTGAACAGTTTAGCTGTGTGATTTCTTTATGTGCCAAATATCCCTCTAATAGTGCTACAATAAATCAATATTGAAAAGCTTAATCTTAAACTTAATTGAAACAGAACTCTGATGAAATAGTTAAAAAACTGCTTGGATACATTAATACATTCATTTTTTAGGCCATCTGAAGCAAACTAATGGTTGCCCAATAAACAAAATTCTAAAAATTCAATTCAAAGGGTCACAATACTTTCACGATTACTTCCAAGTGTGCAATTAACCTGTAAAACTGCTTTTTCGTTTGTTTTTTTAAAGTTTGCCGGAGGTTTTGAACCCACGCATGTCAGGTCTTTCCTGCAGAACCAGCATTACCTTCAGATAAAATTACCAGTTGCACTGTCAGAATTATGTAGAGAAGCTGGTCAAACCACAAAAGTAAAAATACAAAGATGAAAAAAAACGATGTTTCTACAAATTTTGTTTCATTTTAAAATAACAAAAATGCTCAAAGACAGAACTCAATATATTATATTAAATAATATATTATATAATGTTAGTTAACTTGACTGCTATAACAGTGTTTTGACAGAACTACCAGAAAAATCAATCAAGAAAATACAGATTATTCAGAACTCTGTTGCTCGTGTTCTCACATCAGTTCAGTTCCTATTTTGATTTTTACTGATTGTTTTTTTTTTCTTTCATGTTTTATGTAAAGCACTTTGAATTGTATTTGTACATGAAATGTGCTAAACAAATAAACTTGCCTTGCCTATAAGAGCACCATTAACTTCAGATCATTTGTATCCAACATATGAAACAAAAAGGTTTATGCTAAACGGGAGAACAAAAATTAGGTCATTATAGTTTCAGCCCTGCATGTTCGGATAGTCAACACTTCCCAGCTGTGAGTATGCACATGGAGTATTTTTGTGTGCAATCAGGCATACACAATGGTGTGTATAGTAAACTAAAGCCAGGCTGCATTAATGCCCAAAAAGGTAATAGATGGCAACATAAATAATCCTCCTGTTCCTGTCATGAGATACGTCTTTTCTTTTCTTTATTATTCACATTAATCAAATATTCCATCCATTTTTTATTTACTTTCAGTGATTGAATTGATGGACAAACAAGCAAAACAGAAAACAAACCTAAATAGTACACTTTAATTTTCATTAGAAGTTGGTTGAAGAGTATTATGAAATACACGACACTGGCATGCTTTTGTCTCCAAGCCAGATGGGAAACAGGCATCAAGCCACAATTTCTTAAAACAATTATAATTATGAGGTGGTTCTACCAGATTGCTTGCAGATCGACAAAAGTACCCAGATAACTAGGATTACACAACTCTTTAACTTTTGCACGCACATCTTTAAGGGAGTTCTCTGTTTGGGTCACTACCACCCCCCCATAACATAGTCTAACATCTCCCATGCATTCTTGTGGCCGCCTCTATTGGGATGTTACATAATTTAAGGCAAGAAAGCTATCCGATGCCAGCTGTAAACGTCTTAAAGGCCATTTATGTACAGTCCATTTTGTAGTTAAACATCAATACACAGCAGGCCACTGTCACTAACTGATGATGCAAACTGCAGGTTTAATATCTTAACCTGTTTCCAGTTTGGGAGAACAATAAAAAACAGACTTGTAGGACTCACAAAAGCGTGTTCACTCTCAGATGGTTTTCATTTTGACTGCAGTTTTGTCTGAAACGCTGTGCCTAGCATGATGTCAGCCGGGGGAAAAATTATGGTTATTCATGCTTTGGGCCACTGCAGGGAAATAATGGCACAACAAAATATTCTCATGCTGGGGATCAAAATGTTTGAGCTTTTACTTGCATGCTACATGAATAAAGCTTCAATTATTAAGAAGATTTCATATTTTTCCCCTAACTTCAAGTGTGATGCAGCAGAATCCTCTAATGCATGAAACAAGAATAGATATCCTGACCAACTGAGTGTGGAAAGATAAACTTTTTAAGCAGCACCATATGATACGCAGTTTTTGTTTCCTTTCCCTCCCCTGCAAGGGAAATTGGATCGTTCTCAATCAGTGACCCACAAAGGAAACTTGATGGGGGTTAAGGAGAAGAGAGAAAAATGTTTCTTCTTTGCTGGCTTGGAACAAACAAATGGAAAATGAGGGTTAGGTTACGCTTCTCAGGCGCAATGGAGCGTGTAACTTCCTCCAGAGTTAGAAATATTCCCTCAGATTGTTGAACTTTAACAAGTTTTAAAAAAAAACTGAATCTTTGTGTTTTTCAATCTTAGAAATGGGTGTTATATGCACATTTGGCCACTGTAGAGGGCATTTCTAAACCTGAATATCTCCTGACCACTGCATACTACTGAATTCATTCCTTTTGGCGTCTGCAGAGGACATTTGGGACTTTTCAATTATACTTCATGGGAAGCGGTGGAGCTCTGGGAATCGTAGTTTTTGGTGGATTTTAAAAATATTCCAAATGTTTTTTTCTCTGGTTGTCAGGTTAAATTATTGAATGATGTGCAGATTATTCAATCACTGAAAGAGGTGTAACTTCAGATTGTGATTTGAAAGAACAAAGCAGAGGAAAATACATTTCACATTTCATTGTGAATAAAAGAAAGCTTTTAAAACACTGATTTAAAGGTTTCATTTCTGTCCCAAATTCCTGAGCTTTTCTCTCTTTCTATGATCTTTCAAGAGAATGTTTATTTCCAGTCATCTACTCACAAACTTGTGAAAAAAAGGGCTACCGCCCCACACAAAGTCACACGATCCTCTGTTTTTGCAGCTCTTCGTTGCTAAGAAGGGAAACTTTTGAAGACTCGATGGGTGGAGTCAGACACATTACAGTGGCATGAATCACTGCTGGTGTGTGTGTGTGCGCACGTGTGTGCTGATCCAAGAGCGTGCCCTGTAGTGATGGTTTAAGAAGGGGCATTTCATTGCTGCAACAGGAGTCTCCACAGGGGCAAAGCTGCTGAGACAAAAGTGATCTTTATTTTCAGCCGGGGAACTCTTAGGTGAGTCACAGATAACAACATAAAGTAGAAATGGAAAAAGTAAAAGGTAAAACATGGAGGAAACATTGAGCATTGTGGAAGAAATACCTAAAAGTGCAGTATGGATGTTTATTTGACTCTTTGAATGTGAACTTAAGCTAAAGCTTTAATCAGTGTCTGTTAAAAAACTTTGTGTGATGTTTTCTTCCTGCAGCTCTGTTAAGTTTTCTGCAAACTCTGTGTGTGCAGCTGCAGCCATGGCACGTCTGGATGGAGCTATTACTAACATCGTGGACGTGTTTATGGATTACGCTGACGATGGCGGCAAAAAACGACAATTAAACAAAGAGGAGCTCAAAAAACTGTTTGAGCAAGAGATCGAATGCCCCGAGTTAAAGGTAAACAACTCAACACATCCAAGTTGCATGAGCAAAGTTGAGTCTTTTGTTTTTTTAAGCTCTAATTAAACTGCTTAAATGTCTTTTCCAAGGACAAAATAAGTGCAGATGACATTGAGGAAGCCATGGAGATGCTCGACAAAAACCATGATGGTGAGGTGAACTTTCGCGAGTTTTGTCGTTGTGTGTGTGTCCTTGCCACAGGCTACTATCACAAAAAAATTGGCAAAAGTGGCAGAAAGGGCAAGGGCAAGCCAGGAGAAGATGACCAAGACGGCTGAACGAGCGCCTGTAAATAGACACAGTACGACAAAAGATGTATTGCTACACGAGAATGAAACCTGGTTTAATGAAAGATTAAATTAAATCTATAAAGGATTAATGGCGTCTGTCTTTCTCTTTTCATAATGCCGGTTGCATGGATGGTTGTGTGGTGTTTGGTGTCAGTAGACAAACATGGCTTCATCAAACATTCAAGGGGAAAACGCCCATTCTGTTCTTCCGCCCACCAACCGCTGTCAGCGCTGCTCACATATTGCACTCAACACTTCATAATATACACAGAAGTCACAGCTTTTATAGCTTCTTTTTACACTTGAAGCATATTAATATTCACAAGTTTTATAATGTGTGTTATCGCCGCAGAATTTTAAAAAGTCATATTTGACATTAGAGAACTGAACAGCTGTGACAGTAATATAATCAGATCAGCAAAAAAAAGTTGTTTAATTAGGTTTTAAAGAACACAATTCTTTAAACTCAATGCTTAACATTTTTAATCAATTTTTACACATTTAAAACTTAAAAAGCAAACGTTAGGTTTGAACATGATTTGGGATTTCCTGTGAAATAGATTCCATTAGTTCTTAATCCATTGAGGCCTTCAAAAGAACAAAGTTTTTCACTTCGGTCAGAGATGAACACCTTCTGCAATAACAAAAAAAATCGCTTTGATAACTTTGGAGGAATCTTGTAAAGGACTGGTGACCTGTACAGGGTGTACCCCACCTTTGCCCAATAGCCAGGTTAGGCTCCAGCAGCACCATGACCCCTTGAGGAAAAAAATGAGTTAAGAAAGAAAAAAAAAAACTTTGGAAGAAAGATAAATACAGGAATTCCTTCCTACTTTGTTTATTTTCTATTTACAGATGTAAAGTCAATAAAAAATTTAATTTGGTCTGCAAAGATTTGCATTCTTGAAGTCTATAGTAGCATCTGGCATGTAAAAGTAACATTTTCATCTCACCTTTGTACCATCCTCATTACTTACCTTTACTAATTTTATTAAAACTGTAATACAGTCCTCTTTTAGAACTAAAATATTATAATAAAAAAACATTTCAATGAAATGAGGCTTCCTTGGTCACATAGAAGAGAAGTATGGCCTGATATCTCTACAAAATAAAAGTACTTGAATGAATTAAGAGGGGATTTTTAGTTTTTTTTTATCTTCATTAAGCTGCATCTACTCTCACAAGGTGAAACACTCACCCGAGAGACGTCCTGCGTGTTACTGTGAGAGCAGTTCCCACTTCATTCCTTGGAGAATGTTCCAGATGTGTCTGCCTTTTTTGACCTGTCGTTGCAAAGCGTTCAGACCTATTTGCTTTCATTTGTCTGGAATCATAGATGTAAATATTAGCAATTTGTGATCAACTGGACAGAACTCACAAAGAAATCAAGCATGTTTAGCCTGTGTGTTTATAGAAGAAATGTAGAGAATGCTCCATTAACTAATGCAATATAAATTTAAAAAATATTGTTCCTTTGTTTTATTGCAAATGCTGTAATTTGTACTTAAATTCACAATAGACCTTTGTGTGAAGTTCTATGAAAAAAGGAGAGATCTCCTGCAGCCAATGTTCAAACTCTTATTCTATCACCCGAGCACCTCATAAAACAGATTAAACTGTTTGCCTGTTGGAACAGGCACGAGGTGTTTGGTCTTATTTATGGAGTAATATTTCTGTCAAAGGGATTATTTCAAGATCATTCTGAAAGAAATGTCTCTTCACTGTTATGCAAGAAAAAGCCATTTGCCCTGCAGCATCAACGTCAAAGCAGGCAAAGGAGCTTTTCAGCCAACTTTGTTTCTGCAACAGGAGCCAAAGCTGTGACTCATTCAAAGAAATATCTGGCCTCATTTCAGCAGAATAGTAAACAGCCACAGGACTCAACATCGATTCTGCATTATACACATCAGAAGTGTTCAAGTCCAGGCCGCCAGTTTCCTAATATCCCTGTCCTACCTGCTGCTGATCAGGTTTCCTCCAGTGCTGAGAATCTGCAAAAAAAAAGGAAAAAAAAAAACAGGGCAGTAGCCCTCAAGGCCTTGAATTGGGAACCCATAAGAACCCAAGAACAAAAAAAAAGACATTTGAGATTGGTAGACTTTTGAAGGCAGCTCCCACTGCCCCACATTTAAGTTAAGTTTCTTTGTTATATTTTTTCAGATTTGTTGCAGAATTTATCGTTTATACTTGTACACACATTTATTTTACTTTACACCTTACATAACAAAATGAACTTCATGATTTGTGCACACATTTACTTAATTTTGTCTGATTTGTTGAGTAATTCTATTCTTTTGAGTTCTCCTTGAGGGCTGATGATGTGGCAGAGGGAGGAACTGGACATCTTCCTGGACACTCCCATTTGGAGATGATGGAAGGGGAAGACAAAAGTTTATTCTTTTGTTGAATTACTGTTTCTTTGTTGAAATATGTTAAACTTACATTGAAGTATAAGTTTAGTTTTGTTTGTTAATGTTCTAAATGACTAGTAATTGACTTAATTAGTTAATAGTTATGTTTTGAATGTTTTGTATTTGTTGTTCCCTCCCCTTTTATGTCATTGGTCTGATCAGCCAGTATAAAATCTCCTTGATGTTTCCTGTTTGGGGAGTCAGTTTTGTTTTAGTTTGTTTGAGCTTTTGTTCCTGATTCTCTTAGTTACATTTTGTTGAGTTGACCCCATTTTAACTGAAGTTTGTGTACTTTTTGTTGGGTGAAATATAAACCCTTTATTTAAAGATGTATTTTCTTGTCCTGTGGCTCAACCCCATTGCCGAGCAGCCCACAACAAGACTATTTCTTTGTTGCAATTTTTTTTCACTACAACAAATCTTGTGCTGTTTTTTTCCCTCTTCAAATGGGGCCACTTTTGTGAGGAACATTTGTTTGTGGGATGAACTGCAGCCAAAATCAAACAACTTCTTCCACTGCTTGTATGGTGGACTATAGGATTGAAATAAAAAAAAGTGGTCAATTGAACTATTTATAATGTGTTAACAGGAGTCTCAATGCCATGTGGAAGATCCACACACTAATAATAACAACAACATGCCACCTCCTTCTCATGATGGTCACACGCTTCTTTGGGATGGCATCCCATTCTTCAACTAGGAGTTCTTATGGAAAAGCATGCTCAAGATGATCCCATGATTGCAGGGATAAGATCATGTCTCCTGGCATGTCATTCCATTTTCTCTACTCCCAAAATCTGGTCTCTGATAAACACCACTCTGTTGGGGCAAAGATTTGTGAATGGAGTTTGGTTCTAAATTTTGGAAATGTCAGATTCCCTTTGGGTGAAGAATTTAATCTTTATATCTCTTTGCATTAAGATTCAAAATAATGTGTCTTTTTATCAGTGAGGAGGATGCTTTCCCACATGATGATACTCCCTCCACCAAAAGATGTTCTTCGTATTGGTCTAGCAATTTGCAAAGTATCTTCTGAGTCTTCTCTGCACTTTGATCATGGAATCGTCTCTTTTGGTCGAATTTAGACTGAATTTATTTTCTGTCTCCACATGAAACACACTCCTGATTTAAATGTACACATTGGAATAGGCTTCTCTTGAGTTTAAGATTGATTTGCAGTTGTCTCCTTATGAACATTGGAAAGTTATCAATAAGTTGTAGCTAAAAGCAAGTTATGATACGATTAAAAGATTAATCTTGTCAAAGGATCTCACATATGCCAAAGGAAATGTGGGCGGACGTTATCATTAAGAACCCATTAAAATGTAGGTTGCGTAATATGTTGCAACATCGCACAAAACCAAAGGGAATAAAAACTAAAAGAAATTGACGGCAACTGCAATTACTTAATCAAACTCACATCAATTGTGAGCTTTGAGCAGTGAATTTAAAAAAATGATTAATATTGAGCTGTCATTTTTTTAAAAAGCAAAAATAATTAGGAAAAAATATAATTGGCTTAGAATTTGAAGCAGAATAAGTTGCAAGCAGTTGACCAAGTTTTTCAACTTCCAACGTGGAACATGCTTGCCAACATAGGTTAACAACCAGTCCTTTTGTCAGTTTATAACCAGTTTGTGCTCCACATCAGCTGCACCCAGAGAAAGCATTCATTTGTGATCAGTGGGATTATCCCAACATTGTACACAGGTACTTCCTCTTGGCCTTCATATGCATGTTTTTTTTTTTTTTTAATGGAGCTCAGTTGCATCCATGCAATGCATTAGAAGCTAAAACTGAAAGGAGGAGCAGAAGTAAGCAAACGTTTCAATGTGACCTTTGCTCAGGAACCTTGTGCTTTTTGTCACAAATTTCCATAGACACAGTGTTAATTCAAAATGGGCTTCACCCTAAAACCTCCACACAAGAGTCCTCCAGCAAATTACCATCTCCACAGGTCTCCCAAACATGAAGAAACATAAAAGTGTACTGGATGTTGTTTTACCTTGTGAACATTTTTGTCCTTCATAAAAACATTTGTACAACAGAACAAGGAAATTGTGAAACTGGTTTCCAGGGAATAGCCCATAATGCGACTGTTTCACCCTCAAGAAAAAACCAGTTCAATGGGTTAGTTGTAAATTTCCAAAGAATTCACAACTGACTGACCAGTGTGTCGCACTAAACAGAGCTCAACATAAGTTTGGTTAATAGATTTCCTTAATGTAAAAGTGATTAAAATCAAAAGTGATTGCAAAACCCAGACTCTCCTCTGGAGAGAGAAGAGAACAAAATTCCTGAGTTTGTAACCCATAACTTTAATTTGGAGTAGTGAACTCCACAAATGTTTTGACTCTTTGGCCAAGCCAAAGAGGCCACAATGCGCTCAAAAGTGCCAAATTCCAAAGTAAGCACTCACAAGTGCCTTAATACACGAGCTTTTGTCTCAAGTTCCATCATCTTAATCCAAAGAAGGAGTTTCAAATCCTCCATGGCAACTTCACCCCCCCCACCACCACCAAACACCACCAACAAACCCCACACCACCCCCACCCCCCAAAAAAAAATCAAATTGACCCATATGGAAAACAGAACCCAGACAATGGATTAACATATCCCGGACAAGCCCCCAAGTATGTTACGTACCCAAAGAAAAAAAATCGGCTAATCAAAGTTTTTCTGCAAGCACAAGCAGAATGTTACAAAACTCAAGTAATCAAAAAATAAAGGAAAAAAAATCAAATGGACCCACATGGAAAATAGAACCCAGACAATGGATTAACATCAATCAGCAGGCTCAGCAAATGCAGAGGAAAGAAGAAGAAAACATTGAAAAACTCTCTGCGTCCAGTTTAATCAATCAAATTTAAAAGACCATGTCACCACTCCCCTGACAAAGCAAATACCATTTTTTAAACTAGTCACACTGGTTTGGAGATAATAGGCTACAAAGAGGATAACGAGGCGTGTTCTCTGACAGAAGGTGTGTCCAGAGGATTTAAAAGGATGAAGTCTGTGTTTTCCCCACACAGCCATTTTCTGCATCTCCTGGAGTCTAACAAGTCTCACAAACTTTCGGTAAGTAAGAAAAAAGTTTTTGGTGAAAATATAAAGTTAAAATACAATTGTTTGTATAAATTTACTTTAAAAACTATATATATATATATATATATATATATATATATATATATATATATATATATATTTTTTTTTTTTTTACATTTTGATTGAACTGCCTGCAGACGTTAGTTTGGTTTTAAGAGAATTTTGCATGAGGAAGTGTTGAAATTATTTCAGTTTTTACCCTTTGAACTTCAAAAAAATATTATATTAAAACTAAGTATTTTGCTTTTTAAAAACATGAAGAAATAAATCTTAACTTGACAATGAAAGACTCTGGCCATGTCCTGCAACTTACAAATATGATAAAGTAGCTTATGTAGTTTAATGTGCGTTTGTCAAAAGGGGAAAATATCACATTTGAACTTATGTGTTAAATACTGATGAGTTTCATCGTCCCCTGAAGTTATGACACTGCAACAAGACGGTTTTTAACGGCATTCAGAGGGACTTTGAGTCACTGGAGTCATCTCCAGCTGGGTGACGCCCTTTAATTTCAAATGTGGGCTTAAAAAATGCTGAAGAAGTGAATAGGAAATGAATGACAATGCTTTTGTTTCAGACATCATGTCTTCAATCTTCGAGGCAATCGTAACTCTGAGGGGTGTTTTTGACAAATATGCTGGGAAAGAAGGAAATGCAACGACTCTGACAAAGAAGGAACTTGCTGAACTGCTCAAAGAGCAGCTTGGAGACGCTGTAAGTTCAATTTCATGTGTTAAAATTGCATTAAATAGACGTGTCTTTTTCCCGTGTTAACTGTGTTCATTTGTTTTGTCTTCATTAGACTGGAAACCAAGCAGAAATGGACGAGTTTTTCAAAAGTCTGGATAACGATTGCGACGGTACTGTCGATTTCAATGAGTATATTGTCCTAGTCGCGAGCTTGGCAATGATGTTGGCCCCCTAGAGGAAAGAACTGTCTGTTTGCCCTGGTTTACTTCATTTAACATGAGCATCAAAAAAAAAAAAAAACAGCAATCATGTACTACTGTTGAGTCTTGTAAGACCCATGCTATTTTTTTTTCATGAAACCAAGAGTTTCTTGAACTGTACTTGAATGCTATTTGACTATCTGATGGTGAATTCTAACAAAATGCAAATAAAAGTGTTCATTTCTCCAAACTGTCTTTATTTTTTTGTGCTGCAAAACAAAGATACAATGGAAACTCTTGGTGTTTAAACTTTTATTTCATTTAAAATGAAAATATAAGAATGGAAAAGTAATTTCCTGTTTGCTTTTAAAAACAACATGCCTACATGTGGTGGCCCTACTATGAGGTGGAAACTCCATAACCCGTCTCAAATGGAGTGGAATACTTGTTGCTTACTCTGTTATACTTTTTTTAACTATCCTTTTAAAAATCATTCATGCAAATATACATTTGGTGATTTGTTCAGGACATGACATTCAAAAACATATATAAAATGTTCCCTCAATTTAATAACTTGTGACCAAAAATTAGTACGATGTGTGCAAAAATGAGCATTTTAGTAATATCAGTTCCTCCTATGTGGCCACAAAATGCTGATTTTTTTTTCACAATATACTGGTTTGTGGGCAGAAATGATTAATTTGAGGGAACAACTTTTATTATTTTGAATGTCATGACCAAAGCTCCATAATTTGTACATATTATTTAGGCTGATTTAGGCTTATTTGCACGGATTTACATAGAATCACACACAAAATGGAAATTCATGAGGGCCACGTGTAATGTGCACAGCCAAAATGCACATTGCTGCATTGCCTGCATTTAAACACAAACTGTAATCCTAACCTTGTCACTTTCTATTTTTTATCTGATTTGTTCTTGTTCCAGGCTCTTCTAAATGCATCAATTCTTACATCACCGTGTACTGCCATTATTTGATATGACTAGCTTTGGTAAATCCAGAAAATGATATGACAGGTTATGATGAAGACAGCTAAAGGCCTTTGCCAAACAAGCTGGTTGTTCAGAGTGCTGTATCAAACCACATTAGCAGACTATAGAGTGGAAGGAAAAAAAGTCAACCAACATCAGAGATAACCACTGACTTGAGAGGATTTTCAAGTGAAAGGCATTTAAGTGTTTAGGGTAGCATCACAAGGAGGTCTTATAGCCTGCAGTCAGTGTGTCAGGAGCCACCACACATGAACAAATGAACTACAAATAATCTTGTGTCAAGCCTCCCCTGAACCAGAGGCATCAGAAGCGTCTTCCATGTGCTCATGGGAAATAAAACTGATTTTTTTCTTATCTGCCAAAGTCCTCTTTCAGATGAAAGTAAACCTTTTGATCCTAGTATAGGCGGTGTTGGCAGCGCGGACTCTTCCTGGAAGGGGCTGTTTTCACTTGTCTATGTCACAATGTGAGGACCTGCTTGTTTTCGTGGATTTACATTTGGTGGGCTGGTACGCAAAGCGCAGGTTTTTAGAGGAATGCTCAGAGATGCATGAACAGGTCAACAGGGGTTGTTTTTTTTATAAAATAATTAACATTAGAATACATTTAAATGGCTGATGTAGCTGCTCTCTACATGGAGGCCTGTTGTCAAACCTAAAAAAATCTCTAAAATTCTGCATCATCAATCCAAAACCAAGTTATATGCAGATGAATTAGCTTATCTTCTATTTGGAACATATTTGATAACAAGTCATTTTTCTTCAAAACTGACTTTCTTTAGAATTCTTTAAGCATCGTAAGAGCTCGGTGAGGTGGTAAAGCAACAAAGACTCCTCACAGACCTCATGAAGGAGTTTCCAGAGCTCAAGGCTACAGTATAATCAAACAGAAAGTCCAAAGGATTGAAGCGCTGGAACAGAGAGTGGATGAGTTGGAACAATATTGCAGAACGGACGACCTGATAATCACTGCCTTAGTGATAAAACAGCAAACTTTATTAGGGATGCTTAAGGATGAAAATAGAGAGATGCCAGAGAGCCTACAGAAGTGATTTGTTTTCACCTCAGAAGATGAAAAGAGATGAGATACGATTTTAAGTTGCTCGCACTGCTTTAAAGCAGACATGTTTCTTTTTTTTTTTTTGTCAGAATAAAGGTTTGGAATACTCAACGGGAAATCAAAAAGTTGTACTGAAAAAAATGTGATTTAATGAAATATTTCTAAAGAAAAACTTAAGGAGTATGTAATGTGTATTTACTGTGTGGTGGCAGGCGCTACAGGCCATCTAGAAATTTCTCTTTTTTTTAACCTTTATAATATGTAACATAGGTGCAGAAATAAAATAAGAATTTTATTCTTCTCACTGCTCCTTTTCTGTCATGAATATGTTCGAAATTATGTTTTGTATGGAATATGTTAATGTCCTGTACTTTTCACAAAAGAAGCAAATAAACAGAAAGAAAACAGAAAGAAAGAAAAGCTCAAAAAGTTGTTTTTGCAGGATGTACAGGCCCTTTAATGAAACAGACATGTAGCCACTACATGCTTTGTCATCTGCTGTCATTGCTTCACTGTATTTTTTGGTCCGCAGTCATTGCAGCCGTCCATGTGGAGCATCTATGATGCTGTCCTCTGCTGTATGGAGATACGTGTTTTATTTTCCTGCAGAATTTGGTACCTTGTCACAACACCAAAGAAACCACAAGCTAGTTCATTGACCACGGTGTTACTGTAGTTCATCGTCCAACAAACTAATCTGACTTGAAACCAAAAGAAGATCTGTTGCTTGTTTTTAAGAGGAAGATGAGACAGCAGATCCACCAATGCCGATAACGTGAAGGCAGCTATCAAAGCAACCTGAACTTCCACTACACTCAACGCAGTACTATAAGCTCATCGGCCAAATACCACAGTGGATTGATGCAGGAATTCATGCATAAAAGAGGTTCAACCGAGTATTGAGTGAATGTAAATGAACATAGTAATAGACTGCCTGACATTTGTGCTAAAATCTTCCTTCTTTTTTTCTTTGATGGTCATTTTGGATAGATGACAAGAAAAAAGTGTTGGAACATTTTAAGCTTACATGTAACAATACTATACATCGTAAGAGTCTCACTTTTTATATTAAATGACAAAATTATTGAACTTTTTCCATAACTTTATACATTTTAAAGAAGTATTAGTTGTTCAATGAGTATTTCTACATGTGTTGTGTGGATAAAGAACGCTGTGGTTAAAGACTTGCAGGAAATAAATAATGTGCAATCAAATACGCTTTATTTGATCTGTGCAGTGAAAGTAAAAATTTAAAAAGTACTCCTGTGCAGGACTCAACAATGTAAGATAAAAAAAACCAAAAACACTACTTCAGGCATGCAGGACTTTCTAGGAAAAATAGTTTTTTTTTCTTTTCCAGAAAGTCCTGCATGCCTGAAAAGAGAGCTTCCTGTGAATGTGCTTTTGCTCTCCAAGGTTCCTGCAAGCCCGTCCAAATCATGTAGTGACTTCAGTTTTGCCACAGGCAGAGGAGAGAAAACAAATGTTGAGTTTAGCACTGACATCTGCTCAGGCCCTGTAAACAGTGTAAATAACACAAATGGGTTTGAATGTATTCCATTTATCCATCCATCTTCTTCCGTTCATGTGGGACTGGGTTGCGGGAGCAGCCATCTAGGCAAAGTTGCCCAGACTTCCCTCTCTACGGCCACTTCCTCCAGCTCCACTGGGGGGACCTCGAGGCGTTCCCAGGCCAGCTGAGAGACGTAGTCTCTCCAGAGTGTCCTGGGCCTTCCAATCCTGAGGGACATGCCCGAAAAACCTCTCCAAGGAGGTGTCCAGGAGGCATTCCGACCAGATGTCTGAGCCACCTCAACTGGCTTTTCTAGATGTAGAGGAGCTAGAAAAGCCAGTTGAGGTGGAGGAGCAGCAGCTCTACTCCGAGTTCTCTCCGGGTGACCGAGCTTCTCACCCTATCTCTAAGGGAGCTCCCAACTACCCTATGGAGTAAGCTCATTTTGGCCACTTGTATCCGGGACCTCATTCTCTCGGTCATGACCCAGAGGTCCTGACCATAGGTGAGTTTACCAGAGAGGGCAAACTTTCTTTCTCTGGTCAAGAACCATGGCCACAGATTTGGCGGTGATGACCCATCCCAGCCGCTTCACACTTGGCTGCAAACCGTTCTAATGCATGCTGGAGGACCTAGCTTGATAAAGCCAACAGGACAACATCTGCAAATAACAGAGAGGAAATCCTGTCGTCCCCAAACCTGATCCCTAGTGACTCTGGCAGCGCCTACAAATTCTATCCACTAAGACAGAACCGATGATAAAGGTAAGCTCTGCTGGAGTCCAGCATGCACTGGGAACAGGTCTGACTATGCTAAGCAAACCAAGCTCCTGCTCCGGTCATCCAGAGACCAGAAAGCCAAGACTTCCTGAACCCCATACTACCAGAGCACCCTGCAAAGGAAGTTTGGAATGTAAAATGTCATACATAAGACATATAAATCTACTCGATTAAGTCTATCCTAAAACATTTTTAAAAACTCAACATGTGGCATTTTTGTGTTTAGTTACAAGTAATTAAAAAAGAGTAAGCACTTGGGTAGTTCACAAAATGACAACATTGCATTGCGTTTTGAAAAAAAGTCTTGATTCTTAATCTGTGAATGAATAGTTTGAAACTAAAAGAACCTTGCGTTCTTACCTATACTATTTTATTTTTCTATGCGGTATAATGACAGGATGATAACATAAGTTTACAACATACAAGCCAAAAACAGCTTTCAGCTCAATGGGTTAGTTTTAAATTTGTACTCCAATTCCCAAATAGATTACAACTCACTCCAGTTTGACGTGCTTTGGGATGTGTTGCATATTTTTCTCTCTTACAAGCTTTGTACACTCAGTAAAGTGGGTATGACTAATGCACACTTTAGCATTTACAATATTTGCACAACATCTTGTGTTTGCTCAAAAGTTTTTCCTCTTTAAGGGGCTGTCCATTTTGTACTGTTTTACCAGTAAAGCAACTGATTTTTCCCTCTAAAATGTATGAAAATGTAACTACAAGCAAATAAGAAAAATTAATCAACAGGAAAAAGGTCAAATCATAAAAGAATGAATCACTTGTAGCTACATTTTCACTATTTCTAGTAATGGATTTAAAAAAGAAATTCTAAGTTTTTTTTTTTTTTTTTTACAAAGTAAACAATACTGTTGAAAAGACAGCCTTTTATTTATTTATGAAATTTATTCCCATTCCAATTATATTTCTTTCTGTTGTAAAAGCTTTCTCTGTGTTTTTTTTTTATTATGATTCTGCAGTTTTAAGCCCAAATCAAAAAGCCAGTGTGTTTTTTAAGACATATTTTCAGCAGTGCAGCATGGCAGTTGCTGTGTCACAAACCCAAGCTTTTTCAAACTGCCTGTTTTCATCTGCCCCTGATTGAATACGATTTTAATACCAGTAAACAATTACTCAGAAATTCAGTTTTAATCTTTAATTCTTTTACATATTTCTTCCTTTGCAAGAAAAATGGTACAAAAACATGTTAAACACACCAGAAACACTTTTAAGACCCACCTCAATGAAAATCCTGTTTCTGGTGTTTTTAACATGTTCTTGTAGCATTCTTCTCATGATGGAAGACATAAAGAAAATTAAGATTAAACTGCATTTCTGAGTATTTTTTATTTAAATCGTGAATTGAGAGAAGACAAAAAAAAAAATGCTGTTTGAAAAAGCCTGTAGTTGTGCTGTAGCTGCTACACTAGGCGGGCAACAAGCTCCCTGCTCCGCTTACTCTGATGCATCCACTTGTAGACAAATAGATCCATGAATGTCTTTGTTTTCCTCGTTAGCATCTAGCTGAAAACTGGACAGGGCAGCTCCAATATTGATCGCTGTTTTTGTTGCCCTGATAATATTAGGTTGTGGGTGTAATGAGGTGTAGTAGGAGAGAGTGTAAACAAAGGGATGATGGGAAGTTAGAGCAGGCTTACTCGACAGTTTCATCCACAACTCAGAGGCGAATTTCCAATAAACTCCTGCCGCTTTGCAGAGACTGTCCAAAAGAAATTACAGTTTATTTAAAAAATATTTGTATTTTGAGTAAAAGCAGCATGATCAAAATATTTAAAAAAAACACACTGGAAACTATTTTATAATAGATCAAAAGATGACTGGAGTAGGAACACATCACAGCCATCACACTCTCTCTGAGGACTATTTCCTCATTCTGATAATTTTGTGGGTTTTTTTTTTTTATTTTTCTTCAAAAAGATTAAAATAATTTACCAGTGAAAATGGGAAGCCGCTGCATGCATAACAATGTGTTTATTGTGGCATGAATACAGCCTGTTTAACTGCACATGGGGAGGGGGGAATAAACGCCAAAGAAGTGAAAAAGACCAACAAAACAGGTAGACATGTCAAAAATGCTGAAAAGGACTTGTTGCACTAAGACAAATCTCCCAAAGAACTAAAAAAATAAAATGAAATTTAAAAAAAACTTTGCAACTACAGGCGATTATATGAAGTGGTGTTGGGCCAACTCCAGCATAATAAAGTCTCATTCTGGCTCGAGCTAATGTGAGTTTATGAGAGGCGAACAATGCGGAAGCTTTCTGTATCCTTCCGCGGCACTACCCATCTGCAAACTACTCCACACTTTCAAATCCAATAGCTCTCTCTATATATGGGGGGATTAAGTTTAGAAGTTTAGGTTAGGAGTTTTGTTAAGGCTAACACATAACGCAAACAAAACCAAAAAACTAAGTTCGGGTTCAGGCGAGGACAGGCGGGAGGAAACCCCGTGACTTCCACTGCAGCAGAAGGAAGCGTAGACACTTTGACGTCCCGCTGTGTCAGTCCCACCTGGTTGTAATCCTACTAAATGCAAACTTGATTTATTTTTCAAACTGTGTTTTAATCTCAGAAATTCACTGTCCCACTCTTCAAAAATGTTTCGTTTCTGTGCATTTTTACATTGAAAATCGTGCGGATATGTTTGCAGTTTTTAACTTGGTTTTACAGAGCGCGTAGCTTTTCCAAACAAGTTTAATAGAGTCTGTCACCACTCCCCTGACACAGACCGCATCTTTTTAAACTAGTCTCACTGGTTTGGAGATAATAAGCTACAAAGAAAATAATGGGGGTGGGTTCTCAGAAAGAAGGTGTGTCTGGAGGATATAAAAAAGGATGAATTCCCCCACACGGCCATTTTCTGCTTCTCCTGGGGTCTAACAAGTCTCTCAAACCTTCGGTAAGTAAGAAAAAAAACGTTTTGATCAAAAAAGATAAATGTAAAGTTCATTTGTTTGTATGCATTTTCTTTTAAAACTTTTCTGAAGTTTGCATGCAGATGTTAGTTTGGTTTAAGGGAATTTTGGATGTTAAACTTTTGGAATAATTATAATTTTTACCTTTTTAAACTTAAAAAAAATACATGGCTTTAAGATAAATTACATTTTGTTTAAAAAAAAACATGAAGACAAAAATCTTAACTAGACAATGAAGGACTCTGGCCATGTCCTGCAACTTTAAAAAAAAGAAGGCAGCTTATGTCAAAAGGGGAAACATATGCACTATATTTGAACTTTTGAGTTAAATACTGATGAGTTTCATCGTCCCCTGAAGTTATGACACTGCAACAAGACGGTTTTTAACAGCACCCAGAGGGACTTTGAGTCACTGGAGTCATCTCCCGCTGGGTGACGCCCTACAATTTCAAATGTGGGCTTAAGTCTGACAATCCTAAATCCTGAAGGAGTGAATGGGAAATGAATGACAATGTTTTTGTTTCAGACGTCATGTCTTCAATCTTCGAGGCAATCGTAACTCTGAGGGGTGTTTTTGACAAATATGCTGGGAAGGAAGGAGATGCAACGACTCTGACAAAGAAGGAACTTGCTGAACTGCTCAAAGAGCAGCTTGGAGGAACTGTAAGTTCAATTTCATTTGTTAAAATTGCATTAAATAGACGTGTCTTTTTCCCGTGTTAACTGTGTTCATTTGTTTTGTCTTCATTAGACTGGAAACCAAGCAGAAATGGACAAGTTTTTCAAAACACTGGATAGCGATGGTGACGGTGTTGTCGATTTCAATGAGTATATTGTCCTAGTCGCGAGCTTGGCAATGATGTTGGCCCCCTAGAGGAAAGAACTGTCTGTTTGCCCTGGTTTACTTCATTTAACAAGAGCATCAAAAAAAAAAAAAAAGACCAACCATGCTCTTTTGTTGAGTCTTGTAAGAGCCATGCAAAACTTTTCTCTTTTTTTTTTTTTCATGAAACCCGGAGTAGGTTGAACTGTACTTGCATGCTATTTGACTATCTGATGGTGAATACAACCAAAATGCAAATAAAGTGTTCATCTCTCTAAACTGTCTTTGGATATTTTTGTACTGCAAAGATACAATTGACTTCTTTAGTTCACTTTAAATGAAAATGTAACTTTGCTTTAAAAGCAACACCGCTAAATGTGGTGGCACGATAACTGGGTAGAAGAACCCAGAACAAAAAAACTGAAATGGTTGTTTCTTACTCCAAAAAACTTTTTTTTTTTTCTTCATTACTATCCTTTGAAAAGTCTACGTTCTGATTGACTTGTGCGCACTGCTTTAAAATGAGTTTTTGCAACTTGAATCACTTATTTTATTCTATGTATCTTGATCATTTCTGGGCAAATATTTGATAAAATGTCCTGGACGTTACTTTAAAGCCATAAATGTTTCCCTCAAATAATAGTGGCCATGAATTAGTATTTTGTGCACAAATTGGCATCTCACTTTCATCAGTTCCTCTTAATGTGTGCCCACAAAATGCTAATTTGTTCACACAATATACTAATTTATGCCCAGATATTAATATTTTAAGGGAACAATTTTAATTTTTGTAGAATGTTATGTCAAGGGCTGTATCAAAACATATTTGCAGAAAATAGAGAGGAATGAAAAAAGTGCCCCAGCATAAAGAAACCTGGGAGTATTTCAAGTGAAAGTCATTTAAGTATTTGGGGTAGCATCACAAGCAGTGGACTTAGCCTGCAGTCAGTATGTCAGGAGCCACCACACATGGACAAATAAACTACAACTATTCTTGTGTCAAGCCACTCCTGAACCAGAGGAATCAGAAGAGTCTCATGTGCTCATGGGAATAAAAAAAAAAGTACTGTTTCTCATTGGCCCAATACCTAAATAATACATATATACATAATTTGAAATGAAATTCACAAAGTGTGGAGAGAGCCAAAAGTCCAGAGTAAAGTTTCCTTATTCCATGATGGTTTGAACTGCTTTTAAGGTGCTAAAACTGTTCACCTGATAGCAAGGGATTACTTGTTTAAACTGGAATGATGGGCGTGTCACTTGGGCACACAGTGCTGTTTGTATAAATGAAGTTAACCTGTTCACTCGGCTGGAATGAACGCCAGTTGAAGCGGACGAGCCAGCGATGTATGCCTTTGTTGAACGCCTTTGATCGCTGTGATGCTTTGTAGAAACTTTGCTGAATGATTTATAGATCCTTGTTGCTTAGTTGACCGTCTTGTACAAATGATGACAAAGCTTCAACTTCACTTTAAGCAAAAAATTTTTATGTTAACGCCATCATCAAAAATGCAAAAGATAAATGAGCATAAAAAGACGAAGGCGAAGCCTCGTGCAGTAGACTTTCACAAGGCCATAGACAGATCAACTTTAAGGAATTTTTAAAGTTCGTGTCATGCCTGGCCAAGTACTACTGCCAAGGAGACGAGCAAGAGCTATGAAAATGAAGAACGCTGTGGTTAAAGACTTACAAGAAATAAATAAGATATGATCCAATACGCTTTGTTTGATCTGTGCAGTGAAAGTAAAGATTAAAAAAGAACTCCTGCACGACCTGTTTCTGTGCCATGGTTTTGACATTAAATCTTTTCCTGAGTTTTCTCTCATTTTGCAGCTCTTTTAGTTTCAAGTTTTCTATCAATCTTAACAGCTGTTTAAATTTCAAACATTGTTACACCGTCTTTGAAAATCATCTCTAAAAAAGGTAAACATGATTACCAAACTACTGTCTAGTTATTGCCTGGAAATAAAGAAAAGAATGAACAAACCAATTTCTAGAATTTCCATTTGATTTACCGCTGGCCTGTCCTGTGGAAGACTCAACTATGTAAGAGGAAAAACAACATTTTTTTTCTAGAAAGTTCTGCATGCCTGAAATAGTGGAAAAGAGAGCTGCATTGGGAATGAGCTTTTGCTCTCCAGGCTCCTGCGACTGAGTGCAAATCATGTAGGATCAGTGACTTCAGTTTTGCCAAAGGCAGAAGAGGGCAAGCAAATGTTGAACTGACATCTGCTCAGACGCCAGTGTCAGAAGCACAAGTAGCATTCCCAGGCCAGCCGAGAGTCATAGTCTCTTCAGCGTGTCCTGGGTCTTCCTCTGGGCCTCCGCTCCAAATGATACGTCCAGTTTATGTTCCCAGGGAAGCATCCAGGAGGCGTCAGGACCAGATGTCCGAGCCACCTCAACTGGCTCCTCTCACTGTGGAAGAGCAGCGGCTCTACTCCAAGCTCTGTCCAGGTGACTGAGCCTCTCCTTCTTTCTCTAAGGGAGCGCCCAGCCACCTTACAGAGGAAACTGATTTTGGATGCTTGTTTCCGGGACATTCCGGGACTTTCTGGCTCAGCTCTCTCTTCATCACAACAGACCGGTACACTGACCAGACTGCGTAGGCCACTCCAATCCGCATGTCACTCTCATGCTCCTAACCCTCCCTCACTCAGGAACAACACCCCAAGATATTTAAAGACCTCAACTTGGGGAAGGAGAACTCCACCCACCCAGAGAGGGAAGATTTTCTTTCTCTGGTCAAGAACCATGGCCACAGACTTGGCGGTGCTGACCCTCATCCCAGCCGCTTCACACTCGGCTGCAAACTGTTCTAATGCATGCTGGAGGACCTAGCTTGATAAAGCCAACAGGACAACATCATCTGCAAAGAACAGATCTTGTGATGCCAAAACTACATCCCTCCTGATCCTGGCGGGGCCTACAAATTCTGTCCATACAGACCATGAGCAGAACCGATGATAAAGGTCAGCTCTGCTGGAGTCCAGCATGCACTGGGAACAGGTCCGACTTACTCCCAGCTAACCATGTTGACATTTTTTTTTCTTGTAAGCGTTGTACACTCAGCAGAGTGGGTATGACTAATTTACGCCTAATCATTTACTATATTTGCACAACATCCTGTGTTTGCTCAACATTTTTTATCTTTGAAGGGCTTTCTTGGTTGTGAAAAATGGTAAAATATTTTCCACTGTTTTACTAAAAAAATAGCTAATTTTTCCTTCTATCATACAAAAATGTAACAGCAAATAAATAACAGATAATCAAATATATTTTTAAAAAGAGTTCAATTGAAGTTTAAAAAGATAAAACTTAAAATACATAGGGATTTCTATCAGAATCTGCCTTTTATTAGCAGTAGGACACATTACTGAAGCACAGACCACTACTTTT
Organism: Oryzias celebensis; assembly: GCA_014656515.1. Classification (NCBI taxonomy): domain Eukaryota; kingdom Metazoa; phylum Chordata; class Actinopteri; order Beloniformes; family Adrianichthyidae; genus Oryzias; species Oryzias celebensis. Next base: position 12,528,428 of record BNCR01000015.1, on the reverse strand, counting down.
GACTCAAGTTACAGGTTTACTCACCTGAGTGGAATTATGCGTCTATTTGCCATGCCTTTTTCTTATGAGTCTGCTTTGATCTTTGTGCTGCTTTTAAATTTTAATCTTTTAAATTTGATTTTTTTTCCTATCAGTATTTCTTGTCATCTTTTATATTTTAATGTTCTTTGTACCTCTTTTGTATGATAAAACTGTCATTATCCTAAGACACTATCTACATCAATGGCTTTGCATTCATGATAAATGGATTCATTTTTTGTCTTACATCAAAATCAATGACAAAAATTACTTTTGACTTAGATCCACAAATAAGATATAAATGATCTGCTTATAAAAGTGCAGACATGGTTTCAAGAATTACCTGTTGTCATCATGTTTAACAAAATTTGCATTGCATAAAAGTCATGATTTCCTTGATTCATGCTGCAAACATGTTTTTTTGATTCCATCATTCATCTCTAATATTGATAAGAAAATATCAAAACCCATTACAGATGGGTCGGTTTCAAATAGGTATTTGAAATGACCCATCATCCCTTGTAACAAGGTGTGCCACACGTAAGAAAAATAAGTTTGCTTTTTAAAAGATAGTGGTATTTAAGCCTTTAAGCCACTTTTTGCAAAATGAGATTGAAATATTGATCTCACTAATAACTTTTTTTGCATTGGTACAGCTCATATTTCCCTTCACATATGTAAAGACTCATTCATATATTCAGGATGGTTCCATGGCATAAAACATTATTAAGATGACAATTTGAATTTATTTATTTGAAGTAAATTCACTTCTAATCCAAAAGGTTTTCTCAATTATCATTTTTCACAGAATTGATAAAGCCTTTTGAATGAGAGGTTCAGTGTCTTCAACTTCATAAGTAAGCTAAGATGACACTTAATAAACAAAATCATTTTCTGCTACTTTATTACACACACAAAAAAATGAACCTGTTTTCTAAAATCTAAATTTTGGGAGATGCAACAAATCTTAGCTGACTTAAATTCGTCAGCAGCAGCTACTGAAACCTCCCTATGGCTACCACACACAATTCTGAACAGACATGCGCAGCATGCTACATCATGTAAAATTCAGTGGTGGATTTATGTTTTCACAATGGAAATACTGTCAGCCTTCAAACCTTCGGAAACTTTTGGAAGATTCCGTTGACTTAACCTTTTCACGCAAGTCACCAACGTTAATGAAATCAAGCGTTTATTTAAAGGTTATATCCACTGTGTGTCCATCTACAATGCAGATTAAGATTAATCCAAGATTCAATTTACTTAATTTAATTTTAGACAGCGGACACAATAATACCGTAATTACTCCCTAAAGCTGTTCATGTAAAATCTCTAACAGAGATCTAAAAGACACAGCCTGAAGTCTGATGATCTTGTGTCATATGGAAAAAATAATAATGACATAATTTTCTATATTAGATTGCAGCCTCTGAGGGGGAAAACATCACATTCTCTCCCTGGACTATTTACAGAATCTTCATAAATCAATCCTTTTATCTTATAAGTTTTGGCTTATTTTCCTAAATAGATTAAAGTATTTTCTGGGTAAAATATGAAGCCTTTGCATGCACCAAAGAAGTAAAAGAGCAAAAAAAACAAGTCAAACTGTCAAACATACGGATTCAGACTTGTTGCAATAAGACAAGTTGCCCAAAAGACTAAAAGAAAGGATGTAAATAAAGGAGTGTGGGCCCAACTCCAGCAAATAAAACCTGGATCAAGTTTACAAAAGGCGAACTATGCGGAAGGACTCTGTGTTTATACACGGTACTACCCATGTTTCTGCTGCAAATGACTCCACACTTTCAACTCCAAATACAAAAATGTATTTTGAGAAATGAGGGGACTTTAAGAATGCATTTTTAAATTTGGTTTTATGTGGCATAAAGCTTTTTTTCAATCAAGTTAAAAAGAGTAGGTTATTACTTCCCTAAAACAATCTGTTTTTTCCCCCTGGTTTAGAGACAAATTCAAAGAAACGATGAAGGTGGGTTCTTCAAAAGAAGGTGTGAGAGGATTTAAAGAGACAGAGTCTGCGTTTCCTCCATACTTTCATTTTTCTCCAGGGGTCTAGCAAGTCTCACAAACATTTGGTGAGTAAGGCAGAAAAATTGTCTTTGATCAAAATTTAGATTTAAAAATGCATTACTTTCACAACTGTAACTTTTTTAACATTTGAATTGAATTGCAAGCAGAAGTTAGTTTGGTTTTAGAGAATTAAGACAAGAAACTCTTGGCATAATTTCAATTTTGCCATTACATTTTGAAATGTATGAAATAAAGATACATTTGAGTATTTTTCTCATTTAAAAGAATCTCAAACTGGCACTGAAGGATTGCTTTAATGTGTACTTGTCAAGGGGGAAAAATATGCACATCGTGTTTGGACTTCTGTGTTAACAATTCCCGGTGAGTCACATCTTCCACCGAAGTTATGACACAGTGTAACAAGACCATATTAAACAGCACCCTGTGGGACTTGAGGGTTCAAGTCTGCAGGTCCTCAAGATCTACAGGCCTGTTTGTTTTCTAGCTCTCCCTGCACCGCTTACTGCTGTTTACTTGGACCAGTATGAATGTATTCCTTCATTTAGGCATGCAGAGACATCTGATTGAGCTAATCAGCAGCTAGCAGGGCATGTAGGTCTGGAAAACAGTCAGTGGTTGAACTCAAGGACCAGGAATGAGCAAATGAGTCATATCAGGCTGGGTGACTCCCTTCACTTTCTAATGTAGGCGAGAATCTAACGATCCTAAAAGTCGAAGGGATTAATAGGAAATGAACGACAATGTTTTTGTTTCAGACACCGTGATTTCAATCTTTGAGGCGATCGCAATTATCAGGTTTGTTTTTGAAAGGTATGCTGCGAAAGAAGGAGATCCGAAGACTTTTAATTTGTATTAAAATTGCATTAAAAAGACTTCTCAATTTCCTAAGTTATTTGTGTTCATTTGTTTTGCTTTCATTAGCCTGAAAACCAAGCAGAAATGGACAAGTTCTTCAAAATACTGGATACCAATAGTGACGGCGTTGTCGATGTCAAGGAGTTTATTGTCCAAGTCACAACATGTTGGCCCCCTAGAGCTGAGCTGTCTGTTTGCCCTGGTTTACTTCATTTAAAACGAGCATTTGAAAAAAATAACAATAACCACGCACTACTGTTGAGTCTTGTAAGAGCCATGCAAAACCTTTCTCTTTTTTTTTCATGAAACCCACAGTAGGTTGAACTGCACTTGCATGCTATTTGACTATCTGATGGTCAATCCAGCCAAAATGTAAATAAAGTGTTCATCTCTCTAAACTGTTTGTTCTTTAAATTACACAGAAAAACAAAAGGAAAATTGAGAATTTTGATATTTAAACTCTTTTTTTAAATGAAAATATAAGAATGGATAAGTAACTTCTCTCTTTTAATACTGGTAGTTTGCTTTAAAAACAACACAACTGAATGTAGTGGTATATACGGTGACAAACTTTACAGCCCAGATCAAATAAAGTGGAATTGTTGTTGCTTACTACCCAAAACCTTCTTTTTTATATTTACAGTCATTGCAGCAATCATTCTGTACAACAGGTTATTTATAAACGCAATGGTTAAAATCACTCCTTCCTCAGCCTTTTGTGTGTGCATTTAAACCAGAAGAACGAAGCATTATACTCATCTTGGGTAAGTGTTTTAAATAACAAAAAAATACACTTTTTAGAGGGATAAATATCAAATTAAGGGTAAAAAAATGGAAAATTAGTTCAGAATGACCTATTGATGATTTACCACAGCACTAGTATAAAAATTTGCATTTTTCATTATCTTTAGCACATCAAATAAAACACAAAGGCATGATCAAAATTGGTTTAAGAAAAATGTACCACAAATGTAAGAAAAGGATCATTTTTTTTCTTTTGGAAGAAAAAACACATTAACACAATTCAATGTTAGGTATTTCATCTTTTTAAAAAGCATGACATTTCATGTGTACGAAATAAACCTAATTGTAAATTGTCCTTCTACTATCAATAAATTAAACTACTTGGATTTAAGATTACAACGTATATATTCTCACTTCTTTGAATGTATTTTAATGTGTTAATGGACTTGTCGGTATTTAACCTACAAAAGAAGATTAACAAAACCATGGAGAAAAAAAATTAACAACCAAAAACAATTCTGTCTCTGAATTCTGACTTTTTCTCCCTGAATTTTGATTTAATTTTCAGAATTGTGATTTTAAAATCAGAATCCTGATTTTTACCCTCAGCAATCTGACTTTAATCTCAGAATTTGAAAACAAAACGGAAGGGGATTAGGCCAGTGGAGGAAAAAAAAAAGGGTCAGAACCATAATTCTTTTTGGCCCTTTATTTATTTTTTTGACCCTATGGCCTTAATCCGCTACCGTAGTAACCCGACAAGGAGAGGAGATGAAAAATATATCTATGAGGAAAACGCCCCCTACTGGGAGTTGAAAAAACAGCAGCGGAAAACATCGTGAGGTTTCGGCTTTTTCCGGCAGATAACAGTCAGTTAGCTAGCTAACTTGATTAGCCTGCAACTGCAGCCAATGTTTCTATGGTATTTAATGTCAACCGAGTGGGAGTGGATGAAACAACTATAATTGAATGATGGCGGACGTCGAGGGACAAGAAATTTGTTCGCCGGTCCCTCCGCTGCCTCACCCTTCATCCTGCAGCGGCGCTGATAGCGGTAACGTTACCCCAGACGCCGGCGGCGGTTGCCTGACGCCAGCTACTGTTACCTCGGGCCCACGGCTGGTTCGAATTGTGAAGTCTGACTCTGGCTACGGTTTCAATGTCCGGGGACAAGTTAGTGAAGGAGGGCAGCTCCGAAGCATTAACGGGGAACTGTACGCGCCACTGCAGCACGTCAGTGCTGTCCTACCAGGGGGAGCCGCTGACAGAGCAGGCATCTCCAAGGGTGACAGAATCCTAGAGGTGTAAGTGCTTTTTACTTTCGCCCAACTCTTAGATTACAACTTGCGTTCTCTTTTGGGTTAACAAGTGTAACATTTTGGTGATAAATAACGTCAAACAGCAGATTAGAGCATCATTCCCTGTGAAAAGCGGGCACACCGACCTGCCACCATCAACCCTGGCTCTGCAGGCTGTTCAACCTAATGAAAGAGAGGTCTGTGTGAGTCAATGGGGAGATTCGGGAATCATTAGAAATTCCCACAATGTGCCGGACACACAAACGCCCGTTGTGTGTTTCGCTTGATTTAAACTCCCACATCTCCCTTGACTGCATTGATTGCTCTCGGTTTGCCATTTTCGCTCTGATTTGCAGTCCAGGCTGGCGTTGTTAGAATGCAGAAACCTGGGTGCTGATGTTAGACTCTGTTGCTATGGAGAAGAGCGCACGGCGTGCAACTCATTGTCATCACGAGTGCTCCAATCCGCTCGTGCGTTTGGCAGAAGTTGGAGATCAGCATTCATTTTTTCCCTTTAAAAAAATCTATTTTCTGATTGGCTGCTTGTTCACAACGCTTTGATGGAATGAGGGTTTCTGTAACCTGGTATTTTCATGAAATCACAATTTCTTGGGAATCATCCATGCAGATAAACATTTGGTATAGAGTGACATTCAAAAACATATATACACAGTTCCCTCACATTAATACATAGTGGCCACCAATTAGTATTTTGTGGCCACAATTTAGTATTTTAGTATCAGTACTTCACAATACTAATTTTGTGCCCTCACAATACTAATTTGTGACCTCAATATTCTGATCTGAGCACACAAATTGCTAATTTTTTACCCAATGTACTACTAATTCATGGGCTCAAATTAATAATTTGGGGAATCTATCTTTTTTTTATTTTTGAATTTCACGTCTAGGGATCCACAATTTTGTACATATTTTTGAGGCGGATGTTATTCAGACGTATTTTTGTGCAACCAAGCACAAAAACTGACGGAAATTCATATTATAACCGGGGCCAAAATGCACATAGCTGCATTTCCCGCATGTTTTATAACTCTAACCCTCCATCAACAAAAACCCCTAACCAGCATCATCAATAACCACCAACTTGAGAGCATTTTCAAGTAAAAGGCATTTAAGCATCACAAGGAGTGCACTTAGCCTGGAATCAGTGCTTCAGGAGCCACCAGACATGGACAAATGAGCTGCAAATATTCTTGTGTCAAGCCACTCCTGAACCAGAGGCATCAGAAGCTGGCTTACGTGTGCTCCTGGGAAATAAAACGGGATTGTTTCTCATCTGCCCAAAGTCCTTGTTCAGATTAAAGTAAATGTTGGATTCAGTTTAAAATTAACGTTGCAGAATGTGGAGAAACACAGAAGTCCTGTATTTCCGGCAAAAAATTAAAATATAAGAGCCTGAGGAAGGAGAGATGGGTTGCAGGGGCATTTTAAGTAGTTCCCTTGGTGCCAGTTAAATGGCTATAAATGCTTATTATGATGTGATATTTTTTCCAGGATGCACTTTTATGCTGTCGTAAGCTAACGTATATACCTCAGCTGTAAATGTAAGATAATTCTTCTTTTCCCCTCTTATTATTCATTGCTTAAATGCATCAACATAGTCATGACTTTTTTCCAGGGCTCAACTTCAACTTTGCTACATAAGGCCTCACTTCACTTGATTACACTGTCTTGTCTAGCTGTCTCTTTCCTGTAGTTATTTGGAGCCTCTGAGCTTTTTAGTTCTGACATGCAGCCAACATAAGCCCTGCCATGACATACTTGCTGACCTAACAGTTGAGCTTTCAGTTGTCCGTGAAACAAATCCTGTCCTAAATAGCTGAGCTGGTATTTGATTTTTCTGCTTATTCCCCATTTAAGTGCAAAAGGCTCTTCTTTTTAACAATACTATCAAAACAATAATATACATATTCTTTAATATGGAGTTAATATTGCATATATCCTAAAAAATCTACTAGATTTTAGTGTTAAAAGGGCCTGGTGTTTGTCACGGCAATCACAAGATCCAATGACATCATTTTGTGCCGCACAATTTGAAGTTGCAATCCCTCACTTAACATTAAATTATTATAAAAAGGATTTATAATGCAGTATTTGGATATTTTTATTTTAAATTTGTCAGCAGTAGAGGACATTTCCTTTTGCCTTTCAACTTAACGAATGCACAGCAAAAACTTAAAACGCAAAATCCTCCAAATGTTATATTTACATTATTTAAATTCTACCTTTATTTGCAAGCTAAATAAGCACTCTGTTGGAACGGGTTCTAAGAAGTATCAATGTGTTGCACAGAAAACCTTTTCCAGGAGCCACCATGGCTCTTCTGGGTGATTAACTATGAGTGAGTTTGTTTTGACTCTGTCATTAGGACTTTAACACATGGCTGCCAAACGGCCTACACCCAGTGTTGCTGCTGCTCAGCTGTTCTTGTTACATAAAAGTGTTTGTTACTTAAAGAGAACATGTGAAAGCCAAAGCAATGTAAAAACGTATTTATGATGATTAATTTAAATTTGCTATATTTGTCACGTATTTGGTCTTGTTGGACATAATTAAAGAACATTAAGCTTAAAATTATTTTTAATTCTTTTTCCGTATTTCTTTATTCAATTCATTGAAATTCAGGAGCAGATGAAAAAATGCCGTTAGAAAAAAGGAGTTCTTGTGACAGAAAATTCGCTGGATGGGCCACAAGCTCCACTCCATTCTGATCCATTCACTTGTAGACAAATAGATCCATGTACGCCTCTGTTTTCCTCGTCTGAGCTGGCATCTGGCTCACAACTGTACAGCTGGTTAGCTTCAATATTTCTCATCATTTATGTTTCACCGATAATGTTAGGTTGGGATTGTGAGGAGCTGTAAGCCAACTGGTCTAAACAAACGGGTGACGAGAATCAGAAACGAGGTTGCCATGCCAACAGTATAACCATAATTAAAATAACACTGGGAACACTTTTACAATTTATCAAAAGACGATCGGCGTAGGACCGATGAGTTAAACTACACCCACTCTAACGTGTTTATCACAATGTGTTTTCATTGACAGCAATGGTGTGAACGTGGAAGGCGCTACGCACAAGCAGGTGGTGGATCTGATCCGTGCCGGCGAGAAAGAGCTGGTGCTCACCGTGCTGTCTGTGCCGCCGCAGGAGGCCGACTGTTTGGATCTTGGTGACGATGGATCAGCCCAGTCCTGTTATGACTACTCTGACAAGCAAGCCGTTCCCATCTCCATTCCCAGCTACAAGCACACAGAGCTCAACAGTGAAAAGTTTGTGGTGTGTACACAGCTCAGATGGATGTCTGGAAACATGAAGTAACGTATGAGATTAAGATAAAGGTCAAAGGGATTTGAACGAATGAGGATTAGAACGAGAAATGAAGTCATTACCTTTCAAGCTGGGGCGGATGGTTACAGTATTGAAGTTACTGCTGAATGCAACAAACTGTAGAATATCTCTGTTAATGCAATTTCTCTCAGTATTATTCACTTTGAAGCATCCTTGCCTTGCAGGTATACAATGTCTACATGGCAGGCAGACAACTGTGTTCCAAACGCTACAGAGAATTTGTGATTTTGCACCAAAACTTGAAGAGGGAATTCGCCACTTTTACATTTCCGAAGCTGCCTGGGAAATGGCCGTTTTCACTGTCAGAGCAGCAGTTGGATGCACGACGCAGAGGCCTGGAGGAATACTTGGAGAAAGGTGATCGGAGGGCACATCTGGTGGATAAAACCAGGTTCACTGACAAAACCAGTTGCATTCATAAACACTGGATGAAGTGCTTTTTATTTAGGAAGTTCATGTAAAAGTGCATTTTTATTTGAAGCATAGAAAAAAAAAGTCATTTTTTTGTCAACATGTATGAGTTATAGTTGTATTTAAAGGAAAAAAGAGTTCAAAGTTACTATTATGTTTTTCCACAGTGTGCTCAGTACGGGTAATAGGAGAAAGTGAGATTATGCAGGAGTTTTTGTCTGAATCAGATGAGGTAAATAGAAAAGTAGGCATTTATACACTCGTTTATTTTGTTTTTGTCTACCGCCTACTCATCTTTCCTTTTCCTATGCAAAGAATTATAATGGGGTGTCAGATGTGGAGTTGAGAATAGCAATGCCCGACAAAACTACACTCACAGTGAGAGTTCGCAAAAACTCTACAACAGACCAAGTATATCAGGTAAAAGTCCACACAGCTGTGCTGCTTCTCCTTGAATGTGACTCTTTGACCCTAATTGGACCTTTTTCTGCAGGCTGTGGTTATGAAACTTGGGATGGACAGCATCACAGCCAGCTACTTTGCTCTGTTTGAGGTCATTAACCACACATTTGGTGAGTAAAACATTAAGAAAAAGCAGAAAATGTGTGTGTGTGTGTTTGTAAATGGCCCAATTTTAACACTGAAATGTACCTGAATGTGTGTAAAAGCACAATGTGGCAAAATATTTACATTTGTTGCATTACCGTAATTGTTGTTCACCTTTTGGCACATCCCCTCTGGGGTCGTCACAGCGAATCAGCTTTCACTGAACCACGCATTTGGTTTGGCAGAGTTTTACTGTAGTGTTGTACAAAATAACACTTTTTTAAAAGTATTTTAAGACCCACTCCAATGAAAATAGTGTTTTTGTTGTTTTTAACATGTTTCTGTAGCATTTTTCTGCTAATAGAGGACATGTATAAGAAAATCAAGCTTAAAATTATATTTCTCAGAATTTCTTATTTTAAATTGCTGTGAACCAGGAGCAAACATAAAATACGCTAGGCAGGTCACAAGATCATGTCATATTTAAAAAAAAAAAAAAAAAAACGCTGGAAATGATTTAAAAATAAAGCAAAATATGATTGGAGTGGGAATGTAAAAATAAACAAAATAGTTAGTTCTTAGCTCCATTTATTGATTGAAAAACTCTGATTAAAACTGATGTAGATTTTTGTTGCCTGATCAGCCTCACCAAGTTGACTACCTATGAAATGTGATCACTGTGGACAAATTAAAGTTGCAGCAAAGCAAAAGAAACATTTAAAACTCATATTTTAAATATAGTTTAAATAAATTTCACCTGACAAAGGCATGGCTTCTCCTGTGTGGAAGGTGTGTTAAAATGTACAATCTATGTCATAGAAGTCATCGAAATGTGCGGTGGAGAAATGTATGATGAGGTTTGAGGGTTGATTTCTAGAGTCAGTAAATAATCATCATAAGCTGGGGGTGTCAGACACCCCAGCTGTCAGTAGCAGTTTTGCTGCTGCGTTTCCTTAACAAAAGCGCCAGCTTTGTGACAAAGAAATCCTGTTATTTAAAGGTAATTATAATAGAGCAAAACAATACTTTGCACTCTGCTGGCGTGGAAAGTTGATTATCCTTTTTTTTTTTAAAGTCGCAGCTGTCTGTAGCAACTGTGTTTTGTCTTTAAACACTGATTCAATGTTTTTGAGGATATCCTAACCTCAATCTGTCTTTTTCCTTTTTACTTCAGTGCGTAAGCTTGCGCCCAATGAGTTCCCCCACAAACTATATGTACAGAACTATACCTCAGCCATCCCTGGAACATGCCTCACACTGCGTAAGTGGCTCTTCACGACAGAAGAAGAGATTCTGCTCAACGATAACCAGCTCGCCGTCAGCTACTTCTTTCATCAGGTGTGTGCATGAATGAGTTGAGTCCTTTTTGTTGCGCCTTCTTTGCATGAAGCAGTCTTTCTCTTTTCTTTTGCAGGCTGTTGACGACGTGAAGAAAGGATTCGTCAAAACTGAACAGAAGTCCTACCAGCTACAGAAACTTGCAGAACAGAAAAAAATGGCCACGGTCAGCCTTACCAATCACATCTACAGTCTATATTAGTTCTGTTTAGTGTTTTTTTTTTTTTTTTATCTAGTTTTTCCTAGATTAATGTTTGAGAAAAAGTTATTCCTGAGGTGACACTAAACCTCCAGATTAGCGGCACACACTGTGGGAAGTAGATTTTGATCAGAAGGGCACAGTCCTTTCAAAGACACCTTATTTTTAGGAATTAAAAGTGTCTCTTCAGGCTAATGCTTGTGTTTCCACCACAAACTAAATCTGAAAAAGCAGCGGTAGGAGCATGGTTACCGCGAGGTGCACAAACAGAGCAGCACAGCCAAAGTGAAAACGGGTTTTTAGCCTTCTGTCTCATCTAAACCGACACTTTTCTAAAGGTTGGTGTTAAGACTTGTCTTTGTGAGTATTAGGAAACAATAACAGTCCTCACTCACACATGAAAATGCCACTACAAACCCCACCCCAACTGATACCACACCCAGACAGGATCTTTTTGGTGGGAAAAATATCTCACCTCATAAAAAGTTTCAGTCTTCAGGTCTCTTAAACATAATCCATCTTAGTTGTTATCAACAAAGGATGTTGCTTTTAGTTTTATGATTTCATCCTCGTCTTCAGTGTACAGTTAAGACGTGTCTTTTTTTTTTCCCCCTCAGTATCTGAATTTGTTGAGGAGTTGTGAAGGCTACAATGAAATCATATTCCCTCACTGTTCTTGCGACTCTCGCCGTAAAGGCCACGTAATCACAGCCATCAGTATACAGCACTTCAAGCTGCACGCCTGCACGGAAGAGGGCACACTGGAGGCAAGTCCCACTGTTTTGTTTTTTGTTTTTAGTTATAGTTTTTATTCCTTATATGTTACAGTAAATGCACTAACATCTCCATAACCTCCAGAACCAGGTTATTGCATTCGACTGGGGGGAGATGCAAAGGTGGGACACAGATGAAGAGGGCATGGCCTTCTGCTTTGAATATGCAAGAGGTGAAAAGAAACCACGCTGGGTTAAGATATTTACACCATATGTAAGTTTCAAATATATCTTTTTCATATTGCAGGAAGAAAAAAACACGTTTGTGTCCTAACATTCTTTATGCGTTTCTCTTTTTACTCTTTGTGCATTGACAATGTGCAGTTTAACTACATGCACGAGTGCTTTGAGAGAATCTTCTGTGAGCTAAAATGGAGGAAGGAGGTAAATGCAAATGCTTTTATCAATTTCCCTTTGTGTTTGTTATTCAAAGTTTACTTTTATATTTGCAGGTAGAAGAGGAAGCTACAGATAAAGACAACAAGAACTGCAGTAAAGATGGTATGTGTGGAAAGGTAAGGCTTTGCCTGCCTCTGTCCCGTAATAGCTTTCAGGTTTCATTTTGTGTTTCCTGCTCCTTTTGTGTGCAAGTTTGCTTGTCTTAGTTTGCGCTGTTTCTGTTGCAGAATATTTTCCAGCTGCTGAGGCACAGAAGGGATGGGGGCACGTAAGAAGGGAGATCATCGCCTCTTAGCTACAGAGGCGATCTGGTAACAGCAGAGTCTCGGTCCTGACCTTGCCCCAGCAGCACTTGGCTGTTAATTACGAAGACGTCATTTACACTCCATTTTACCACAATAGAAGAAGCAACCACCTACATGCGAACCAGCCAACATGAGAGAACACAATAGAAAGGGAAGTAAAAAGCTGCGGGACTGGAAAGGTTTAAATCCAGAGTAGCAAAACTATAATTAAAACAAGAGTTTGAGCAATGATGGACTCAAAGTGATGGATTCATGCAAGCTTTCTTTTATTTGTTTTCCTTTGGTTGCTGAAAGTTACGTTTATAAAAAACCAGTTTACATGTACACCAAAAATCTGACCATTATCTGGCTTCTTGAGTAATCAGATTAGTCAAGTGATCACGTTAAAAACCATGATCTGAATCCTTAATCAGATTAAAGTTATCTGATCTTTAGCTATTTGATTAACAAACCCAGATTTCTCTCTAATAATCACATTTCTTCCTGCATGTGCATTTGTTCATCTGATTGAGTTTTTTGTGCATTTCAGAATGTGAAAAAGAAAAAAGGGAATAATCATAGAAATGTGACAGGAAAACAGAATGCCTGAGGAGTAATATGTAAAAGGCAATGGCTATTTTTTCTTTATTGGGTATAAGTGAAGGACAGCAGGAGCCTGTAATCAAATTTACAGATCTGTAACCCTGGTAGGACCGCACAGACATGACATTTACCAGTTTGATGAAGAGCATACAAACACATTAGAAGTGATGACTGTAGGTACAATAGGACTGTAACATATTTGTTAGTCTCTGATTCTGCAAGTTATTTCTCTTGCAAAGATGAGGGGTCATTAATGTTAGATACACTGTGAGACACAGAATGTTAAAAAAAAAAACAATCCAAGAAATCACACTGTTTGAGTTTTAATTAATTTATTTGTATAATGGTGCACACAACAAGTAATAAAAGTTCACCTTAATACTTTCTAATGTAGCCCAGGTTGTTGATGACAGGGTTCAAATGTTTCTTGTAGGTCTCCACCAGGTTTATACTGTAGCAGCTATTTTGGTCCATTCTTCCATGCAGATCTTCTCAAGAGCTTTGATATTTTGGGGCTGTTGCTGAGCAACAGGGACTTGCAACTTCCTCCACAATTTTTCTATTGAATTGAGGTCCAGAGACTGGGTAGGTCACTTCAAAACCTTGAAATGTCTTCTTTGTAGCCAGTCCTTCGTTACCCAGGTGATGTGTTTGGGATCATTGTCATCCTGACACAGTTCATTTTCAATGCTTTCACGGCTCGAATGAGATTTTTTTCACAAAATCTCGCCTCATTTATCCTTTCTTTAATACGAATCAGTCGTCTTTGCAGAAAAGCAGCCCCAAAATCATAATATTTCTTCACGCTTCACAGTGGGGGATTTTCTTTGGATGCAACTCGACTTTCTTTAAACAGTGGTCAGTTTTTAGGAGCTACATACTTGATTTCTGCACCCTCATACAAAAAAATTATTTTAAAATAAAACTATGGGGGTTCCTTGAATCCTTTTCTACATTCTATCATTAGCAGTAGAATCTATGATAAATATTACTGTCCAAACTGATGTTTTTAAGTGGGACAATTTGCAGAATCTGTGACTAAATAAATACTTTTTTGCCCTTCTGTTTCAGATCACTTCTAGTTATTAGATAGTTGAGATCATGTAAACAGGCCCGATAAAAGGGATTCCAAAGCACTGGCAGATATTTTCTATTTCCATTAATAGTTTGGAGCGTCTGTGTCAGTTGTTTGTGGAAAGAAGTCTTTCCCTGAATAAGTGAGAAAAAAAACAAGACTTCAATGCTGTAATGAAGCCCTTTTCAGACATGAGATACTTAACATTAATGAGTTCAACTGTTGGCATTACTTCATTTGAGTTAAAGGTTTGCCATTTAGTTGGCCCTGGTTTCACAGCTTCTCATGAGTACATAATATACCAACAGTTTGTCCTATTAGGCGGCGATGTTAGTTAAAGTCGTGGTGGATAACACCTGCTAAAGGATTCCATCAAAATTAAGTCTTTCCAGTTTGTCATTGTAAAAAGGAAACATACTATATTAGTGAGCATGCTGCATACGAAGAATCTTAGTGACTTTTAGGGAGAGAAAAAGTTGATTTATAGCCCAGAGAGGAGTTTTAGCTTCTGCTACTTAAAAGTTTGAACTTTCCTTGTATTTATTTAGGGCATTGAGAAATGTCTGAAAGGGGCTTAAATTACTGCAAACTCTCATTACACGTAACGGCCATTATGCAGGAATGTTAAAAACTTTTCAGATTATACTAAAAGATGCTAGAGTTACAGATGACGTTCTGGATTAGCTTGTTTTATTTTTTGCTTTCAGGTGCATACAGAGCAGGGAACAACTGGAGTTTCACCAAATCTTGCACTTTATCTGACTGTAGGAAGCATTTCAATATATATGAATGACAACTTGAAAAGTGTTCATGTGAACTAAAAACTGGAAAAAGGTTAATATTATATGTACTGACAGTATTATGTGAGCAATTCATGCAAATAACATTTATCAGGGTGTTGTGGACCTCAAGCGACTTTGTTTCTCTGTTTTCTACGTTCATTACCCAGAACAGACAGTAGGAGTCCTTCTCTTCCTTCTGTCTCTCTGGGTCACAGTTATTACTTTGTCTCTTGAATTTCCCTACAGGATTTATAATAGGCTTCTAATTCAAGTGGAATTTCCATGCAGCAGTATTATCTCTGTGTCTGGTACTTTGGCGTCATCTACTGAGGATTCAGGCTAAGTGGGGCGAGGCTCTCTCTGTAAAAGAAATGCGTTTCATCCCTGTATTACAAGATAAATGCAGCTCTCAGTCACTAAAGGCTTTTTCACACCTGACTATGTTACTGTGATGGAATCAAATGAGTGAAATGAAGGTAATTATTCTCTCTAAACTGATGCAGTTCATGTTTAAACAAAAGAACATTTTTATAAACTGAGACGGAAAAAAGTTAACACTCGATTATAAAATCAGCCACTACTGACATATAAAGAAATACAATTTCCTATTCTAGCATCACAGAGCTGAACTTTAAATTATGTTTCTTTATTTAAAGGATGTAATAGTGACACTTCATGTATTCATTTTGGTCTTGTTAGACCACATTTGAGTGTTTTTCTTTGAAAACCTGTTGCAACTGCTTTTAAATATTTATAGACTGATGTTGTTAAATAATTTAAACAAGAATAATACAAATCGGTTGTTTCTGCTGTTATCCAAGTGATGGAACATCACTGGGATGCATTAATATCATTATTATGTAGATAAATGCCCCTATCTCCTCAGTAAATCTAATTTATTAAAGATTTGGCATCTTTTCGGTTATTATTAAGTATAAATCTATTGGCCAGGAGAGAGATGGATTGAAATCAGTTGTTCTCACTAAAGATGCTTGTTGAGCAGCTCCTCACCAAAGCTATTTTAGGTTGATTAATGAGTTTAAACAGCTCTCTGGGAGCCTGCAGGAGGTTTAATTGAACACGTTGAGCCTTTAGCTGAGAGATTGAACGTGCACTTTCTAATTTTCTTGATTTTTCTCCTCTGCCCACCTAACCGAATCTGACGTTGTCAACCACAGACCACCACTCGTCTCTCTCTGTCTCTGTTCTGAACATGGTAAAATTTCAATGTATTTATTTAGTACGACAGTGTTCAAGTTCGGTAAAGCTTTTAAAGAGTCCTCATGGAGGAAGATGGAAAAGCGACAAGTTTCTCGACATGCTGAATTGTTACATTTGAAGAAGATGCATTGCTTACTGTAATAAATTGTAACATATTCTTTTGAATAAACTGCTTTATTGATGCAACTGTAGTTCTGTTTTATGCTGCAGTGATTTTTGCAGCCCCCTCCATGCTCTCCTCGTCTTCAGTGTACCAACATCTGTCCACTTCCACCCCCCCACCACCCTTTTTCTTCATGACCCTCCTCTCCTTAGCCCGGCATCTTTTAATGAGATCTGGGAGAAAATTACCCAACAGGCAGTGAAGGGGCTGTTCCATATTGATTTGCATCAAATGTCTGCAGCCAGTGATTAATAGCTATTGACTATTGACTGTTGGCAGAGGGACAATGTATGAAAGTGTCTGAAATTTAAAAAGCTAATAGCCCTGATATATATATATTAAAAAAATCAAGCTTGGATTGATCAAAGTTTGCTTTAGTGGATCTTCAGCTAATGAAGTTCTAACTTGCACTGAAGATAATTGTTTATCTATTGGGGGCTGGCAACTTAATTGGATTGTTCTCTTATTTTTACTAAAGGAAAAAGCTGATCAGCTGTGGATCAGCAACAAAAACCCCAAACATTTCTGTGTGTAATATGGTGTTCCCTTCATTACATTTCTTTCGTATTAATTATGCTATGGAATGTTTCCTTTATTGAATGCAAACATGAAAAACAACTAACACAGCACTAACAACTAACTAACTACTTTCCTGAAGCATAGCAACAAGGACAAATGCAAAACAGCAACAACTAAAAGGCAGCAAAGCACAATAAATTAAAAAAGCATGACAACATTGACACGTGTAAAGAGAACATGACAAGAATATTGAAAAAAAGAAACAAATCCAAAAAACTTTTAAACAGCATAGCTAAATGAAAATGTAATGACAAAATACAACATGAAAAAATGACAGCTTTCCACAGCCCTCTGAGTTATTTATTTTTTGTTAGATAACATTTTGTTGAATTATTGTGACCTCCATCATATTCTCTTTTTGTAATATTTTGTGCACATAACCAGCAGGAGCTGAGCTCTGGCTGCACCGCACAGCAGCAGTCACATAACAGCTTGTGTGGCATGAACAGCAGAAAGAGAGCCAGCTCCTGGAGGATGTGTGGCCACTGCATTGGGTCTGCAGAGGGTCTTCATTTTTTCCACTTGAGCTGGAAGAGTGGCTTCGGGTTTGCACCACACTTTATGACTGTGGCTGTGTTGGCAAATTTGTGCGACAGCTGCAGACACAGTTGCAGTGACCCCTTAGCAAAGACAGATTTTTTTTCCCTGCTCACTGCACCGTGCTCCTCTCAGAGAACTCGTTTTTTTACTCCTTGAAACGAACATCACTGGAGGAGCTGTCGACACAGAGCAGCTCTCCTGTAACTGAGGAGGCACAGGATACGTGTTTGAGATTTATTACCTCTGCTGCATCTCTCAGCAGAAGCGCCGGCTTTTTTAAAGACAAAAGAGGTTCAGTAGGGCATTGGCATGCAAACTGTGAGCTATCCTCCTGGGATGTTGTGTTTGCAACGAAGACCTTCCAAATAGTTTTAAAGCTGAGGTACGAGCTAAACTCTGCCAAGACATCAATTTGACAAATTCAGTCATCATAAATATGTGCATTATTTCCTGATCCCACATTTAAAATTGTTATGTTCGCCAAGCTCTGTCACATAAAACCAGATGAAAAACGCTTGATCTGAAAATATGTCCTGTCACTCCTAAACGCTGGTCAAAGTATAATTTAACCATGGCCAAGAGGAAGATAGAAAATAAGGAGGGCTTCACTACCATACTGCCGCCCTTGTTAATGAGCAATCAGTTAAAAACTTCATTGGCTCCTTTGTGCTCCCTCAGCACATTTTTTGCACTTTTTTTTTTATAGTTGTTTCTGGTCTCTACTTTTCTGCATCCCCTTCCTTTGGAAAAGCCCTCCCCTCATCCCTCCTTCCACTTAGTTTATCGCTACACCTCATTACCTCTGTCGCCCTTTTCCTCCTCGCTTCTTCCTGTCCTCTGTTTCTGCGTCGCTTGTTCTCAAACTTTGATCACCGGGAAGGCAAGCGAGTCGACAGAATGCTTGATTTATCCCTAGAGGATGTAAAAGGAAGACTTTTCTGTGACATTCTGTCAATTCATCACCTGAAAACTTTCTAATAAATTATTGCTTAAAAAAAAACAAACAAAAAAACGAAACACTTATGGAGCTTAAAAGTTGTGTGTATAAACACACAATGAAGACAATACATAGCTGTATTTTAAAATAACAATTTAAGTTAAATGTGTTAAATTCTTTCATAAAATAGGAATATAAATAAATACAGTCTGTTCGGAAGAAGATTAATCAAACATTTAAATTAATCCAGACAAGAAAAGGATTAATAATGATTTGTAAAAAAAAACACTGGCTTTCTATAACTGACCTAAATATATACCCTAAAGTAGGAATATGATTACTATAGATCTGCTTTGAATCTTTAAACTCTAAAATCACCCTCAACTGTGAGAGATCTGACCCTTTAATGGATGTCCATGCAGAAAAAGAGAAAGGAGGACTTTTACTGAAGATATCCATTTACTTTAGGGCATGAAGTTGTGCAGCGTTACCAGGTTTTATATGTTAAAAGGTATAAATTGTAAGAAAAGAAAGTAAATGTGACCTATCATAAAGACTAAATGACTTTGACTGAAGATATCCATTTACTTTAGGGCATGAAGTTGTGCAGCGTTACCAGGTTTTATATGTTAAAAGGTATAAATTGTAAGAAAAGAAAGTAAATGTGACCTATCATAAAGGCTAAATGACTTTGACTACCCAGAAAATGGAATTCCAAGGAAAAATGATCTATGAAAGATCAGGCAAGTTTTTATGATTATTTCATATCATCAAACTCTTTAGATCATTTCTTACTGTTTAAATTGGTTAAACGAAAATAGTGGGTATAGTAAAATAACATATACACAAAAATCGTCTCAGTGAGGCAAGCTATGTCAAATTGAAGAAGATTAAAAACACTTCTGGCCTTCATAGGTTCTCTAGAGAATATCAGCTGCTATTTTACAGCTTCTGATTTATTCATCTTGTGGAAGTTTGATTGCTTTCAAAGTGGGGACAAAAGCAGTGATCTTAGACAAACAGCTGGGATACTTCATCCACGTATGACAGGTCATAAAGCAGAAACCCTGGAGTCCATCATTTCACAGTAAGACATGTAATCACCACATGAAAAATATTCTGTAAAGATGTTCCCAGCTGAAAACATCCAGGCTGCACTTAGCATGTTAAATGCGTCATATACCAAAAAAAAATCAATAAAATGAGTATCTGTCTCTAAAAGACAGCAGCTTTGGTTGGATTTTCAAAGACTTGAAACCATTTAATTGTACAGACAATCATAAAAGAGGAGGTGGTTGGACATATTGCACAAAGGCAGGTTTATCATGATGAAACACTATGTGTAGCGTTTGTCCCATTTGTCTCATATAGAGGTGGAGGAAAAATTATTCCGCCTTGAGTTGCTCAGTGGTGCATTGCAACCACTTTTGAACATCTAACTCCATTTCTATATTTGAAGTTCATTTTTCAGTAAAGCACAAGGTCTTCTGTCATATCAAACTTGGCTAAGAAACTGGATCATGCAGCAGTGCAACACAGTACAACAAAATGAGTAAAAAAGAAAGTGGTCAAAGGGAAATATCTAAGTCCAGACCATGGACTGTACATGAGAACTGGACTGAATGACTCCTCTCCTCGCCTACTGGTCCCAAAAAGCCAAAATCCCATAGGCTTCTATCGGGAAATAATAAACATCTAAGATTCAGTCAATACATTTGTCAAAAAAAACATTCTTGCTCTGATACACTTTTTTAACATTTTCTTGCTCATTTTTTTCTTTAAGGTATGAACTGACCTATCAGAAGCCTCAATAACAGTAGGTGGTGTAGCATCAAATGTTGGAAGCTTTTGATTGACAGACTCTCCTGAACCCGCTTTCAAGTGGTAGTGGTGTTGGCTTCCAATAAGGTCCTTCCTGATTGGTGAGAGTGGTTGTCCAAGAAATTTTGACCGATTCGGATCACTGCTTACTGACAGTTTCTGTTTCCAACACGGCGACGGCCGTATTGCAAAAAAAATGATGCCTGACTTGACATGATTTTGTTAGAACTAGAAGCAAGTCCTTGTCTTTAGGTGACACTCACTTGGTCTAGTTCTCTTAAACAGTGAATGGTCCAGACCTCATTTTTTAAATCAACAAATCATAGGAGTCAAATTATACTCGTTTGGACTTTTTCTGGTAGGTTTTGTGAAAGATCAAACGTTGTAGCTGTAAAATTAAATATCCTTGCTCTCCGAACTCCATAAAGTTTCATTAAAATGGTTTTGTCAGGTAATATTCCAACTTGTACCCATCATGTAATGAAAAGGAAATATATGCTATGTCGATGTCTTGCTATCACTGGCAGGTGTTGTGCTTCCTTCTGCAACGTTCTTGAGTCTGTACATCTTAGAGGAAGTCTTTTGAAAGTGCTATTCCAAAGTTGGGTGCAGCCATGAGGATGGCAAAGGTGCATATGATGTTGAAAACACTGAATCCAACAAGGCAGAGGCGGTCGATCACAGCGGCGGCGAACTGCCACTGCTCCGCCAGACTGACCTGACGATCCTGCTCGCGAACGCGTTCAACCAAAAACTGCACATCCACCAGAAGAGCCTGTAACTGGTTGTCCACTGCAGCCGATCGGATCTGGGAATGAAGAGCAGCTGGTCTCCCACACTCAGCCTCCAGGCCACAGGGCACAGGGGCCACAGTCGATGAGTCAGGCTCTGGAGCAGCTGGGGGCTCCAAAGGGGGACTCCCAAGTTTTGAGGTTTGCAGGTTGTGATGTATTGGTATATCTCCAACAGGCCCCCCTCCCCCAGCTGTGCCTCCATCTCTTTCTCCTCCAACAGACCCACAGTTATCCCTGCCATGATTGAGGATTCTGCTCCTCTGCAGTGGTTCTAGTTCTGCAGAGGTCTGAAAGCC
Source organism: Oryzias celebensis (assembly GCA_014656515.1). NCBI lineage: Eukaryota > Metazoa > Chordata > Actinopteri > Beloniformes > Adrianichthyidae > Oryzias > Oryzias celebensis. The sequence continues at coordinate 12,507,329 of BNCR01000015.1, read as the reverse complement.
CATGTAGGGAAGGTGGCCATTGGGCTGAAGGTGTGGATTGGGGCTCGGGTCTCTGTGGCCTGGGTTGGGGAGCATAACTCCCTGGGAATTGGACCTGTGATGAAGCGTGTTTGAGAGAGGGTGACTCAGCTGCACCAGGCTGGCCTGCAGGGAGCTGAGGCTCGGCGGAAGGATGGACGGCGCTGGGGTGGGGATGGTAGTGGTGGTGGTAGTGGTGGTGGTTGGGGAGGACAAGGTCTTGCTACGGGAGTCTGCTTGGCTGTTGGAGAGAGTGGGCTCTGCTCCCTCGCCAGGACGCTTCATCCGCAGAAACCAGGGCACCCACTGCAGCAGAACCAAGTGCACCTGACAATCAACAGCGCAAATGAACACCAGAGAACGCAGCACGGTGTAGTTATAACAAACATCCAACCATTTGCATTGAAAAGCAAAGCATATGTGTGTGTCTAGACATTTCAAAGTAGTTTACCTGCTGCATAAAAATATTAACTGTGAACGTCAATCTAATCGGAAAAAGTTGTGAAAAAAAAAGCAGCCTAATTTGTGGTTTAGTATTTCCATTTTTTCTATCAGGAAAGAAATAATCTACTTGAGACTTAAAACATTCAGACAGAAGGTCCTGAAGTTGCCTATAGAATGATCTGGTGCGAGGTGTTTGCAACCACTTAAGTAACTGCAATGTACCTAGTTTCTGAGGCAGCAGAACAAGCCAAAAGCCATCAGCACTTCTCAGCTATGCTTAAAAATTGGCATGAGGTGTTTGTGCTGATCCACCGGGTTAGCTTTTGCCAAACGTTTTTTTTCCCAGTCTCGTTTTTGAAGGGGCAAAATGCATCAAAAATCCTCTGTGCAACGCTTTCATTGAGCCGTGCTAGTGCAGACTTTTTCCTGGTGCTGTCATAAACCAGAAAAAAAGCATTGTGTTTTAAAGCTGAAGCAGAACTCCAACATATTTCTATAAAAGGAATTTTGGGATTACCATCTTCTGCAGATAAGGCAAATATAATGTGCACATATGTCACATAATCTCAAAATAGATTATTTTAATCTTTAAAACTGTAAGAGGACTGGAATATTGTTTATTTTCATTCAAATTAGGTGTATTTCTTTACTAAATTATAAAAGTACACACAAACATTTCACCTTTAACATTTTTCAGATATATTTTTGTCTCTTTTGTATTAAATTGAACTTCATAACGCACCCAACGTGGCATTTGTCCGCTGTTCGGAGTGTGGTGATGGAACTGGAGGACTATGACTGTGGCCACCACTGACATCCCAACAATCACCATGGTACTGGCAAAGTATTGACCTGAAACACAAATGATGTTCTTCTGGCAACTAAGCCAGAAAACCTCAAACACACCAACATCTGCAGCAAAAGAACCACTAACCAATCAGTGGCACTGAATCGGAAGTGGCCGGCATAATCTCTGCAACCATCAGCATGAAGACCGTCAGAGAGAGCAGAACCGTAATGCCTGAGAATACACACAAGACCCCCAGAGACCCCCAGTATCAGGTGTAAAGAATGAAGTTACTGCAAATGTCTAAAAAGTACATTTAATTGCTTTCCTTAAGCCTTAGTCTCATGCACCTGTACGAGTGTTGCAGGACTTTGGGTTGTCCGGGCTCACGAAAGGTCATAGATATAGGAGCAGCTTCATCTTAAGGAGAGCCCAGGTTTGTCTTGCTGTTCCCTAAAGACTCATAGGACCACCTTAAGGAACGTCATAAAAATGGAACACACGACTGTCGTGTGTGGGGTAAATGTATCGTGAAATATTTGTAATGTTAGTGCATTTTACACATACTTATGACGTAGAAGTAGTGCTGTCGTACAGTGCTCTAACGCAGCACTCTAGGTCATTGGTAAGGCTTTTGCTGAAAATACGGTGAGATATGTAAAGCTGCCACATTGTCCCACAAATAGAGTGCACCCTTGTTGCTGTTATAGCAGCCTCTATATCTGTACTCTACTCACCAAGGCTGATTTTCTCCCCTGAGTTGGCTGGGAGCAGGAATACCAGCAGAGTCATTGAGGAGAGGAGGACACATGGAACGAGGAGGTTCAATGCATAAAACAGAGTCCTCCTTCGTAATGTCACCACAAATGTAACGTCAGGGTAAGGTTCTGCACAGCAGTCATAAAAAATCTCATGACGACCTCCAGGAACCTCTTAGAGAAGAAAAAACCAAAACAAAAGGAGAAAAAAAGGTTTCAATATGCAGAAAAATGCAGAAAACTAACACTGATAACAACAAGGTCTATTTGAACAGTTCCGTTTTTTTCACATAAAATAACGATATAAGGTAGGAGATCAGGGACACTGAGAATATTTGTTTGATGAATAAGATTTTTTTGTATTAAAGGAGAAAAGTTGACATTTTGAAACTTATTTGTGGATTTTTATCATTTTGAAATCAATTGAAAATACTGAAAAATGTGAACGTTTTTTAAACAAAAAGAGAATATGATAGGAATAAAGCTAAAGTTTTGACTTTCATTTCTAAACATGCACGTCTTCCAGCGTTTTGAAATTTAGGATTCAAAGATTAAAGTCAGAATTTGAAACAAAAATCATGATTTCAGAGAAAAAACTATGCAATTTTTAAATTAAAGTCTAAATTCTTAAAATTTGTCCGAAATGTAAGATTAAATTACTCTGAGATTAAAATCAGAATTACAAGTTCCTAGTCAAATTTCATCCATCCATTCAATCATTTATTCATCCATCCATCCATTATCTTAACCCACTGCATCACTTTCAGGGTTACAACGTTGCTGGAGCCTGTACAGTTGGTCACAGGCAGTGTGCACCCTGGATAGGTTGCAAGTCAAACTTATTTTAATGTATTTATTTATTACAATTTTCATCAAGAGAAAACAAATTGCAGTTTATTGAAGGTCACCTGTAAAGCAATCATGTCAAACCCCAGTGTTTCCACAAGAAAATATATTTTTTAAAACATTTTCAAATGGTCTCATGATGGCCCTACTCGTGTATTAAACAGATACAGAATTTGGGGGGGATGCTTAGTTGGAACTCAGTTAACATTTTCTGTGTAAAAGTTGAAAGAAACTCCTTTGGAATATAATTGTCATCATAATGAAACTTAACAGTAAACATGCAACATACCCATGAGGTCCCACTCGCCGTTGGGCATGTATCCCGACACATCTGCCTCCTTCATCTGGATATCAAGCAGCCAGCCATCAAAAGTCCATGAACCAAACTTCAGCTCACAGCGCTGGATGTCAAATGGAAACCATCTCACATCCACGTTACACGTGCTGACAAATATTCCTAAAATGCCACAAAAAAAAAACATTCAGTAATCATTTTTGCTCTGGTACATGGGAAACTTGAGGATAAATCTGTCCAAATCTGGGAGCAGAGTGACTAAAATCATGAAGTTCTGGTCGCCAACTTAACGTACCTGGAGGCAGAAACTCACAGAAGCCGCTGGAATTAACCAGCACATTGGTCTTAAAGGTGGCATCAAACTTGTCGTGAGCACTACAGAAACAGTAACAGAGCAAACGTCACAGATGTGACTCATTGCAGGTGGTGCCTGAGAGCGTTTGTGACACCCACCTGTTGTACAGTAATATGTCAGGTGTCCAGACCTGATCTGGGCTAAAACGAAGGTTCTTCACTCCTGGATACTCAGACTGGTTCCACTGGAGGTAGTGGTCATACCACTGCTGGGAGACACAAGAACATGTCTATTTAAAAACTGAGCTCAGTGTGTTCTGTAAAAGGGAGATCCTCTGTTTCCTCTCCTTAAAAAAAACTTTCATGTTTTTTATTCAAAGCTGTCAAAAAAAAGTTTACAAGATACTCCGGAAAGGTCTTTGACTTCTTCAAATAATACAAAAGAGTTTGGATTGTGGCTTCAGAAACAAAGCTGACCCAGATTCATCGAGTTCTCCTGATGCTGAAACAAAAGCATGTTAAAAGATGACGGGAAGGAAGTTGTCATGTCACTATTCGTCCAGGAAAGTCCAAGTCGACCCTCTTCTGGAATGATAGGCGTGTCAAACCCTGCAAGAGGAGCTTATTTGAAGACTTACACTCACCATCTGCAGCCAGGCATTTGTGGTGAGGATCTGGTTCTTTTCATCCTTCCAGTACACAAAGCAAGAAAGAAAATATATCAATATATATATATATATATATCAATACAAATCCATGCTTTCTTTTCAAATGAATTTTCAATAGTTAACTCAAGTTTGAATAGAAAAAAGAGTGCAGTCACTTCGCACCCTCATCTAGATCTGTCAATCATCTAGAATTGTCAATATTCTGTTCTTTTATTTTTGTGGGCTACCCATTAGTGAGATTCTCCATCCCAGTCTTTCAAATAAAATGTCCAAAGTGCAGGTAGCCTTTATAAAAAGCACCATAGCAACCTGCTCAGAATATGCCCTGAAATCATATCAGAACACAAGACATAAAATGTTCTGACTCGTTAAAATGAAAGCTGAGCTGCACGATCGCAGAGGTAGCCGGCACGCAGCATCATGACAGTGGTCAGGCTGAACAATATTTCACAGGACACTGGTTGAAAGCAGTTCAAAACAATCCAAATGAGACTTTTTGCATCAGATTTGTGTTTGATGTTTTTCTAGAAGACAAAATCAACCAAATCCATGTTGAAAGTGTTGATTTTTTTCTTTATGTTCCCAGCATTTTTATTCATTTATTTTGACTTCATTAGATAAAATCCTAATTTATGAAGAACAAATGAATTTTAAAACAGTACTAATTTGCATACCACATCCATGACCTGTATTAGAGTGTAAGAGAAGTGAACAGTGAGGGCCTGGGAGTCGTTGGCCACCGGTCTTTCCATGGGGTTGTAATCCCTCAGCAGCTCCTTGAGCAAGTAGCGCTGGTGTGGACCCTGCACTGACACTGCACCGGGGACAGAGGAGGGAGTTAGAGAGCAAGAAAGGAAAGGAAACTTGGAAAAAAAACATTTTTAAAGCAGCAGCAAGACAACAAAACAAAAAGAAATCACATCAAAAAATAGTTGTATGATAAAGTAATGTGGAGATATGAATAAAATGAATAAAAATGCACAGGACATAAATAGAGAGCAAATAATGGAACCAAACAGAAGAGCATTGTACTTATCCTAATCAATTACATCTCTGATTGATCTCTAGTTGGAGTCTTCCAGCAGTAAAAATGCCAGTCTCAGTCGGAGCAGAAAGAACTGAGGCCATTAAACTGTGAAACACTCCAGACACACACAGCACTCACGACAATGAGAACAAGGAAAACCTTCTATTCCCGCTGTGTAACTCTGCTATGGGCCCTCCGCATTCACCGTTCACATTGTGAGCTCTCTTGATTTAAAGGGTTTCATTCTAAGCATATGTACAGATGCTCTGTAAAGGTTAAAAACCACAAGCGTGCGCTTCATACGTGTCATACATTTTAAAGCTGAAGGACTCTTGTAAATTAACAACAGAAAGGCTCAATTAAATGGTTGATGGTGGATGCACTTCCAATGAATTATATCAAATCCATAGATCTATCTTCAGACCTTGAACACGTCCATGTGAGTGCATAGATGGTATGCCTGTAATTCATATTAATGCTCCTAAAGTGCCCATAATGTGCAACTGTGGAGCCGTAATTCTCTCTGAGCTAATCTGTGTTCAGCAACATTCAAAGCTGTGGACACCCATGAACTCCTGACACTTTCAGAAAGAATGCACCCATTTATTTAGAAGAAAATTGCCACTGAGATGAATTGAAATATACCAGCAAAAAAAATAAAAATAAACAAAATAAAGACATAAAGCAGGTTTTGCTGCCTCCAAATGTACTTCAGCAACCGTTTAAAAGGTAGCTTAAACTCTTTCTCTTATGGGCACAAAGAATAATTTTAATATCTAAATGTATTCATCCTCTTTTTTTTCTTTTCAACATACAGAAAGCTGCTGAGAAGTATTACAGCCTTGAAGTGGAGTGCATTCACCCGCATATTAGGTTGAAGTCTTACTCAGTTTGACCTAACCACCACACAAGGGTTACAAAGGAAAACATGAGCTGAAGAATTTCCCTTAAAGATAATACAATCTGTGATCTAAAAGATAAAAAGCAACATTATTTTCCCCATTATTTCCTATCCTGACAGTGTTTCCTGATAGAGGCGCACCTGATATATCTTTCATCTGTTGTACCTGCTTTTATTCTGACTTATTTTATTTCAGTGGATCTACTTTTCCTCCTTTAAACACTTCAATTTTAGTTTCCCTCTAAATAGACATGACTGTTCTTTTTGTCTGAATATGCTATGGCTTCTAAAGTTCTTTAACAATAAAAGTTTTAATTATTTAATGGAATATTTTAAATGCTGCATCCTTCCCAAACAGCTTATTGATATTTTAAAACCCAAATCCTTTTGTGCTTGGGGTTTTTATTCTGCAGCTTAAACAAATAATCGCTGAGCTTTAGCATCTGCATAATGGCCAAAACCGTCACTACATAGAATGAAAAAATATGCATGCATTTATGAATGCAGCCCTACTCCAGTAACAAGTGACTTACCGCCAAGCTGAGTAGCGAGTATCAACAGCCAAAGAGCCATAGTTTTCCTCATTCTGCATTCCTCTTGGTGAGCAGAGGCAAAAGAGAGAAGATAAAATTATAAGAATTTCTGATAGGGCTTTAAAAATAGGGATGAATGGAGGTGGGGATAATCTAAAGAGAAAAGATGTAGTAATCTTAAATAAGGTGAGGGAGCTTAATAGCAGCTCGGGTGGAGCAGAAAGGGATGGAGACAGGGGAGGCAGACACGCGCAGAGTGGGTGAGATGCAGTGAAAAGAGATGCTGTGTAGGAGTCGATCGGATTCTTATTGATGAGCTTCACGCTTCTTTGAACTTCAATTACTGCAGACTTTATATGTGTTCATCTATAGCTATGAACCACTCCATACTGAACTAAATTAGGACTGTTTCGTTGATGGAAATCCATTAGAAGCTTCCTTTTTTTAATTAAACTCAAATATCACACACACACAAAATAAACAGGTGTTGCTTCACCTGGATTTTAAATAGGAAAAAACAAAAACATTTTCTTCATATTGTCAATAAAAATAATGACTAATTGACACAAGCAATGTTAGTTTGATTGAAATTGGTCCACGGCACGCAGCATAATGCTCCTGATGCAATACTGACCCTTGTTGGACATATGTGTAAACTGCAATTTCAAAATAAAAAAAGAAGCCCATACTTTTGGCTTTTTGAACTTTCTCAACAAAAATTATTTTTTTAATGTTTTGCAGATAAAGATTAGACGTAAAACCTTCATTTAACCTCAAATCTTTACACTCATAAAACACTTGGGTTATTTTGACTAATTTTTGGGGGATTATTTATGTTATGTTTTATTTCTGGTTTCATTTTTGAGCAAAACTATATTTTTTGTTATAGTGGTTTCATTTTAATCCTTTAGATTTTTTCCTGAGTTAAAAAAAACCTAGAAAACAAGCTTTTTAACCTCAGAATTTGGTTAAAGACAACCCAACTTGGGTTATTTTTAACTATGCAGTTTTTAGGGTGTGGTAGGTCAGACAATTTCATTCAGAATCAATCAAATTGTGTACTTATATAGCTCTATTATAACTTAATTAAGGTCTTATGTTTACAATCACAAGTCCTATTTAAAAATGCATGTTCGCACACTGATGGTCGCAGAGCTGCCACACCAAGTGCTAACCAGACCATCAGGAGTAATGGGTTCGGTGTCTGAACTATGAACTTTGAACTTTGACACATGGGGCAGACAAAGCAGGAACTCAACCTGCACCCTTCCAATCAGAGGGCAACCACTCTACCTTTGTGCCACAGCTGCCTAAATCAAGTTTTACAAATTTTGCCTTGAACCTGTGACGGCCTTCTGTTACTTTCTTGCTTTTTGCAAGCAATGTTGCATAAGTTACTTGTGAAGTAGAATACTTAAAGATTTACTGCTGTCTATCTATCTGACAAGATCACTGTCATTTAATTACTTTGATTAAAATACCAACAAAAGTTAAACTTGACCTTCTGAAATGACAACACAAAGAGATCTGGTGAAACACACCGACTTGATTATTCAGGACAATGATGCTAGATTGCAACTGGTAAAGTGAAAGTCATCTTGCTTAATCTATTAATAGCTTGTATCTGTTCATTTTTGACACAAAACAGACTGTGCGGACAAAGTCAACAGATTGACATTGACATTTTTTTAGAGGATTTAAGTGCAGCAAAGTAATTAGTCAATAATGTCTATAAATGCCATCCTGATGGAAGAAATAAAGCTTCCTTGAAGCGTTTTTTATTTATTTATGACAAATTGTTTTTCCAGTATGCTATTTTGCTTTTTAGGAGTGAGACAATGAATTTTACCAACAGTTCATATCATTATTTGTGTTTGCCGATATGATTCATAGTTCATATTGGTTCATTTTCAGCAATTCGACTCACTGACCTAAAATTGATCCAGGACATCTTTAGCCGAAAATGTAATCAGTGAGACTCAGGGATGAATACCTGTTGAACATTGAACATTGAAGATTGCTTGTATTTCTTGCAAGATAATCAAGTGAAATTAAATATGTCCACAAACAAACACCTAAACAGGAATTAATGGCATTAATGGAATTAATTAGTTTAGTTTCCTGAAGCTCAGCTCACTGTTGTTTTTCCACATCAAAACAATGCAAATGGAGCATTAGAACATTTCACCACAATCTATGGTCACACATCTTTGCAAAATTTCAACTGTTTCCACACATTGGACTGTAATGATGGTTTGAGCATTTTTTGCTGCAACTGGTTGTTTTTACACTACAGAAAAATAAATCTGCCATCTCTCAATCCAAATGGAATTTTCCAATATTAATATAATCAGCATAGGTTGATTCTCCTCAGACAGATCGATTTTCAGACAGATCAGTTATTTCTTAGGAAAACACCCGTAAACTGATTAATTGACTAATCGATTAATAGTTACATCCCTATTATGTTATTTCAGTAGTTAAACTGTGGACAAAAAGTATGTTATAATGCAATATTTAGTGGTTGTGTATTAATTATTAGGTCTTTCAAGCTTTTATTACAGGAAAAAATAATTAGTTTATGCAATTCACCAGAGCTGACCTCAAAGTGAAATATATCAAATATCTATTAGGACTCTTTGCAAGTTAATAAATTTAGAAATTAAAGTTTTTCACAAGTTTTTATGTTCTTTACAGGTCTCAAAGCTCAAGCAGAGTTCAAGTCTCCAGCTCTTAAGACAAAACAAATTTTGTTCCATCTCGCTTCATTGGAAATGCTCAGAGAATAGGAGGGGGGGCATACCCACAGTCTTACGTCATTTTTGTGCGACCCCTTGTTGTTCTTGTCGCGCCTCAGAGCGTCACATGTCAGAGCATCATTTGATTGTTTCTTTCATCAAATTAAAATATTAGAAGCATCGGGCTACGGACAGGCTGGACACCGCGAGGTGAGATGGATGAATTCATGTAAATCGGCACCGTCGATGTGTGGGTAAAAAGCGTTCCACGGTGACTCGCGTGGAGCCGTTGGAGGAGGAGAGCGGTGTACAGCGCGTTTAAGCTAGCTTGAAAGCTAACGCTAGCCGCAACAAGAACGATGTTACTGGGTGTTGCAAGCTGGCTCTTCATTCTAACCCACAACGTTCCACAAATGCTAACTTTAAATTAAAAATCGTATATTTATATATATTTGAATTGCATTAATGGTTTTACTCATATAAAATGCATGCCAAAAATCTACTTTTTTCTTGGTTTTGTCAGGTAAATCAAGCCCTCGTGTTTTTTCAAATGTTTTTTTAAACAGTGCATCTGCTATCAGGAAAATGTACGATTTCTTCTGAATCTTGAATTCAAACAATATCTTGTATTATAAATAATAATATTAAAGTTGCTAGAACCGTCTCAGGTTTGTCTTTTGATAGATCTACACAGAGAACAAAGGGCACTTTTTATTTCTATTGAGTGAACTGCATATTCTGATTTAAATTGAATTAAAACGAAAAGCTTTCGCGCGCTGGTGTCACGTTTTTGTACGTCCCTCTTTTTTCGCCTTGAATTGCTTTTCCCCTTGTAATGTGGAAGTAATTCGCGGATGGGATGTCCTCAGTCTCGCCGCCTCCGGTTCGCTGCTCTGAGTCACATGGCACATCAGAAACCTAACTTTTTGTCTAGAAAGGAAATCGAAAGTCCATGTTAACTCTCTGTTTCCTATCCTATGTAACATTAAAACCTCAGGGGCTTTTCTCAACTCCCATGACATTAATATAAAGCAGTGGAACCGGAGCCGGGCACATGCAGCTTTCATGAGTTTGTTTAGGTTGCTAAGCAGGACTTGAGTCGGAGCTCGCTAACCACGTTTATTCTTCTTAGCTGCGCTTTGATCTCACAAGTTGTCCTTTTTAACCCCTGTTTTGTTTTTACAATTCGTGTTCAAAAGAACAGGGAGAAATCCAGTTGTAGTTCAGGTTGCCAGGTCTTTGAAAAGGTGAAAACTTCCGGCTTTCAGACACAAAACCTCACGTTACTTCGCTGTAACTTCAGAGTGATCGAGGTGAGACATAGTTTTTATGATCTTGGACAGCAGTCCACTTAGGTGTTGTGCTGTAAATGTGCAAAAATGCGTTCTGCAGTGCTTGTGTCTGGTTACTTAAACTGGCTAAGTAAATCTGATTTGGTGACTAATTTTGTCAGTTAAAGTTCAAAGGAAGATTCGTTGGTCAGATGTGAAGTCTTGTTCCAAATCTACAAAGTAGAAAATTCAAAACCTGAAATCATTGTTGCTTTTTTGGCTGTCAGATGTTGTCTTGCATCAGGGTCAAAATAAGTCGGCTCCAGCCCCATTTGGCCCTAAGGCTGCCAGCTCTGTCATCCCCTATTACCCTGATGAAACAACACTGGTGTTCTCTAATAATGTGGGCATGTTCGGGCCAGCTCAGCTCTATATAAAACACCAGTGATGCTGACTGGGCCAGAGTCCGTATTGGGTGTCTCCTTGTTGTCAGTCTGAGCGATATAGACATTACTGTGTGTTGTCAGGTATGACATTTGAGGCAGAATCAATCTCTGTTTTCCAACCTCGCTGGATATTTAAAACTGGACACCAAACTTACCTGAATATTTTTGTTCCACTGTCCTGCATCTTGCCCTTGAAAATATCCTCCTTCGTTCCAGCTTCACTGTACTTTGTGCTCCAAGTGCATCCGTATTTTTATTTCCAGGCCAGAATTAAAAGAGAATAGTCACAAGAAGGCCTGAATTATTTATCAACTTCCTTTTATCCCAGGATTAAATTTCAGTGTGACAAGGAGAGACAGCGTGTTGCCCTGCAGTATCCTTGCAGCGTGATTGGGTTTTAATCTCAAAACATATTCTGCAGCTTCAATAGTGGTTCTGTAGCCCTGAGCTTATTCTCTGCAGATAATTTTTACCTCTCCATGATGGATGCTTTTTGTGTTAACCGCTGTATGATTTTTTTTTCAGCACAGCTGTTCAACAAGCTGATAGTAAAAATAATAAATAAATCCTGCACCTTTAGAGTCTGTGTACTCTGCTTTGTCCAAGGACATTTGAGCAGGTTGGAAGGCTGCCATCAGATGTTTAAATTTTTTTTTTCTTGCTGGTTGGCTTCTTTCATTGAATTTACTTTCTTGACTCTAACCATTTTATGTATTTATTTTTTATTCCAGGTGTTCCCACTGTGTGACCGCTCTCTCCTGATTATCCGGGTTTTCTGTTGATGATCGAAGGCGCACGACGATACTGAAGCTGCAGAGCCAGCAACACCCCGCCCCCTTTGTGCTCAACCCCTGCGCTATGAGCAGAGGTAGAGGAGGGTCTTACAAAGAACACCCCCACAGGCATATACCCCCCAACTTGCAGGTCAAGAAAAATTACGACAGACCTGATCCTGCACAGCTCTTTCCGAGAGCTGATCCAGAGCAGGTACCAAATCGACATTATTCCAACACCCCTGGATGTCCATCCGTCCACTTAGGGTCCCCGTCCCCTCTTTTTCCCTCTGCTCCCCCAATACCAAACCATATTAAAGTGTCTAATTGTGGAGCTTTTAATAGTTCTTATAACCAGAATCAGGCTTTTGGTTCTGTTCCAAACTCTTTCCATTCTCAACAGGCAGCATTTCTAAGAGGAGAGAGCTCAGAGGCGCCACAGTTTAGAGGTAGTGCGGGGGCAATATCCGGCAGGCCACCTAACTACACACACGAGCCGCAGCCTCACTATTATAGATACACAAACCCCAAGAGCAGCCCCAGGGGTAGAGGATATTATAGAGGATGTTATAGGCAAGACCAGAGTTATTCATTCCCATCTCCTTCAGGATTGTCTCAGGCCTTTGCAGGTCCTCGACACCTGAATCAGAACCAGTCACGCGGGGCTAACCACCAATCGTCCCATAGACAAACAAACTTTCTGTGTGATAATTTTCAGAGACTGAATCTCCAACAACACAGTGGAGGCAGAAAAAGCTTTGACAGTCACCCTTCATCAGGGAAATTCGCTAAAGGTAACAAAACACTAACGCCTGTCATACAGGAGCAAGTGCACAAGGCTTTGAAGGCAGATGTGGCTGTATCTGCAAGGGTTTTAGCCAAAAAACTACACTTGCCTAAGAAGGTAGTAAATCAGGCTCTTTATTCTTTAGAGCAGTCAAAGGAAGCGTCCAAGCAAGGACTTCTGCCTCCAGAGTGGACTTTGTACAGAGAAAATCCCCCAGCTGAGGTAAGAATATCAGCTAAACCACAGAGCCCCCCCTCCCTTTTGAGTCTCAGCTCTAATCAGCTTCAATCAGCTGAAGCTAAGGTTGACATAAAAAAGGAGCAGGAGATCAAAGAGGAGGACTCTGACACTGAATCTAGTTCTTCTTGCTTTTCGTTTGAGTCTTCTGCCTCAGAGGATTCCCAGTCCTCAGCAATAGTTGAATCCCAAGGGAATCCCCGGGCTAGCTCAGCTGATCCCAAGTTTAGTTCTGCAATGATGGCTGATCAGAAAGAGAAAATTTTGAAATACCTCCTTGAGTCAGGTGAAGCAACCGCTCTTGTTTTGGCAAAGAATCTGGGCCTTAGGAACGCCAAGCAGGTCAACCCTACTCTTTACGCTTTGGAGAAGCAGGGCGAAGTTATTAAAAACGAAACCCTCCCTTACAAATGGGAGCTGTCTGCCCATCGCAGAGAGAGGATGGAAAGGAGCCTGAAAGCCACCTCCATCCCCCAAGCTGGTCCAATGGAGGTGGAAGTTGAAAGAGAACAGGATGAAGGAGGATCTCTCTTAATTCCTATGCCAGACCTTGAACCAGTACCTAAGCTTGAGAATTGGATACCAGAGCAACCTCAAGGCAAAATGGTAAGTCGAATGTCAAGGTCTTTGTGCTCTTTGGTTTAATGTAGTCAAGAACTCACAATATACAGTGGAGATAACTAGATGAGAGGTCTGTAATGTTCATCTTAAATACACTTCAACTGTGAGAGACAGAATGTGGGGAAAAAAAAAAATCTAAATTCCCAAAGCATGATGTTTCCACCTCCGTGCTTCACAGTAGATGTGAAATTTGTAGGATCCTTTTCAGCATTCTTCCTCCTACAAACACATTGAGTGCCATTTACACTAGAGTTTTATTTTGCTCTCATCTGACCACATGACTTTCTCCCAATCCTCCTCTGGATCGTCCTGATGGTCTCTGGAGAACTTTAGACAAGCCTGGACATGTACTGGCTGAAGAAAGAGGACCTTTGGACCCCTGCAGGCCTTAAATCCACAACAAAGTAGCGTGTTACTAATAGTTGTTTATGTTACTGTGGTTCCAGTGCTTCTCAGGACATTGACCAGGTGGAGGGAGATTGTCAGTGACCGTGTATTTCTTCCATTTTCTAATAATGGCTCCCAACAGTTGAGCTCTTCTCACCAAGCTGCTTGTTTATTCTAGATTGGTTCATCTCAGTCATGTTCAGGAGATTGTGCCTGATGTCCTTTGACAGCTCTTTGGTCTCGGTCAGGGTGGAAAGGTCACAGCCTGTTTAAAGCTGTGGACAGGTGTCTTTTACAGAAATAATCAGTTCAAACAGGTAGAATAAATGTAATGAAGAGCTTGCCTGTATGTATACTTATTCTCTGCTCCGTTATACAAACAATTTTTTTATGAATCAAATCAAACAATGCGATTTCCTGGGATCGTCTATCCCTCTCAGTTGAAGTGTATCTATGATTTACATTAAACAGACCAAACTTATCTTTTAAGATCCAACAGAATCTGTGACTGACTAATATTTTTTGGCTCACTGTAAACTATTGCAGATAGATATCCCTCAGCTTTAAAAAGGATAACATGGCAGAGAGGAATGACTTTCTCTCAAAAAGAAAAGTCTTAATATCTCTATCAGTTTCTGCAGACATTTGTAACAAGTAAAATGTCACTTATAGCTCATGATTAATGAAAAAGTCAGTCTGATTAATTAGTACTTGCCAATAGCAGTGCCTTCACATGGTTTGAAAGGGACCTTAGTAGGCATTAGATGCTTTTCTTTACATTTCTTGTTCGTTTTTTTTAAAGAAATAAACTAGAAATGTGATATGCCGTCTATCGGAACAACTTCAGAAAATGTATCAGTTCTGAAAAAGTTATTGTTTTTTGTAAAAGAAGGTTGAGACAGATTTCTAACACGTTTTTGAGGTAAACTGCAGCTGTGCCGATTGTTTCACATCCTTAATGCTATGACCTATGCTCCTTATCAATAAAAACCCAGTTTGATGTTATATTCTGTCAGTTTTATCAACCTTTGAGATTTCACCTTTTTTGTCACTTTTCTTCACATTTCCTTTCTTCTTTTCGACCTTTGTAGAAATCCTCCTTCAGCCTGTATGAAGACAATGCAAACAATGAGTCACAGTGGGCGAATGATAGCATCCCAGATTACCTCAATGCCATTCGCAGACATACAGATGCTATTAAACTGGCAGCTGAAAAGGGTAATACCGTGGGAACCGTCGCCGTTTCTTTGGCGGCCCCTCCTTCCCAGAACCTTTGGGCTAAATTACAAGAGGTCCGCTTAAAAAACCCCGTCAGTGGCCTTATGGAGTATGCCCAGTATCTGGGTCAAAGCTGCGAGTTCCTTCTTCTTGACCAGAGCGGACCATCTCATGACCCAAGGTTGGTAATTTGCTCTACCGTATAGTGGAAGGTGTTGAGAGATGTCAGCAGGAAGTCTTCACTGTTTTTGTTTTGATTATTTTTTTAAGTTTTGAATTTTTGGTAAATGGGTTATTATTAGGGTTGCACAAAACCTGCAATGTTAGTAATTAATAACTCCATGACAATATGGCTCGGGTTACATGAGTTACAACTAATACAGCATTTTTATTTCTAACAGTTTTATTCAAATATAAGTCAACATAACTTTCATAATACTTCAAATGGCCCTTTTATGCCAGAAAACTGACATAAAAGGGCTCGTCCGATTGGTCAAAAGCAGAAATGGCTCTTTTTGATTTGATAAATACTTCAAGCTGCCATTAAATTGTTCTAGCATGTAGAGTTCTATTATTGACAATCCGTCTTTAAACCTTTGGAGTTGCTGTAGTTTGTAAAACAATGATTAAATCCAATTCTATGAATTCAAAAGCAATGTTTTATTCTTACTAATAGCTTGTTTATTGGGAATCAAAGATTGTGATCTGCTTTTTTCTGATAGATTTCGAATGCAGGTGATGCTCAATGGAAGACTGTTTCCTATCGTTGAGGCTTCGAATAAAAAAGTGGCAAAAAAGGATGCAGCGGCGGCCACTCTACGTATCCTCATCAAAGAGATGCAGGGAGGAGAGAGCACAGCAGATGAAGACAACACTGCCAGCACAGACCGAGAAGCCGACCAACTCCCAGATCCTTCTGTGAGTTTTTGTTTTTGCTTGTATACACAGTAATTTTTTAGGAAAACAAGTCTATCCTATTCATGAGGTGCAGTTATAGATACACTTTGTTATCATCTCTGTCAGAGGTCGGTTGAAAACACACAGGGAGGTTCGGCGTCTGGGGGAGTAGAAGGGGCGGAGGGACCCCGTCAGCCGCTGTCCCGCTCTCTGCCTGGTGGGAAGAATCCGGTCTCCGTCCTGATGGAGTACAGTCAGCGCAGCGGGAAACCCATCGAGTTCATCGCCACTGGCCAAACGGGCCCACCACATGACCCACGGTAGCAGCTCCCACATGTCCCGCTTAGCCTGTTGTGGTTGTTTTGCCTAAAAAAAAGCAGCTATTTTTGTTTGATCTTTCCTCAATATGTTATCATGTGATTGGGGGAAAAACAATGCCATCTTTATCCAGTCACCCTACATTTGATGTTTTTTACATAATCCCTTTTTCAAATCAGTTGCATGGGCATTACGTTATACCAGGAAAAACAGCGTGTCTTGACCTCTGGTGCATCAGGCTATATTCTTCTGCTCATCTGTGAACCTGTGTATCTGTGTCAGTTACTGACCAAAAAAACAAAAAGAAAAATCCCTCTTATCTTTTCTTTTCACCTCCTCAGGTTCAAGTACAGGGTAAAGGTGGGGGAAAACTTGTTTGCAGAATCATCAGCTCCCAGTAAGAAGGCAGCTCGCCAGCTGGCAGCAGAGGAGGCTGTCAAAGAGCTAATGGCTGATGGAAAACTGCAACTTAACAAGGTAATGAGTCGGAATTAAAAAAGAGTTGGAATGCCTTGTTCCAGAATTTTAATAACTATCTTCTTTCCAAAATTCTATGAAAAATGATATAAAAAAATCAAAATTCTGCTCTTTTCAGCCTCTGCTGCCGTTGGGTCCTTCCAGTGACTGTGAGGAGGGCAGCTCCTCTGCGGCAGCATGCCCTTCTCTGCCACCTCTAACTGCAGATGAGCTGCGAGCGGCCCACGAGGCAGGTGTTGGGGATCTCATCAATCACCTGAACAACAACGCAGTGTCAGGCCTGCTGGAATACGCCAGAGCCCGAGGATTTGCCGCCGAGATCCGCTTGGTGGGCCAGTCTGGGCCGCCACATGAGCCCAAGTCTGTGTGACACGCACAAATCTTCCAATCCATTCCAATATTTGTTTTTTTGCTGTGCTTTTATGGGTTGTTTTGCTTTTCAGCTGAGATTAAAAAGTAAATCTGATTTAATGTATTCAATTTTACCCCCTCCTGCCCAGGTTCACTTACCAGGCCAAACTGGGCGGACGCTGGTTTCCTCCAGTTTGTGCTTCCAACAAGAAGCAGGGAAAGCAGGAGGCAGCAGATGCCGCTCTGCGGGTTCTGATTGGCGAAGCTGAGAGGGCAGCTCGCACGGGGGAGCTTATCCCCAGCGAGGTACAGATTATTGAAATATATGAAATGATCTGTCTAGAAAGCTTGAATGTCTGCCAGCTTCAGAGGAGCTTTCTTGGATTAAACGATGAATCAAAGCAGTTTACAACCGAACAAGACGCACAGCAGTGGCATTTACATGAAGCTGACAGTTTGAGTTGAAATTGATTCACATTCAATGATTAAATGGTAATTCCTTCTTGTTTTGCTCATAAAAGAACAAAAATGTCCACAAGTGCATTTTAGAAACAAGTTGCCCTCATACCAGTGAGGGAATTGCAGATCTGTTTTCATTAATATGAAGCCACAAGAGAAAGTCATGATTTTAAATATTATAATTTTATAACGATTGAATTTTCTGATGATTATAGAATAAAGCAAGAAGCTTTGCTTAAACCCACAATACCTTTCTTAGATGATTTAGTAGAAATATGTATTTGAAACTGTTATAGTTTAGTAATGCAGCTGTGGTCAGCACTATTACTTGTAGTGTAATTTAATTTTTACAATTTTCCGTCCTGCAGCAGCGGCTTGTTTTCTCAGGTTTAGGTGTGTACTGCCTGTAAAAAAAAAAAAAAAAAAAAAAAAAAAAAAAGCTGCAGATGGACGTTTAGAGAAGAAAACATGACTTCAACTGGAGTTTGAAGCCTCTGAACAATTTTTCTTTTTTTTCTAATTAATCAAGCCGTTTTTGTGTCTGGTATTCTTTAGCTACCAGTGAGCGGCAGCACTTTACACGACCAGATAGCGATGCTGAGTCACCAGCGTTTCAACGCCCTGACCACGCGCATTCAACACTGCCTTTTGGGACGCAAGATTCTGGCCACCATCGTCATGAGAAGAGGGGAAGGCCTGGGGACCGTCGTCAGCCTTGGGACTGGTATATCATCTACTTGAACTTTTGCGCTGAAGCCACAGCAATTCAGATTCCCCTTGATCTTATTTATAGTCAATAAGTCGTATTTTTTCTGTGCTCGGAGGCATGTGCTGTCACAAAGCTAAAGTAGGTCACTGCAGGGCTGAGAGGCATTGCATTGCAGTGTTCCTTGACAATGAGTTTCTCTCTTCTTCCTTTTTTCTCCTTTCTCCTGTCAGGAAATCGTTGCGTCAAAGGGGAGGAGCTGAGCTTGAAAGGGGAGACCGTTAATGATTGTCATGCGGAAATAATCTCTAGAAGAGGATTTATTCGGTAGAAGTTGAAATCTTGCTCCTTGATCGATGTTCCTTCCTGCATTTCCAGAAATAATCCCTTCTCCTTCAGACCTTGCCTGTCGGAGGTTATTTATTCGTCTAACCCGCTGTCTCCTTTGTTCTCAGGTTTCTGTACAATGAGCTGCTCAAACACCATGATGGCACAGATGACAGTATTTTTGAACCGGCAGACGGGAACAAACTTCAGATCAAGTCTGACATCACCTTTCACCTTTATATCAGGTAGATTAATGAAATCTGAAGAGTTTACTTTCTGCTTAACATCTATGTTTCTCTTTCAACTTATACTGAATAAATCAATGACGCCTTCAGATCTTTGGAGCTGTGGCCTTAAATTCGCTCTCATCCACAGTACGGCACCTTGCGGCGACGGTGCTTTGTTCGACAAGTCATGCAGTGAGACAGGAGATGAAGTCCAGGGCCACCAGCCTCTATTTGAGAACATCAAGCAGGGCAAGCTTCGAACTAAAGTGGAGAACGGTGAGATGTTTTGACATAAGAGAATTACGGTAGAAAGGAATTCCACTTCCTGTGTTTGTAGTAAGAGATCCTGTTTCCAGGTGAGGGAACCATCCCAGTGGAGTCTAGTGACATTGTACCCACTTGGGATGGCATTCAGCACGGCGAAAGGCTGCGAACCATGAGCTGCAGCGATAAGATCCTGCGCTGGAACGTGCTTGGCCTCCAGGGAGCTCTGCTCACACATTTCCTGCATCCTATTTACCTCAAGTCAATCACACTTGGTAATTATGGACTGTGGCATAAATAGTCTTACTTGCTTCTTCTTGCTTTTCTCTACAGACTCAACAGTTCTGTTTGCTCTCATCTTCCAGGTTATCTGTACAGCCACGGTCACTTGACCCGGGCCGTCTGCTGTCGCCTTTCCAGAGATGGTGAAGCCTTTGCCCAGAGTCTGCCCCGTCCCTTCACGCTGAACCATCCTGAGGTAACTGCCCAGCTCACTGACACTTGCAGGCTTGGTGATAAACTAGGACCGTCAATGTAATTCTCATTAAGTAAATTGATGAAGCACTCTTGTTTGTCCTGCAAAACGTTTTTCTCTCTCATGTAAATTAGATTCATTCATCAATTAGCTAAAAGGACCTTGTCACATCACCAGAACAAAACAGAAAGTGAAGTTGCAGCCAAATTGCTTGTTTGCTTTTGTTTTACTGTTGCCTTTAGTTCCTTCACTGGTAAAGATCATTTGCATGTTTTGATTGGTGTCACTCATACTTGCAGTATTTAGGAGCTTTTGACCTAAATCAGAAACGCTTTCTTTATATTGTTTCTGAGTTTGATTGTGGTGACTCCAGGTGGGACGGGTGAGTGTGTACGACTCCACGCGTCACACAGGCAAGACCAAAGAGTCCAGCGTGAATTGGAGCCTTCCAGACCAGTACAATGTGGAGGTGCTTGATGGGACCAAAGGAAAACTAGATGGGTATGTACTGTATGAAGTAACTTTAATAAACCAATGGCCTTCTTATGGTTATTAGGGATGTAGGAAAAACCGGATTCTGTGGAATATCAAGCTATGTTATTTAGCAATAGTGGTATCAATTTCAAATGCTGCCAAGATCATTTTTAAAAAAAGCCTCACTTCAATTATGTTTTGATCAATTGTAAAAGCATTCCTAGTGGTAGTTTCATTAGAATCATGCAAGCAAAAAAACCTATGTTGTTTTCTAGAACATTTTTTTTTTAGAGCTGCAGTAGTTCATTTGAAACACATCTCTGAGTTGTAGATCGACATAAGCTTCAGCTCAGTTCCCATCATCCCTTTGTTACACTCTTACCTGCTATATTACAGCCGCTCACTACCCCAAGATAACATTAGCAGTGTAACAAAAAAATGGCTATCCAGTCCCAAGTTACAAGTACAAAATGTAAGCTTACAGTTGCAAATCAAAAGTTTTAAATACAAAACTAAAGTCTCAGTTCTAGCTTCACACAGCCGAGGAAAACAAAGAAGTCCGTGGATCAGAACGGAGCGGAGCAGGGAGCTTGTGGCCTGTAGTTTGTATGTAACAATTGCAAGTTTTTTAAAACTACATTTTTTGTCTGCTTCTGATAAACAACAATTTGAATAAAGAAATACTCAGAAATGCAATTTTAATGTGAATTTTCGTTTAACTACTATAACTCTTCAACTGTATATGCAAATTAACGTAATTGCAGCTGATGCTGTTATGGAGAAAATCGGCTTTGTATGAACGGATTTTTGTGCCACCACATTGCCAACAAAAGTCGCAGGTTTGAGATCAACATTTCTCAAATTTCCAAAACTGCAAACAAAATTGTAATTTTTTAAGAATTTGCAAATAAAAATAATAAATATTGGCATTCAGAAACTTTTTTTGTTTTCAAAAAACACTTTTGCATTTGAAAGACAAAAGTTTCCAGAGACTTTCTCTCATTTCGCTTTCTCCCTATTGTTCATTTTGCTTTCAAAAGTTTCAGTTTTGTGTGATATTTGTGCCACCAAACAGAATGCTGATTGGTTTAGAGTCTATCCAATCAAATCGCATATAAATACCTAACATGGTATTTGCTAGTGAGTCTTAAACAACAAACCAGCTCTTTTACCCTCCATCTTACCTTCTTGACTGAAGAAAAATTATTTTTTATCATTTTATGAATAATTCATACTTTTATTTAGCCTTGATTAACTTTTATTTAGTCAGATTTGTGAATTTATGGCTGAGAATCTCCTGAAACTGTAAAATAAACTGTAAAGTTTATCTGCTGACATTATACTAAACAGGCCTGTAATCTAAAAATCATCTCTTCATGTTGATTCTCTTTCCAGTTGCTTCACACCAAAATGAAAATGCACACTATCATATATTTTAAAATATTCAAAAAGTGGTTTACAGAATGAAAACAAGTTTCAAACTTTAGAAATCCAAACTTAGATAAAAAGTTATAAAAACACACTACCTTACAATACATTATAAAACATAAAGTGATGGGATAAATAAGGATAGAAATGGAAACTGAAATCTGGCTTGATGCCGAAGTGAGGAAATGATCTTATTTGCCTGCTAAACATTTTTCCGGCAGGATTCTGGCTCGTCAACATGATCTGCAGAACACCATAGATGGCAGCATTGCTTTGTTCTTGTTTTTCTAAAGAAGTGGTTCTTTCCTTTCAAGAGATGCATATTATCATGAAAGCAAAAGAAGCCTTTTCAGTTGATTTTGTGGCTGATGTGTTTTCTTTAACTCTTCTTTTTATTTATTTACCTTTTTACTTGATTTAAGTTTTTTGTTAAGTATTGATATTGTTTTTATTTTTTAAAAAAATCAAACAAGTGTGGAGAAAGGGTTTCTTAGTCTCCCTTTATCATCAGTTAAAATTACATTTCAGGTTATGATCAACTTTAGTCTCCATTAGCACAACCCGGTTAGCAGCAGGTTTGAAAACTGGATCAGTTTATGGCTTTAATAAACATGCCTCTTGTCCTCCCTACTTAATTTTCATTGTTAACGAGTAGCTTGCTAAAGTTCTGCTAATGTCTTCCTTGTAGGAACAAACAAGCGGTGTCGCGGGTATCCAAGTCCAACCTGTTCTGCCTGTTCCGCTCTCTGTGCCAGAAGTCTAATCGCGCTGACCTCCTGTCCCTGGCCTCCTACGCTCAGGCCAAAATCTCAGCCACATCCTTCCAACTTGCCAAACAACAGTTCTTTCAAGCTCTCAGCGTCCACGGCTACGGAGCCTGGATTGGCAAGCCTCTGGAAGAGAAGAGTTTCGAGTCTGTGGAGGGAATGGGAAACAACGGCGCGTGCACCTCTGTGGAATTTGGAGGCAGTAGAAATGAGGGGGCCGTGGATTACAAGCCAGCAGAGGCGTAGATCAGTGCTTTTTATTAAAAAAAATACATGCAAGGATTAAACAGGAAGGAGAAATGTGCGAACGTTTAAAGAGATATACATCAGAAAGATGGAGTCATGAAAAGAATAAAAGTTGGAAAGCTGGTGGCCAAAAGTTTTGAAGAAACCTACAAGTTCATACGAAACATTACATGCAAGTAAACTATTGAAAAGTTGCAATTTTTTTGTTGAATTTGTGTCCACACTTACAGTTGAGTTTAGGTGTCTGTCATTAGGATCTGGCAGAGAATGCTGTTTGGCACCTGGTTGTTGCATCAGTTTTGCAGGTTGTTGAGTCATAGCAAATATAGAACAGATCCAGACCAGTTTCTTTAAACTATTGCTCTCTGTTTACGGTCTCTATTTGGCAGAGGAACCCATCAGTCTAGAACTTTTGGACTTTTTTCAGAGTGGCTCCTGAACTTTTCACTGTTTTGCCACTTTGTCATTGGTGGAAGAGAATTTGATGTTTTTCTAGCACTAAAGCAGTTGTCCAAGTTAGAAGAAATTCTTCCAAATAACAGGCAGTGAAGTATTTTTCATTTCCTGTGAAATACAAAGTTGGTTTTGAGTAAAATGATGTGGCTTCACTAACACTCTGCCTGCCTGAGATAAGCTGAGCCCTGCAGAAATCCATGTCACACAGCTCCTGCCAAACACAATCATCTACATGTAGTTATTGTGCTGCATTTTGATAAGCCCTATATAGCTGTAATTTCTAAAGTAACAACCTAAAAAAAAATCCCAATTTATATGCAATATTTTTGTTCTTTTCGCATTTAATTTTAATTTGTTTTTTACTCAGAATCTTAAAACTGCCCTTCCTGCATGTAAGCTGTTTTAGAGTCCTGGTATGAAGCTGTCTGCTTCCAGAAAACTTGTTTTCTTAAACAAAATAAATGATGCAATACATACATTATGTGTACACAGGTACACAAATGCACTGATGTACAATCCAAAGGCCTGAATGTGTTTTGGAACCATTCAGAAAATGTCTAATCAAAGGTTTCTCTGCAGTTGCGTGCAGGTTTGTGTCGTGCTGGGGGCTCATCACTCCTACAGCAGCTGTAGGTGTAGAAGAGCTCTCAGACTTTTAGTTTGTCTTGAAATCAAGGGAATGCTGCAAATGCAATGTCAAGTGGCACAGTGTATCCGACACACGTTTGTGCTCAATTTTGTTTTTCAGGTAAACACGCAGACCGCTGAGTGTGTAAACTGAGCAAAATTGAGGAAGAATGGGGGCTTATGTGACTTAAACGTGTAGAAGTAGGATGGACTCCTGCTTTTTGTTTTTTTTGGTTTTGTTTATACCAGCATGTGACCTTGTCAGAGCAGTCGTTTTTTCCCCCCTTCTTAAATTCTCATGTGCTGTAGTCCCAAAAAACACGTTCTTCATCTATCGTCTGTCTGTAACAGACGCCTATTTCAGTAACAGCTGTCGTTCAATTATCTCAAACCAAACTGTTTTTTCCCTGTCAGACAAACTTTACAAAAAATTCTGTTTAAATTCCATTTTTTGTGCTTGAAAACCTCAGTAAATCCTACGTTTTTAAACGCAGTCACAGACAGCTGTGTTGTTTTCAGGCGCTTAAATCCCTCGTTTTCCTCTCAACGTTTAATGCATTCCCGTTATATTTCCTTTACCAAGAAAATGATCTCAATGGTTTTTAAATGGAGACTGCTGATTTAATGTTCCTGTAGAACACAGATCTGTGCATCTTTAAACTTGTAGCCCATAAATCCAACAATTTTTGAGGATTTTATTTTAAAAAATACACAATTTCTTTTTTCAGTATTTGATTGATTTTTCGTTTTTCTGTTTAAAGCAAAGTGGTTATGTACAGATTTCTAGTGGGCTCAGATTTCTTGTCCCACTGTATGCAAATATGTATGTTTTCAGTTGTGTGTTTGTGTGTATATGTTCTGTAAATCACCTTTATTGGCTTTTCAAAGTTTTAAATGATGCTTTCAGCAGATTCCATGTGAGTTTACTGCTTTACATTTTTTTTACTCAGTTTTTTAGTGAAAAAAGAGTCTGCTAAATTTATAATTGCGATTCCTAACGGTGGGTTTGCATTTCCGAAGCGTCGCGGTGTCCACATGACCGATTGATGCACTGTGGACTTGATTTTTTTTTTTTTCTTTAAGATTGGAATTTTTTTTTTGTTTTAAGTTGTGATATCCATTCTCCAACACAGTGTTTCTAACTGGCTTGTTTCTGGCCAAAGCTACATGTGGTTGCAGTGCTCCAAAGGATCAGCAGGTGGAAACGTGTGCACATCTAAACCTTTAAAGACTCCATGATGTCAGTCAGCTGTGATTTTCTCTCCATGTTTGTCAGATCAGGTGGTTAAATACCTTTTTACAACGTTTCAGTCAATCTACCAGCACATTGTAATGATCTGAGGTCATTTCAAGGCTTTGTTTGTTTTCCATGTCTGGATGTCCTGAGGAGAAAATGATCAGTTTTGGTCGACTCAAACACCTTCAATGGATCATTTTCTGGGTTTGATCCATATGTAGAGCCGGTTCACAGAAAACACCAAACTGATCCAACACATTTCAGCAGTTGATGGGAAAGATCCCATAAAAATATGGGAATATTGATTGAAGGGTGGCTGTAATGCATTTTAATAAAACATGTTCAAACTGTAAAGCTGCAAATACAATAAAGTAAAATTAAAAAAAATGTCAAATGTCCTTTTTTTTTCCTTCAAATGTCTACACAGTGTCTCTGTGTAATATTCTTTAAAACTTCTGTCTGATAAATACGTAAAAAAAAAAACACTATTACAAGTTGCACTTAATCCGTGATCTCAATCAAGAAGATTCTTTGGAGGTAAGATGCACGTGAAAACCTTCGTTTGGCATGTTTGAGGGCTTGTTTCGGTGAAGACCTCCACCCATCATGCTGAACTCATACTGTCTCTGCAGTCAATTATGTGGAGGGTGGGGGGGGCAGGACTAATGAGAGCAGGAGAGGAGTGGGCCACGATTGAGGAAAGGATGGACGAATGGAGTGAGGCTGCATGAAGTGAAATATTAGTCCAGACCCAAGGCTTCAAATGAGCCAATCGATGCTCTCCAATGGAAATAAATGAGAGATGGGAAGAAGGGAATATGTGAAGTCTGAGTGGGGAGAGGAGGGGTGCTCTGTTAGAAACATCAGCAAGATCAAGCATCAGTGATGGAAAATGTGGTCGGAGACAAAAAAAAAGTTACATTTTTAATGAAAATATCACTGAACAACTGAAAGCGAAAACATCTTAATAAAAACATTTTCTTTTGCTTTTGAGTCACCTATAGGTGATTCAGGAAGGTTAGTCAGTAAATCTGTTGTGTAGAATTCATTAAATCCTCCATGGAGATGTGATTTATAAAGATATCTGATCTTCTGGACAAAGTAATTAAAGTTGATGTTACAAATGTCACAACCGGGAAACATCCCATTGTTTTTTCTTTAGGACTTTAACATCGTTCTATAAACAGAGTTTTATGGCTGTAAAGTAAATAAATGAGAGTCAATGAATGTGGATTTAAAAAACTTTTATTGATGTGTATAGTATACGTCTTGCTGTTTAATGGCGTTCCAACAGAGCAGAAGGACCTTCAGTGTCGTGAAATAATGAAAAAAAAGCTTCTTGTTATTTATGCAATCACAGGTGCATTGAATTTCTGTAACTCTGAAGGATCTCAGCCTGTTAATGAGGACAGCGATCCATGGTTTGACTTCCAGGAGATAAAAGTTGGAGTCGTTTCCTCACAGGGCCTCTCTGTTTCTCCTTGAGAGAGATGACTTGATCCAAACAGGAGGAAAATAAATCCCTTAGGTCAGCTGAGAATCATTAAAGCGGCTTCAAGTTGCTGCTCGAACACAAATTTGCTCCTTTTTCAAGTTATGCAGCAAGAAAAGTGGCTCCTGTGGAGTCTAATGTCAGAAAGGCAGAAAAGTTTGGAAATAAGAATAAAAATTTCCCCACTGACAGAGACAAGACGAACATTTCTGTCTTTATAAACTTTTTCATAATATTTTAGGCTGTATTGATGGGGTTAACTTTGATATTTTTTTAGTCTCCTTCTTTGAAGAACAACACAAATTGAGTGTGTTTGTCTTTGACAGGTCGATCCCAGCATCTGCTGTGGAGGTACAAGGAGATGATGACAACTCAAACAGACGTGGAGAAAATCAGGCTATGTAGCATCAGAGAGATGAAAAGCTGACTCAGGCAGACCTCAGAAGAAAAAAAAAACAACAAACTCCATCATCCTGCTGACCCGATAAAACTGTGACTTCTGTCCTTTTTGTGTATTTGAGAGCAGGGATTCCTTCAAAAACCAATCTGTTGGTCATTTAAATAGGCCACTGTTTTACAAGAGTATTAGTCTGTCTTTATTGGACTCAATGGGACTGAACAGAATTGTGACAGTTTTTTTAGACACTTTTTAAAGTTAATGTTGCATCTTGATCCAACCTTAGTTGGGATTTGTTGCTTCGTAAATCAAATGAATTGAATTGATTTGCATACAGGATGGTACGATTAATGAAGACTCTCAGCACTAACTGTGACTGAACTGCACAGATTGTCAGGTTTTGAATGAGTCTCTTCAGTTTTTGAACTTCGTTAGGCATTTATGCAGTCTCGTATAGAACCTCAAACTGTTCGTGTTTTGGTTCTGAAGGCTGGTGGGACTGTAACAACTCGTCCCCCTGTGAGATTTCTCAACAACTCCAGCATGGGCTCTTTGGATTGATTGGCAATTCTAGATTTCCCTCAGGAGTGAACGTGTTTCCCTGTGATGGACTTGTGAAATGCTCGGGAATATTCCGCCTCTCAGTCAGGAAATGCTCCAGGAAACCACAAACCTCTATGCACACAAAAGAAAGTTTATCTTGCCTCTAAAGTGCTATTTCAAGGTCTTTTGTTTTTAAGTAAATCTTTCTCCCTTTTTCTTTCATCATCTTGCTAAAACTAAGTTTTTTTCAGGTTCCCCTTTCCTGATTTCCTGAAGGTACAAATGCTTGCTGGGATTGTTGATCAATTTCTTCACCAAAGAATGACCTAATGTGCACGTTTGTAAAACAACTTCAGGCTTTTAATTTTACATTTAAAGCATCCAAAATGTAGCTGCTTATAGCTGTACTCCAAGCGGACACAAATCCCCACATTTTCCTCCTCATGACGCCATCTATCAGTGTTTTTGCATGTAGTGTCCTAAAACAGAGGTGGTGTTGGGGTCAACAATAATCCACATGTCCAAAAGGAGGGATTTAAGCATTTATGGAGGAGAGTCAGGGTGTCACGTTCCCAATTTATACATGTTTTAATCCCAAATCAATAAATAATCAGAAAACTCAGGTGGCTTAATATAGATTGTCCTTTGTCAGAATAATAGTAGTAATAATAATAATAATAATAATAATAATAATAGATGTCTTCAAATCCATCAGCCTTTAAAAAAAAATCAAAAACCTTTGGAGATGTCTGGGATTTCTCTGCATCTGCAGAAGCTGTCAGAAGATGTGCACACTTGGATGCAGCTTCTGTGAGCGCTGGCAACCGGACAGCTGGATGTCCAAGAAGGTGTGGAAGGCACAGACGGGCTGATGAAAAGACTCTCTGTTCGAAAAGACCCAGATCCTGGAAATTAAACCCACTTTACATTTTCACACAATATGGCTCCAATCCATCTCTGTCTCTGTGCTTTGCACACGTCTCAGCTTTCTTTGAGACGTGTCGATCTTTTAACTTTACTCATTTATTACCAGTGGGATGATAGTTAATGTAATTTGTTGTTATGTTATGGATGGATGGATGGATGGATGGATGGATGGATGGATGGATGGATGGATGGATGGATGGATGGATGGACGGATGGATGGACGGATGGATGGATGGATGGTTGGATTGAAATGCAATCTGATCACCCACAGAGAACAGGGAAAAGATTCTTTTGATGAATATGCAAGAATTCAGGCTTGAGTCATTTTCCAACTGATGCATGTTGATTTCCATGTTTGTTGTGCTTCTTATAAAGGAAATGCATGCAAATATATTTCAAACTAGCTAAATTTAGATTTTGCATTTATCTTGCTTATGAAAAAATGATCATGCACAAATGTTTTGTGCAGTTTAAATTGTACTTTTTATTTTTTTAAAAGCTTTTCTAGGTTTATTTTTAAGTTGAATGTTTTCAAGTCTTGTTTTTGTGTTTTTTTGTAACATTATTTTTGTTTTTGTCCTTTTCTGCCATATTACTTTTAATTTTTGGATGCATTTGTCTGTTGCTGTAATTGTTTTGCATCTCTTTCTTCTGTTCTGCCATTGAGACGGCTATGGCTGTGATATTGGGATATATAAATAAAATTGAACTGAATTGAATTGTGATAATTTGACGTCTAATCTGTTGTTCGATGTCTCAGTTTGATTTATTTACCTAAGTTCAATCAAATGTTCATTACAGCAATGATGACAATTAAAATCTGGCTATAAAAAGCTGCAATTTACACGGTGTCATAAAGAGGCACTCTGACAAATGAGTTTTTTTGTTGTTTTTCTTATGGAAATGACTGAGAGAAGCAGGAGGAAAGCCCACGGAGGCAGCACACTCAGTCACAACAACAGACTTCTTCACACTTCTTCATTCATGCAAACAGTCCAGAAACAGTTGCAGACTGTGATTCTGTGGCGGCAAAGGTTGTTAAAAATGCAGGAAATCGTCTAATGTCCTTCAGCTGAATGATTAGAAAATAGCTGATCACCTGGCTGAGGCGTTTCATAGAAAGAAAAAGGAGTGAGACCGTCAATTTGTCATCAGGGGGCTTTCTCTTGTGCGTGAAAACGTCAGGAACAGTGTGTGTGTGAAAGTCTGGGAGTGTCCCAAGTCTGCTGACGAGTGTTTTCCTCCCAGACAGCTGACACAGAACCGCACCGGACCCATCAGCCTCACCGCAGAACTCACTTTGCCATGGTGCTGACTCTGGAAAGCTCCAGTTATCCTCTGAACCCTCAGACATCAAACGTTAGTAACATGACAGCTGCACGAACTGGTGAGATTCACCCACGCCACTGCGCTGTCAGGGAGGGGGGGTATAGGTGCAACATGTAATATCACAGTTTGGTGTCTTAAAACCCCTGATACAAGTATTTAGTTTGCTGCTTAACAGAATTTCTGCCAGACAGGGTAATAAAGCTGTACCAATATACTGGATGTGTGTGTGTGTCAGCAAGTGTGTCGGTCTTTTCATTAAAAGGGCACAGTTGTTTGGAGGCGAGGTGTTCTGCACTGATTGCTCACCACTTAAATGGGAGAGCAGACACATTACCCACAGCTTTCTGCAAACTCCACCATTAACTCCCCCCACCACCACACCACCACCTCCCTACACCTCCTCCTCCTCTCTTGTACCTTTCACCCCCTGCAGTCCCCCGCTCTCCGGATTTGATTAGTCTCTCTCAGGCAGTATAGAACCTGAGTGCCGTGAAATCCATCTGCATGTACAGCGGCGGGTTTTTAGGCGCTGAGCTTCCCAGCCCTCGAGTGCAATCTGAGCCAGCAGGATGCAAGACAGGCAGCGTGCAGCATGTTCGATGGAGACAGGCCGCTGAACTGCATAGAAGCAGCTGCACTCACTCATCACTGCTCTGACACTTTTCATAAAGGCACTTGCTGAAGGGCAGCTCTTTTGGTTGAAAAAAAATTGAAACTTCTTCCCATCTATTTTTCCGTAAACTGCAAGCAGCAACTGTAAGCTAACATTAATGAAATTTGTCTTAGTGGCATAATTTAAACTTTGATGCTGTCTTAGTTCTGGATGGTGAGAAACCTTCTGCCCCTCAACAAGAAGAAAGCTGGATGATTGTTTTTTGGGCTGTCAGACCATATAAAGGACATCCGTATTCCCGCAGGAGAACTGGCTTTGTACTCTAACCCTGTTCTGCTATTCCTGGACAAATACACCACATCAGTGGTTAAATTAAGCCCAAACTCAATCTACCAACTCTATTTTAAAAAATCCTCCATGTTTTTGCATGCAGCTTGGATTACTGTGGCTTTGCACAATAGTGAACCAGCTTTCTCCATTATCTGGTCCAGATCCCAGCAGCAGAGCTGGGACAGAAAACAAAAAGAGAAGTCTCATCACACCACTTCTATCTTAATTAGATTTCACATCTTATTTTTAGTGAAAGGTGCAGCTTCAACTGTTTTTTTTAACTAATTAAAAAGAATTATCTTGCTCAAACGCTCCTGGATATCCCCACAACCAGAGGCGACAATATTTTCTTTTGTCGCACAAAAATGCACAATGGCCTCACAGCATCCCAGACCAGGTGAGAACTGCTCTAAAATACAATCAAGCAGTACACTATGATTTGGACTTTTTACCTTTTCATTTCATTTGCAGTGACATTTTCCCTCTAGGGTAACTTCTGTCTTAATAAAGTCCATCTCCATATATATCCAAAATTCCAAAAAACTGTTGTTTTTTAAGACGTAGTTTCTGCAGAGTGGCAGTAGTTCATTAGAAATTCACCTATGAGTTGTGGGCTGGACTACTGGCATGGAGTAAGCCCGTCTCTACTTCCCGACATCCATCTGCAAGTTCTCCCGCTAGCTTACAGCCTCTCACAGCACAAACCTAACATTACCAGTGCAGCAAAAATGGTGAGTAATATTGGAGCTGTCCAGCCGTACAGTTTGGATCCAGATGCTATCTCAGACGAGGAAAACTAAGACGTTCATGGATGTATTTGTCTGCAAGTGGATGCATCAGAATTTAGCTGAGCAAGGAGCTTGTGGCTTGATGTAGTAATTTCTCTGTATACTGCTGCAAGCTTTTTTCAAACATCCTTTTTTCGTCTCCTTCTGATTCGAGATTTAAATAAAGAAATACCCAGAAATGCAATTTTAAGCCAAATTTTTTTCAAACATGTCCTCCATCATGGTAAAAATACCACAAAAGCGTATTAAAAAACCCAAAACACAATTATAATTGACTATTATTTTGAATGTTTACTTTTTAGATTTTTCCTTTTATTATCTCAAATAAAAGGTAAAAATAGAGAGGTAAAAAATGCTTTACTTCTCTATTGGTTAACTTTTGTATAAAAAACATGTTTAATTTATTTAATTTTTAATTAAAATATTATATTATGTTTTTATATATTTCTATATCTTTGGGTTTTTTTTGCTTACAAACAAATTAACATTTTTATTTTTTCCCCAGTTGTCACTTTTTTTATTTTTTAGATTTAGCACTGTAGAAATCTAAATCTTCACTGAAACATAGTTTAAGCTTGTTTTTATATAGTTAGGATTGTTTTAAAATATATTGTCTGTGGGATTTCTCATTCGTCTTTATAATAAACGTGTTCCTTTTCTAAGATGTTTACATTCTAAATGAAATAGTTATTTAGTTATCTGAAAGTATATTTATCCAATAATTCCCCCGACAATTTTATTAAATAACCCTTTTAATCAACTACTGTATATTTCTCAATTAGGTTTGCACAAATAATCCTGGTTTTTACTTTAAAAGAATGCATGTAAACATTTCTTTTGAGCCTACAAAGATCCTCTCTCTGTAATTTAGTGAGGCTTGTTTCATTCGGATTTCTTCACTCATTCTATGAACATTGCTTCATACGCACGTCCAAAGCTTCCATGAATTTCAGCTCCTGGAGATTCAGAGTAGCATCTAATATCTCAGTTTCTGCAGCACTTATGTGCAAATCACGTTTCCTTTTAGTACTTATTGGATGCTTTTCTGCTTCTTTTGCCCTGTGAAAGTAAAGTTTCGCATTTACTTCGAAGAGTCTAGAGTGGTATCGATTTTTATTTTTCAATCCCATCTAGTGATTCCTTTTAAGCACAGAATGTCTTCCTTTGCCTTTGATGAAAAGACACTGCTAAGAAGTGGTGGAGAAAAATGGGAATGTGGTGAGATAGCATTAAATGCAAATAGGAGTTCTGCAAATGCGTGTGATTGTTGTTTTGTGATCTGAATGTAATCCTCTTGTAATCACTTCTGTCTTGACCAAAATCCCACATTTCCTCAACAGTCTCCTTTTCCCTCCCTGATGCTCAATCCTCTCTTCCTTCATTTTCTTTCTCACCCACCTGCCTGCTATGTCACAAAGAACTTTATGTGATTTATACAGTGTCATTTGCTGTAGGCTTTGATGCAGCTTTACATTCACAGGAAGATCAGAAAGACAGATAGATCAGATGGAAGCAGAGCTCATCTGTATACTATTGGGTCGGCATAGCAACTGTCAACCCACTTCATTATTCCTCTTTGTATTCTGTTATTCACTTTTCTCTTTCTCATCCTTCTTTGGCCTCCATCTTCCAAACTACACACCTGACACATACAAAACTGTTTACCTACAGTTTTAATCAGGAGTTGTTTTTTTTTGTGTGTGTGTGTGTTTGTTTTCCTTGTTGCTTCTTTACCTTAAATCTATGTTTTCTCTCAGGGATCACTAACCTCTGTTGGGAATATTAACACAAAATGACCTGAAATCCCTCCTATTTTCCATCACTTTAATCTGCTTTTCTGAGCTTCTGGCACTTTTCCATTGGCTCTGCTTCATTGTGTTATCAAACTCTATTGCTTTTTCTGGTTTGTTGGTATGACTAAAAACTGTTTGTGAGGCCAAAAGAACAATAAAGGTTATGTTTTTACATAATTCAGTGAGGCATTTTATTTTAGCACATTAGATTTTTTTGTTCTTTAGTGTTTTTGGGTTATATAAACAGAAAAAGTGAAATCAGACAGTGTTTAAATCCTCAATCGCAATTTTCTTTTAATGCCTGATGCTTGAATTTCTAAACTGTTGACTAACTTGATGGTATTTTGTCGAAACCACCATCTAACTAAAATTAAAGACTAAAATAATCACAGTAAGTTAGAGATTTTTTTTTCTGTAAGCCACTTTTACTGTGTTTGGACTTTTGGCATTTGGTTGGAGTGATGTTTTTGCAGGAACCAGCCCGTTTGCACATTACATTGACTGTTTACAACAAAAGTTAATAAGGTTTTCATTCAAAACTTTTTTTGTTAAGATTTCAAAAAGGTTTTTAGCTTCTAATTTTTTTTATTTTAAACAGACAGCAAGATTTATTATACATATTTACACATAAATCATTGGAATAAATCCTTGGAACGTTAGTTTATTGGAGGTTCGCCTAGTTTTTTTTTCTTTTTGACATTTTTCACATTGCTTTGTCTTTGCTTTGAGATTTTATGTTTTCATTTTTCTCTCCACAAGTTTAATATTCGTTATAAAACATAAAAACAGCTTCATCTCAATTTTTGTGAAATTTGCAGTAGCAAAAATGACTTTCTTTTGGACAGTTTCAGCTTCATAGTGGAAATATTGTGTAAAATATTTTTAAAATATCTGGGGAAAAAAAGTTGGGGTTGTAACACGTAACATAAACATGTAAACATTAGAACAAAATACTGATTTAACCCCTTGATGCCTGAATTCATTTCATATGAGAAAGTTGTGTTTTTGCTTTCAAGTGAAGGCTAAATTAAGGTCATTTGGGAGCAGTCGTGGTTGATTGCACATTTGCATCAATAAGAGTTAAGGAATTTGTAAAATAGTAAAACATGCTTATAAAGTTAACACTAGAAAGACAGAAAATCTCACTTATTGTTTTATGATCAAACCTTACAGTAAATCATGACAGAAATCTTCCAGCTGGATTAGTTTGATGTGAGATTATAGGTTTGACCTCTGCACGTGCAGTGACCTCCGGCAGCATATGCTTTGATTTCGATGTTTTTTTTTTAGGTAATAAACTATTCACTTCCTGTGGCAACAGTACAGAGAAGAAGAAAAACACTGAAATAACCTGAGGCACAACCAGTGACACATCCCAGATTTGGCGGCTGCGTCTCGCGCGAATCCTGCCACCTGTTTTGGGATCTGATTTGGTTCCGTCCAATCGGAGCAGCCGGCAGGTTTGAAGGCGGAGAAAGGAGGCAGAGAAGTTGGAGGAGAGAGTGAGCCGCGGATTTGGAGAGGCACATTCAGCGTTAGTTGATGTAGTCAGACATATTTGTTTTAGTTTTTACTTTTAAAACCACTGACACCCCTCCCTGCTGTTTGTTTAGCGCGCGCGCGCTCACGTAAGGCTCGTCGTTTTTTTATTCTTATTTTATTTTATTTTTTTTGGGGGGGGGGGACTGAATCTGCCTTTAATGCCGGCGCACGCAGCCACAGGTTGGCTGATTTAATCCAGTCAGTCACAATGGATTACGCTTCCTCCCCGTCTGGTGCCGATCGTCCCTGACCGGATCGAACCCCCGTCGACCCGAACGGCGATGGTTGGGGGAGACACGGACTGATCGTTTGGAGTGTAAGCGGCGCCTGTGGACAGCGACGCGCCAATTCGAGGAGGAGGAGGAGGACCTGTGGAGGACCCAAAAGGAGGCGAGGCGAGAAGATAATGGGATGGATGTGGAGACATGAGAAAGGAGAAAGTGTGGAGGTCTGTTTTCAACCAGCCAGTGACTGAAGACTACTAACCTGGGGACAGAAACACAGAGAAAAGGTCGGAGGTAGGTACGAGGAGCTGGAAGGGAGGAGTTTGGTTATATCATACTGAAACTGGGTTTTGGATCAATCATCATGTGAATGACGGAGGCCATGATGCACACTGACACAAGTGAAAGAGTGATCCTCCATGAGGAATGGCATCCTCATGGTGTGATGCCAGGCGATGTTCAGCCTCCTCTTGGCCGTCAAGACTAACACAGATGACATTTTACGGAAGAGATTGTCTGAAGCGCTGTGGGATGTGAGAGAACAAGGACACACTGGGAAATTGAGAGGAAGGAGCACTGAAGGAGTCACATCTGACTCAAATGTGACTCAAGGAGGAGCATACTCCCCAGTTGTGATGCCTCTGTTGCTCCACATGCTCCCCTGGCTTCTCTGATGAGAAAAAGTGTTTTTGTTTTTGTCACTCCTCACAGTTTGTCTCTTTCTTTTGTGTTTATTTGTAGACAGGTGCTGACCATGGAGCCTCCCCCTTCTTTGAGCTTGGCTCTGCTGGGAGGCAGTGAGGATGAGGACCAGCGCTTCCTTCTTCCCCTGGGTGGCATATCCCATCCTTCCATCGCCGGCAACCAGCCAGGATCAAACCACTCCAACCACATGGGAGGTTCCAGCCTCGACCGTCTAAATGGCAGCACCCCAACGCCGTCTCCTGCCACGCCCAGCTTGCCTCCAGCGTCCCTCCCCAAGCTGCCCCTGTCCTCTGGAACCCAGCCTCTGCCCACGCCCATCCCCAACGCCCTGCACCCCACCAGCACCCCGCTGTCATCCTGCCTGGGTTCTCAGCACAGCCTGAGTGGAGAGAACTCCCCAGTTTACAACGCCCTGTTTTACTCCTCCCACTCGCCCTCCATGGAGCGGGAGAAGGACAGAGAGCGTGACAGAGACAGGGGGAGCAAACACAGACAGGCCAGCCCTCTAGTTCACCGCAGAGACAGTAACCCCTTCACAGAGATCGCCATGAGCTCCTGTAAGTACACGGGCGGGGTCATGAAGCCCCTGAGCCGCCTGAGTGCCTCCCGCAGAAATCTTATAGAGTCAGAAAGCAGCAGCGAAACCAAAGAGGGCGCCGTTTCAGCCGTAGCTGGGTTATCAGCTGCCGGAGGACACGACAGACAGAGAGACGCACCTTCTGCCTGCTCAGTGACCCAGTCCTCGACCAACCAACCCCTAATTCA
Source organism: Oryzias celebensis (assembly GCA_014656515.1). Classification (NCBI taxonomy): domain Eukaryota; kingdom Metazoa; phylum Chordata; class Actinopteri; order Beloniformes; family Adrianichthyidae; genus Oryzias; species Oryzias celebensis. The sequence continues at coordinate 12,471,096 of BNCR01000015.1, read as the reverse complement.
AACCCCCCCAGAAATTGTAATTTCATCCAAAGAAGACTCGACATACCCCAGAGGAGGGTATGACATCACTGACTCCTCATCCAACCAAATGTCCATCTATCACCAGAACCATGCTCTGGTGGAGAGCAGGCGGGGGCAGCCGGGACGGGGCAGCAGGCAGGCAGGGGTTGGGGTGGCGAGCACTGGAGCCAGGGGGAGCACCTCCAAGGCTCCCAAACGAAAGAACCAAAACATTGGCTACAAGCTGGGACATCGGAGGGCGCTGTTCGAGAAGAGGAAGAGGCTGAGCGACTACGCTCTCATCTTTGGGATGTTTGGGATCGTCGTCATGGTGATTGAGACGGAGCTGTCCTGGGGCGTGTACAGCAAGGTGAGGTTTACCTGCTTCTCTTGGGGCTGCGTTTTCATGTGTCTGCAGGAACAAAATTTCAGTTTGAATTCACCAAGCAAACCTTGGTCTGGGACCAGGAACCGCTCTCAAACCCAGTTTTGGAGGTGGTCTCGGTTAGTTTCCAATCGGACTGAGTTCCAGTTTGCTCTGTTTCCTGAGTCTCAACAGGCCTGACGATTAGACACATCAACTCATTGAAATGTGGTCGCCTGAATGCATTAAAACATTTTTCAGTGTGAAACACATTGATTCTCACACTGTTTTCATGAAATCTGTATATCCTAAACCCTTATCAGTGTTCCTTCTTAGCCATCACCTCCTCAGGGAACTTGCAGCATTCCTCCGCTGTACCAAAGCAGCAGTAAAAAATGTTCAATCTGACGCTTTTACACACATTTAAAATTGTTCAGCCAATATAAAGTTTGTGTAAGTGAACTACTGAATAGAGACCAAGCGCAAGGTTCACGACTCTTTCCCTGTCTGAATACATCCTAAGTCAACTTGAATATAAACCTGATATCAAGGAAGGATTGGACTGTGGGAAAAGAAGTAGAGTGCACTAAAGCAGAACTTATGTGTTGTCTTGCACGTAAGCTGAGGCAAATAAACCACGACTGCACAACATTTTGCTACTTGGATTTGACATTCTGAAAAGACTGTCCTTGATCATTCTTTTTTTTCTCTTGTAAAGGGTTATGTAGAAACGCAGTTCTACTGAAATGTTGCAAAAGTCAGGCAGAAGCTGATACCGAAACACTGAGATGTCTGTTAGATATTTCAACAACGCACCGATAAAACTGATGATGGTTTTTAGCACTCGTGCCTTCACTTTGGATGGGGAATTGTTCTATTACAACAAAGAGCTTTGAAAAACAAAATTCCAGACAACAAAGTTGACAAAATAGCCCTGTGTGCAAAGACTAAAAGACGGAATGCGTTTCCTCCTGCGGCATTGATTTCGACCGGCTTTCTGTCTATTCTGTTGTTCTTTCTTTAATCTGTCTCTCACATGCCTTCAAGCCTTCTGGAGGAATGATACTGAACTGCAGAAGAGCTTCTTTAATGTGACAGCCAAGTTCACAAATGTCACACCTGGCTGTCAAACCGCGGTTGCTGCTCGGTGCGCCGTTGCTGCAATGTGCCTCGTTAACTTTACCTCACTTTTGCTCCTTTTGGTTCCCGTGCTGCCGGTAGCCCGCCAGGTGACAAGAAATGTTGAATGGAGGACTTGTAACAAAGGTCACCAGCCAGATCTGAACTGTTTATTTAGTTGAGCCCTCAGCCCACACCCCATTTTTAGCTCATCTGGTCATGTTTGAGACCACGTTTGCCAGTTGCGGCCAACGTGTTGTTGAGAGGGGGAGTGGGGGGTAACGTAATGACCAAGTTTGACAGTTGTTGCTTCCGGGTGATGTAATGCAACGATGCAGAGGACATTGGGAGGTGTAGGGGGGCAGATTATCAGCATGAGGCCAGGATCTCATTTGTCTTTGTAATGGGCAGTGTAATAAGCAGATCTGGCCCCCGGCTGGTATTGTGTTTATTTTGGGTGTGTATGTGTGTGAGCTGGAGACCCTTAGGCATCCTCGTTCTCACCTCCTGGATGCAAAGGCTCTCCTGTCCTCATCCTATCCTTCCAGAGTCTCGCTTTTCTTTCTTCCATTCAGCTGCTGCTCACCTGTCACTGAGCACATGGGTTCCATGCGTGAGCACAAATGTGCAGGTTTCCCTTAGAAATGTGCACTTTCTGCCACTGTCTTTGCTGCTGGAATTGACTGGCACAGTGCTGCCAGCTTTGCCCCGTCTCCCACCAGGCGCTTTATGAAAACCTCTTTCAGAAGCAGTTTAATATTAATGAAAATGGTCTGAATTTCTCTTTTAGTTCTCCCTTGCCTGTTTTTTCTCACCTATATTGGCCCATTCTCCTCCTTGAAGGAGATGGCCGACACTTTTAAGTTCTGCTTTTCTGTTAGCTCTTTTTTTTTTAAATGTTTGACTCTGCCTGCCTTTTTATCCGGCCCTCTTTATTCCTGTCTTCCTTTCATTAATTTCTCCTTCCCTTTATCACTCCCTCAGCTCCTCTGCTCTTGCAGTGGGCGTTAAACTGGGGGAGTGTGATCCGAAGAGAGAAGCGGCTCGGCGAGAATGAAAGTCTGTGGAAGGAGAGAAGAAACTAAAGGCGATAATGAAAAGCCTGATTTAGGTCCTCAAGTTACGTTCAGTTTCAGTCCTGTAAAACAGACTGCTTTGCTTATCAAAACAAAATGAAAGGGTTTTAATTCGCACAAGGCGATTCCCAGCGGTTCTCTCTTTGTAGGTAAGAATCTATAGTCAATAGCACATTTTAAATAGACGATCCAAGGAGGTAAACGGGATTCAACAACTGCTGAAGACCAAGAGGGGCGGAAGACCCTTCAGACGGCTCGATCCCTCCCTTTGATAACTGAGGTGGAGAGAAGCTCACTGGTTGCTGTTATGAAATGGATAGAGATCATGCAGATAAAAGAGAGGTCAGAAAGAGAGATGAATGGGAGGACAGCTCTGGGAAAGGTAGAGCTTCAAGCGGTGGCGGATTAAACAAGTGTAGAAGAGGAGGCTCTGACTGATTTCTTCTATTGATTACTGATAATCACTCGCCCACAAATGTGCTGTCCACCTCTGCATGCCCAAAAACGTCTGTAACAACAATGAAAATGTGTAATGATTTTAGTTTGATCTTTTTAGAGGCTTCATTCTGTGTGGATTGTAAAATCAAATACATGAAAACCATTTTTTTAATAAAAATCCAACTCCGATCATCTTTTGATTGATTTTTAAATCATTCCCAGTGTTTTATTTTTATGATTATGATATTTTTAGTCAAAAATGAAAAGAACTTGTCGTTTTCTAGAACAGTTTCTACCAAGTGGAAGGAGTTCATCAGAAATTTGCCTCTGAGTTGTGAGCGGGACCATTACCGTGTAGAAAGTCTGCACTCATCCATCATCCCTGATCTGTCTGTTTACACTCTCCTGCTAGCTCACAACCCCAAACCTAACATAATCGTCTGCAACTGGATGTATCAGAATGGAGAGCAGCAGGGAGCTTGTGGCCTACTGCTTACAAGCTTGTTGAAACTGCATTTTTGCATAAATAATGTTGAATAAAGAGGTACTTAGAAACGCAGTTTTAAGCAGAATTTTCTTTATATATTTCCTCCATCGTGAGAAAAACACTACAAGAATAGGTTAAAAATACCCAAAACTCAATTTTCATTGGATTGGCTCTTTAAAATCTACAATATGATAAATAATTTTGACAATATCTGTAAACTATGTTGTAGAAAACTTTCTGCCTCTCTGTATGTCTACCAAAGCTCCTTCAAGGAGGTCCAGCTGCTCAAACTAGTTCCCAAAAATAGAGATGAGGGAAAGTAATGGAAGCGGACTGGGTGGTTTGGTTTGTGTGAAGCCGCTTTGTTTTGTTGTGTTGGGATGTTTCATGGGAGCGAGGTTAACACAGCAGGACAAAGTGTTCATGACTGTGGTACTGAGCATGCTGACGGGTGTGCAGGAACTTAACTCCCAAACTCTGTCGGCACATTACAAACCCAAAGCTCCAAATTCCCAAACTTGACTTTGGCAGCCTCATAAGGTCTCATTCGGATTGTTGTAAAGTCCAGGTTAAGATCTGTTATCGGTGTGATTAAATTTTAAAATTCCTGGTAATCCCTTAACTGTAAAGCATTAAATTATGCAAAATGGGTATTTCTTAATTAAATCATTTATTAATAAGAACCAATGTAGTTTGCCCTAAGACAGATTAAGTATTTTTCACATAACTAAAGCTTGTAAAACTTCCTATAAATCCTCCTATTTGCTGTATATGTTCGGATTTTAAGATGTTTTGACATGTTTTGTTACTCCTCATCCCTGTTAAATAGCAGTGTAACAACAGTTCCTTTTGTCAAGTGGCCGGTGTTGATGTGCCTGCCTTACTGAGAATAACTAGAGGTTCTTTGACACATGGGACCTTAGCATGTGGCCTGTCGATGCCAGATGAGTGGATCATTTCACAGAGGCCTTTGCGGCTCTCTGGGGCCGTGCTCCATGCCATATTTTAGGCCTGTGACTCAACGCAGCTGTTCTGAGGGAATGCACAGCTGCTGTCAGATTCACCTGACATGCAGCTGACACATGTGTAATGCAGAAAGATGGGGTATCAAATATGAGTGTGCACTAAAGCAGCTGTCTGTCTGTAAATGTTATTTATTTATTTTGCTAAATTTGCACGGGGTCTAAAGATGTCCCAAAAGTTAAGGAGCAGAGAGGTCACTAAAAAGGAGTTCTATGAACATTAGGTCAAAGGTAACTGCTGTCTAAAGTCTTACTAAAACTGGAGTCTGAATAGATAGTTGACCATCAGACTGTTACCTTTTAAAGACCCACTCTAATGAAAAATTGTGTTTTTAACGTGTTTTTGGGGCATTTTTCTGATGGTGGAGGACATGTCTAAAAAAATTAAGATTAAAATAGCGTATTTGAATATTTCTTTATTCAAATTATTGTGAATGAGGAGCAGATTAAAAAATATGTTTAAAAAAAGAGCTTATTTGTTATGTAGAATACTCTGGACTGGCAACAAGCTCCTTATTTCCATGTGCTATATCTATGTACGTCTTTTCTAGTCTAAGCTGCCAACTTCAATCTACAAAGTGCATTTCTTTAAATGTGAAGTTAAGGGAACAATTTGAGGAGACACCAAATTACTCCATTGATAGTGGTTGGTGTCAGGGTAAAAATTGAACACGGATTTTGTTAACTTCTTTTCTCATTCTGATTAAGATAATGGGCTGCATAATGGTGTAGTGGTTAACACTGTCACCTGACAGCGAGAAGGCTCAATGGTTCACATCCCAACTGGATCCTTTCTGTGAGGAGTTTGCATGTTCTCCCAGTGCATGTGTGGGTTTTCTCCAGGCGCTTCATCTTCCTCCCACAGTCCAAAAACATGCTTCATAGGTTAATTGGTGTTTCTAAAATTGTCCCTTAGGTGTGAATGTGAGTGTGTGGTTGTCTGTTTCTGTGTGGCCCTGCAATTGACTGCTGAGCTGTCCAGGGTGTTCCCCGCATTCACCTAACAGCAGCTGGGTAGGTTCCAGCAACCCTGTGACTTGAACAGGAACAAATAGATATAAAAAATGAATGAATTGTGGTTTCTGTATAAAATGTACCTTTTCCGAGGACTTTGTTACTTTTTTTTCAGTTTTTGATCTCCCATAACACACTTTTTTCTTAAAATGTATCCATTTTTTCTGATGTCAGCACTGTAAACAAGGTGTATTCATGAGTGTTGCTGATGAGAGACTTATGTTTCTAGTCTGCCGATAGTCAAGTTACTCTCAAAAAGCAAAGAATGATTGAAAAAGAGCTCTATTAATTGCCATTGCTATCTTAATAAGAGATGGTAAGGTTTCCCCGAGTTATACATCCCCTGGTGTCAGAAGTGGGATTATGCTGTTGTGTACCTCACACAGAAGCAGAAATGGCTTTGTAGGTATGGAGAAGTGTTTTTGTTATGTTTACTGCACAAATCTAAGTACAATGGAAAAAAAACCTCAACCAACATGTGAGGCTCTGCTTCTTTCTAACAGCTTTATAAGGTTTCTCCATCCAATCTTTACAGGTGTTAGTTATTATGTTTTGACTGTGACATCATTACACAAACTTGGGTCCTGAAAGCAACACTCATCACCATCTGTGTGGCTGAGCCAAGCTTTCAAACTGTTGACAGGGCAGTTAAGAGCAGAAACCGTCACAAAAGATGGATGGAAATTGTTGGGTGTTCTGCGGAGGAACACGGCCATTTGTCAAACGCAGAGGGAGATTGTGAAACCAGGTTTGTGAAAGCCTGTTTCTATTAAAGCACAAAAAATCTGTACTGTGTTCACTTGCTTTCTTAGATTGCCAACCAAATTTTGTCCCATAAATATTTGCATGTTTTTTCCTGTGAGGAAAAATACATGCTTCCAAGGATGTTCATGCGACTTCAAGGCTTGACCAGATGCCGGAGTTGCTGAGTGGCTGGTCCATCGTTTGTAACTCCTTGATCAAAAAAGTTCTTGTGTTTACTCTTGAGCGTAACAACATTTGCAAGAAAAAAAAGCTAATTTCAAGGTTTCAAAAATAATTCAAGGTGAGCGTGTAAAATGAAGGGGTCAACAAAAAATTCCAGGACCTGCCCACCCTCCCCATACACAAACCACCACAAAAAAAAACCCAAACCTACAGGTGGACTTAACAGACTGTTTGTTTGACATTGGCCGAATCTGAATTGCTTTCCTACCCCTATGGCTTCTCCATACCCCCACATTTATCCCTCCAAGCAGAGAATTATGAAAAACAGTGTCTTTAAATCCAGACGTTACTGCCGCTCGATGACGTCATTAATAGTCGCCGATCATCTACATTAGCGTGTAGCTGCCAGCGCTCAGAAAAAACATAAGTTTTATAACTTTGAACAGTTAAAAGCTCAATACCTACATTCAAATGTAAACTTCTATGCTTCAGAGCACACCCACATGAAGAAATGTGTTTCTCCTCTGTGCCACAAGTGCAACTTGGATCACCATACCGATGGAGGGATAGTCAGCCCCAAGTCCCTACGGCTCCTTGCTAAAAAAATAAACACTTCTGACACCACTACAGCTTCATGTTCCCCTAAAGTTAGAGCTATAGGGAGGAGCAAAAGAGGTAGGATAGCAATTCTGATTCGAGCATTGTGACAAGAATGATGGCTGCACAACATTTTTCCTTAATCCAAACATTGCTTCTCTGTGTTGTTTGTGTCCAGTAGAAAATGCTGTAGGGATCTACTTATTTGTTATGTATATGACAATACAAGTATTAATATTATCCGAGGTAAAGGTATAAATAATTATAACTGTCAACACTGATTTTATCTTCTTAATAAATGTTGTTTGGAAGCTAGAATCTCATAAATCCCTGACATTTTGGAACATTATATTGCAGGTGTAATGTTTTCTTGTGTCTGAGAAGTGCAGTTTGAAATTGCTCAAGTGGAGGCTCAGCTTGTTTTGCAGCACATTTATTTTTTTATCTCTTTTGATAACATTTAGGCTTTTTATTGAAAATCTGTGGTGTGTGTTGGTTGAGCTGCTACTTCGGTAGAAAGGGAGAGAAAAATTGGGACAAAACATTTTTTTGCCCTTTAGAAGACTTTTGATGTTAGGCTGTGATAGGTTATCTTTTAACTCATCAGGAATAGTTCTCTGTTCTTGCCTTGTTTTTCTTCTCCTTCTCACTTAGAGGTAAGGTTTGTGTCCTTATGTCCCTCCCCACAGAGAGCCTTAAAATATATCTCCATTTCCTCCAACGTGCCCACTCTCTCCTTGTCTCCTCTATCTATGACATTTCTCTTAGACATTTACTGGTAGACCTTTCTAGACCTTTTTTCTGCTCCACCACTTATTTACGTGACCGCTCTTCTTTTGCGAGTTGTGATGTTTTTCCAATGCCGCAGGGGGGAAAGTGGAGTGATAGTGCTGGCCTTAAAGGGTTGCTGTTCCTCCATTTTTCTTTAGCAGAACCTTGAAAAAGCAGAACCAGAGCATCACACACACCATTGAGCACCAAAGAGTACCCACTTGTAGAAGACCTTCTCATTGTGCTGCCCTCTATAGCATCATTTGCACAAATTTGAGCTCCCTTTGTATTTTGACATGCAAACTAAAAATGAATGCAAAAGGCTTTGTAATCCTGTAAGTAATGCTTTTTTTTATGGCAAATAAATAGCATCCATCTGAAGCTGCGATCTTACAGTAGCGTCATGCTGCTTTTTAGAAGGCGCATGATGATGATCAGAGACTTTAACTCTCCATTTACTCAACACGAGCACTCTCACAACTTCCTCCTCCACCTTTTTTATTCCTCCCAGTTGCTTGTTCCTCATCACTCCCTTTTATAGGATTGTGGAGTCTACAGTGGGGATCGAAAGTTTGGACACCCCAGATAAAATATTAGATTATTGTGCATAAAGGACCCAAGGAAGGACTAAAAACTTTCCTATAGTCATCAGTTCACAGATGAGACGGCCTTTTAATATGTCAAAAAATGAGGCTTTATTTCTATCACACTCTTTCAAAATAACAGAAAACAAAATAATGATGTGTGCAAAAGTTTGGGCACCCTGCAGAATTTATAGTAAGCACCGCCCTTTTGGAAAAACTGAGACCTGACAGTGTCATGTATCGTTCAGAAAAACCAGAAGATTTCAATCTCAAAGGTTTAAAATAATCTGAGTCATGTGATCTTGCCCCAAAAATCAGCATCATGGGTTCTTCAAGCAGTTGTTCAGAACAATGAAACTGAAAATAGTTGATGCTCACAAAACAGGAGAAGGCTATAAGAAGATAGTAAAGTATTTTCGGATGCCAATATCCTCTCTTCGGAAGGTCATTAAGAAATGTCAGTCAACAGGAAGAGTGGAAATTAAAGCAAGATCTGGGCGACCAAGAAGAATCTCAGACAGAGCAGCTCGCAGAATTGTGAGAAAAGCAAATCAAAACTCATGTTTAACTGAACCATCCCTCCAGAAAGACCTGCAGATTCTGGAGTTGTGGTAAAATGTTCTACTGTCAAGAGATACAAGTACAAATATGGTCTTCATGGAAGAGTCGTCAGAAGAAAACCTCTTCTACGTTCTCACCACAAAATTTTAACGTTTGAAGTTCACAAGTCAACATATAAACAAACTTGATGCATTTTGGAAACAAGTTCTTTGGGCCAACGAGGTTAAAATTGAACTTTTTGGCTGCAATGAGCAACTGTTAAGCATGGGGGTGTATCAATCATGCTTTGGGCTTGTATTACCGCCAGCAGCACAGGAAACATTTAACCAGTAGAAGAAAGAATGGATTCCACAAAATTTCAGCAAATTTTGGACACTAACTTGATGCCATCTGTGAAAAAGTTGAAGTTGAAGAGAGGATGTCTTCTACAAATGATGATGATACTAAACACACCTCCAAATCCACACTGTCTTACATTAAGAGGCAGAAACTGTTGGTTTTGCAGTGACCTTCCCAATCACCTGAACTCAACATCATTGAAAATTTATGGCTACAGCTGAAAAGAGCAGCGTAACAGTCATCCCCTAAATCTCAAAGAACTGTAAGACGTTTGTAAAGAAGAATTAATGAAGATACTTCAAACAAGAACTGAGAGACTCTTGGCTGGATACAAAAAGTGTTTACAAACTGTGATACTTGCCAAGGGGGGCTTTACAAGGAACTAACTCTGCAGGATGCCCTAACTTTTGCATACACTTTTAAATTTTATTTTCTGTTATTTTGAAAGGGTAAATGATGAAACTAATGTCTAAGTTTTTTTGACATATTAAAAGGATGTCTCTTCTGTAAACTGATTTTTCAGGAGATTTTTCAGTCCTTCTTTGGGTTCTTTATGCACAACAATAGAACATTTTATTTGGGGTACCCAAACTTTCGATCCCCACTGGATCAGCCTTTTCTTAACAGGTACAAATATGCTCGTTTAAGTCTCCAGTGTAGAAAAGTTCCCTTTTTAACTGTTAAAGTCTGTTGGTACCCATGGATGTTTACGAACTTGCATCATGCAGCGAAAACAGAAACCCTCATGTCGCTGAGTGCACGCTGCCTTCATGTTGCACACACGTGTAGAGTGTGTGACTTTCTGCTATTCTAGTCTGTCAAAGCCCATGAATGCACCTGATAATGCGTGTGTTCACATCTCTCTTTGTCTGGATTTAATAGAGTGTGTGTGACTGTAATGGTGTGTGCCAGTGTAAAGTGAAGTGTGTGCATGTATGTGTGTTTATCCTGGTAAGGTGAAATCACTTCTCTGCCTACTGCCTGTTTCCCTGGAGACTGATTGCAAAAAGGCTTCACTTTGACAGGAGAAAATTCCAAGGCTAAGTCATTAGAAGACACTCATTCACACGCACACGTTTTTATTTATTTAGATTTGTTTAAAATACACTACCAGAGACATAACTCTAGGAGTTTTTTTGATAATCAACGTGTTTTTGTCTTTACATCTGTGTCAGTGAGGTGGTTACAGCTGGGGAAAGCCCTCAAGTTACTACCTGCGCACATGAGTGTGTGTATTTTGAAAGTGGGTGTTTTTTTTTTCTTTCTTTTTCCTCTCTGTGTAGGTGGGTGAGTGGCTGCTTTCCAACTGAACTAAGAACGCTAAAAAAGCTCATTATCTCTGCATACTGTTTAAGCAGTCTCTGATCAATGCACACTTTAGAGCAAAAAAAAAAAAAAAAAAAAGAAAAAAGCAACATACATGTGCAAAAAAAAAAAAAAAAAAAAGAAAGCGGCAGGACGAATGTGTAAACAGATCAAATCCAGTTTTGTTTCACTTTTTACACAATTTTGCATCACAACGTGTACCCTGCCTTTGCCCTACAGTAGATGGGATAGGCTGCAGTCTCCTCTGTGACCCTGCACAGGGTGAATCAGGAGGAGAGGAGGGATGCAAATTAATGACCTAATTTATCCAATTATTCTGAAATTCCAGTCATCGTTGGAAAGATAATGTTTTTATGTAACATCTTCCAACAAAAGCATTAAACTATTAAAAATGTACAAATCAATTCACAAAATAAATGAATAAAAATTTAAGAAAATGTCATTGAAAGCAATATTTAAATTAAAATCAAGATTGAAAGGCAGCTTCTTTTTTTTAAAGTTCTGCACAGGAGATTCCTCACATCTTCTGGAAGGCTTTTCCACAGGTGATGGCTGTAATTTTGGGAGCAGGCCCTGTGAGGTTTTTGCTCTGACTTTTGGACCTGTAAGCAGACTCATATGGTAAAAGCAATTGAATTAAAACAGAAGGTGAAAAACCATTAAAACATTTATAATCCAATAAAAGAAGCTGAAAATTGCTCCTAAAGCTGCATAGGAGCCAGTGTGGAATTTAAATGTGGTGTGATGTGCTTCTTCTTTTTTGTACCTGCTCAGAAGGCAGGCTGGTTAATTCTGCACAAGCTGTAGTTTGTTTTCTCTGTTGGTCAAAATCCCACTCTGGTCATCTTTTGAGCAATTTTAAAGGGTTCCCAGTGTTCTTTGAATAATGACTGTTTTTTTACAAAATCAAGAAACCTGTGTCGTTTTCTTCTGCAGAGCAGCAGGAGTTCATTGCATTTTTCTGTTTGCTCCTGATTCACATCTAAATGAATAATGGAACATTTAGAAATGCAATTTTAAGCTTAATTTTTCTTATATGTGTTCTTCATCGGGAGAAAAATGCCACAAGATCAAGTCAAAAACACAATATTTAAAAAAAGGGTCCAACTGATGCTTTCAAATATTAGAAATGTGTTCCAAAACTATGGAATCACCACCATGAACATGAATGAAATTAACCATCCAAATAAGGTTTGACATTTGTTTCTGGATTGGAGTTTTATAGACAGAACTTCTCTTTGCGGCCAAATGCCTGTAGGGTTTGGCTTTGGCAGACTGGGAACCCCATCTCTGCTGTTTGCAGATAACGTGGTCCTTTTGGCTCCTTCAAGCCATGACCTCCAGCTTTCACTAAAGGGGTTTGCAGCTGAGTGTGAAGCAGTTGGGATGAGAGTTAGCCCGTCCAAGTTTAAGGCCAAGGTTCTCTGTTGGATAAAGCCAGAATGCCCCATCCAGATTAGGACGGATTCACTTTCCCAGGCGCAGGAGTTTGAGTCTTTGGGTGTGCAGCTTTGAAGTGAGGAGAAGAATGAAGCATGACATTGACTGATAGGTCAGTGCGGGGTCTGCAATAGTGCAGCGTTCTACCAGCTGGTTGTGGTTGGAAGAGATTTCAGTGAGAAGGCATAACAGTAGATCTATATTCCTGCCTTCACCTTTGACCGCGAGCTGTGGACGAATGGTTAAAATTACGGAGACATTTGGAAGGAGAGCAAGGAGAGCTGCATCTCCTCCACATGGAGCTGCCAGTTTAGATGGTCTGGAAATGTGGAGAGAATGCCACCTGGACGGCTCCCTGGTTTAATTAGATGTCAGCTTGTTGTTCATGTTTCTCCCTAATCCTGAAATTCCTTCTACCAGTGTGACCGTAGCCAAATTTTGAGAGAAAGAGCTAAAAATTGAATTCATGATGAATGAATGAGCTGATTGTGAGGCTTTAAGCTTATTATGGAAAAACCTAATTCGATTGGAAAAAGTACTCTGTGAAACATCCACAAAACACTGCAGATAATAGCAGTTTTATTGCTATTTCCAAAAATGGTCTGTTAGGTTTTACAATGCTAGCTAAGCAAATAAACATAAACAGATCAGGAGACACGCAGTGAAAAAAAGTATAAAGACTTTGGAAGAAAAAATAGTTGTCATACAGGTTATCTGGACATTTTGACAAAGAGAGTCTGTAGTCTCCTTTTAAAGGGAGGGTTCAGGAGGAATTCTTCATGGATGGAACAGTCTGTGATGTCACAAAGTCCCACTACAGGTCAGGAATTAAAGTTGTAAGTTTTATCTCATTGGTTCCAGGGCACAAAGAAATGTTTTCAATCTTGAAGGCCATGTATTCCCTTTGTGACATTTGTTTCTTCTGTCTTTTTCTGAAGTTCTTCTGAAATTTAGACTCGATTGTTTTCTGTAGAGTTTGCAGACGATGCAAAGGGTATTTAACTGTTTTTAAAATAAAAGATAAATATAAAATGAGCTAAGATCAATTACTAATACAAAATGTCATTAAACTGAATTTACAAAGTAAATATTCCCTTTTTATCTTACTTAAAGCTGTTTGATAAAGACTAAAATGAAAAAAAGAGAAGTTAAATCTCTTTGGAAGTAGTTTTTTTTAGTTATTCTTAATGCCTCTGTTCCAACTTCCCTCATTGGTGGCTACTGGCTGTCTGATGGCAAAAACTGGACAAACCACACAGGTGGGCCGCATGACATATCAAGATTGTTGACTGCATGGTGAACACGTAGGGCAAAAATGTTCATGCGTGGTTTTTTTTTCCCTACGGGTATGCTGGAGGTCGTAACGAAGACGTAAGGGTAAGTAGGGGTCAAGTAGGTGAGATGCAGGCTCAGTAAGGAAAAAGTGTGCACACTTTACGAACGACTTGAGCATGACACCGTATGACAGCGTCACTCATACAAAAACTTTTATGATACATGTATGGAAATGATATGTTCTATTTTCATGACGTCTCTTAAGGCGGCTGCAAGACACACCTGGGCTCGCCTCATGATACAGCCCGTCCGGCCTTTAACCATCTATGGGTCAGGACAACCCAAAAACCTGCAGCACGTGCATGGGTCAACCCTCCCGTCTCTCAGGACTAAGGCTGAAGGCCTGCATGAGACTAAAGCCTTAACCTCAGTAGGAGTTCATGGTCATGCAGCAGCACATGGAATGCCTTATAGATGTGTAAAATAAGCATAAAACATTTGGAAAGAAATATCTGAATTGTATTATTGCTCTGGTGTTAGTTCAGAAATCAGAAGAAGACACTTTTGATCATATATTAGGAGTTAAATAAAATGTAACAAATTAAAAAATATGATTTGTTATAAAAATAAATTATTGTCTTAAAATTTAAAGGTTTTAAAAATGCACAAATATTTGATACATATGGTTAGGAATTACAGAAAATTTTACATTATCATTGAGAAAAGTTTTAATTTAGAGTTGGTTTATTTTAATGAGCATATTTTTTGTTATCAACAATTTTTGTCCTGCAGAAAACTATAAATAATGTGGGAACAATTGATGTTTTTCTGACTAAATTCTACATACGCCTTATAAAGTCTATCACAATTCACTGCTGGTTTCTTTCTAGGGAGGCTTTAGGTTCTGTGACCGAAGCTCCAGACAAATCTGACTAAAGTCAGTCAGTTAAGTTTGTGCTTCTTTATAACCACAGGGGTTAAGCTTTGGCCTTCTGTACAAGAAGGGCAGTCCCTGGTAAAACGTGCTGCTTGTACTTTTCCAGTGGTGAAAGAAGTGTTTGAGAGAGAAGGAGCTTCCCCTGCTACAATGATGCCCTCTAAAGAACGCCTCTCTTCTTGTCACCTAACCCTAAAACAGGTCTAGCCCACTTTCATCCTGGATTTTTGTTCTTGTTCCACCCACACATTCATGCACTTGCAAGGTTTTCTTATTGCAAAAGCTCAAGCATTTGCTGTTACTTATAAATCACTTTGGATTAAAAGCCAGTGCTGAAGCTATAAATGTAATCTAAGGTAAAGTGTGCTGTTAAAATGCTTCATTGTCTGAATTTTTTGTACTTTGCAGTGATTGCTGTCTGCATTGATTGATCCCGCTGGGAAGATTCTACCTTAAAATACTTCGCATCGATTGAATCTAAAGAAGTGTAGCTTTGTTTTGCACACATGTACACAGCTCTTGTAGAAAGCAGGGATATATGCTACAAGGCTGTGCCAAACACAGCCAAAGTTAATTTAGCCTCTTTAATCTAAATTTAACCAGTAAAGGTTGGAACCCCAATTTCCAAGGTTGGCCAGAGTGCAGGTATGGGAATGGTCATCATCTCATCCTTCTGACGGTCCGTTTTTGCCGCAGATCCTCAAACACACATCACTAATATCATTGGCAAAAATTACTCTACATCCTGTTGGCTCAGTGTGACAGTATGAGTGTGATTCTGCAATAACAAGACCTTGAAACTGAAGCAGATAAATCAATTTCAGCCATTTATCATGTATTTTATGAATAACACCTGTGCTTGTACTCTGCTGGTTGCTTGGCAACCACACTGAGACACAAATACGCCTCAGTTTGTTCATCTGGAAAAATCCCAGAATTTCTTGTTATACAGAAGCGGATCTTTCATGAGTGTGTGCTAAGCAGGCACACTGTGCCTGCGCTTAGTTCTAACTCAGCATTTCCAAATTTGAACTTACATTGTCTATTTTCATATCTGGAAATGACCTTTTCATTTGCAAATGTTTTAAAGGTTTATTTGCCACTTTATTCTTACCTTTCCTTATCCAGCAGGTTAGAAGAACAAATAGAAAAAGAGAACCTCTTTTTTTGCTACAACCAAAGCAATGTAATTTTTATAAATGCAAGGCATGCATTTATATAAACTGGTTTGAGACCAGAACGTGTTTTTAAAATTATCTTCCTATATTGTATATTACTTTTAAGTTTTGCACTAAGAAACAAATAAAGGATTATGTATAAAAAAAGAAAAAACTATTATAGGAATTAAAATGATGATTATGATTAGTGTCATATGTCACATTTACCAGAGGGTTGATTTTTTTTTTTTATTGATTTTATTACTTTATTATTGATTTTATTGATTATATGCACAAACCTTCGTACGTACCCTCCATACATAAATATCCATGGATACACGCAAACATATGTCACACATGTAAATAAACTTGCACTGGTGCAGGCACCTGTGCAAAGGTGTGTACCAAATCTACAATGATAAAACGGAATGTGGAAAGAAAGATAGATTAGAACCCCCCCCGCCCCATAATCACACACACAGAGCCTACAGCAGCAATAGCAGTCATAGCTCCCAAGATTACCCCCTTGCACATATTCCCCTGGACAATCAGACAGCAACACCTAAAAACAGGGCTGGGGTGTCCACCCCAGGAGCCCCCGCTAACAATACCGGTAACACTTTATAATAAGCGTCCTTAATAAACCACTTAGAAGACATTAACAAGCATTAGTAATCTGGTATTAAGATGCTTATAAAGACAGGAGCATTTGTAGGCATCTTATAAATGACTTACACGTTCAAATAAACTGCTCATGAAGACATTTATTAGCATTTGTTAATCCTTTATAAAATATGTGTTAACATTTGTAATACTCTACAAATGCTTTGTAAGTTAATCAAATATGTACTAATTGTGTCTTTGCGTCTTCACAAACCATTTATAAATCATTTGTAAGGGATTAACCCCTTAACACCAGAATGAATTTACAATTATGATTTTTATTCCAGTCTTGTTTTTATATTCAAGTAGATGCTGACCCAGTGACATGTAAATTTTACAAAAACACACAGAACAGATATAACTTTATGCTTGTCGCATCTATGGAAAAAACAAAAAATACACAAGTTCCCATCTCCAGCATGAAGAGACTTTTATTTATACTACACAGTTATTTGCAGTATTCCACTCTAATGACTGACAAAACTAATATGTACTAAAAGTTACAAACACAACACTGTAATACAGTTGTGTGGGCACAGATTAATGATGCTTTCTCCACATTTGAGTCTGGCTCTTTCATTGTGAGAATCTCCAGTGTTGACCGTCATGTGTAGAGAGAAATTAGTATCAGTCCGATTTGTGCGTGCGTAATATTGATTAGTGCATAACTTTAGATTTGTGCGTGCGTAATCCTTGATTTGTGCGTAACTTTAGGTTTGTGCGTATATCATCCTTGATTTGTGCGTAACTTTAGGTTTGTGCGTATATCATCCTTGATTTGTGCGTAACTTTAGGTTTGTGCGTATATCATCCTTGATTTGTGCGTAACTTTAGGTTTGTGCGTGCGTAATTCTTGATTTGTGCGTAACTTTAGGTTTGTGCGTATATCATCCTTGATTTGTGCGTAACTTTAGGTTTGTGCGTGCGTAATTCTTGATTTGGCAAGCCCCGTGTCTGAGGCGCCGTCGGGGGCGGGGCTGCAGAGATGAACTGTTTAATTCTGGAAAATGTTTTTATTTTTAAAGGACAAGTGTAATAAAAACCCATATTCAGACTTTTTTATATTAATTAGCCGGCACATCTGTTTTAGAAAGATGGAAAATGTCAAGTTTCACCAGACATTATTCACCGTCTAAGTTCAGAGTGGCTGATCAGAAAACTCTGATGACCCAGCATTCCAGTAGCATTTAAACGCATCACTTACGCATGAATCTGGGAGACGTGAAAAGAGTCTCAAATCAGATTTGTGTGTAAATGTGGTTTTGTGTGTGCAAAACAAGTGATTCGTGCATATTTTTTAAAGATTTATGCTTGTAGTTAGTTTCAAACTGTCGTAATTTGAAGTTGTGCATGTGTAAATTGTACTTTGTATTTTTTTGAAATATATTTTGTAATTTTTGAACTCATGCACAAAATATATTTCAAGAGTTACAAATTAAGAATTACGCACGCACAAATCCAAAGTTACGCACAAATCAAGGATTAAGCATGCACAAATCTAAAGTTATGCACGAATCAAAATTACGCACACACAAATCGAACTGATACTAATTTCTCTCCATAGTCATTTGCCACCACTGGTCAGCGTCTCTCAGCAGCTGCGTGGACGTCCTGTGCAGGAATGACTTTGGCTTATTTACGTGATCTCTTTAAACTGAGCAACAGTTTAACCTGTGAGTCATCAGATGAAAAGTAAATCCCATCCACATATCGCAGCTGAAATACAAAAATAAAACTTGTATTGACTGTGCGATCTGGCTGTCTGTCATTAATTATCCCTTTCACTTTGCCCCATGGGACATCTTTGCTGACATTTGGTTTGTAACTGAAAATAAAATATTATGAAGCGTACTGTATGCCAGCTGCTGCAAGATAGGAGTTTTTTTTGGGGTTTTTTTTCTCTAAATACATCACTTTCAGGTTTGGACAGTGATAGACATTAACCTTGAAGTTCATCTTTAATTCTGTTTTAGGTTGGACTCTTTGGGTTTTTAGTCAATTTATCCAACTTTTCATCAGCTGTCCTCTTGCACCCATGTCAAGGTCACAGTCCCTTTTAGTTTCAACTTCTGAATAACGTGTGATGCTGTAGTTACAATAACATCAAGCTGCTCTGAGATGGTCTTAAAGTCTTTACTTTCAATACGCTCGTCTATGTTTTTATTGTTTGATCTCCTCATAAAACTACCAAACAGCACAGTAATTGTCACCCTTTAAAAGCAGCCTGAATGATTACAGCTTTGTGGTCGCATGTAATGATAATCAGGGAGTACATTTTCTTTGAAAAATCACTATATTCATAATATTTTCTGTCATTAGCCTTTAATGTTTGTTTTTAAAGACTCACTCCAATGAAAATAGTATTTTGCCGTTTTTTTAACATGCTGTGGTAACACTTTGTTAATGATGAGGACATATACAAAAGAATTTAAGATTCAAATTCCATTTCTGAGTATTTCTTTATTCAAATCTCGGTGAATCAGGAGCAGACAAAAGCCTGTGGCTGTGACGCAGGTGCAACAGCCACAAATCCCAGTGCCGCTCCATTTTGTAAACAAGTAAACAAAAAGATCCATGTATGTCTTCGTTTTCATCGTCTGAACTGGCATGTGGCTCAAAACAGTACGGCTGGAAAGCTCTACTATTGCTTGCTAGTTTTGTTGCTCCGCTATTGTTAGGTTGGGATTATGAAGCCTGTAAACTAGCAGGAGCTAGTGTAAACAAAGGGATGATGGGAAATAGGCGAGGGCTTAATCCATTTCAGCAATCCCATCCACAACTCAGAGGTGAATTTCTAATGAACTACTGCCCATATGCATAAACGATATCGTAGATAACAGCAGTTTTTTTTTGTTTTAGGCTAAAAACAGCATAATTATAAGGCAATAGAAAAACACTAGGAAGGCTTTGATAATAGATCAAAAGACACTTAAAGTTTAACTTTAATGGTTTGGCTGCACATAAATTCCCACAAAATTCTATTTTCATTGATTAATTTTCAGCAATTTTACTTTTTACTCTATTAAAATCCTGTTTTTGCTCGTGTGACTTTATAAGGACTTTTAATGGGGAATCTGAGGCTTTTAGCATTGGATTATTAGAGGGAAGTTCAAAAAATAAAATAAATATTTGAAACTGTGGGTTACAGTCTCAAGGCATACACTTGATGTTAAAAGGAATTTCCTGCTTTCTATTTATCTGTGAAAACCACAAGCTGTCATCAATTAGGGGACTTTAGAGGTGCTAGTAAATGACAGCTTTTTGAACTTTGCACAGAGAACAGCAGCTGCTTCCCCCTCTATGGTTTCACTTTAGTGGTAACCTACTCACCTGTTCTGCCAGTAGGGCAAACAAAAAAAAAGAAACTCTGTTGGTCTGTGTAAAGTGTAACAGCCACAGAATTATTAGTTTCTACTGCTGCAGACTGCAGTGCATTTATTAATTTGGGACACATGCTTAGTCTTGTTTACACTTAAAATGTCTGCAGATGTCTGCATTACATGAAATAATAAGAGTTTGATGCATCGTTATGGGATGCTAAGTTTGCTGTTTGACACTAATAACCAATCCAGTTATTAAAAATGTTTAAGCTGCATACATTTCATGAAATTTCAAAATAAGATAAAAAAAAACAAAATATTGATCACACTGTGTTGGCAAAGAAAGGAAACATGAACTATGATCATATAGGTTCAGGGTGTTTAGAGGTAAAACCAAAACCCACATGTTTTTATGAGCTGACTTCTCTTGCACATTGTGTCCTTTGGTGACTGCAAATGACATTTGAGCAGAGGGAGCGAGCTTGAGACACGATAACCTTATAAATAACCACGATAAAGAGATCTGGGCAAACCAGAAATGAGTAACAGCCAAAGCTAGATGGTATTTTTGCTGTGCAGCGGCCCACAGCCACACAGATATGTGACATAAACGTGAGCAGCTTCTGCATGGGTTTGTGTATCATTAAAGTTGTGGGCAGAGTTTTAATTTTTTAGATGTATCGTTATAGATTACCACAATCCTAACTTTATTTTGATGCTTGTATAATGCAGTTCTAAGCCTACAATGTCCAAATGATGCTTAGAGTCTATGAATTTCCTCTGTAATACATTTGCTCTACATCCCATGGAGCTCGCTTGCTC
Organism: Oryzias celebensis; assembly: GCA_014656515.1. Classification (NCBI taxonomy): domain Eukaryota; kingdom Metazoa; phylum Chordata; class Actinopteri; order Beloniformes; family Adrianichthyidae; genus Oryzias; species Oryzias celebensis. The sequence goes on along the minus strand of BNCR01000015.1, from coordinate 12,450,857 downwards.
CGTACATTATTAATTCCAAAATATTGAGTAGATTCAACTCCGTGTGACTGGGAATGAAAACTTGAGTAATGTGTGTCGGAGATCAGATTGCAGACTCGGGTTATGGAAGTGTTCGCTGATGAATGCTTAACAACTTGCTACTTAACTGCAGACTGATCTCCAATGCAGCTTAGAGCAGTCTCAACTCTTTTCCTAAGGTGAACACCGGACAGCTGTGCTCATCATGAGACCTTGCTGCATGCCAAAATAAATTTACCTTGAATTTTATGCATACATATGGCACAGTTTGTGTGTGTGTGCTTTTGTACTTCTCTTTGTAATTCAAACCATCGTCCTTAAGCTGACGTGGACAAACGAGTTGGTTTCCCATGAACTCTCTGAGGAAAACCCAAAGTATGGAAAGCAACCAGCTTTGTTTTCTGTTTACAAAACGAGCTATAGTATGGGTTTAGTTTAGCTTTTTTTTGTTTTTTAAGAATGTTAAAAATAAAATCCAAGGAGCTGTCATAAAGTCAATGCAAGAATAATGAGAATAAGAATAATGCCAGTTTACATTTCCCTGTTTTGTTGTGTGTATTTAAGATTGAACTACATTTCTGGGTATTTCTTTATTTAAATTGTGATGGATCAGAAACAAATAAAAAAAAAAAAAAACACTGTTTGAAAAAGCTTTTAGTTGTGACAACAACTGAAATGTAATATATACATTAACACCTTAATCTTCCTTCTCAGAGCTGGTATTTGTCTCAAAACTGTACGGCCGAGTAGCTCTGATATTGCACGCCATTTTTGCTGCTCCGGTAATGTTAGTTTAGGCGAGCGTTGTTGCTCAATTCAATGTTTGAGCTACGATGCTGGTGGTGTTGGCCTGATGTCTGATGAGTGAAGCAGCGAGGCAGACGGGGAAACCATGGCGGCGTGTTTCATCTTTGTGTCAAAGTATGTTACATCCCACCCAGGAGGGAGAGAATAGGCAACATAAAGAAAAAAGATTAAACCCGGGAGGATTTTTACTGGCTGGACAAGGTGGAACACAAATAGGACATAAACAACATTTTTGTAAAAGGGACAAACTTAAATGATCTTTAATCATTAAGGCCTCTTAATTTATCGTCGCGTCAGGAGTAGTTAAAAAACGAGTTTATTTTACTATTGTAAGATCATCTTTGGAAAAAAAAACTTAAATACAGTGACAAAATGTGACCAACAAATCATTTTTTAGACCTAATAAGTAATCAATCCGAATACTGATGTGTGCAGCCCCTCCTGCTCGCTACATGTACTGCTCCTCTTCTTTCATGGACGTTCTAGCATGAATTGGGTGTTCACAACTTATGGGAAATGTGCATAATGTGAATAGATGAGCTTGCTTGAGCTTTAACGGGAACGTATTTGTTCGTAAAAGTCACATCTCCATGCAAACAGGCACGGTGTGTTGGAATCACCTGTTGTGATACACTCATATTTTAACTAGAACTTAGCCTGTTCTTCTGTCTGTTCCTGCGCTTTACAAAGAAATGTTTCACGTATAACTTTTCTTATGCTACACACCCCTGACTGCTTTTAGTGCTCAAGTGACTGAAATGTAATCGAGAGAATCCGGTCGATTTTCAAAACCAAAAGATTTTTCAGAATAAAATGATGTTTGGATATAGTCATTTTGTTCCCCTGACCAAACTGTACAGTTCAAGTGATTGAAGGTGTAGCTGAGAGAATCCGGTTATTTTTCAAAATAAAAGATTTTGGGGATTCAAAACAAAATAATTTATTATTTCTGCCACGGCCTGGTGGCCGGTACCGGTCCGCTGCCAGATGGTGGGGGATCACTGTGCTACAATATTCGAAGATGTAGTTGTTTATTTAAACATGTAGTTAAAACATGTACATGACTGACTTTATGTTCTTTGCATAAATACCAGTGTGAAGCCCATTGAAACAGCCATGTAAACAATGTGCGATATGGCTATGGGATATTGGGCTATATAAATAAAACTGAATTGAATTGAATGTCCTGGAATGATTGGCTAGACGACTTTAGGAATGGAATTGCCTCCAGGGCATTTCCAGACTTTCTGATGCATGACAAAAATGAATGACTCGAGCAGAGGGACAGAGGTGAAGTGGAGTGGCATGACTTTCACCAAAAACATTTCCTGTCGAAACTAGTTTCAAATGACATTAGAAAAAAAAAAGTCCTAAAAAGGTTTGCACATTTCCCCTGAGATGAAATGATCAAAAACTGGGGAAACCTTCTGCATCATTTAGCCGCAGAGTTTAATATTGCGCTGGCACTGATTTGAAAGAGACAAAAAACCATGAACGAGAATTGTAATTGGCTTTTTAATGAACACCTGTCTACCCTTGTAGAGTATAGAAAAAGGCTATGTATCATTTCCTGCAGCAGAAAGTTTTTTTTGTTTCTAAGCTGGTTTCATCCATACGTTCAAACATAATTGGATTACAATGTATGTTAATGAAAACCGTTCAGAAATAAATAGTTAAAACTTTTCCCTGTTCTCATTCACTTGCGGTGTGCTTTTGTGCACATATGTGACTTATGACTTCAGCCAGTGTATCTGAGCTGTAAGAGGTGAAAGGGTTAAAAAATCCACTGAAGTGCTATGAGCTGCATTGATTGGAAGTTCCCCCAGCACATTGATTATAAGCTCCATCAAACCAGGCAAGCAAAGGATTTAAAGCTCGACTCCAGACAGATATTGACGGGTGAAACGCACTCCCACTTCTGCTCACCGCTTTAAACTGTTTTTGTAAATGTCAGTTTGGTTTTTCTTTGCCGGGGTTGTGCAGATACTTGTGTAATTAGAGCAGAGCAGTAACAAAGGCGACGGTGGGTGCAGCTTCTGGAAAATTAGACCAGACTCATGTTTGATTAGACAAAGCATTTTAAAGGATTCTGTAGCTTCTTTTCCCATCACACTTTCCTAACAGCAAAGATGATCTGAAATGGGTTTTTGTGAAGCCTTATGATGGCTGTCTGTTTTCTCTCAACAGAGCTCCATGTATTCTCTGGCCCTGAAGTGTTTGATCAGTCTCTCCACAGTCATCTTACTGGGACTCATCATAGCGTACCACGCGCGAGAGGTTCAGGTAAAACACATGGACTTGCATTTGCAGGCTTTTTCTACATCAGGGCCCAGATTTATTAAACCTGCTAGATTAGTGTAGTTGCAGTTTAATAGTGGGCCTTAATGTTTCTCTCATTTAGGAACACAGATGTAATTAGATCTTTCCAATAATGACCTGCGCAATCTGTCAAGCACGGGGCAAATGAGTGTACCGTTGCCAAACAAGCAGATCTGCTGTGGCAGGGGGGTAATGATTTACTCACAACACAAGTGTTTCTCTCGTGAACGCAGATGGTTGCTGAAGCATGACCCTGCTGACTTTGAGCTGTTAAATATAAAAAGGAGTGACTGATCTGCAGGAAGAAAACTTCCAGCTTTCTTCTGACCTTTTTTGAACTAGGAGTTTTCATCTGCTCTTGACCCATCACCATTCGAATAAAAAAAAAAAAAACTCAGAAAAACAGTTTTAATCAAATTATTTTATATACCTCCTCCATTATAAGAAAATGCCACAAGAACATATTGAAAACACCAAAAAGAAGATTTTCATTGGAGTGGGTCTTCAACAACATCTTTGTTGTAGATCAGGCTTAATAAACTAATATTTTCACTTCTATACCGCTTGAAATTTATAAAAATGTTTCTATAAATTTAAGTTGGAATATGGGCCTGAATATGGAAGTTGCAATACAAAATTAGTGTTACAACATGAAGTCAGTCTGAGCAAGTGCTGTTGTTAAAGTTTAAGAAAGTGAAGATGATAATAAATATTTAAAGACCCACTCCAATGGGAATTGTTTTTTTGGTGTTTTTAGCAAGTTCTTGTAGCATTTTTATCATGTTGGAGGAAATATATGAAATAATTTTAGATTAAAACTGCTTTTCTGGGTATTTTTTTAACATTTAAATCATGATGGATGAAGAGCAGATAAAAACCTGTAGTTTGAAAAAGCTCGGGTTTGTGTTGCAGCAACTGCAATGGGCAGACCACAGTCTTCCTGCTCCGCTACAATTCTGATGCATCCACTTAAAGACAAATGGACCCATTAACGTCTTCATTTTCCTCATCTGAGCTGGTTTCTGGCTAAAAGCTGTACGGCTGGATAACTCTGATATTGCTTGCCTTTTTTTTTGCTGCACTAAAGTTAACTTGGGCGATTATGTAGCGGGAGAGAGTGTAAACGAAGTACTGATGGCAAATAGTGGAACTAACTGCTGCACCAACAGTCCCCCCACAACTCAAGAGGTGAGTTTCTGATGAGCTCCTGCAGCTCTGCAGTAAATATGTCTTAAGAAAAACAGCACAGGGTTTTTGATTTTAGATAAAAACTGAATCATCATAATTAAAAGACCACTGGGAATGCTTTTAAAATCGATAAAAAATATAGTAGAAGTGGGACTTTATTTAAAAAAAAAATGAAAAGACAAAATCATAAATATTGTAATATTTATTTAACGATATTCTCTGTTTTTTGATTCGTCCAAAAGCCTCTAAAATCATCTGTTACTTCCATCTTTTTTCCTTTAGTTGAAGTTGTGTTTGGTTTTATGTAAAAACAAAAACAAATGTTTCTTTAGCTAAAATATGAATGCAAAAGCATTTGTCATTACAAACATAAAGACTTCTAGAAGTTGGAAGCCCAGACATTTAGAAACTATAAGTTAGGCTGTAGATAACACTTGTGCGTAATGGCACAAAAGGCTCCAGACAAAATCTGCTTGACAAGTTGGGGAAGTGACTGAAGCGTGACACAACTGTTGTGAAAGTTGTATTATGTTTCTTAACTACCTTTTTGCATACATTTGCTAAACAGTATTTCCACGTAGTGTGTTTGCTTTGAAGCCAGTCCCATCTGAGGTCCATCTGAGCTGCTGCTGTTGAGCCTCCTGCTGTTGTCCTTCAGACTCGTCCGATGAAGTCAGGGCCCCAGGTGTGCCAGCTCAACCCAATTAATGACAATGATGAAGGTCTTAGTGGGATTGACAAAGCAGTCTATATGACTTGGCAACAAATGCACACCGAATGTTAAAGAGTTGGGGCATAGTAAAGCTGTCATTCAGAAGATGCACATGAGGCACACCTAAACCTGTAATCACACACAGACTCGATGGATTGTAAGCCTGAAAGAATCAATCAGGAGTCCTTTCAAGCTTCATTATATGTTTTGTCGTTTGTCATTTGACTAATGCCTCTGCGCTGCATTCGTTCTCATCTGAAGTCATTTGCACCCGATGAACGTTGACTATTTATGGGAGCCTTGCAGCATCTGATGAGCATTCCCACCAGCCAAACCACTGAACCACACTCATCTGTCTAACCAAATGCTACTTTACTGTTTATTTTGTTTCTAGTTTCCAGAAACAACTATGGCACATTCTTCTTTCACAGAAACTTTTTTGAGCAATAGAGCCATTTTTGAGGGTTAAGGTTTATGACAAAAAAGGAGCCGTTTCGGTGTGCACATGCAAGCACATATTTGCATAAATGGTTTAAAATTCATCGATAAGGTGCTCTCATCTCTGCTCATCAAGTTTGATGTCACATTCACGTCCAGAGTCAGTCATCCGCCCACTCGCACGGTTGCTGAAACACGTGAGCGCTAATACTGACAGGAGATTGAGAGCATGTGAGGCTGACAGCGAGAGATAAAACGAGCCCGCTGCTAATCTACCTGAAAAATAATTCCGTTTGATTAAATGAAGTTAGGAGTTTGGGGATGATGCTGTCAAGGTATGGTGGGAATCCCAGCTGTCTGGGAGCGATGCAATGTTGCAGTTCAGCCAAAGTCACTTTTAATGACAGCTCCATAAAGGAAGGTGATGATGTGTGATTTGAAATTTCTACATTTCAGTAGCAGATGACACATGGATAGAATACGTCTATTGCGTTAATATTTTAGCATATCTACCATATTTGAAAAATATTATGCCACTTAAATCCTCATGAAGGCACTTTTTTCTGTATTAATGTTACTGATGCAACTTTTTTATTATTAAAAGGTTGAACTCTCATAATTATTTTAAATTTACCTTCTTTGGGTGTTACCACTCAAATTTTCACTATGCTGACCTTCGTTTGCTGTGATCTGTCGTTTGTTGTTTGTTGAAATCTTTATTGTATGTTTTTAAAAATATATTTTAAGGTAAGTAAAGAAAAAAGATCTCTAGTTTTGTCTGTGGATATAACACAATTTCCCTTTTAGCATAAACTTGAAGTCACTAAAACCAACTAAATTTCAGTGTAAATAATGCATGACCAGAGAAATTACAGAGCGAGTAAAAATTGTGTTTTTTGTTTGTTTAATCTACAAGCAAATATATATAAATACATATTAGTGCTGTCAGTTGATTAAAAAAATAATCAGATTAATCTCCCTTTTGTTTTGTGATTAATCACAGTGTTATATGACAATATGTGGCTTTTGAACAAAGAAAAAGACCAGAGAGAGCATTTCTCCTTCATTTTTATTTTCTGAAATGTTTTAAAGGGGCCATACCATTAAAAAATAAAAACGTTTTGAGCTTTTAAGTGTATTATACTCCCCATTCCTCACTGTAAGCAACCTCAAAGCGGTATTTTGATCTGTTCACAAATTTCTGAGTACTCCTTTAAAAAACTGTGCTCTCTGCAGCAGCACCTCCCCTACCCATGAAAACGAGCAGGTTCTCATAAGGTGACATCACAGATGGAGGACAGCCCCTTTCAGGATCAATCTGTGCTCCCAGGCTAACACACACTTTCTCTGCGGAGCTACGCTGTCATTTTACGTGTAATTTCCAACGTGTAATACTGACAATGTGTTAACATTAACATCCTCAATGTATGTCTGTATATATATATTTTAATAAATGCTTAGTAATGTAATTTTTCTGATTTACAAAAACAAAACAATTTTTCCTAAAAATTGTGTAAGACAAATTCTGAATGTGATATCTGTAAAACATTATATTTAAGATTGAAAATTGTACTTCAATGTGAATTAAATAAAAAAAAAAAAAGCTTAACAAATAAACTTTAACAAACATTTTCAACTGTTCCCAAAAAAACTATGCAGGTATAACCAAAAATAATAAGTACGAAAATCACGTAAAAAAAATCTTTAAAGTACTGATCCATTTTTTTTCTTTGATTCTCTTCCCTTTTATTAAAGAATTCTGTCAGTGGTTGGATGTTGCAACAATTCCCAGGTCCAAGCGCTTCTCTTTCTTTGCACAGAAACACAGACACAACCACAGCTTGCAGCTGACCAGTCAACAAACAACAACAAAAAAACGACAGAAGTTGTGGTTTTTAGACCGAAGCCAGCTTTGATTGTTCACTTCAAAGATCCGCCTTTGAGTTGTTTTGACTGACTTCTCACTAGTGTCTATTTTCAGTTTTCTGTGTTTGAAAAGGAGTCATTCATTGATCAGTGGTTAATTGTGTATAACAACAAATCAATCCAATCCAATGTTTTCCTCTTAGCCACCAGTATCTGCCACCATAAATTAAAGATTGAGTTATGGAATGAGCTAAAACAATGTCACACTTTTTTACTGCAAACATTTGGGGAATTTTGCAGCAGAATGCTGGGCTGTTGTTTATGTGTGTAAAGGATGATGCTATGGTTGATGAGCAGAATAGGAATGAAGAAGTGTTTGGTGCTTCTAATGTGCTCCTCCTACTGCGAGTGCCCCATCTTAAGGGTTTGATGCCTTCACCCTTCGTCAGTTGGGATGTTCTCCAGTTACCCTTGTGACCCTAAATAGCACAAAGCTGGCACAGATGTTAGGTGGACGGATGGGGTTGGTGAAAGTGTATAAGTCCTTAAAGAAGAGGTGGACGATGTGGATTTAGGCGAAAGAGCAGAAGAGTATCGTTTAAAAAGACATCATAAAAAGGGGCAAATACAATTTCACTTCAATGCACATTCTATCTGATTAATTTGAACAAAAACTATTTAAAATGTATGCAAGTATGTATATTAAGTGCATGCTAGATGGTGTTTTTTAAGACCTACTCTTGGCTAACCTTATATATCCCAGATCTGCTGTTTTGGCAGTGAGGTAAACAAATTGTTTTACATGTATCTGTAAACCCATGCATTTTTTATGCATGTTGATCATTTAACTGCAGGCTTCTGTCACCACACTATACTAATATCTATGAACAACATTGTGTCCCCATTCATTGATGGTTGCTGTTGTGCAAATACAAACAGATGCACCTGGAAAGAGGAAATGATCTAAAACAGAAGGATTTCACCCAAGCAATCTGCCTGACATGAAAAAGGATAGTTCACACACTGTGTGTAATATACTGCAATGTTTAGTGCAGTTTGTTCTAATTTAGTCACGTTCTGGTCAACATCTTTGACTTTTTTCCTTGAATTTCTCTATAATTAAATTGTATTTATTTCATATTGTCTTTGAGCTATTATTTAATCTTCATGTCTTCTCTTCTGGAATTTTTTTTTTTTTTTTTTTTGGGCAAATAAGGCTTCTTGGGCACAGCCAAAAGCATACATCTGCTTTTTGTTGGTTTTTGTCACCTGCTTCTTTAGCAGTGGTAGAAATACTTTTTCTCATAAATATCTTTTTTCACCCCCATTGTGTGACATTTCAGTTTTTGTTGTTGTGGTTCTCATGCTTCCTCCCAGACTCTCTGGTGGTTCTGCCTCACCAAACTTCTTTCTGATTCAGCCTTCTCCTGTTCTTACTTCGTCTCTTTGCTGTAGTGACATGGCACTGTTTATTTCCATCATGTCCTTTTAAAATGTTCTCCTTTTTTCTGCCTTTCTGGTGCAAGCTGTCAGGAGAGAGGATGAACATGGAATAATGAGTGGTAATTACAGATTGCATCTATCCATACATTTACTGAAGCTCCTTCCTCCTGTTCCGCTTCACGTGTGACACAACAGGACAACAGTCCATCACAGACATATTGCATCAGTGATAAATAAATTTTTTCTTGTTTACATGCAGCTTTGAAGCTAGTTTCATAGTGTATCCCTAACGTTAGACCTTAACCCAAATGAGCAGTTTATTGCTTCAGAAAGAGGAGCTGCAACAGGCTGAGCAGCAAGGGCCAGTTCTAGAATGAGAGTGACACGTTAGCAGAAGCAAACTCGTTTTCCAAAGAAGATTTTCATGACTGCCATTCCCTCTCTGTAGTTGTTCAATAGACAACCAGACCCAGAGCTTTCATAGCTTCCTCAACTGGTGAGGGATGAGTCTCATGTTGAAGGTGGAGGAAAGCCTTTAACCAGATAAATCCTCTTGAAGTTTTACTCATAAACATCCAACTTCATTAATACAGATTTGAAAAAACAATAGATAATAATAGATAATCTTACAAATCCAGGCAAAGGTACTAGGGGAGCCGGTTAGGTTGATATTTCAGACAAATCGGGTATTTTGTGGTACAAGCACCAAATTTGGCATGGATGTACCTCCTCTTTCAGAAAAAAAAGTTAGCCACGAGCTTGTACCACAAAATCCAAGATTATTTTCATAAACAGCACCACTAAATCACCGGAGGCTGATGCAGAACTCCAAGTCGTAAATCCATAAACAAAGTCCAAATCAGGCAGGCAAACGTAGGGCGAGGTCACAAGGCTGGAATGTTCCAGATGAAGACAGCCCCCTGGAAAGAGTGAAAATAAAGACTGAAGAACAGCATAACCATCAGACCAGCAGGTGTGGATGAAGGTGAGGCAGAGTCCTGACGATACCCTCACTCAACAATCGGCACCAGACTGCTGGAGGTGGTTGTGATGAAAGGTAGAAATTGGATCCAAGATAAAGCGAGCGGGAACCAAAGACCACAACCCTCCCCCAGGGACCTAAGAGGCAAAATCCCCATCACTGAACCGCACAGGAGACGAAGGACCTGCAGAAAATACTAGCAGTGCAGTTTGGAGAGTTAAAACCTCTCAGGACTCAGAAATTGCACTGCAATGTAAGCAGCCAGCTGGTGAGGAAATTTTGCTAGAAACAACAAAACCTAACAGGTTGACCCACAATTTTTTGAGGGTTACGAAATGTCTCTTGTCAGCCTGCTTCTTATAGACCAAGAGATCTTAAGAGCAGTTGCTTAGCCTTTCCCTAAAGCCTTATGACAGGAATTAGCAGAAGGAGCACTCTTGTGGTCAAAAAGAGGTGGTTGATAACCATAAACCACTTTAAAGGCTGGAGACCTGTTTAAGAAGATGGCATGGTCGGTCGGTCGTTCAAAGTACAGACACGCGCTCATTGCTGCAGTCAAGGTGCTTTCCAAACCGGCTCAAAGATGAGATGAAAAGAGACACTGTCCTGAAAGGAGTCCTGTCATCTCTGCAGAGCAGCAGGTGAGCGGCAGAGCAGAGATCCGCCCCATGAACTGATGCGTCTGTTACAAATGAAACGACTCTAAAGCCGCTCTTTGGTGTGAAAGACAGGAGTCCTATCCTTCCTGGGACTCTGAGATGATTATTTCTATATTAGTTCACCCTTTTATTCTTTATTTTTCTCTCTAAACTCCACACGACAGATCAATATGAGTTTGCACTCAATGCGCTCTGCGGGGGCGGGTGGGGGGGTGCATAGTATGGTAGACATGCAGCCGTGCAGAACTGTGCACAAAAGACAGATGTAGAGAGAGAGAGACTGATGCATTGGTTGCAACATATTGTCCTGGAATACATAAAGTTGCCCAGAATGAACATGGAGGCATTTAATAGTTCTTTGTGTTTTCGAAAAACTGATTTGGTTGCAGATTTGATAGAGATGAACATGACGTAACAGTATTTTCAACATCTGACTTTGAGCTGTAGCATAGACCACATATGTTGTAACAGAAGCGTATTTTTGTGTCATTTTTCACACTGTAGTCTGAATTCAAATGAAGCCAGGTTATGTCTGGAACCATGTTCATACCTTGCACACAGTTAGTGCTTTAAAAATATAGTTTTTTATTATTGATTTTTATTTTTATTGTATTTATGTACCTTTGTTTAACCATATCAGTCCTAATGAGATTAAAAGTCTAGTTTTCAAAGGAGCTCTGTTAAATGAAGACAATAGGATTTTGTTTGTGTGAAGCTGTTCTTCAATTGAGAATTTGTACAAGTGGAAAAAAAGTGAAGTAAAGTAACAAGTATTGAATTCGTTTTCAAATGAGTAATGAGAAAAGTAATTTCATTACAATTTTGATCCAGTAACTAGTAAAGTAATCAATTACTTTTTAGAGGTAACTTACCCAACACTGTATATATTATATAATCCCATCTCATATTTTCTTTACATATGTTATCATAGTTTCTAACCAGAGTTTTATACCTTACCAACACAGATTCCGGTCATTAAAAATTCTTAAGCTTAATAAATCACATGACTATGTAAGAAGACATAACACTAGACTTTATCGCACATGCAAATCAGAAAGGTCATTGATATAGACTGGATCCATGTCCAGAGTGCAAAAAAGAAGAAGGATGAGAGACAGTTGTGGCCATAGGCTGCCAATACCACATTCTAGGGCTGTGAGGAAGGTCATGACTGCACAGGATTTGTAAGCTGGATTTCAATCGTAGGTTGAAGAAGTTTGGTTTACTATTCGGTTGAACATAAAAACCATAGGACAGAATGATAGAAATCCCAAGCATCCTGCAAAACTCTGTGCAGAATTGGGCATTGAATGATGGACACAGGTCAGAACGGATGTCTCTTCGTATGCTATGAATCCCAAAATAGATTTTTAGTAGCAGTTTCTTTAGTTGTGTGAAGCTTTGGCAGATGAATCGTCTCTGAGAACCTGTGAACAACAGTAGAACCGTAGTTTTAACTTAAGAATTAGGTAGCCCAATAACAGTCAATGGGGTATAGGAAGTGGTGACAACTGACCTAAAGGTGGTTGATAAGAGAACGTGTGTTGAATGCAGTCAAAACAAGCAGAGATAGCCTACTTAACATCTTGCCCCAATTTAGGCCTTCTTTCCCCACACAGGCTGCTCAGAGGCTGTCAAAAATTGGAATACAAATTTGAGAAATTATTCATTGAACCGGTGACCTCTGATTGGAAGATCACAGGTTCGGTTCCTGCCCTGCCCTACCATGTGTTGAAGTGTCCTTTGGCGAGACACTGAACCCCACATGGCTCCTGGTGGGTTATAGGTTGGTGCCAGTGTTCTGCAGCATCTGTGTGTGTAAGGGTGAATGGGACTGTGACTGTAAAGCACTTTGGCCTTGTGAGAAGGTAGTAAACCACTGGATTTAAGTATATGCCATTTACTTTGCAAAGAACTTTGGAAAATTAACTGAATCGCTTCAGTGGGAAGAATGGCACCCAGGCCTAAGAGTCCTAACAAGTTCTGACTTACTTGATTTTTAAGACAAATATGTAAAATATCTCAGTTTCTTTATTTCTTATTTCATCTCTGTCGTTGGGCAAACATTTAACATTTACAGTAGTATAGCTATGAGGTAGATGGCCACACCAACAGTCAGTATTGAGCTATCCCAGCAACAAAATTCAAAAATCAGGAATTGACTTTTGCAGAACAAATAGAAGTCAACTTTATGACGAGGGAGTCAGACGTAAGCAGGAGTAAATCTGTGTAAGTAATAGCAAGGCAAGACACTGCAATATCTGACACAAAGCATTCATATTGGAGGACAACAGGTTTGCATATAGATGGATATAAATCTGTGTATTTGTTCTCTGCTGTCCTCTTTCTGTCCAAATAATCCCTTTGGAAATGTATACAGTGGCTAAGTGCTTGTGCAGATGGTTATTTGTGTCGATTCGGGTATTTCCAGCCCTGCTCTATGATTTGCATAAAAGTGCACGATTGAACTGCAAGTGGCGGTCAGACCCTGCTGACTATGGATGCTTGAAAAAGTTATGAAATTGTTTCTGAGCTTTGAAAAAGTATAGTTCCAGCACATCTGATTGTATAGTTAGTCAAGTGTTGCATAAGCTTCCTCACCAATTTAGTTTTTTTAGGTGGCTTAAGAGATTTTAGAACATATCATATTATCAAATTTCTTTGCACCTTCTCCAGTTTTGTGAGTTTTTATTGCTTGTTTTCTTTTAAAATACATAAACTTACTTCGACTTTTTTAGTTACTTTTACATGAAATATGAATAGTTTTCATTCAAACATCTTCATAGCTGTTCATGATCACACGGCGTCACCTTTAAAACGGAGGAGAAAATTGTGGCATACTGTTCCATTAGTGGCCCAAGGATTTGACTCCAGAGTTATGTGATCTTTCATGGTAATTTTGAAATGCTCTATCGTTATTTATGATGATTTCTGAATTGATTTACATTTGAGCAGCAACAAAAAGGGCTATCACAGTGAGGTTACCATGGCAACGGCAATGTGACAAAACATTTGCTGCTACATCTTGGAAAAGCTCAACATGTTCAATTTGGAGAAGAGTATCTTTTTCATCGTCTGCCTGACTGAAAGATTCAAATGAAAATTAAGAGTTTTCAGGGTTGGCTCCTCTTGACAGGAAATCTCTGCACATTACTTTTTGTTTTTATCAAATGTGACATGTATGTCTGGTTTAAGCCTTTTCATATTTTAAATATTCATATGAAGAGAAGGAACCGGAGTTGGTGTCTATGAACAGTTTATGTTGTTAAATGTGAAACCTGGAGGTGAATGTAATGGATTAGAGAACAACGCCTGGGTAGGAAAGGAAAGGAAGATTTTAATTCACAAAACCTTACGATTTGATTTCTAATCCAACACCATTTGATCAATTTGATTGCAAATCAATTCAGTTGTTTTTTAATGAAAACTGGGGTCACATGATCAATGAAACAGAGCAAAATGGAACTTGGAATTTGAGAAATTCTTTCATGGAAAAAAAAGCATGAAACTGTTTCTTTTTTTCTTAAAAAGAATAAACTGCTCTAAAAGAAAAGAAAATCAATTTATAGATTAGATCAATAAAAATGGCTTTTTTTTGTTCAGATTGATTTAATGAAAATGTATTGCAGATTATCAGATGAAATGAACTCTGGCTCCTTTCCTTGCCCCATCAAAGAGACGTCTACTCCCAGCCCCTTACTAATGGTTTCAAACCCTTTTCTCTTAAGATAGACTTCAGCCAACAAGGAAGGGAAACTCTTTTACCACTGTATCCATTTTCAAAATGTCCACAACCCACAGACCACAGGTGAGGGTTTTTACTTGACTCACTTTTCCCCGATAGACCAGCACTCTGTCAGCATTAACACAGATCCGGCGCCCATCTGTTGTCATCTGCTCTGTCAATCACTCACTTTCAAACAGAACGCCAAGATACTTAAACTGGTGACTCATTTATCACATCATGGAGAAAGCATTTGATAGTTTCCTGAGAACCGTGGCCTTTTCTCAGCAGCTCCAAACTGCACCAGCATGAGTTGGAGGTCACGGCCCGATCCAGCCAGAAAAGCCGTGTCATCTGCAAAAAAAAAAAAAACAAAGACAGGATTCTGAGACTCAAAAATAACGAATGGCAGGCAGTTTCTCAACCCCCTGAGCTAAAGTTACCCCGTCTCTCACATATGGGGTGATGGGGAAAATAATACCCATTATTTTTAACAGTGTTTGGTCTAACACCCACAGATTTCTATTAATGTCTTTTTCATAAATCTGTGTATTCCTATGTAGGATTCACCTATATCTGAGCTGATTCTGGATTTCTCCTAAACTTGTATATCTAGAAAAACAAAATAAAATATACATTACATATTTTACACACGTGAGATAAATCCACAGCCAAAAACTAAATTGTTGTAGAAATGAATGAAAGAAAAACTCTGAGGGAGAGCGTGAGAAAGGGATGTTTCTCTTGTCCATTATAGTACTTCAAGTCTTGGTGGCCCATTCAGTTTTTCTTTTGCAGAGTTTTAGAGGCATTCTATTGATCAAGTGCCAGCTTGGCACTCAGAGCTACTCAGAGCATACAAGATGGCATTAGGAATATAAAGTGAGCTGTAGCCCTTCAAGAGGCGTGTCTTTTCTCATTTAAAGTATACCCCAGTCGGAAAACGTCTGATACTTGGATGCTCATAAAATGATGTCAGGTTCTGCAGATTCTGCAGAATGTTGGCAATATCCACGCCGGTAATGATAATGCAAAGCCAGATAGGAGCTGCAACTTCTTACATCATCTCCTTTCCAAGAAATGTTCATGATGTTCTCACTAGCCTATTGCCATATTTAGTAACACGACGTTTCTTTCATATTTGCTCTGACTGAAGGAAATTCCTCGTCTCCAGACACCACTCGTGGAAACCTCTCCTTAAGCTCTCCTAGTTACCGTTTTTAGACTTCCTAGAAGCAAACTAGGCTGCATAACGCATGCACACACCCCAGCCGTGAAGCCTGGTTCTTCTCTCACTCTCTGCAACACTTCCTTTGCACTTCATTTACCCCTTCCTCTTTCCTATGAGTAGAAACAGCCACAGAGGTGTTTCCTCTGAGCCGCAATTACAGTCAAGAAATGCATGTTATCCTGTCGTAATATCCACACTCGTCGCTGGGGTGTGTGTGAATCCATGCTTGTGTGTGTGCAGTTGGCTCGCCCCACTTAAATCCCTGCCTCTTCAAGGCTTTTTCGTTGTGCGAGATCCAGACATTCCCCAGAGTTGTGATTATGTCTGTAAAAGTATGTGTGAATGCTTTTCATGCTCTTTCTCCTTCAGCGATAAGGGCCGTCTTTTTTCCAAACTCAACTTTAGTTTTCTCTCCGTCGTTAGAAATGGAAACTTGTGGCTGGATTGCCCAGAATTACCTTGGAGAGTCTTGGAGGGGATTTCTGTGTCCTATCATGTGCAAACTGACGCTGCATGTCTCACTTGACTGCGAGGAGCCAGCCCTGTATCTGGCTTCATGATACAAGACGTGCAATTAGAAGCTCAGCATGACAACAGAGATACGGTAGAACCAGGAAAGGTTTTATGGACTGTTGGTTGGAAAGCAAAATAGGAAGGATTTAGGGTCAGAAACCAGCAGACTATAGACACCTTCACCTGCATGTTCAATTATCTCCCCCAGTCTTCCATCCATCCATCCATCTTCTATTCCCATTTTGTCCTCTGCAGGATCTTCTCCAGGAACACCCTGGACTGTTAGCCGGTCCATCGCAGACAGAGTCCACCTATCTTTTAACGAGATGATTTTCACACATTTTTCCCTTTAATTTTCTATCCTTCTCTCCTTCTGTTCCGCCTCACTCACTCTGACCTCCTTCTGTTCTGTCTGCTTTCCATTGCCTCCCCTCGTCTCTAGCCCTCTGCCCCGTGATGTCACAATTTGTTAAGACCACAACATAAGACACCCTTTTTCCTCATGAACTTGTTCATCCTTTCCCTTGGGCTTGTTCTTCACGTCAAAGTTCATTTAACTTTATCCAAACATGTCTTTCTCTCCATCATCTGATAGCACTTGTTTACACATTGATTAAGAACTTCAGCAGACTTTTTGACTGTCAAACTTTCATGTCTTTATGTAGATCTTGGTATGAACTTTCATAACCTTAACTCACACGGTGCAAAATAACATTGTGAATCCAGTGTTAGAAATCAAGTTTACCATCATTCCTTATATTGTTATTTGAACCGCAAGGTTTAGCTTTGTAGCCACTTCAAAAAATGTGCACATTTTACTGAAGTTAATTTTCTTTCAACTAAAAAGAACTATACTATAACCTCAAAGTATTTTTTTAAATCATAGAACACTGAAATATTTATGGAATTCTAAAATTACTTTTGTTTTTTATGTTATGTTTTCTCATGTTTATTTGTTCCTTTTCTGTCAGAAATCCAAGTTGAATTCAATGCAGGCAGAGATGTCCCACTCTTCCAACTGTATTTCAATGCACCATGTGTTTATGTAGCCTAACCACCAGGATGGGAGTGAAAATCTGGGAAAAAATCATACAGATTCTTATCAAAATTTCTCTCCCTTTTAGTAACTATGTTGAAATCCCTT
Source organism: Oryzias celebensis (assembly GCA_014656515.1). Taxonomy (NCBI): domain Eukaryota; kingdom Metazoa; phylum Chordata; class Actinopteri; order Beloniformes; family Adrianichthyidae; genus Oryzias; species Oryzias celebensis. The sequence continues at coordinate 12,433,813 of BNCR01000015.1, read as the reverse complement.
TTACTTTAAATAAATTATATGTATTTTTAGCTTTTTATTTACAGATTACAGATTATTTCTCAGCATATTCCTTCGTCTTCCCCTCCCTCTGTCCTCTTCATGTAGGGGCAATGGGACTCACTCACCCCCCCATTGACAGATTACTCTCCTAATGGAATTTAATTATGTATCCCTTCCTTGTGGCGATTTAGCCAGGAAAAGACCAGCAGCGGGAGTTTGCGGGAGGACAGCACGGGGGGTGGGGGTTAGAAGGAAAAGGAAGAGAGAAGCTCTCATTTCCTCCAGTGGTGCTGGAAACTGAATCATCTCTGTTTTGATTTGGAGAAATGTCATCTTGAAAGACTTTGAACTGGAGTGAAGGATGTTGGAGTGAGGGAAAACAGAGAGACGGACAGAGAAAAGACGAGTGTACATGACTCTGAGAATTTGCTGCTCAGCGAGGCGAGCACAGAAACGTGTTTGTGCGCTGTAGGGCGTTGCAAAACTTAGAATGAAGACTTCAACTGGAATTCACTCTAGCACATCTCTAACCATTCATAAATCTAACCATGGCCAAAAGGTGTTTTCTTGTGCCTCCTTATTCCCCTCGATTCTACGGATCTCCTTGCAATTCCCTCTTTTTGACTCCCTTTCTCTCTCACTGGGGATCCTAATTAGGCTTGGCTGCTCTTTGATGTTGTCGCCTTGGCAACAGTCACCATGACGAGGCTGGGTCTGCACACTCTCTCTCAAACTCACTCAGGCACATGCAAACACACGAGTACAGTACACACACTCACATGCAAATGCATGTTTCTGAAATCAGTAAAGAATAAAGGCGGCGTTTGACCCTCGGTTCAAATGGCAGCTTACACAATGACTTAGTTGTGCGAGTGAGCTGAACATGTGTGCTCGTCCTTGTCATCACCACATGCACGCCCAAGCAACAACAAAAGAAGAAACACCCCGCCATGCAAGATATAGATAATGATGAATTCTTCAGTGAACATATCCACAGGTGGTTGAAGAAAGCAGAGCTTCAATCCGGCATCCTCGCCAAAGAAATCTGTTGGTCTGCAGCTGTCATGCATGCTAATTTCTCAGTGCTTGACTTGCTGCTGTGGATTTTGTTTTTTCTAAATACATGTTTGCAGAGCTAAAAGCCCTTCAGATTGATCATGAGGTAAGTAGCAATTGTGGGATCATTGGCTCTTGTCCAGAGCACCATCTGCTAAACTCAGCTGATCTACAGCAAGGGAGTTCCTCATTTCTGTCATTGCGCCCTGACCTTTCTGTTTGGTCTGTGCAGTCTTCTAGCTGTGAGCCTTTTTTTTAGCTTTACTTTTGTGCTCAATTTTTACCTTAAAGTCCCACTCTGATCATCTTTTGATCTATCGTAAAAGCGTTCCAGGTAGACTTTTAATTATGATTATACCATTTTTACACAAATTAATAAACCTGTGTCATTTTCTAGGACATAGTCTCTGCAGAGCAGCAGGAGTTCATTAGAAATTCACCAATGAGTTGTAAGCGGGACTGTTGGTACCCATTTCCTATCATCCCTTTTTTACACCCTCTGTCGCTAGCTACTACCCCTCACAACAACCCCAACCTAACATAACCAGTGCAAAAAAAAATGGCGAGCAGTATTGGAGCTATCCAACCATATAGTTTTGAGCCAGATGCCATTTCAGACGAGGAAAATGAAGACCCACGGGGATCTAATTGTCAATAAGCGGATGCATCAGAATGGAGCAGAGCCGGGAGCTTGTGGCTTCTACCTCACACCCACAAGCTTTTTCCAACTGCATTTTTTCCTCTGCTCCTGATTCACAACAATTTAATGAAAAATACTCATTTTCTTTATACATGTCCTCTATTATATGAAAAACTCCACAAAATGAAGATAAAAACACAATTTTCACCGGAGTGGATCTTTAAAGACAAAGTAGTGCACAATTTGACTTCTTCTTCTCCTTCAAACCAAAAAAAAAACAGGAATGATAATTAAAAGTGCTGCAGAATTTCTTGCCAGCTCCACACAAGATCCGAATCCCTCTGATGTATTGTAGGAGTGAAATTCCTCTCAAGTCTTGAGATGAATGAGAGATCTGCGATATTTCCTCATGTTTATCTCTTTACCGCACTTCATCTATCTCAGTGTGGTCCTTTCGTTTTTCATCAGCCCCACCGCCGCCCCCTCCATCTCCCTCAGCTCCCGTTAGGATCATCTGGAGGAGGGCCCCTGCTATGAAACCTGCTCTTACTACTTTCTTATAGCTGCAGCACTGGTGACACAATAAAGAGTAACAACAGCAATTACCAATGCAAGACAAACACAGATAATGAGGGAAAACTGCAATTAAAGTTACACTGGTACCAAGGGCAGATATTCAGTGGTACTCAAGGGTGAAGATAAGCAATAAACTGATGGTTTTCTCCAGAGCAGTTACCACAGGTAACACCAAGAATAGTTATGTCATAAATGAAGCAAATAATCATCATTTTAGACCATTTTTGCAGGATTTTGTTTTTCTTTTACACAAATCAACATTTTATAAAGCTCAAAATTGACAGAAAAAACCAAAAAATAAGTATATTTTGTATAATTGTAGGAGCCTTTTGCTCAAGAGGATGTGCAGATCTTTTATGTCAGTTACAAATAACAAGGAGTCTACTAATCTGGGTCGTTAATGTTAACTTTACTAATTTAATGCAAAATCCAAGTCAACAAGTTGTATTCTGATGTCCAATTTAGGATTTTTCTGGTATTTTTTACTAAAGTAAATCCCAATTGACCTGTTAGCTAGCTTACATGAGAGTACACATCAAATATTTCACTAGAAAACGGAGAGGATTCAATCCTCACTAAACATTTTAAACTCCACAGACCCTTCCTAGAATGCTAAATGTTAACGTTCATGACGGGGTAATTAAACCTCAAAGTGTGGCTTACTTCAAAGGGGTACCAGGGGAGCAGTTTTCACTAAGGCATGCCTGATTTGAAGCCTTTGAAAAGCTTTATAAAAAGCACGTGAAACTTTTTCATTTTGATTTGATTACAATACTTTTTTGTATGGTGCCTGAGGTCTAAGTTTCAGTGAATGATCAGTTATTTTGGATCGACCAGCTGACCACCTTGAACAGCTAAGTTTTTCTGAATGAAGCCAAAAAGAAACAAGAGCTCACAAGTTTAGTTTTATTTTAAATGAAAAAAAATTGATATGACTTAATTATGATTAGCAGAAACATTAGAGGAACATGAGTGGTGAACTTTTGAACAATGTGATAATGAGTGATTGCTGCAGGGTGGCGCAGTTGTTAGCTCGCGGCCAGTAAGAAAACAAAAGGCCCTGATTCAACGCCCGGCTGGGACCTTTCTGTGTGGAGTTTGCATGTTCTCCCTGTTAATGCAGGGTTTTCTCCAGGCACTCTGGGTTCCTCCCAAAGTCAGAAAATAAGTTAATAAGTGGCTCTAAATTGTCATTAGGTGTGTGTGTGTGTGTGCAAGAGACTGAAGACCTGGCCAGGGTGTACGCCACCTCTGCCTGAAAGTAGCTGGCTCCAACAACTTCATGACCCCGAAAGGAATTCAGTGCCTTCTGACAGTGGATGCAGGGATAATGAGTGAAATAAAACAGCAATTAAACTATAGAAAATTGAAAACCAGAAGCAGAATCAGCAGGTGGAGAGACCCCAGAGTCAGATGCTGATGGTGGTCAGTTGTAAGTGATGATGTTTCTCTGGGGCAGAATGGTGTGGAGAATAGCGTGGAAAAGGTAACGCTCAACGGCCTGAAAAGTAAAGAGACAAACCATGAGTTCAAAGAGAGGAAGCTGGCATTGATTGGGTGGGAAAAATAAATGCAGGCCATGTGACTATTCAACCAAAGCAATAAAAAAACAATGATTATAATGACAGCTTGGAAAAGGAAGCAACAGCAGGGCATATCATGGGGAAAACAACAGATTTTTCTTATTGAATTGAGCAAATATTATTGTCAACAAATCATTTACTTTTGACTTGAGAGCACGTTCTTACCAAGCTCTCTATCTTGTATTCATTTGTTTCACTTGTAGCTACGAAAAAGAACCTGAGATTTGGTGTCGTGCTGTCATTGGACTATATTTGTCATTAAACTCTAACCTAATCATCCCTGCTGATTGAACGTATTCAGTAATCGCACTCTTTTTCTTTGGTTAAAGAACCACTCCATTGTGTATTTGGTGGTTTTAACATGTTTTTGTGGCGTCTTTCTCATGATGGGGGACAAACATGAAGAAAATTAAACGTAAAATGTCATTTTTTCTTTTTTTTTTTTTTTTAGAATGTCTTTATTCAAATCGTTGTAAATCAGGAGCAGACAAAAAATGCTGTATGAAAAACCTTGTAAGTGTGAAGTACAAGTGACTACGGCACGCCGCAAGCTCCCTGCTCCGCTCCAATCCGATGCATCCATTTGTACACAAATAGATCTATATGGAATCTGGCTCAAGACTGTACAGCTGGATAGCTCAGATATTGCTCACCATTTTTGTTCCACCGGTAATGTTAGGTTGGGGTTGTAAGCTAGTGGGAGAGAGAGAAGACAGATGGTTGATGGGAAAAGGGGCGGGCTTTCCAACAGTTATGCCCACAACGCAGAGGCAAATTTTTCAATGAACAACTGCCGCTCTGCAGAAACTATGTCTTTGAAAACTTTTTTTTAAACATTGGCTAAAAATTTGTACTTAAAAGACCACTGGGAATGCTTTCATGATAGATCCAAAAATGATCAGTTGAACTTTAAATTAAAAGCCAGAAAAGCATTGTAAAGAAAAGCTTGAAGTTTAATGTTTCAAGTTATCATTCTGTATTAGTAGCATCTGCAGAAGCCAGCACCTCCTGTGTCAACAAGTTTCTATCAGATTGCAGCCGGAAGAGGTCCCCTAGCAGCTATAGGCACAGTCTCCAGCCTCGCTCTTCCCCGCACCTCTCAGATGTTCATCTTGGTGCACATCCTCAGTAATGTGATCAATGCTATCTTGACTACTTACAAAGAGCTCAGGGTCAAACTGAGAAGCTGAACTAAAGCAATGTTTATCTCAGTCGACTGTAAAGAACAGGCTGATTCATCTGATACAGCAACCTAGAACACATTAGAATGCAAACTACCCCAAGTGCTCAGGGAATAAGTCATGTTAATCAGTGCTCTTCTCAAAAATGCTATAAAACCTACATTTTCTAATCTTTAATGCACAGATGTTGGTTACAAACCTAATTGTTGTGTGTGTGGCATTTTACACGATTCAAACAACAGTGTCAGAAAATAAAACACAGGTCTGCTTGATATTTATACATTTCATATGATGTGTTGAAGGGCACAAAAATGTGCCATTTGATCTGTGTGACAATTACTTTACGTTGACGCTCTATTACAGGCTTTGTGTTCAAGGTTGGTTTACTATGAACTCTCTCCGATAATCTTTTAATCTATTGTAAAAGCATTTCCAGTGATCTTTCAATTACGAGGATGCATTTTTAGGCAAAATCTATAAACCTGAGGTGTTTTCTAGAATATAGTTTCTGCAGAATAGCAGAAGTCCATCAGAAATTTGCCTCAAAGTCGTGGGCGGGACTGTTGGCTGGGTGTAAGCCTGCCTCCACTTCCCATCATCCCTTTGTGTACACTCTCTCCCACAAGCCACCCCCAACCTAACTTTAGAGGTGTAACAAAAATGGCAAGCAATATTGGAGCTGTCGAGCCATACAGTTCTGAGCCAGATGCCAGCTCTGACGAGGAAAATGAAGATGTACATGGGTCTATTTGTCTGCAAGTGGATGCATCAGAATGGAGCGCAGAAGGGAGCTTGCAGGTTGCTGTTTATGACCTACTGTGAGACCTACTGTGAGTCACTGCGAGAGGTTTTTTCCAGTGGCATTTTTTCATCTGCTCTTAATTCAGTTTGAATAAAGAAATACTCAGAAATGCATCTTTAAGCTTATTCTTCTTTATAAATATTCTCATTCATGAGAAAAGCAGCCAAAACCCCATTTTCATTAGAGTGGGTCTTTAAGGGGTGCACACATTGTAGATACTTCAAAAAGGCATTTTGCAGCAATGATTATCTCAGATTCTTACAGTGCATGTTATCACAGCATTACAAATTTATTGAGTGCGTCTAACATTTTATAATAATGGGAGGAACTCATGCGATTCCACCCGCGACTCGACCTTAACTTTTGCTAATGAAGAGAAGGCTTGTACCCATTAGAGCGGAAGAACTAGTAGATCAGGGACCTTCTTTTAAAGGAATAAATGATGCGGTTTTAGTCATTAGAAACCTTCATGGTTCGGATGACTCAGCAACTCTGGTTTAGTATTAGCCAAACAAGCTCTGCAAATTTACATGGAAATGAGTCAGAGAAAAGTGAATAGAGGCTGAAATGCTGGTTGAACGAGTTCACTTTTCATCTGAGGAGGAACATTTTTTGATGTTGTTTTCTGCAATCATCATTCCACTGCTGACTTATTATATGTCCTTCTTGTCCTTGCAGCTTTTCGTCATCGACAACGGCGCGGACGACTGGCGTATAGCCATGACAATGGAGAGGGTTCTGCTGATTGCTCTGGAGCTGCTGGTGTCTGCAGTTCATCCAGTGCCAGGAGACTTTAAATTTCAGTGGCGGGCACGGCTGGCCTTCTCGTACGCGCCTTCGCAGGCCGAGGCGGACCTGGACATGGTGTTGAGTGTGCCCATGTTCCTGCGCCTTTACCTCATTGCCAGGGTCATGCTTCTGCACAGCAAACTCTTCACCGACGCCTCCTCTCGGAGTATAGGTGCCCTAAATAAGGTCAGCGAGGCTTCTGCTTCTGTAAAGCATGTATTCACCAGTCAAAGACTTAGCTGGAGCAAAATGAGTGCTGTAAAAGTATTAAAGTCAAGGAGCCCCTCTTCCTTCCTTCTAACCGTTTATATCTTTTAAAACATTTTTTTACTCTTGCTAGTCACTTACTCCTCATCCACACTAAATCTCACCATGTCTTTCTTGTTAGATTAAAGAGCAAAAATGGAAGTTGTGGTGAATTTGTGATTATTTGACATGCAATGAGAGCGTGAAATGGGGACATGGGAATGAAATTGGAATATTCAAGCAGATATGACTGCCAGGATGGTAATGATGTTCAACAATTAACAGTTTTGTACGATCGGGATGCAGAGATGGCGTGTAAATATGCTAACACTGGGAAAGGGGATGAGCAGCACCACAGATGGGGCAGACTTTAGATGAGGGATTTAACAGTTTGGAAGTGTATCAGCGATGGCATTCCTCTGACCCTCAGGCTCCAAGTGACAGGAAGAGGAGGTGAAACTGCCACTGAAGTGCTGCTCTAAAATGACAACTCATTTATCATCTGGTTTACCCTTCCAGGGCTCAACCACCAAATGATCCATGTGTTAGAACCTGATGCTCTGCCTCTTTGTGACATATGAGTTCTTAGTAACAGCCACTGTGAAATAAGCTAATTAGTCAAAGACACTACATAAGTTAATCTGAGTCAGAGGTCAAGATCTAATATTGACTCTAATCATAGTGAGAATCTCTGAGGGCTCAAAAGAAATTAAGAAGACCAAGTGCTATAACTTCAAGCCTTGATAATTTTTCATGCAAGTAAAGGAACTTTAAAAAGTTTTTTTTATTGTTTAATAACCCGAAACCAAATTTAACTCTCGCAAGAATATTATTTTTTTGGTATCTGAAATTAACTCAACAAACCCTGAGATGTGCAGCTTCCATGGAGAGCATCTAAAACACCTTTCAGGCAGTATTTAGAAACGTATAGCAGTAACGAAGAGTATTTTACAATATTTTTATGCAGATTTCAGGGGAGGTGTGGATTTTCCATTCAACGTGAACAAAAAACCACGCTGTTATTATCAACCTCACCATGTCACTGGTGTTTTGTTTACATGGTTGGACAACAGTGTTGCAAATGTTGTTTTTTTTCTTGTGCCTTTAACTCTGCTGCATGTTTAAGTGTAAACTTTGCCTCTGGCAATTTCACTGCTGTCTCAATTACTGTGAAGTTGTTAAGCACCAAAAATACAATTTTCGTTTGCAGGACCTTTTAGTGCGTCGGGATTCTTTTGTTATTTTTTGGATCATTTAACATAAGCTTGAAAGGGAAGCTAAGCTTTGCTCTTGTGGGCTAAAATAAACTACAAATTATGGATGCAATGATTTAAATAGATCCTTGTCAACCAAAAAGCACTCCCATCACCTTCCTTGTTCAGCCCAGTGACAAACTCCATGTTTGTTTAGCCTCCAGTTGAGCCTTTGAGAAACAAAATAACAAAACTGAAAACTGAATTTGTTTAGAAATGTTCAACAACAAACCCGAAATAAAGAGCATAATAACTTATAATCTTAAATGAAAGCGTTTGCTTCATTGTGTCTTTGTTTTGCAGGTCCATTTTAACACACGGTTTGTAATGAAAACCCTCATGACCATTTGCCCTGGGACGGTGCTGCTGGTATTCAGCATCTCTCTCTGGATTATTGCTGCCTGGACCGTACGTGTGTGTGAGAGGTCAGTGCATAAGATAATCCATCCAAGTGCTTTGAGTTAAAAGGGTGAGAGCATGCTAGGCTTTGAATTTAGCCAGAAAACATTCTTAGACACTTTTGCAAAAAAAATGACATTTTTTTACACCGGAAGTGAAAAATCTGGTAGTTAAAAAAAAAAGCGTCAAAAAATTCTGTTCTACTTTTGATTTTGTTCAAGCAAAGAAGAAGAATGTAATTCCAATTGCTATAATTTAGACATAAAAACTTTATTCTTAATCTTCTCTGTATAATATGAATTTCAAGTTTAGAAATTGCATTCACTGCATTCCTGATTGGCCAAAGTTCAACTGATTTAACTTTCAACACGCATTTAAAGGCTGTGCGTTTTGCCCAAAAATGGACATAGAAACACGAAAGTTGTGAACATGTGAGCCTGAAACGTGTTTATGTGCACTCACATAGACTTGTCATTGAAAGTGGTGGCTTAACGTACGTTGGTGAGGATGGTGTGAACGTAGAGTTAGAGTTTCTAGAAAATCAGAGTACAGGATTGTAAATCAATACCTTGTAAATGGATGTGCTTATTGCTCCTCACAGCTCTTGAATGTAGAAAGTAGTTTTAGAATTAACAATTGTGGAAAAATACTTATTCAAGTAATACATTCTAATTTGCATAATTCTTTTGTACTATTCTCTAATATAGAAATAAAAATGACATAGAAAACTTTAAACATCTCCAAATTAATTTACATTTTACATGGAATGTGTTATGAAAATATATTTGTATTTTTTCATCTAATATATAAGTCAGTCATTTTAACATTTTACTGCTAAAGGAATTGACTGCTCCAATAAGGAAACTACACATGCAGCTGAGCAGAGTGGTCAGGATTCTTAAAATGATTTGCGTTTGTTTTATTTAATCCCTTCAATAGGAAGGAGATGCTGGATTCTCCTGGAAGTTTTATTTTTTGTGGCTTGCAGTCTGCCCACTACATTGACTGCTCTGCACACATTTCCTCATACTGTCTGGACCCATTCTCACACACACGCAGACATACATACACCTGCTGTGCTTTGCTTTCTTCTCTTCACTCCTTCTCAACTCATAACTGGGCTGACTCTTAAAAAAAGCATCCTATAATGTGTTACATTACGACTTCAGGTGTCACAGGAGCCAGGATTTGACCGATTAAGGCTCTGAAACATTCTTAAGATAAATGTTGAAACACTGAAAATGAGTAATTGTTGCTTGTATTTTATATTCAAGGGCTGATCATCCATTTTTAAAGTTACTTAATCTTTTTTTATATGATGTGATGTGAAGGATTTTAGAGATTATTTTGGAGATGGAGAGGAAAAAAAAGTTATGGGGCTGGCTGTTGAAAAGCATTTCATTTTACTTTCCAAACCAGATTTTTAAATTATCATGAGAAAAGATGAAAGAGCTTCAAGCAAGGCTTTTAAAAAAAGATCTGAAGTTTAGTGATGGAGTATAAAGGCTGCATTTAATGAATCTGCTGCAAACGTTATGGGGGAAATTCCTCGGCTTTTTTGTTGAAAAAGCTGCAGCAGGTTTGATTGCCAGGGCAACTGTTAAATGTGAGCCAGTAATGGTTGAGGGCAGGAGAAATCGTGATGGATTGTGTTCCATATCAGACAAAAATTGCAGGACTCATCTTTTAGTGATGACACTCATATTTGCAGACAAACCCAGCCGGGCAGCCATGTTTTCCCTTATTATGAAATGGTTTTCTGTTGGCTGAGTTTATCCATTTCTCCCCCAGGTATCACGATGCACAGGATGTGACCAGCAACTTCCTGGGAGCCATGTGGCTTATCTCAATCACCTTTCTGTCTATTGGATATGGAGACATGGTTCCACATACCTACTGTGGCAAAGGAGTGTGTTTGCTAACGGGCATCATGGTCAGTACGTTTCCTGTCCTTCCTCGTTCTGCCTTCATTTAACCCTCCCTGAGGCAATGTCCTTGTTCTGTTCAAAGGTCAACAGATTAGAGTGGATGCTGTCATTTGTGAGCGAGAGGGGGGAAAAAATCTGCCTTGTGTAACGTGGGCAATCCTTTCTGAATTAGCCTACATCTGTGCTTGTGTGTTTTGGGTACGTAGGCGTGCAAACAAGAGCATGTTAGGGCTCTGAGAGTATTTCTGTGTGTGTTATTCCCTCGTCTGTCCTCGTTGCATAATGAAGGTCCTACCTTTCAATGTGCCATGTCCTCCCACTCTCGCTTTCTCACTTTGTCGGTCCTTTATTTTCCTTCTTTCCTGTCTAACTCTCACATTTTATCAAATTCTTTCTATTCCTCCATCTTTTCCTTCTCTCTGTCTGTCTCCCCTTTCCCTGAGGCCATGCATTTATTTCTATCCGCCATCCATCTGCTAGTGTGAGTGTTTAAGCCACCTTTTTCATTGTTTGCTTCACGTTGTAAGGGGTTCTCTCTTTCCCCAACATGATTTTTCATCTAATATCTCTGCTTTTAGTGTATTTTATGTGTGTGTTCTCATACCCTTTTCTCATTCATTCATCCATTCCAATGAAAACTGTGTTTTTGGTGTTTTTAACATGTTTTATGGCAGTTTTCTGACGATGAAGGGCATATGTTAAGAAAACTAAGCTTAAAATTGCATTTCTGAATGTTTCTTTATTCAAATCATTGTGAATCAAAAGCAGAAGAAAAAATGCACTTTAAAAAAGACTTTATTTGTGTCGTAGAAAATACACCAGGCTCCAAGCTCCCTATTTTTGTTGCATCGGTAATGTTAGGTTGGGGTTGTGTGGAGCTGTTAGTTAGAGAGAGAGCTTGTAGACTGATAGATGATGAAATATGGGGCCAGGATTAATTTGAACTAACAGTCTCACTCACAACTCTGAGGCAAATGGCTACTAAACCGCTCTGCAGAAACTGTAACCTTGAAAACAACACAGGTTTCTAGCACATAGTCTTAAAATGTATGTATATAAACATGTCTAATTCTCCTTTAGAATTAAATTGTAAAAGATCAGTTCAGGCTATCTAAGTGTTCATGCTAAAATCAGCATTATCATAATAAAAGACCACTGGGAACGCTTTTAAAACGGATCAAAAGATGATCTGAGTGGGACTTTAAAAACGCAAGAAAGTAAAAACAAAGTAAATGTCTTAGAGTTATACTTGTTTCTGTCTGTGACCATTTTTCTTCACGTTTTCACTGTCAGAATGGAAAAATTCCTTCCATCCATTTACTCTCGTATCCCTTTTGGGATCTCGGGGGGGTTGCCGTAGCGTGTCCTGGCTACTGTTGGGTGAAGCCGGGGAACACCCTGGACAGGTCGCCAGTCTGTCTCAGGGCCACACAATCAATCTCACACACACTCACACCTAGGGACACCTTTAGAGTAACCAATTGGCCTATGAAGCATGTTTTTGGACTGTGGGAGGAAGCCAGAGTGCCAGAGCAGACCAGCACATGCACAGGGAGAACATGCAAACTCCACACAGAAAGGTTTGAAACCTAGGCCTTCTCGCTGAGAGGTGAGAGCACTAACCACTGCTCCACAGTGCAGCCCAGAATGAAAAATGAAAGCTCAAAAATGTCATGTTGCTTGGGAATCCCATTCTCACAAGACTCGATGTGGCTCGTGTGTAAAGATGCCAAAAGGAATGAAAGTAGGAGGGTTAAAAGATCTAGAAGAGATAAAGAAGGTTTGCTACTGTGCAAGTACTGCTATGTTGACTTCATTTTCATTTTTGGCTTCTCTCTGACGTAAGGTTCCTTTGCTTAGTTTTCCAATTTTACAACTGAGTTTCTCATTCCCTGCACAAAGATAATTGACATCCTTTGATAAAGGTGACATTTTTATAAATGAAGTCAAATAAAGAGAGTTTAAAAAAAATACTGTCGCTCATCCTTTGTGACTGTTGCATCAGAAACAATTGATTTTACATCGGAACTATTTATGTTGGAACAAAATATTTAAACAGAATTCATTTGATGCAGATGATAAAACTTCTTGCCTAGTTTTTAAAAAGATTTCCTTAACATCTCCTAAATATTTATATATTTATGCAGACATGTACATAAAAATCTGAAATTTTGCTAAATTTCAAAAACATTTAAATATAAATATAGCGTTAGCAGATAAAAAGCTGGAAATTATTTATTCTGATTTCTGTCTCCAACCCTTCACAAATAAATTGACTGGTTGCCTCTAAAAACTCATTTTACATTTCATAAGTAAAATCGAAAACATTTTTAGACTTTAAATTTAAGCTTAGACTTGTTCGATTCAAAATCTTTTTTACAATTTTTTTTTTGCATAAATGCATTTAAAAGGACTGTGATAAATTCTAATCACAAATAACAAAAGACTAGATATGCTACTCGTTTTAATACTTTAATAAAATACCAGATAACATTTTAAAAAAGGTTGGAAATGTTTTTAATATGGTCAACTCGGTATGGTAGTGCATTCATTGATGTGCAGTGTGACTCATAATGTGTTAAGACATGTTACTTTGTGATGAATGTTAAATCAGAAAATACTTTTTCTGTTTTTTATGAAAAAAAAAACCCCACCATGAATGCAAGTTAGCATGAAAAATGAACTTTGTATGATTAAAGTCAGCCTCATAACCACTAATGTGATTACAAGGCAAATCACTTAATCATTTATTAATTCTGTTCAGTGTAAGCTCCACTGGCCACGGCATGTTGTGCATGCTGCACAGTTCTAGATCAATCTGGGTCAGAGAAGCCTTCAGCTGACAGAAAAAGCAAAGCTGTACATGTGAAAAAAGCTCCACCTCTGGACATAACAATTCGCCACAAGTGTTTACCTAATTGTGTGCGCTATCACCGCCTATATGTGTGCTACAACCAATAAATTGATTCTCCTCCTGTAGCGAACTGTGGTAAGGTCTGTACACCAACTAAATGATGAACTCAAGTCATTCCTGCAGCTTCTAAACTCTGCATGGAAAGGTGCTAAGTGATAATGCCATCTCGGCATTTTTCTGCCATTGTCATCACATAATTCCTCTCAATAGGGTCGTTCAGCTGCTGCCCTCTGCGTGGGGTTTGAAGCTTTCCTCTAAAACATCTTTTCAGAACCTCTTTAAGCAATGGAATCAAGCTGAGGGTAGAGGTCACTGCGGCACAAATTGGTGAAGGGTTGTGATTTAATTCTGTAGAAACAGGATTCAGTTTTACATTTGTTAAGCCCTCAGAAATTACATTTGAAGATAAATACGGAAAAAAGAATGGGCTCTTTTTTCAAAACTTTTAAAAACTCTTACATTCTTGTTCTAAGTTTAGGTTTATGTGCACAAAAACATGCTAATGTTTTTGATCCATTGTAAAAGTGTTCCCCGTGGATTTTTAATTATGATTATGTCATTTTTAGCTAAAATAAAAAACCTTTGTCATTTTAAGGGCAAACAGTGGCTTGCAAAAGTATTCACACCCCTTGAACTTCTCCACATTTTCTCATAATGACCACAAACATAAATATATTTTATTAGAATTGTATGTGAAAGACCAACGCAAAGTGGCACGCACTTTGAAAATTATTCAACAGTTCAATGTTTTTTTTTTACAAATAAAAAACTGAAAAGTGCAATGTGCAAAAGTATTCAGAGCCCTTTTCTCTGAGTGCATCCGGTTGCTTTCAGAATTTCCTTGATGATTGGTGACTGAGCAAATGTTGACTTAATGACTTAATGAAGTCCAGCTGTGTGTCATTTAATCTCAGTATTCAAATCCAGCTGTTTTGTGACAGTCTCTGTGGTTAGTCAAGAGAAACAGCATCATGAAGTGAAAGGAACACACCAGACAGGTCAGGGATAAATTTAAAGCAGGTTTAGGCTAGAAAAAGATTTCCATAAATTTGAACATCCCACGAACCACTGTTCAGTCATCATCTGCAATGGAAAGAGTATGGCACAACTGCAAACCTACCTAAACACAGTTGTCCACCTAATCTATAAGGCCAAAGCGGGAGAGCACTGATCAGAGATGCAGCCAGGAGGCCCATGGTGAATCTAGAGAGGCACACATTTTTATAAAGCAGCAATTTAATTATTCAAATAAAAAAACGTCTGAAGCGTTTCTCAGAAGAAAATCTCAAAGGAACTTTCCTTTATTTCTCTATTTATTTATGTTTTTCCTTTGTATGTTCGAAAGCTGATTTATGTGCGTTTCCAATCCTATATCTGAAAAAAATCCCGCCGTCCAGCCTCTCTGTCACCTCACCTCGGTTGTGTGGTCCATTAACTGTGGAAATAAACACACTTTCAAAGCCTGTTATTCACCTGTTGAATCATCCAATGGAAGTTCAAAACAGAGTACAACTCTTCCTGTAAAGTGCTCACATACACACACCCCACACATAGACAGAAAACAAGGGGTGGATACAGATGATCTCAAACCCATTGCAACAGACTGCATCCCCCACACAACACCGGCGCAGAACTTGACACACACTCGGTGAAGACTCCCACACACCCTCTCCTCCACTGCCACACGCACAAACTCTCC
Source organism: Oryzias celebensis (assembly GCA_014656515.1). Lineage (NCBI taxonomy): Eukaryota > Metazoa > Chordata > Actinopteri > Beloniformes > Adrianichthyidae > Oryzias > Oryzias celebensis. Next base: position 12,418,747 of record BNCR01000015.1, on the reverse strand, counting down.
TCAGAGTGGTCAGGGTTTATTTACTTATTTATTTGTTGCTCGTCATGCAGTTACTGGGCATAGGGGTAGACAGTAAAAGATGCGTCTTCTACTCGGGAGAGGCGAGATGCAGCGGTTTGTGGGGAAACGGCGTTCCGGGGACTTCGGGAAGCTCAAAGGGGGCCGCTAGGATGACAGGTTGAGGCAGAAAACATGATGTGACTTTTTTTGTGCTTCATTGAGAATTACTGTAATGAGTTTCTATATTAAAAAACCTCACTGATGTTACTATGACAACATGTGAAGGCCAACAATCTTGGAATATACCACTGTCCCGAGGCCTACTGGGGGTGTTTCAGGTGTTGTGTGCGCGTGTGGGTGGTTGTGTATTGTTGCCAATGGGATGATGAAATAGTAAAGTGCAATCAAATGCTGTTAACACAGCTTTTATCCTTTATAGCTCTCCAGCCAAAATTGAGTCACAGTGGATGATATGTTGATGCAGTTATCAGCAAAAAAAAAAAAAATCTGAAGCTTACGAGTGTGTTTATTAAAGATTGTGCAATAGGATTGTTTCTATAGGAGAATATGTGTTAATAGTTGCCAGTTGTCATAAAACGCTAATAAAACTGCCAGCTTCAGCCATGTATTAATGCATTGCAATGGTATAATTGTCATCTTCAAGCACTGATTCCATGAAAAACTTGTTTTAACATGTTTCCATCTCCTGTTTTCTTTTTTCTTTTCACTAAACCCCAAGTATCGGTAAATTCCTATAGTCTTGTAGCAGAAATACCTGTATACAGACTTGTGCAAAAATTGATGCACAATGTGCCTGTAAAAAAAAAAAAAAAAAAAACATCCAGTAATGATAGTTAACAAAGGGTCAGTTTTGAGACGTCCTTTACTTTTATTCTATATTAATAGATATATGTATTTATATTTTTTTTAAAGATTCCTGTTTTTGTAGAGGATTAATGTATTTACAGACAAATTCAAGTTTCATTTTTTGCATTGATAAAATAAAGAAACTCTCCTAATTTAGTACCAAAATTTATTTTTTAAAAAAGGGCAAATTGCAAGTTAAGCAAAGTAATTAGTGTATATTCATCCAATGTAGAGGTTTGCAACCTAAGGCTCCGGAGCCACATGGGGCTCTTTTATTTCTCCACTGCGTCTCTGTTGCTTTTAAGAAAAATGATAACAACTTATTTAGATTAAAATTGGTTTGTCAAGTTAAGCTCTTTCCTTCAAAGGACAAACAGTCATTATGCTCTTCACTCATGTATTTCCTCAGAGCTGAAGCTGTCAAACCTGATCTACCGAAGTGCGTTTTCCGCCATCCTGAAAATCAAACAGCGAAAGTCCAAAAACAGTGCTTATGTTTCCAAATGTATTGTTCTGTACATTTTTGTTCCATTTCATAATGTTTTGATTTACTGACCTTTTTATTTATGTTCCTCTTTTCTGGGCTCTGCTTATTTAATTGATTTGGATGTCACTCCATGATGATGTGTGCTGCTGAGGTCGCCCTTGTAAAAGAGATCTTAATCTCAGACTCCTATTAGTGCTTTTCTACCTTGTTTAAGATCCAAAGTACTTTACAGTCACAGCCCCATTACCCATGCATGCTGCCAACCTTTGACCAGCAGAAGTAATGTGCGGTTCAGTGTCCTGCCCAAGGACAAGAAACTGAACCTGTGATCTTCCAATCAGAGGTTGGCCGCTATTCCTCTTGGCCACAGCCACCCAAGGCTTTGAACTGGACAAAAATGTATATATAAAAGCCAAATATTCCACTTTTAAACATCTGTAGAAGTATTTTTCTTTTATAAGTATATTTTAAAGAAGATTTTATAAGGTTTCATTAATAACTGCGTGTGCTTATATTGTGCTGTAGCCTAATTTACCCAAAATAAAGTACTTGACTGAAGTTTAGAGTCCTATTTGCTTCATAAATTCTAATATAATTATGCATAATACAAAAAATGGGAGTTATTAAAAATAAAAACAAGCTGTAGATCATCTATTGAAGATATGTTGACTTTATTCTAAATCTGCTTACAAATAATCCCAACATATAATCAACAGCTAAGAGTGGAGTTTTCTGCTGATGTAAAACATCTAAGATGTTTTCTTTTTAGATTGGTTGTATATTCTGACAAAGTAATACATGTAAATGTAGTCACTGAAATGTTGCAGATTGTGTACAACAGTTTTAAAAACTAGAGAAAAAAAGTTGGTGGTTTTGACTAGTTTTTTAGCCATGTACATTTGCTGCCTTTCCAGCGTTTTCAACACTTCCGGATTAGTTTCCAGCTCAAGAATCACAGCTGAGCAGATCGTGGTGCAAAGCCGAGCTGCGTCATCTCAATACCGCGCTAATTAGTTTGTGAACTGTGGCCAGTACGTTGCTCTTTTTCATTTTACTGCATGCAAATGTACAGCATATGAAGATGTTTTAGGAAAATATTGTCTGCAATCCATGAAGTACCATTCATTTCTTTGAATGACATTGCAGTTTAGGTAGCAGAAAATGACTGAGTCTTTTGGTCAGAAGGCAAGTCTTCTCATGTTCAAACACAAGTGAAAGCTTGATGTGCTTGTTGCTGGAGTGGACAGGACAGCTGCAGTCAGCCTGGAGTGGAGATGTGTTACAGTAATCCTTCCTAAAGGCAAGGTCGTCTCCTTAGCACTTGCTTAAATGGCTCACTGGTGATTATGGAGACTGGATGGCTCCCTAAAGGACAACATACCTTCACAGGATTTTTGTCTGGTTGGACTCAAGACACTTGTAAAAGAACTGAGGTGATAAATCCTCTGAGTTACCTTGCTGTGGATTGGCCTGCATACTGGATCTTAAGGCCTTAACTACTACTGTTTTTGAAATCATCGTTTTCTAAAATATTTTAGAATTTTATACAGATGAGTGAGAACAGCGTAAACTATGAACATGATGGGAGTTGAAGTAACCACGAAGTGATGCTGCCGTAAAACACGCATCTGTTTTTCCTCCTACAAGACCCATCATTCACAGAATTACAATAACACAGTGAAGAGTAGTGATCGTGACCATAAAACCCACTATAAAATGTTCGATAGGGGAACACATTAGGTGTCAAAAGAGGGTCATTTGTCATCAGGTACCTTCTCTCCTCCTGCTGGCTATTAGTAGGATAGCAGGTCTAAAGCATTTTCATCTTTTCTACAGTTTGGAGGCCCAAATCTATCATGTTACTATGATGTATTTTTCCTGCCTTCCATTTCCTACAGCTTCTTTTTATTATATATAGTTCATTAGGTTCAAAGAGTGCGATTGCATTTCAAGAGTGTTTTTGTACTCCTTCAGCCTGAGTGCTTGTATTGTGTACGTTTAGTGGAGGAACTGCATTTTGAGTTGAACAGCTTCCTCTCTTTCCCTTCCTTGGTGGGTCAGCTGTGGCTTAAGCACTGGAGTGTTTGATGGTTCTTCCATCAAAGGTTCTTTGGTTTAACCTCCAGCTCTGGCGTGTGTCAAGAAGACATTCCCCCCTTAAAGTCCCACACCAACTATATATTTTTTTCTATTATAAAATCGTTCCCAGTGGTCTTTTCATTTTGGTTTTGCAGTTCTAGTCATCTTCTTCCGCTCAACTGGGGCTCGAAGGGGGCAGCAGTCTAAGCAAAGTTGGCCAGATTTCCCCTTTCCCCGGCCACATCCTGCAGCTCTTCTGGGGGGACCCCGAGGCGTTCCTTAGGGCTTCCGCCTACTGGGACATGCTCGGAATACTTCCCCAGGGAGGCGTCCAGGGGTCATCTGACCAGATGCCCGAGCAACCTCTCTCAATGTGGAGGAGCGGCGACTGTACTCCGAGCTCTCTTTCTGGATAACCCAGCTTCTATCCCTATCTCTAAGGGAGCAAACATTTTAAAGCTGTTTGCTGTTTTTTAAGGTATACTGTGGTTTCTGCAGCGCGGCAGTAGTTCATCAGAAATTCTCATCTGGGTTGGGTGGGACTGTTGGTGCAGACTTTAGCTTTGCTAATTTATTAGCAATAAATTGAATTGTTTTCACTCTCTCCTACTAGCTTGTAGCACCTCACAAGCCCAAGTTAATAATATAAACTAGGAGCAATATCAGAGTTATCCAGCCGCACAGTTTGCAGCCAAATGGCAGCTCAGACAAGGAAAAGAAAGACGCTAAGGGATCTATTTGTCTGCAAGTGGATGATTCAGAATTGGAGGGGAGGAAGGAGACTTTGGCCCACCCATGGTAGTTGCTGCATCACAAACCCAAGCTTCATCTGCTCCTGATCCAAGGCAATTCTGAATAAATAAATGTTCAGAAATGCAGTTTTAATCTTAAATTATTTCCTATATGCCCTCCATTCTGAGAAAAATACTACAAGAACATGTAAAAAACACTTTTTTCATTGGAGTGGGTCTTTTGTTCCCAAAATTAACATGCAGGAAGAAATGTGTGAGTCTTTACAGGAGGGGAACATTTTTTTAGAAAACATAAAGTTAAAAGATGCTGCATTTGTGTGAATTAGGTTCTGTGCTACTTCAGTTTGTGCATCTTTTTACCGTCACTTGTTTGGCTTGGAGCAAAAACTTGTGATTTTTTTGGGGGGGGGTAAAATGTACAGATACTCCACAAACGAAGGATTCCATCCCCGCTCTGACAGCTACTGCGCTGTAGTCAGAAAGCAGGGGAAACACCCAGGCATGCATATAAAACAAATCATCACCACTGTGTCAGTCTGTGGAAACACGCAACCCCGGCTGCAATCAAATGCATGCATAAAAACTGTCGAGCACGCACCAGCACACGCACGTCTAAAACACAATCAGTTCTGACGAACCAAACGCTTCCCTGCTGTTCAAACCCACACAGGCACACAGTGACCGCGCACACTTCTGTACAAACTGTACTACTCCTTCATTGAGGCCTTCTTTTTCCTCAAGCACAGACATGTATGAATGCTCTGAGGGTTTTCCCTTTGGCTCCCATCATGTTTTATTCATATTTTTTATGAACACAAATAGAGTGGATGAGTATTTAGACGTGGGCACTAATGCTCGTTTGTACGTTGCATCTCACTGAACCCAGCCAAACTTATTTTTGGCACATCCATCTTCCCTTTTAAGAGTGTGCATGCTGGACTGTTGGTTCTTTCCTACACATTTCAGGAATGCTGCATGTTCCCTCAAGCTTCTTTATTTATCCTGTGTTTCTGTGGGGATGCAGGCGCTCACAAGCAGGAAGGAAGACACTTGTGCACTTTCATTAAACACTCTTAATCTTAATTTATTGCTTATCAGGAGATATGTGACCTCATTAACATTGCCTTCTTCCTCATCTTTCTCTTCTCCTGTTTGCATGCACACACCCTTGCCTCCTGCTTTCATCGCTCTGCCTCCTTCCTTCCCTATTTATATGTATTCGCTGGCTTTATCTTCTCTTCCCTTCTCCCTTTCTTCCTCTCGGTGCCTGCCCCTTCAGAGGAACCTGTGAGCACTCAGCAGCCCTGTTCAAAAACAGTCTAATCTGAAAGTTAATTAAGTCTGTCTGCCTCCTTGTGTTCCTGCTTCTCTTTTCCTCTCAAGCATGTCTTTCTGGTTGAGGGACTGCTGTCACTCTCTCCCAAATGAATTTGCCCGAATGGTGTCCCGTGTGGGTTGAGCTGGAGTGGAAACAAACTGGTCCGTGTTCTACACTTTTACATTTTCAGCAGGCCTCAAGCCTCCAGTGAGAAGAGAAAACTGACACCATGTAATTCAGATTGACAGCACGTAATTAAATGAGAGTATTTGGTGTCAATCTTTGGATTTCTTTTAATCCATAAGGGGAAGGGGCACATTTTTCAGCTACATATAGAGGTGATGCAGAAGGCATCTCACAACAGATGGATTGTAAATGAAAATAGACTTGGCTTCCCTCAAAATATGAAGAAATGTAGATCTGGAACAGAGCCGTGCCTCCTAATCCTTTCTTCTCCCCCATTCACATATCCTTCTGTCATTCCGCTCTCATCCTCAAATCTTTTTCCCCTTTGCTTTGCTCAATCATCTGAGCAAATTCCACATCCAAAAGCCAATGCTTTCCTTCATCTGCTCTATCTGACTCTGACTGACTGATTCAGTTTGTTTTTTTTTTTTTTTTTGCCTCCCTTCTCTGTCCCAGGGTGCAGGCTGTACAGCTCTGGTGGTTGCCGTGGTAGCCAGGAAGCTGGAGCTGACCAAGGCTGAGAAGCATGTGCACAACTTCATGATGGACACACAACTCACCAAGAGGGTTTGTAGGCTTGTGTGCTGTCTGTGATGTGAATGAGTGTTGCACAACTGCAGAATTTATCTGAAGGTGGTCTATTTGACCACTGTCTGTGAACCAACCCCCCCTCTTTTATTGTGACAAAGTACCACATCATTTGAGTGAGTGGAGGCAATAAAAGGTCATATCCATCTGGCTTTTTCTTTACTCTTCTTGCACTTACCATCTCTCTTCTTACCATATCCGATCTTTTTCCTCCCACATGGCCGTCCCCCCCACCCTCCCCTTTTTCCTTTGACATTTGTCTCTCCTGCAGTAAATCCTTTTCTCTACCTCCCCACCTCCCTCTGTCCTCTTCTTTTCTTTTCCCCTCCCTGCCTGGCCTCCTCCATCTTTCACCTCCTCCGTCCCCCACTCCTTTTCAATTTTTCATACAGCTGAAAGACCAAAGTCTTAAAAATAGCTCCCATATCAAATATGTAGGGTACAATTTTGGCAGCAGGATTATCTGGGTGACTGAGTGAGGTTGGGTGATCAATATTTTGAGTGTGGATAAAATATCGACAAAGGAATTGAACTCAATTTGTGTCTATGAAGCCTGACTCTTGTTGCATCTTCCTACTTTTTCTGCTGAGAATGACCCAAGGAAAACATTTTAAATAATTTTAAAATGCTCAAAAGTTAAAAGCGAACACACTGCTGTTTACTCATTTTTAAAATCTCGTTTGGAATTTCCTTTTTTCTAAGCAGCCATTTATCAATGCTGGAAGAATCCATATTACCTCTCAGGCTTGAAACACAGCCGCTCAATCACATGTATGTAAATCCGACAGAAGTCATTATATTTGACTGAAGGGAAGAACATTAGACTTACATTACATTGCACTTCAGCTAATTACTTTGGTGGTCATTTCTTTGGAGAAAACCAATTTCACTTCCTGTCTTAGTATAAGAAAACAATAACCTCAGCTTGATGTTGTTCTTTACATTCACACGTTAAATACAGTTTAATAAATTTTATAGAGAGCTTTTTTAGCCACATCTTCATTTATGAAGCTAAAGTTATTTTTGTATTGTAGTTTTTTAAAATTGTGTGTGTTTTAAATTGTAGATTTAATGGATGGAAAATTTAAAAAAAAAACAGTATTTTTACAAGATTTAAAGTGTGTCCAGATTACATCCACTAAAGCTTCTCAAGTCGAATTAACCTAATCTCATGATTAGATGTTTAACTCAGTTGAATGAGGGTGAACCATATTATTATTTATATTATTAAAATGAAATAAATTAAATCAGATTGTATTAGATTGAAAAAGACTGAATTGAATTGAAACCTGGGCAGTCCATGTTTTAATAATGTAAAGCTTACTGGTAATGTTTTAGCTGTCATGCTATTTTTTCCTGCTTTTTGTGAAAATGTGGTGATGTAGTGATGTCATATCTTGTGATGACAGTAAGCAAACAGGCTTTACATTGATGAGAAACCAGTGGCCCTCAGGGTGTATTCAGACTAGAGAAGTCTGTTGGTCTGGACTGAATCTGCTTCATTTGGTCCGGATCGAGTCCTGAACGCTGTGTTTGGTCTATTCAGACTGCCGTCAACCGGACATTTCTGTTTTGAAACGAAGCTTGTAAACAAAACCTTGTGACTAAGGATCTCTACAGTCATTGGCCAGGAATTACAAGAGCGGAGAAAAGCAACAATCCTTGTCGGAATAGTTCACTGTTTCAAACGTTATATTTATCTGACTAGTTTTGAATGCCCGTATCAACATCAGGTAACACTTTTTACGACTACTTTAGTATGGCTGTTAGACGTTTATCGAGGAAGACGGTACACTGAGAAGTGTTTGTGACACATAGCTTTTTGGGAAAACAGTGTGAGAAACAATGTGTATCACATTAAAGGTTGTTTTAATGAGCTTCCATTCATCCGGGCAAATTTCAATGAGTTGCTGTGTCTCGGTTTTCTTCTTCCTTATCTGTGTACATCCCATAATGCCCGGCTATGCTGCTCGCTTTCATTCACTTGTTCCGCTCCAATCATGGAGCCAATTGAGACTGAGGAAACTCTGCAAACCGAAGCTCAGTCCAATTGGAAACTAAACGAGTCTACGTCGAAAGAGCGGCTCCTGGTCCCGGACCAGGGTTCACTTGGGTATTCAGCCTGAAAATTTGTTCCAGAATATCGGGGGAAAAATTCTCTTTAAGTGAACCAGATGTGTCCAGTCTTAGACACCCGTAGAATCCTTTTTTTTCAACCTGAAGAGTTTGTTTGTTTGTTTTCATCAAGTCCCCACATTGTTTTTCCAAGTTTGGATTTGAAATCAGACATACTAAATGTTGCAGTCCTTTGAAAGACCACCTGAGGCAGGTTTTATTAAAGAGTCATTTTACCATTGGCTTAAAAACATACATTTCAGAATAACACTAAACATATATATATTTTATGTTTAAAAAAATGCTTTCGTGTTTATTCTTCAATTCATTCCTCAATTAGCTATTCGGAATCTTTTAGAGATTAGGTTTTTGCATAATTACGGGCATGTCTTCTTGATTGGCAGCTGGGTGGACCAGTGGGTGGACTCAACACAGTCTTACTATACTTTGTCCTGCCCACGTGCTCATTTTTAGATTGTTGTTGGAGTTGGGAGAAATAAACTCTAGTCAAGCTTTATTTTTCCTTTTGTGTACATCAGGATTTGCACGATGTGTCTCTGGTTTCAGCCAAACACCTTTTGACGATCAGCATTGATGGTGGATGCCAGAGATCGAACCACACAGCATCTATTTGATAAATAACCCCTGTATGTTCTGAACCAGGCGGCTCTCCTGACAAAATGTTTAGTCATAAAACAAAGACAGAATCTGCTCTTCACACAATCTTAACAAAGCTTCTCATTAATTCGGTGAAATGTCATGCATCGGTTTCATATAACACAGTTCAGTGCACTCCTTGGTGAAAGATCCACCGAAAGGTTTACTTTCTGTGCAGCCGTAATTATCTTGCCTTCCATCACTCACAAGGCAGTGAATGAAGCTGTTGCGCCCTCATTGTTAAACATGGCCAGGGCTATTCGTCATTAAAAGAGAACACAATCAGTTAGAGGATTGTAATGAATAATACAACAAAAGATTCTGCATCCTGCCATCATCAAATGTATGTACACACACACACACAGATGGAAAAGCACACACAGGGACTTTCTGTTCAATGAAACAGCTCCTCGTTTCCTTTGAAGGATTAACAAGAATGTCATTTAAATGTCAAAGATGGATGCACTCGGCTGATCTGAACATGGTTGTTGTGTAATGAGTCTTGGGTGTGGTTGTGTACCAGCACTGAAATGGCAGCAAGCAGCTGGGACTTTTTCTTAGCCATTTATCATAAATGACTGCAATATAGAACCTGAAAAATTACTTTTTTTTTCTTTGATTTTTAGTTTGATTGGAAATCCTAAAATCTTGTCTGGACGGAGTACAGAAATCTGATCAGAAAGGATGATCCGTCTTTCAAACTCTAGTGTGTGGGGTTAATTTTCATTCAGTGCTCTGTGAAGCAAAGTCACTCTCTTTGATAGGATTAAAACAATGTTAATTAAATAAGAGCTAATGCAGTCTGCGAGTTTGTGAGGTGTGAAGTGCTCATGTTTGATGATGAGGCTAGTTTTCTTGTCGGCGAGTGTTCAAGATGCGGTTAAACGCCTGGCACTGAGCCTAAAGCTGTTTCTTGTTTCTCCGGACCAAATTGCTGGTTATTTTAGAGCACTGCTAAAAATCCATGCTCTGAGCATCATCCCGGAAATCCAGAAATCTTGATCGGGTTTGGAAAAAATAAAAAAACAGAGCATGCATAGTCCTTTTCACATGGAGACGACTAACCAACTGACTGGGATTGTCCATCCTGGTAAAGTTCCACTCCAATCATCTATTGATCTATTATGAAATCCTTCCCTATGTTTTTTTAAAATTATGATTACGCTGTTTTTAGTCAAAATCAAAAAATCTTTATCGACATAGTTTCTGCAGACTGGCAGTGGTTCAACCATTGACATACCCACATGCACCACATGCTTTTACTGAGGCATCTGATTGGTCAGTTTATGCTTTAAATAACTTGCGATACATAGATCATGAAAAAAAATTGGAAAGAAAATCCTACCGAATTCCCATCATCCATCTGTTTGTGTGGTCCCCCACTCACTTACAGCCCCCAACCTAACATTACCACTGCAACAAAAATGGCAGCAATTTTAGAGCAATGCAGTTTTGAGTCATATGCTTGCTCAGACGTCGAAGACGTACATGGATCTATTTGTCGACAAGTGGATGCATCAGAATGGAGCGGAGCAGGGAGGTGGTGGCTTTCCGTAGTAGGTTCTGCATCATACCTACAAGCTTTTTCCAACAGCATCTGCTATTGATTCACAACAATTTGATTAAGAAATGCAATTTTAAATTTATTTTTCTTTATAGATTTCCTACATCATTTGAAAAATGCCACTGGAGCATGCTAGAAACACCAAAAACACCATTTTCATCAGAGTGGGTCTTTAAATCTTGTGGCCGGGCTGATGTTTGGTTTTGTACATACACATACATTATGTTTTTGACTTTTTCATGACTTATTGTTAAAATCAGAGCACTTTTTGTCACCCATGAGACATTTTTGGATCTCCTCCCTCTCTGAGTTGTACATTCTGGGCTCTGGTCAACGTTTAAAGTGCTGAAAGGCCTTCCAATGTTTGCACAATGAGCTAAATGGGAGCGGCCTAACCCCTAAAGATTTCTCCTGGGCTTGCTTGCACATCAAATAGCATCCCTTCTTTCAATCGCCTTTTTTCACTTGCAAACCAGATGGATCATTAGTCGCACAGGTGCATTGCGATGCTCTGCGAATTGACAAACTCTAATATGAGCTCCAGCGTTTTCCTTTTAAAGTTATGTGCATCCCCTTTTTCTATTTACATGGCATTTTAGTCAAACAAAATGTTCCTTTGGGTGTTAAAAGTTTTCTTTCACTTTTTTTTCAAACCATTATTTTGCATTTTTCTTCTCCAACTGCTGAGTGTTTTTTTTTTCTGCATGAACATGCATGGATATGATGACTTCCAAAGGCTGTTGAGAACTGGCTCTTCCTTTTATCAGCATGTCCATGAGGGGAAGTTGAGGGCAGGTAAGGCCAATTTGTCACTATGGCCCAACGGACAAGGCTGTTTCCACAGCAATTGGCCTGTTTGTTTCTGTTTCCTGCTCACATAGACAGCCTCACTACCACAGCACCACACTGGCTAATTGGTAATCACAAGCAGAAGCCATTACGCCTTTCAAGGCTTCTGAGGTTTCAAGCAAATCAAGACTTCTTGTGATCACTTAAGTAGCAAAACTTTTTAAAGATTAAATTTATATTTATCATAGTAGTATATGTAAAATTTAGTCTGTGCTTGAAAAAAAATGAAAGTATCTAAAAAATATTGGTACAGGTGTCTAAAATCTCTTTAAAAATTCATATTTTAAGAGATACTTGGACTTATGAAGTTATGCACTACCATTTGTCATTAGATGTCCAGCGTGCTGTGAATTGGGAACTCCTTGGATTAACAGCTTTCGCGTGTACCTGCCATAAGGTGTGCCATGTAGGGGGGCACCAACAACAGCTCTTTGACCCACACTAACCATATGGCCTGCAACAGGCCTGCCAAAAAACAGCCCATATGGTGTTGGAATTGCTGCCGGTGCTGTTTGGTTTCTCGCAGGGTTTCCTCAGCAGTTCACGTCGAGTCTTTTATTTTCACAAATGAAGCTGCCATCCTTGACGCAGGGTCTTTATTCACTCCGGGGAGGAGGGACGAAACGGAGCGAGCAGCGAAGGCAGAAGTGGCGACGGCGGGTATCTGAAAAGGGAAAACAGCGCTGCGATATTAGTTGCTCTTACATGCACGTGGAGCATGTCATCGTTCATCATATTTCACTAACCCTGCAGTGATCACTCAGCTGATGAATCAGATTTGACACCTGAGTTTAGGGGGAAAAAAGCAACGCTAAATGTGCTTTTCAGTAACCTGGTCTTGCAATTAGAGTAACAGAGCTGTTTTGTATTTACGCTCAAAGGGATTTCACTTGTTACTGACGGCTGTTAACAGTGGATGAGGTTTTAAAGCTTCTGTTTTGATGTCTCAGAAACATGCAAAGATAATGTAAGGATGTTAAGACAGCACAGCACATCAGCATTGGGATTTCTGTCCTTTCAACACAACTCTGTGGAAATGAGGAGAGTCGTGGAAATAGATCATTCCTCAATTTAAAAAAGTCCTCCTCCATGCACAGATATTGGGCATGTTGTATTTATCTGTATTCATGCTATTAGTGATGTGATGTAATGTTTTAAGTCAAGAAGCTTCAGTTCATAGTTTGATAAAATGTTCATCAAATCTATCAAACAGTGCAACCAGTCATTAGTTCAATAATGAGATCAATTTACCTCAGTTATTGACTTTCTGATCAGTTATCTGATTGACAGCACACCTCCATTATACTTTGCAATTGCTTTTTCCAGCTGGAAATCTACATTTTTGGATAATCCTAAAGTCATGTCCTTATGGACATGTTGGCTGGTTAGCCAGGCAGGGAAGGAAGAATGTTTTGTGTGAAGTAGACTGATAAAAATGTGTTAATATGTCTTTCTACTCTGAAAAAAACTGTTTACATAAGCTTTCAGCTTATGAAAAGATCCAACATGAAAAGATCCACTTAGCTCCTTCGTTATTTAAAACTGCTCCTGTAAGCTCTTCTCTCTTTAAGCAGCTGATCTCCTTTCATTTGTCCACAATATTTTTCAGAATCGTTTTTCATGAATTATTTTCAAATTTTGTTTCAGAGGAGGACAAATTTTAGCCTTTGTTCTTGTTCTTAAAATTTGATGTTGCTGCATGTTATTGAGGAAGTTTTATTTTAGATACATATCAAACCTATGCTGTTAATTTACTGCTTCTAAATGAAATAATCTTTAATTAATCTCTGCTTGTTTTGTGGCTTATTTATGAGTTTTGTCCCTTCGATTTTTCAACAACTACATCTTATCTACCCCTTGTTACTTGCAGCAATGAAACAGCCTAAATCGGAGGTATCCAAACTTTTGCAAACAGGCCCAGATTTGATGAGGGGAAAATGTGAGGTCCAACCAACCGGCTTGCAGTCTTTGAACCTTTATAATAGCATGAAATGCAAATGATGTATTTAATCACAATTTTTTTCAAGCAGGATACTTTTCATTTCTTTACATAGAACAGAAATACAACATATATTTTTAACAAAACTACAATACATTTTGTATTTGAAGACCAGAGTAACATAAAGAAAAAGTCTGTCTGGGAACAAAAAACAAGTTTCATCGAAATTAAATCTGGGTTCACATGAAATCTCCATATTATTTACTCTGAAATGCTTACTTTAAACATCTAAATGTAAATCATGTGAACAGAAGTAACTCAAATAAATATTTTATTTAGAAATACAAAGCATTGTAGATTTGATCACAGAAACAATCCTGTTCATTTCATTTAAAGTCAGTTTTTTAGAAATAAGCTAGAAATGATCAAAGACGCTATAGTGACAGTGTTGCGACAGGTTTATAATGGCTTATTACAGAATTTAGCCAACTACAATCAAGGATTTTATAAAGTGCTGTTGGCTGCATATTATCAATTCATAACAGGAACCTAGCAGGCCAATAACAGTTTGAATGTGGGCCGCATTTGGCCCACGGGCCGGACTTTGGATACTAGAATAATCTGTTCACTTGTTCTAGGAGTTTTTTAGTAACGTGAATAAAACTTTAACACTGACTGTCAGAATTTGCCTCTTATTGGTTTGACTTGTTTTTTAAGCCACAACTGCAAGACGCAAAGTGTTTCTTTCCCTCTATCTGTGTACGATAACAGTGGAAAAGTCTTGTGTGGGCGTCCTTGTGAGTGAGCAGTCCTTGACTGCGCTGGACGGGTGCTGATTAGCCAAGCTGCCGATGTCTTTTGTGCTCCCTAGAATGGGTTATAATTGTTCTTTCTTCACTGTGCAACATCTCCTTAAAGCCTGTTTGTTTTAACGTCCTTACACTTCCTTTTTGGCTCATCTTTACTCTGATATTAACCCCTTTTGCTGTTTTTTGTAATTACATGGTTATTTATACAGGGGGGGGATTGCCTGATCTTTTTCCACAGGAACTGGCTTAACGGTGAGATTCTCAGGGAATATTTTGTTCAGTCAAAATGCATTAGAGATATATTTAATGCTATGAAAAGTATAAAAATATTCTTCTTTTGCTAGATTTTCATATTATATCTGGTGTTTTCTTTAATGGTTCTCTGTCAGGATGAGAAGTCTCCTCCACAGTTCGGTTAAGCCACATTTGTTTCTTCTGTTGGTGCCTTAATTAAATGGAGGTTCACTGGATATAATAGGCTGTCGTGAAATACTTTATCCAGCTAGGATAATGTGGTTCTTTTAAATTATTGTGAGCGATGTAAAATGTAGACATAGCAGGAGAAAAAAAAGAGAGTGTGAGAGGAGGTTTCTTGTTGGTTTTCATTGCTAGTCTCCCTCAGGATATAAGCTGAGGAAGTGAAAAGTACTGGCAAGCAAGTCAGCGTGTGTAGACGAGACAAAGAGAATCGGAGCAACCCCCGAGAACAACACAAAGATGCTTTTTCTTTTAAACTCCAGAGAAAAGTGGGGTAAAGAGGAGCCAGGGTGGGCACACCTGTTACTGTCTTCAATCTGCAACCTGCTGCTAACAAAGTCTGCATGTGTTTGTTGTTTGGAGACAGATAAAGAACGCGGCGGCAAACGTGCTGAGGGAGACCTGGCTCATCTACAAGCACACCAAGCTGATGAAGAAGATCGACCACTCCAGGGTCCGCAAACACCAGCGGAAGTTCCTGCAGGCTATTCATCAGTGAGACCACGCCCCTCCACACCCACACAGCCGCCCGTCAGCTGAACCCATGAAACCTCTGGAAATCTTTCACCCACATTTTGAATCCACACGGATAATCAGATGAAGTGCACTAATCCCCACACACACCATTGTTCATTATCTACTTAAGAGTGAATTCACTCTACAGACACACTGTGGGACTAGATGACCACTGCTTTGTGTATATTAGAGGCACTCTTACCATTATGTCATCGTTCACAATGATTGCTGATGACAATTGCACAGCAGGGCTTAATCACACACATTTGTCCAATCGCCATTGTTCTAGTTGTGTTTTTCTGTGTAAAAAGGTGTTTATCTTGCATTTAAATGATGTATTGCTTTAAAGTTTCCTGACGCTTTGATCCCTAACAGTCTGAAAGCACGAACAAGTACCTTTTAAAAGCCAGAGTCGAGAGACACGATCCTCTTTTAATTATAGCTTACAAAGGCTGAGCCTGAAACATGTGGACTTCAGATGGGGAGCACAGTGTGGGAGAGGAGCAGCTGTGATCTGCTTTTGGGGTGAACGCATAAAATTAAGGACATTTTCAGGTTTGAACTTGTCACTGCAACTCAGACAGGTTCATCTGGGGGCAGCTGTATAAATTCACTTCTCATGTAATTATAATGGAGGGGGGGGCGGGCACTGGGGTTGATGAAAACACAGTGAGTCACTAATTATTGTACTGTGTTTTCAGAGTTATGCAGGTCCTTCCTTTAATTGGGCCGAGGTCAGATGATTTATTTAATTTCATTCCCTATAGTTATCTTTCATGAGGACTTTATTCCTTTTAAGATTTCACATTAGCTGCAACTTATTCCAGAAGTCAAGACCTTTGTCTGTCTCTTTGTTTCCATCTTAATCGTTTTAAAACAGGAAGCACTCCAATATATTTGATGTTTCAGAGCGTCCTGTGTGTTTGCTGTGTTTGTTCATTCAAATCCAGCGACACGATGCAGGTGGAAATGAAGCAGAATGGGGCAAGGTGACCCTGAGGGATTAACTCTGCAGGCTGACCACTGTGTATTGTTTTTCAGCTCTGTGTATTTTCCATGCGTATCTGTTTGCAGATTACGCAGTGTGAAAATGGAGCAGAGGAAGCTCAGCGACCAGGCCAACACACTAGTGGACCTCTCAAAGGTGAGACCCGGGTTCATGCGTGGAAAGTTGTGCTTAGCGGTTCTCTGCCCCTAATGAAAACACCATGTTGTTCCTCTGTTTCTATGCTGACCTGCTCATTTCTGCGGCTTTGCGTGTCCAAGCAACCAGAACATGTATTAAAACAGAGATGACTGAGTGAGAGGGAGCAGGAGGGAAAATTAGAGGAGGGAGAGGAGTGCACGTTTCTTACTGTTACTGTGTGGGCGTTTAAGAATGTACATGAAGAAATCCAGAGGCGTGAGGGAGATGAAGGGCAAAGACCGAGGAAGGTTGCACACGTGTACACTTTGCAATGCCTTTCATCAACAAATATTTGGCACTTAAAGCCATCTCAGTAAGTACATCTCAACTAGCCACTTCTGCATTTACCATGGTTACAGGGACCAGAAAAAATAAGGCAGACACAATGTGATGGCTCCCTTTCGTCCTCTATCTTTTCTTTCAACTCTTTTAGCTTCACAATGTAGTAACTCTCCTTCATGCCAGAGCCTACTCCCAATTGGATTGTATTTTTTTTTCTTTTTGCTCAATGTCACGCTAACCCTTTTCACTGCACAACATTGGTAGAAATGTTCAGATCCTTTCATGACTTTAATTCATACGGGAAGCTTCTATTCCATGTAAAGGTTTTCCATAAAAGTTGAAATGCTTCAGCTAAAATCTTTTCTCATTATTCTGCCCCAGTGAAAATACTTTATCTCCAGACATTTGCGAGTTATTAATTCCAATTTGTCAGTCAGTGAGCAGCATGTGGAGAAAGCATACGCTGATTTATGGATGGCGGATAAACCTGCAAGGATGTAAAATGAAAAATTGTTGAAGAAAAAATGGGAAACAATGATGAACAGATCCAAAAATGTACTTTCATTAGCTGTACTTTTTCTCTAAAGGGAACACTTTACTTGATTATTCAAAATAAAATAGTATGAAATGGAAATTGTAAAACGACTGTTTGCAGGCAGGCTTCACCTGTTTGTTTGTTATAAGTAGGGCGTGTTGAGAACTAGTGTTTAGCACAAAGACATCTTGTATTTCCTTGTTTTTGAATTTTCTAAATTATGATAAATTACTGTTTTGACAATCAATACAAGCAGTTGAAACTATTTCAGTTTGTTGAATCCATAAAATTAAGTCACAGAAGCCATTTCAGTAAAGAGATATCCAATGATCCATTTCTGATACAAAAAGACTGTAGACACAAATAAATCCGTAAATCTTTGGCGGTTAGGCTCCAGGCTGATGACATCTTGCATGCGTGGGATAAACTCAGACCGTAGATGAAGAAACCCCAGAGCCTAGACGCTGATGGAGGTTAAGGGCCACATCGTGCCCTTAAAGGATCGTTGTTGGTGGAGAAGGGGTTGGAGGTGGGCTGATTAAACCGTCTGGAATGCAGAAAAGCAAACGTCCATGAATTTAATGGTTAAAATGTGGTGATTGGCTGAGAAAAAAAAGCTCAGAATGAAGGTGTAATGATGAGTATAGAGACACTGACACGGACAGCTGAGAGTTGATGGAGTGAAAGTTGAATATTCTGTGTTTCAATGACCAGATGGTAAGGGAGCAAACCCTATGGATTGAGAGTCTGTTCAAACCGTTTTATTGTAGTGTGTGTGATGGAAAGATAACTAGAGTGGGGTTGATCCTAAAGAAAGACTTGACTAAGATGGAGGTAAAGAGTGTGTCAGATGGAGTGATGAGTCTGAAGCAGGAAGTTGAAGGTGTGATGTTGAATGTTGTCAGTTGTTATGCCCCCCAGGTAAGATGTGAGCTAGGGGAGAAGAAGAAAGTCTGGAGGGAGACAGGTGAGGTGATCCAGGGTATCCTTAAACAGGAGAGGGTGGTGATTGGGGAAGATTTTAACAGACATGGGGGTGAAGGAAACAGAGGTGATGAGGAAGTGATGGGAGGGACTGATGTTCAAAACAGGAAAGTAGGAGGGTAGAAGGGTAAGGCAGATAGACAGTGATGGGAAGGATCTAGCACAGGGAGGGAAATGTCTTCACGGGTTCCTTAAGTGGGATGGAAGGAGAACTTTGAAGAGGATGAGGAAAGGTTGGAGAACAAAAAGTTGTGGGGCAGGCAGTAGCAAAAATCAGTAAGGATGAAGTGTGGAGGACAAGGAGTAGAAAGGGGTTGATCCTGACAACATACCTGTGGAGGTATGGAATTGTTTAGGGGAGGATGCAGTAAAGTTTCTGACTGAAGTCTTTGACAAGATCTTGGAGGTGAGAGGATGCCTGACAAGAAGAGGAGAAGTGTTCCGGTGCCCATTTCAAGAACAAGGGGAACATGCAGAAGTGTCTCCGTAAGGCGTATCAAAGTAACCACTTTCAATGAAGAGTCTATGTAAACATGTACAAACAGGCTTCAAAGTCCTTTTTCCCTCTCTATGTTCAAAACCCGCGTCCATTGAACATTGAAAGTTTAATCAGTTGAAATTTGACCAACCAGGGACTCAGATTTGGTAGTGATATGTGTGTAGCATTCTTTTTTAGTTCATGGAATTACCAACCGTTTGAAAATTGATCATGAAGGAGGAATTGATAATTGTGGAGTAAGTTTCATGAGACTTGCACCGTCTCAGCACTTTGCACCAAGCCTCTTCCAGCTGTAAGTACATCCACTGGAATCGGGAAGTAACAGTCCAGTGTAAACACGGTATGCTAAAAGCCCGATGTGAGCGTAGCATCAGACAGTGGTGACATGCAATGAAGGTGTGACAGAGTAATTCAAGATGGAGGTGGGACTGCACCAAGGAATGGTTCTTTTTGCTTGCTGCAGTGATGGACAGACTGACAGATGAGGTGAAACAGGAATCTCTGTGGACCTTGATGTTTGCAGATGACATTGTGATGTGTACGTTAAAATATGCGTGTGCCTAAGTGGAATCTCCAGCAGTGTGTTAAAGTAAATGCATTTTTAAAAATTAAATGATAGCTTTAGCTATATACATTTTTTTGTTTGTTTTGCCCAGACTGCATCTTTTTTGAATGTTTCTATTACAGTACATTGCCACAGGAATTCAAGGTTTTGTGTTGATGTGCATCTGAGATGTTTCTCATCCCACAGATGCAGAGTGTCATGTATGAGCTCATGTCAGAGCTCAACGACCGCAGCGAGGACTTGGAGCGACAGATGCTGTCCCTAGAGCAGCGGGTGGAGCAGCTCACTGCGGGCTTTAACGCCCTTCCTGCACACCTCTCTGCAACCCTCAGCGCCCAGCATGCCGCCCTGGTTCAGCTGCTCCGAGAGAGGGACGCAAAGGATGGCAGGGGCGGAGGGGCAGTGCTCCCGCTTTCCCCAACGGCATCTTCATCCGCTGTACCAGTTACAGCTTCTTCAGTCCAGGTTGCAGCTCCCGCACCACCCCTTGCACAGGTCTCTGCTTTATCCTTAGAGTCCCCGTTGTCACCACCGCCACCCTTAAGCCCAGACGGGAGCCTGGAGGCCAGTCCCAAACCCAACGCCTGCACCTCTAGCTGCTGAGGACAACTCTGACACGCAAGGACAAACGTGGGAGCAGAAGATGACGGAGAACAGAGAGGCTGTTCCCATTTACTAACATCAGACTACAGGAGAGAAACGAGGAAAGAGAAAGGACCTTTTTGAGACTCTCTGAAATTATCACTCCACGAAGATGAGACAAAGATAAACTAATGGGATGAAGATGGAGAGCCAGTCAGAGCAATGAGATATGTTCAGGACTTTGAGGGTGCTTTCTTAATGAAGGAAGGAGAAGATAAATGGAGACTCTAAAAGGTGTGAGGGGGAGGTAAGATGACAAGAAGGTGAGAAATGAGAGGAGGGGGGAAGGAGTTTCTAAGAATAATTACACAAACTCTTAAATGGAATCCTCTCAAATTGTTCCAAAAGGCCTTTTATTCTCTGGATCTCTTTCTCCTCTTTTTTTCTTCTCATTTTTGGAATAGTTTGCTCCCTTCATCAGGAATTAATGTCCATGACTTTTTATCCTTATGATGTATTTTCTATCTGATTGCTAATTGTGTGTTAACAAGCATCCCTTTAACAGAAGGTTTGATCAATATGACAGTGGTATTACAAAAAAAAGTCTAGCAGCATGCACCGTACACACAAATGCAACACAAGTTACTGACATAATCATACAATCTTTCATAATGCAGACCCAACTACACACAATAATAAATTGAATGCACTAGCCTACATGATAACCCTAAAGCCTATACTGCCAAATATTTGATGCACTGTCTATCTCCATATTGAAGCACTGCCAAACAATATAGACACACTGTAATGAGAAATGCTCATCTCCACAATTCATCTTGTGCATGTGGAAGCTCTCGCCACACGTTTAGGTTGCCACGCACAGTTGTGGCATTTTAACAACTCAGGCTAGAGAATTGTAAGTGATCACTGAGCTCCACAAATTACAAATGAAGCTGAGATAAGCAGGGCATGAGTCACCTTAGTGTTTATAATATGACAATACAACAACAGCAGGAATTCATTTCTATATGTTAAAGATCCACTCCAAACATCTTTTGATCTATTTTGAAAGCATTCCCAGTGATATTTGAATTATGATTAAGGGGTTTTTAGCCTAAATTAAAAAAGAAAACAGCTATTTTCCATGACATAGTTTCTGCAGAGCAGCAGGAGTTCTCAAAGCTGTGTTCACACCAAACACAATTTGCGCATCAAATTTGCATCGGTCGACCACTCCTTTGCCGCGCAGCAATTTCTCTGCTCGCCTCCTGTCCAAAAATGTGTTTATAAGCTTGACACCATAGTCACATGGAGCGGTGTGTGTTTATCTCATTTGCAATGCATTGAAGGCACATGATGTTGAGAGATCACTTTTATTTGTTTTAAAGAGCTTGAAAAAAACATCTTCATGTTTGGGTTCATGAGATCATTCAGAGATTCTCCCAGTACAGTGAGCTTCACTCCCGCAGTGGGAGCTGAGTCTGAATGACAGCAGATTCCACTGTCTTACTGTCCCTCATTAACCCGAGAGGGAAAAAAAACAAGAAAGAAATTAGGGAACCTTTTTTATAATTGTCTCGATAAAAATAAGAAAACTATCATGAGGTGGCTAGGCAGACTACCTGGATGGATACATGGATGAATGGATGGAATCCACCATTTTGGATGTGTATTCTACCTGCTGTCACTGAAAACGTCACGTGGCCAAAGTTAAGTCTCTAAATGGTTCATGCGCAATGGCGACCTCACCAAAGTTCGCATTTTTTAACACTGGATGCTGCATCGTTCAAATCGCACTGCTGCCAGACCGCCACACCGCACCCATTGCTCAAGACCTTGTGTCTGTACCATTGTCTTAACAGTAAAACTAGTCACTCCAGATGCGTGAATTACATTCGGTGTAAACACAGCTTTAGAAATTCACTTAGAATAAATACTAAGAAATACAATTTTAAGATTAATATTCTTTACTTATGTCCTCCATCATGAGGAAAATGCCACAAGAACATGCACCAAAAATTCCATTGTTTCATTGGAGTGGGTCTTTAAAAAGCAGATTAGATTTAAGTAATACTTTTGTGAAAGGTTAGCTTTGTTCACCTGAGATGAGGCTGCGATACTGTTCTCTGCTGACTCAATAAGAATTTTAATGTATGCATGAGATGCATTTGTTTTTTGCTGTTAACTGTGAGAACAAATGCAAACTTTAGTTTATTTGGATTGTGAATTTATTTTGAAAATTACAAAAATTATGTACATTAGATCCAAAAAGTCAGCTTTTTTGCACATACATAAACTGCTACAGTTTCCTAAAGTATATTACATTGTTTAGAGTTAACACATATTATATATAACAATAAAAACTTTATTTAAAAATACAATGGTCTTTACTCGCCTAAAAGCTAATTAACTGTGATCAGTAATCTATTTTTTAGAATTTAATTATCTGAATTGTTTTCTTAAAGACATATCTTGCCCTGACATTCACAATTTGCGTTGGTGTTTCACCATAAACTATTTATATTTTTTTTCCAAGCACGGATCTGTCCTTTAAAATCACTTCACTGCCAATTCATGTCAGGCTCGCAGGCCCAAAACAGCTCCATGTTATCATGAATGTATTTTATGTAAAGAGAAATACACCCTTACTGGTGGGATTACCAACTGCCACAGACACACACACAGATAAACACACACATTCACTTAACTCTACAACCAAAGTGCTCTCTCTTAAATGGACTTCAAGAGGAAGCAGGGAACACTGCTGTCACAGGGGAGAGAAGATGGCAGGGGAAGGCGTTGCAGATATTTTTGACAATATATCTGAGGGAATAACTGTGAAAAAATGCGGGACTGCACTTCTTTAAGTGCAGAGCCTTGCTGCAGAAGGGGTTGGAATGTGGATAAAAATAAGGGAACACAAATAAACCTTACAAAGGATCAATGGCCATGAAGGAACAGCTGTTCACGACCTAAAGAATATATCTGACAGGAATTTTAATAGCTCGACAAAGGGGCGAGCCTACTTTTTTGCTTTGAAAACAATACCGAAAACTATGTTATAGCGACATGCTGTGGCCGGAATACTGAATCACATGCGCTTGGAAAATTGTACAGTATGCTCTTAACGAAACCTAGCTTTGTAATGCTTAGTCTTTTTTACCATTATGATTGAACGCAGTTACAGCTGATATCTTACATTATTAAACTATAGTATTCTTCTCATTCGTCATGACAATTATGATATATGTATTATTAATAAGTAAATTTATGAATACGGAAAGTGCCGTTTAAGGTTGAAATTATTTTGTAATTTTATTTTATCAGAGAAAACTAATAAAGTATATATCTATAACATCAAAGCTTCCATGATTTCTGGGTCACAGTTCTTACATTTGTTGGTTTTGTTCTGCGCATTTCTTTCTGTTTATCCAGTTACTCATTTTTGAAAACTATAAAATGGCTAACAGTGGGTCACCGTGGAATTCAGAATTTTCGAGTGACGCACTTTATGTGGGATTTTGGAGGCACGCGCTTCACGCAAAAATGTTTGCTAGCTAGCTGGAGTTTACTTCCGCCAAATGGCGTATTTTTTTTTTAAATCACATATTTAAAAAGGTTTTATTAGCTTTAAATGTAAAAACAATATTGCCTTAGATATTATTTTTTCATATTTTCTAATGTAGACTGAAGAAATAGTATAATTTTCAGCTTTAAAGAAAAGTTGTAAAAAGAAAATAAATAGATGATCAGTTTTGTAGCTGGCAGTAGCTTTAAATCATAGCAGCTGACATAAATACAGTGAAGATAGAGCAATGATGTCATGTGCCAGTTAGTCCTGAGCTTAAGATCATCCTGATTTTGTGGCAAAAGCTTTATTGTACCTAAGTGCAGGGGACTTTAAATTATTTACTTTAGTTTTAACATAAAAACAAAAGTAGATTTAATATAAAACGTACATTATTTATGAGAGGATAGATGTGGCTGTAGAAACAGCTTAAAGTGGATTCAATGTGGAAGCATTTAGATTCAGCCAGAGGGCTTGGGTTTGTGTTTTTTCCTGTAACTTGACTCAGAAGGTAAAGGGGTTTTGTGGGATTTTTTTTCGTTTTTAGTTTCATGACCTTTTGATGGAAAAATTAAAAAATCAAATCTACCAAAGTTAAAAAATGGTGGGCTGTATTTGTTTGTTTTTTTTCTCTTATCTTTTGTCAAAATAAGGCTCGTTTCTGGGATCAGTGTCATCCTGAGACAATCATTCCTTTGTAGCTGCAGTATGTCCTGAGTTTGGTGAAACCCCAACATCTCAACAGAGCCAACCTATAGTACATTCTCTGTTGATTAAGTTGCGGATGGAAGCATTTGACGATTTTTTTTCTTTTTTTAAAAACCTCCCAAAATGCTGTAAAGGTAACGACAAACCAACTTTATGATGACAAAATACAGACATGTAATGTCGCATATCCTCGAAATTCTTTTAAATGAAAGCATTGGCTTCGCATAAACATATCTTACTGGGTTCCTAGCCGGGATTAAAAATAAAACAGGCTGAGAGAGGTGTGAAAGCTCAGCAGCCTGAGGCGGTGCTCTGCCCAGGGCAAAGCACATACCCAGATAAGATGTGCTTGTCATCTGTGTTATTTACCGGCGGGCTCTGTCGCCCCGGAGGCTTTCATCATCTCTTATCAGACTATGTGAATTTTCATGATTGTGTTTCATAATTTCAAGGCCAAAGTAATGTCTGCAGTGTAGGTCTCAGAGCCCCTGTCCATTTTTTAGGAAGCCCATTTTGTTTAGGGGGATTGCCGTCTCAGCCAAGGCGAGTAAGGAATACAGATTATAAATAGTAGGGTACATTTGTTCCCATATAGCAGCCAAAACATAATGAGGGAATGTCTGAAGGAGCGTTTTATTACCCAATAAAGTTTTAATGAAAATGGAAGCAAGGAGTTGCCAAGAGAATGACACTGGGGAGAACACATTAACAGAGTGGATGAAAAAGAAATATTAAATCTGATCACTTTCAAAATAGAAGTCTGTATTCAATGTTTCAGCAGCTGCAGAGCAGATGAGAAAGTTTGTGCAGCAACCCCAAATTTTATAGCTAATGGAAGGGGACCTGTGTGACAACAAACCTCAAGAGGCTTGTTGTCAAAGATGCTCCAAGTGAATGAAAGATACTTGTAGAACACCATGGGTAAAAACGCAGCATGAATGCAATCCATTTACAAACGCCACAAATAGCTTTGCATCAGATGTTACATCTGTCAACGGCCATGTTGACTCTGCAAATAAAACGTCTGGTTGGGAGGAACCTGCACATCATACTTCTCCTTGTCCATCAATCCTTGCTTCTCTTTTTCTGTGATGGAGATCTGCCAATGCATATAAACACTAACAATCTTCTATTTTTTATTTCTATCACTAATTTAATTCATCTACAGGTATTTATTTTTGTATCTTCTCTCATTTGAACGTATTTTATTTCTGTTAAAGATTCAATTAATTAAGTAAAAACTCTGAATTCTAGGTTGAGATTTCGCCAAAAAAGGTCTCACGAGCATTGTCACAATTAGTGGACGACTGAACAAATGTATCAAGTCAAATCAAAGATATTTAATATAAAGCAATCCAATTATTAATTTAGCTAAAAAGTAAAGTAATTTCTGTTTCAAATACTTGACCATTTAATGTACTCTTTGCCAAAAAAAAAAAAAAAAAAAAAAAAAAACAAACTTGCTCAACTGGAAAATAAGTGTATAAAAACACTGGTGCATGAGAATGTGGCCCTGCAAAGGACTCTTCAGGGCGGACCCTGCACAGTTAAGTCGACTCCAGCATCCCAGTGACCCCGAAAAGGATTCAGCAGTTTCTGAAGATGGATGGTCTGAAGATAGATTTAAATATTGTAATTAATGTGGTGAAGTCAAACCATCAATTCTTGTGTTTTAAATGTAACAAGGTTAAACAAAAATGTTTGCTTGTTGATTGTTTTTTTTAGGTGCAAATGCTCACTTGAATTTGTTTGTTACTGTCCACCCCTGATTGTGACTTGTGTGGCTTAGATGGGTTTTAAAACTTGTTATACAACAATATCCACACTGAGATCAATAACATGTATTTCCATTTTTTTGGGGGGGGGATTATTGTTCCCTCCCATGGTTCAATTTCTTTCAATTTCTTCCTGGTAGTCTTACCTGGTAGTCCGATTAAATCTTTCTCTGCTTATACATTGCTCATTCTTACAGAATCATTACATATACTCTGAACACAAATATGAACGCAACATTTTTTATTTTTGCTCCCATTTGTCATGAGATGAACTTAGACACCATGAATATTGCACAGGTGTGCCTTGGACTGGCCCCAACAAAAGGCCACTGAAACCTGCCATTTCCTTATGTTGATTGGATATGGAGACTCAGAAAAGCGGTCAGTATCTGGTGTGGCCACCATTTGCCTCATGCAGTGCAACATATCTCCTTTACATAGAGCTGATCAGGTTGTGAGTGGCCTATTGCGGGGGTGGGATTATGGTTTTGGCAGGCGTGTGTAACAGACAAAGAACACAAGTGCATTTTATCGGAATGCAAAGCAGAAAGCGTCTCAGTTCTTGCATGGCCTGGATGCTTACCGGACATGTCACCCTTTGAACATGTTTGGAATGCTCTGGATTGGCATATACGTCAGCATGTTTCAGTTCCAGCAACTTCGCACAGCAATTGATAAGAAGTAAACCAACATTCTATAGGCCACAATCAACAACCTTATCAACTCTGTGCAAAGGAAATGTGTTGCATTGCATGGTAGTCATACCAGATTCTGACCGGCTTTCTGAGCCCCCCAATCTGAAACTGCACATTTCAGAGTGCCCTTTTATTGTAGCCAGCCTAAGGCACACCTGTGCAATAATCACGCTATCTAATTAGCATCTTGATATGGCACACTTGTGAGGCGGAATGGATCGTCTCAGCAAAGGAGAAGCACTCACTGTCACAGATTTAGACAGATTTGAGAACAATAGTTGAAAGAAATGGTTATTTTGACCATTTTGAGTTCATCTCATTTATCTAATTTCATCTAATTAAATTAAAATGGTTGACACCCAGAATTTTTTGGAACATCACTGTTTCACCTGCTTCTGTCCTTCACACACATGCAGTGTTCTCCAGGCTCTCACCCAGTCTCATCTGTCTTTTATTACAAATCACAATGTCATGTGCTCACGTCCTTGTCCATGGAGGCTCCTGCCCGACTGCATCTTTTAACCAGTCCATCACCACGCAGAGGCAAAAGGGGCTCCGAGCCAGCCACTGATGTAATCCACCCCCACCTTGTCACTGAAGCGGCAGATCTCACCACTCTGTGCATTATTTGACATTGAAATGTAATTATTCCGTTTGGCATAGGAAAACTGGACTTTTAACGTATGTGTAAGTACTTCCTTCCAAATCGAATCACTCGTGCCCTCCAGAAACAATTCTGTTTCCTTCTGGATCAACTGATCTAATAACCTTTTATAACTCTGTTGTTATTACAACTGTGCACAAGATTTGTTTTCTAAACCGCACTTCTTCCAAAGCCCTCAGGGAAGTGTTCATACTCAAAAATCTTAACCTAAAATGGGATTAAAAAGCCCTCTGCACTTCCTTCTAGACATTGCTATACTTCAACTGATCTGTCATCTGGACCATCTGCTGTCCACTTTGCATCTTCTTCACAATTGGCATCACTTCTTCCTCATTTCTCACTGTTTTAGTTTTACTTTGTAGATCCATCACGCTCATTTTCTTTCTTTATTAGCTCCTGCAGTCATTCTTTGCATTTAGAAAAACATGCATTGCTTCAATCTCTTCTGCAACCCTACCCATGAACACCCGCTCTTGCTTGATCTTTTGGTCTTTCTCATCATTCAAGGTCTCCCAGCCTTGAGGATAACTCAATACAAAGATTTTCTGTGGCTTTTTTCTTGACATCTAGTTTTCTTCTTTTATTCTCACTTCTTTTTTGTCTCTCGTTGTTTTTCTGTCTCTTTTTCTTCATAATCTTCTTGTTGGATTTCCCCCTGCAAAAAGATATATGCCAACCCCTGCTTTAATATGCATTTACTTGATGCAGTCTTTCTTTTCATAATCTTACAGATTCTGCAGAAAATGTCAATTTCTTGTACCTGCCTTTTCCCATGTGTCACCCCAGTGTTTCTCATATTATAAGCAAGTTTCCACTGCCATCATTTTCACTTCCACTGTCTGTCCTTCCACACACCTTTTCTTGACATCATACCAACCCAACACCTCCTCAACATTTCCGTTTCTCGCTCCTACATGTTCGTGCTTACTCACCTCAATCAATTCCTTCAACTCTTTCTCTGTGAATTCAGATGCAACTTCAGGAGCTACTGCACAGGAGTAAACATCACACCTTTAGAGTAAATCCCAAATCCACCTCCAAGCCCAACCACTGGATCCCACAACTGCGTTTACATTTCTCATTAGGTATGTTGTAGACCTGGTGTCTGCAACCTGAGGATCCTCCTCCTATTTTCAGTCTGTTATACTTGAACTTTTAAGTATCTTGCATGCCTTCTGTTTTAGTCATTAAACTGTATACTCGTCTTGTATCTTATACATCAACCAGGGACCCTAGTGCCAGCCTATAAAATTAAGAGCAGCTCCTGAACTCATAGCTGTCCTGATTCTTGTGTTTCAGCTACTTTCCATGTTCAACCGTTTTCCCCTGACTCTCCTCTTAAGACTTTGAAATAGGACGGGTTTGAGGCAGGGGGGCGGCCAAGGAGGGAATTCCACTGGTTTATGAGTAAGTCTTTCGTTTTAGAACACTTTTTAGATTATTTTCCAATGAGATTACCCAATTCCTTCTCGCTTGTCTGCACCATTGAACCTGCTCTTGATTTCTTGTGCACTTGAGTTTTTGGCGCTGGAGCCTGACCACCACTACCCTGTCTGTGCCAGCGATTGATCGTGTGGTATACCTGTCACATTCAATTTCATCCTTCTTGCAATCAAAGTGGCAGACGGACGCATGGCCACATCTCATGTCTGTGTACACACACTGCAGTGTACTGACCTTCGTTTGATCCTTTCTGTGTGTTTGCATGTGCCTTTGTATGATCAATTCACAAAAACAAGTCAATGAGTTATTGGGTGAGAGCACATAAAATTGTGAGCTGTGATGTTGCCATGGAGACGATGAGAGAAATTCAGCTGCAAAAAATGTAAAAAAAAAGAAGTTGATACACTTAACCTCCTTAAGTGTGGTTAGATTCTTTTTACAGGTTGGTCACCTTTTATCAAGTTTTCAAAAATTCCAACTTCCAAAGCATTTATTGAAGAGTTTTTCTTTTATGTGTGGATTTCTCCGAATCCTCATCACCTGTCCCTGCTTCATTCTTTCTTTCTTTCTTTGCCTCCACACCTCCAACTATTGCCTTAATTCCAAGCACTTTAGCATCTTCCATTAGTGCACACAACCACTCACGCACTTACTCCTACACCAGCATGGACAGCAGTGTACACAGTTAATATGGGATGGGATGCTTTCAGCCTATGATTTTTGTTTTATCTTCTCTTGAGTCCATTAGGGACAGAACTAGATTAGTGTGTTCTGCAACATTGTTCAAGGAAAGCTTTTAATGATATTACAATATTGTGATGGTGGAATGAAATAACTCACAGCTTCTTAAAAATCAATCTGATCCAAACTTTAGCTGAGAGTCCAGTCATGAATCATGAGTAACACCAAACTGTAACTCTTTACGCTTTGTTATTATGAAAGTTTTATTTGGTTTTAAAGCCAAGACTAAAAATTGGTTGCTCTTCATGCAGACATGTGGATTGGTTTTCCCACCAGGGATTTAGTCAAATGGAATGATGTTCTAAGAAACATCACAGTTTAAAAATGTCCTGGGGGCGTGGCTAAGCCTTTTACTAGAAAGGAAAATGGAACGCACGCTGAAGTTCTCATGTGCAGGTAGCAGCAGTAGAAGCAAGAATTTGTCACCTTAACCAGACTAATACAGCATTAGCTCCATGGCAACAATGACCAACCACTCTCCCCTTAGGCTGCATGATCTGTGTATGTGTGTGTGTATGGCAGAGGCTACACATAAACCTCTTTCAAGCTGAATTAGGATGAAGGGGGCAGATGAGGTTTTCATTGATACCACAGGAGATTTCAGCCTTGATTCCTCCCCTGATGGAACATCACTAACCGAAATGGACTAGAAGGGACTCATGTACATATGAAACTTACATTTACTGTGTTTGTTATGAGTACCAGTGTGTGTGGACCGTTTCTGTCACGTTTTTTTGTCCTTTATCTTCTCAGTCGCTGTATTTGAGGTATTCTTAGTAGAGGATGAGGATGGAACATGGATGCCAACAACATCTGTCCATCCGGCTCTGGCCTCAATGTGGACTGTAATTCACATCCAAAGATATTCTGAGAATTACAGTCATACTCACTGAGAAAGTCCAGTGATTTATGTTTATCAGGATTAAAAACAAAAGCTTTTAGAGGGAGGAAAAAAAAGAAGATTCTGCACTTTTTTCATTTTCATTTTGCCTCCTTCTTTCTATCCTTCTAACCCTTTAGGACCCCAAACCAGCCCTCCATTCCAGTTCAGAACAAACACAGCAAGTTTCTTCATTCAATTTAATTTCTTCTGTGAGTTACCTCCCAGCTTTGAGTCTTATACCTCCCTCTGCTTATCACATTTAAGCACTCACTGCTTGGCTACATGCATGAACACACACCAACACACACATACAGGATTACGTTCGAATTTCGATCTCCATTTGAACTCTGCACTGCCCTCCTCTTGATGTCCCCTTTTATCCCTCTCCACTTATTTTGGCTGAAAAAAGGCATGTTGGTAACTATAGCAACCATCCGTGGTTGTATTAGAGGGGAGTTCCTGAATAGGGACCGCAAAGGATGCTGAGCACGCATGCATGTAATTGCGAAACTTCTGATTAACAGACGTGACTGAGAAAAAGCAGGACACTCAAAGTTTACTTAATTGGGGAGCAAACTTGTTGAATTTAGTGCAAAGATCACAAAAACATGCTAAAAGCTGAAGGTTTTTTTTTTTTCTCTGATGCCCTGAAATTGTAGAATCCGATTTTTGTCGACACAGAGGACGTAGAGAATCAAAAAGCTGGAGCACAGGAAGGAATACTACACTGCAAAATCGGAATCTTAAGAAAGTAGAAAGACTTGTT
This sequence comes from Oryzias celebensis, assembly GCA_014656515.1. Classification (NCBI taxonomy): domain Eukaryota; kingdom Metazoa; phylum Chordata; class Actinopteri; order Beloniformes; family Adrianichthyidae; genus Oryzias; species Oryzias celebensis. The sequence continues at coordinate 12,387,668 of BNCR01000015.1, read as the reverse complement.
TCAAGAAAACTTGTCTCATTTGTTGTTTTTCAAGAAACAAAATCTTATCAAGAAAGATTTTAAATAGCAAAATAATCTTAGTTTGAGAAAACTTGCCTCAGTGACGAGAATGCATTTATTTATTCTGCTTTTTTAAAGAAAGTCTGCCGATGGGGTAATCATTTTGAATTTATTTTTCAGGGGCTTGTTTTTGCAGTGTGGTTAAATTGAACAACTTTCCTGTAATACACAAAGTTGCATTTTTTAAAGTCTTCAGTGGTTTGTGTAAAATGTAATGTGATTAAACAGGACAGAAACTGTTTAGAGATTATCTTTCAGGTCTCTCTCAGAGCACATGAACGATAAAGTTATATTAGCCGTATTGTGTCTTTTTTATTTTATCACACGGTTCATTAAATTTGCACATTTCTGCAGACATTTCTGTAATAGATCCAGTTATTTTTCTATGGGCTGACTAATTACTTTCTTTTATTTGTTGACTGTAGGTTTTGCAATATTTTCTCCCTTTTTTGGGTGAAGTTAATTGCACGTTTCCCCTGCTTATTAAAATGACAATAAAAATATATTTTAACACGTGAAGTCTTGCATACAGACTCCAAGTGCCTAATGAAATGCTTGTCTGTGTGACTGCTGCTGCAGAGCTGTCTCAGTTCTCAGAAGAATGTAGGTCAGGTAGTCTGGGGACTGTGAATTGCCTGTTTGGGCTTTTTTTGTTTTCTTTTTTGCCGGTGCTGTCTGTTAGCTTCATCACACACCTGCATGTAAATATATCTGAATATATACACTGCTGTCCATTCATACACCCATATGCCATGAAGAGAAGGAAGGATGGAGGTATGAACAAACCGATGCAGCATCATTTCTGTATCATCAGCAGCATAACATGGAATATTTTCCACATGCTTGCACATTTGAATTGTTATTGAAAAAGTGCAGAGGTTTTCTGTTTTGTTTATACCAAATATAACATGATAAACTACATTATCAGCAGTTAAATTCAAGCATGTTTTTGTTTTACCCACAACTCTTTCTCTTTGTCTCCTTTTCAGTTTTTTAACTCTTTTGCAAAGTGACCCAAGTGAAAGATTCCCCCTTTTTTCACAATAAAATTATGTGAGCGTAAATGTATCACTCCATGTCCTTAAACGTGCCACTTTGATCGTCTTTTGATCCATAATGAAAGCGTTTCCAGTTTTTTTTTGTTATGATTATGGCATTTTTAGCCAAAAGAAAAAAATCAGTGTTGCTCTCAATGAGTTTCTGCCGAGCAGCATGAAGTAGATGCATCAGAATGGAGCAGACTGTAGCACCTCCGTCACTGCTACAGGCGTTTTCCAACTGTGTTTTTGTTCTTTGCTCCTGATTCACAAGGATTTGAGTAAAGAAATATTCATAAACACAATTTTAAGCCTAATGTTCTTACTATATGTCTTCCATCATGAGAAAAATGCCACAAGAAAATGACAAAAACAAAAAAAACACAATTTTCTTTAATGATTTGTTCAATAATTCTGTCTACATGCACACATAACATATGATCATTATCTGATTTTGTGAGTTATCAGATTCTTCAAGGGATTACGTAAACTGGATAATCTGATATCCATTATCTGATTATTATTACTCCTGAATTTATAGATCCCGTTCTACTTTTTTTTCACTTCTTAGTAAGTGTGAATAGAGAATAGAATAGAAATCTGTGGGACAGATTTAACCCCCAAGAACCCTTAACCCACTTTTCCTTGAAAATATAAGATCATGTGAGATATACTACAAATCAAGTGGCCACAAAACACATTACTGACGGTTTTCTGTTGCACTGATGTCACACAGTATGGCTCATTTCAACAATATCAGACCAGATGAAGTCAACATGAAATCTGATAATGGATGTAAAGCAGGGTTTTGTGGTTAGCAGATTTCTGAAGTTCAGGTAAACACATCAGATCTGATTATAGCAGTTATCTGATTACTCCCAGTCATCAGATTTTCTTTATGATGTAAACAGGCTCTGTGTGGTGTAATCAGTGCAGAACTGGAGTCAGCAGCATGTGACCAGAGGACGACCTCTCCAACTCCTCAAAACTGTGAGTTCCTGAGTGTTGTTTCACACAGAGAGCTGGCAGAGACATTCCGAGACTCCTTACATGGCACCGTCAGAATAATGAATGCAAGGTCTGGTCACAGATGCAGGAATGATTAATTTAGGGTTCTGGCAGAGTGACATGACTGATTGTTTTAGCAGGTCACCGGACGTTTAATGCTCACGGCCGCTCAGGAGGAGCATCCATCACAGTGATTCTCACCCCTGCGGAGCTTTGTGCGCGCATGTGTGCAAGGCACCGGTTTGCACCGCTGCAGCAGAGAATGCTGTTCAGCAGAGTTTACTAATAAACTGGTAAACTCTAATTGAGAAGATTGTAATGTAGATGAATCAATAGAGATACAATTATGTGCAAAAACACAAAGTGCTTTTGAATGTGATTAAAATTAAGCTAAAACATCTCCTTATATAGAACACATTCCATTTTTTTCTGAGTACCTTCTTTATTTTTATATCACACATTTGAAAAAAACGTTTTTAAAGCTTTTAAAACCTCACAAAAAAAAACTCATATTCTTAGTAAAATGAATTTTTAATTCTATTTCTTTTCATCAGTAAGGCTGTTCTGATCATCTATTCAATGAAAAAGATGTGATTTTATACCAAACAATGTCAATGACTAGCAGGACAATGGTTTAATGCATGTAAAATAAATATTTTTCATAATTTTTAGACAAATGCAGATGTAAGATACATTTTTGAATTGATTTTGTCTCCTACACAATTCATATTATTCATACCTGACTTAAATCTGATGCACTTGTACTATATGTTTATGTACAGGTGTGCATGACACAGACAAGTCTGTCAAGTCTACAATCTTTCTGCACATTAATATACAAGATTACGTTCCTTCTTTCTATATCTGTGGCTGTGCAGGGATTTAAAACTAAGTTATTTAGGGGAAAAGTACACAAACTTTACAAAAGAAGCGGAAAAGAAAATTCAGTTTGACACAGCTGCTGTGTGTTGTTGGCTTTTCTTCCAGAGACGCCATCTGTCCTGACCACTGTGCCTTGTGTCTGTGTGCGCGTGTGACAGGACACAGCTTATCACTGTGGGCTCCCAGGGGGAGCTGACAGGAGCTGTGCTCTGCTGGAGGTTGTTGCCATGGAGACGTGTAGGGTCAAGCCAAGCCCTGCTCAGTCATCTTCAGGTAGTTAATCATGCACTAGATACAAATGAAGTGTGATGACTGTCCTTGGGCAGAGCAGAAAGTCCAGCAAAAACACATCTTTGTGCAGAAGTGTTGGGTTTTTTTCTTATGCAGTGCTGGAGGACTCAGCAAGTATTCTTTTAAGTGAAGGGCACTATTTAGCAGCAACACTGTCAACTGAGCTCCATGCATAAAACATTTCTTCACAGTTACTTGTGCATTCTTGACATGTCTTGCCTGCACAGTCTTGGCTGTAGCTTTTGTCTTCTTTCCGTTTCATTCGGCAGCTCTCATTTTGCCAGATTAAACGGTGGGAAAAGAATGAATAACTGCTTCGATCAATGTTCTTTAAACTCAGACGTGGTGTCTTTAAAAGATTTTCTGCTCTTTGTGATCAATCCTTTTGTAGCAACTGCTCCTCTGCCTCCCACTCACACAGACAGTTTTAGTGTCCCAACTTTATTGTACACACCAGACAGTTGGAAATCTTCGCCTCTAACACCTTCCTCTGTGATACAGGAAGACAAATTTGTTCTTCAACTGTTGAGCAGCATATCAAGCTCTAAAAACAAAAAAAAAATCTAACTTTAGTAAACATTTTCCACCAAAACATAATCAGCTTGCAGGATTTTGAGGGAAAGCCAAATTATTTACGAAAAAACACAAAAGTTATTTTTTTTTCAAACTCAAATAAAAGGTCTGAAAACTATTCTTTTTAATCTGCATTTTAGCACCCCCTGGTGCCAACTAAATCTTTTACATTTGACCTAAAATCAACAGGGACTTGATGTTCTCTTCCAGTTTCCCCTCTTCCCTGCAGGTGTGCTGAAATGTTTGTCTTTTCAGAGGAAGGAGCTGGTAACCAGCTGCTCCCTTCGCCCTCTCCATCTGAGGCTCATCGAGGAGTCGGTCTCATCTCTCTCCCAGCTGATGTCCAGAGATGCCGGCAAGCCTGCTGGACTTCGGTGGCAGCAGTCACCCCAACAAGTTCACAACATCACTGACGACTTGCTCCTTTAGTAATTAACTTTGCAAACTAAAATAAGCAAACTACTTAGAAAAAACGCCTTCGTTTTCCTAGTCTGAGTTGCCAACCGGTTCAAAACTGAATGGCTGAAGAGCTTCAAAATTGCTCACCATTTTTTTTTCACTGATATTAGGTTGGGTGTGAGGGGCTGTAAGCTACTGGGAGAATCTGTAAACAGAGGAATGATGGGAAGGGGCCACACTTACTTCACGCCAAGTATTGCCAACAACTCAGAGGGGAATTTCCAATAAACTACAGCTACTCTGCAGAAACTAGGTCCCACAAATGACAAATTTTTATTTTATTTTGGCAAACATTGAATAATTATAACTAAAACAACCAATGGATACGTGTGTATAATAGATTAAAAGACAGAATGAAACTTTAGCCCAAAAAGCTGAAGAGCTAAAACATGTGCATTCTTCAATTTCACTAACCTCATGTTCCACTAACTGGATGTTAGACGTCATAATCACTGGTGTTTTCAGGCTAATTAAGATCAGAAATTACATTTCACTATTTGGAATAAGGCAATAAAAATGTCAAGAAACAACTTTGCAGTTTAAATCACTTTATTTTTAAAGTTCTGTTTAATATCTTCCATTTAAAGAGAGAGGAAAATGTAAGGGCATTGCAACAATGAAGTTGTTCAAATTAGATTTCCTCTTCTGAAGACACCTGTGCCAAACACACGGTGCAGATGGAGCACATGCCCACAAGCCCAAACACAAGGCGTGAGAGGCTGCAGGCCACAGAACCTCAATTATTCAGATTCCTCAACTTTTTTTTTTCATAAGCAACCAATTGTTTCTTGCAGCTTCACAAGAATCCATCCCACATTGTCAATTCCACAGGAAGTTTGCAAGAACTGGCAACTGTGGGCATCATTATCATGATGTCACACCCCACAAATACTGCAGTTTACGAGCAGAGGCGCAAACAGCTCTTCTCTGAGACAACGCTGCACGCTGGAGAATCTCCACCACAACATCCATTTCCAACTTCACTGTGGCACCAACCAGAAACACAGATTTTTATAGTATGATAACGTGTTCAAATAAAAGGGTTCATGAAGCCAACAGTCATCTTCTGATAAGCAAATGATTCTGTTAATCATTTTGCATACATTTTTTTGGATTCAGCTATTTTTTTCCATCAACTTCCTGTCAAGAGTAATGCACTAAAGCTAACTGAATACATCCTTCATCACAAAGACACATTAAGCAGATTGCTGCATTTTATCTGACAAATTAGATTCAATAATCTTTGTTATACTGAGAAAAAAACTGTTGTCAAATATGTGCAAGTGTTTAATCATTTTAGAGAGAGTAATTCAAAGATATGAGGCGTGGGAGTCTCAGCAACACCAGGCAAAACTCTTGATGTTTTACAGACGGATGGCCCTCACTCCATCCTCCTCTCATTCTCCAGTTCATCTTCCTGCATCACGACCTTGATGACGTTACATGATGTCCATTAAGTTCTACATGTCATGTGTGCAGCCACAGCCCGCTCCATCTAATGCTGTTTCCTCCTGAAGGAGCATCCTGGGGAAAAGGAAACATACAGTTAAGCCAGATAAATACATTTGTTAGTTTTAGCTCCTATGTTGTTTTGTAAAAAGAAAACCAGATGGTGGCTGCATGCTTATGTATTGGTTCGTACTCATGAAGGGCCTAGTTCGATTCCCATCTGTGTAGAGTTTGCATGTTCTCCTTGTGCATGTGTGGGTTTTTTTTAAGGAACTACCGGTCCAAAAATCTGCTTCATAGGTTAATTGGTCCCTCTACATTGTCCCTAGATGCAAGTGAATGGTTGAACGGTCCTGCAACAGACTTGTGACCAAGTTCACCCAACATGGCGGAGACAGATCCCAGTGACCTGTCAAGAGTCAAAAACTGACTCTTTTCACAGCAAACTTGTTTACATACAATTTTAATACAACTCTCCCCCTTTGTCAGATCCTCGAAATTATTTATTTTATGTTCTTTTTAATATTTTATAAAGTCTTATTTTATCGAGTAATGTGTTTTAACTGATTGTATTTTTAGTGTATATCCTTTTTAATTTTTTCAATTTTGGTTTTTAGCTTTTTAGGTCAACAATTTCATCTGTAACTTGATTAGTTCTGCATATGACACTGTTAGAGGTGGTGACTGTAATTGTCCCATGATGCTGTAAATACAGTAAGTGATGCAGGTTTTTTTTGCTGTCACACGGCTGACTACTAACCACAGACATACTTTAAGTGGACAAATATACTGGTTTGTTCTGGGCTCATTTAAAATCATTTGTTCATCTCTGTTGATGTTAAACCTATACTTTCCCAAAGCAGCCTAAGCAGGAAAACTAAAAAAGTTGACCCTTAACTACAGTCATGGGAATAAAGCAACATTAAAAGGGCCATGTTAAGCTGAAATAATAGACAACTAATTACATTTTGATGAGATGTTTTTACTGAACATGAATTGACTGTTGACTAACTACCATCTATCTCATTTACAGGTGATAAGCTGCAGTCTGTGCGTCAGAGCAGCTTTATAAATTGAAATGACAGACACAAGACACTAAACTTCATATCTACCTTTACAAAAGCTGAGTGAAGCAACTGTGGTTTTAGTGTGCCCATAGTAACTATGCTCAGTGAACTGAAAAGGTACTGGTTACCACGGCAGCAGAACACAGGATGGAGTGGGTGGGACAGCAGAAAGCAGACCTTGACCTTACATTTAAACTAATTGTGGCCATATAATGGTAAATTCAGTTCTTTGTTAAAGTCTGATTGGAGAATCAGTTACTGACCTGACTTAATGCTTATCTGAAACTGTTATCACTTTCTTAAAGGTGTGTATAACAAACGTCAAATGTGTGCTTGCAGTCCTTAAGTGTAGAAACAGATCAATGAAGATTTATTTCTATCACAACTGCAAAAGTCACTGTTATGCCTTAATCGACACCCTGTTCATGTGGGAAACTCATGAAAGGGCAACACAAAGGCACATGTGGAGGAGTCATCCATGAGCTGCACTGCCTGCCTCCACACAACACATGCAGACAAGCTGTCAGGACACCCCGTGGCAGAAGCATCAGCCTCAGGAGAAGTACAGAGGTTTCTGACGGAGGCTGTTTTTATTCTCAGTTTACTCTGTAACACAAACCCAGCTGCACATGAATGATTAACTAAAAGTTTCCGTGGGCAACACTTAAAGCAACCGAGGAAAACACAACAGAAGCCACAACCATCTTCCCTGCTTTTGTCAAGTAAGATGTCATTGAAGCTAAGACAGCTTTGCCAGCTGTATCACAACAGTTGTTTTACAAAAGCAGTAAAGAAAAAAATGTCTTTGTTAGAAACCAGCTGCTTTTCCTTCATGTGTAAAAGGCAGCTTTAAAGACACATTTTAGAAATGAAAGTAATTTAACACAACAAACAGACTAGACATTTAAATCCACTGTTTTTTGGGGCGCTTTGACGAAACCTTTTTTTTTCTTTTCTTTGTTTGCATTTGAAGTAAAAGAGGATTGTTGAAAGTAAAACACTAAAACGGCAACGGATCGACTTTTTCCTGCGTGCTGGTACGACTAAAAGAACCTCTTTTGTTTGCAGGGAACTGGAGCCCTGGCATTCAAGGTTGTGTTTGTGCTCACAGTAAATGCAAATTGGTTTCTATAGATGTAACAATGGATGTGATGTTTATTTTTTAAAAAAAGTTTCATAAGCCTAAATAGGGTCCCAGGTTTATGGTGGAGGAGAACAAGGTAATGTGGGTGTTTGTACGTCTGAACGGATGAATAAAATACAACATCTGACGTTTTTGTACCTTCTGTAAGACGAGCCTTTCCTCCTGTTGGCTGGCAGAGGACGGTGGAGCAGCCGACACACAGAACTACAGTCTGAGCATGGCTGAACACGGTGGTGATCTTATAACAACCTACAACACAAACACAACAAAGACATACAAAGCTATCAAAAGTATGCCCGGAGACCGTGGAAAGTTCACAAAAGGCGGCTCAGGTCTGTACAGCTATTATCAATGTGTCCTTGCAGCTGTTTTAAAGAAGAGAAAGGGAAATCTAATTTCACAAACAACTGCAGCAGTTACTGTTTGCCTTATTTGACACCCCAGTCACCACAGAAAGGATAAATGGGCAACACATAAAGGCAAAAAAGTAGGAAGAGCAAAACATGCAAGTGCAGGATTTCAACAAAAAAGAACTAGAACTAACCTGGACATTTCACGTCCATGAAATAAGAGTTTGGACTCTGGACAAGACGCTTTTTTTTGTGTCTCCTCTTTTCCTCCTCCGGAGTGGGGTGCAACAAATCTTTTGCGAGCTGCAAAATTTAAAAAAAAAAGACACCCAAACACATAAATCAATGAATTATCACTATCCCCATTTGTATAAAAACTACAATACACCTTGCGTAACGTATGTAAGGCAACCAAACGCCTGTGGTTTTGTTTTTATGATGTAGGAAACACGAAAAGGTTGATGTAACAACATGGCGAACTGCGCAGACCGAATCGAAAATGAGTAGAAATAATTTGACTGAAGCAAAAAGTCGAAACCACACGCTTCTATATTGTTTAAATACACGTCATTTTTCATACATTAAATTGAAAACAATTTGTTACAAAAATGTAGATGTGTGTTGAAAAAAAAACTAATTTCTTTGGGGTTTTTTTTCTTCCCTAACCACCGCGTGCGCTGCTTTCGACTCCACGTGTTTCGCCATATTGGCTCATTTCAGTTTTCAATATTTACATGGAAATACGTTAAAAAGCTGGATTCCTACACGAAATAATCATAGACAAACATTATATTATCGGGTAATCTTGAAAAAAATAAAACTTTTTAGTATCAGATATAAACTGCAATCGCGTTGTGTTTACTTACGGGCATGTCTGCGTGCGTTCAAAGTCTCTGAAAAGAAAAAAGAAATCCTTTTAGTCACGTGCCGGAAACAGCCTCCTGATCGACAGGAAGTTCCGGGGAAATATAACAAAACAACTATAAAAATAAAATCGTTCTGGGAGTAGTTTTAAAACCAAAAAAATAAACAAAAAATGTTTTCGTTTTTTTCTCTCGCTCGATTCGAAACATCATTTTTTTTCACAACTAAAATAAATTAAGGTTAAATTGAGCAGTTTTTGACAATTTGTTGCAATGAAAGAAATGAATGAAAATTCCACACGTGAATGTAGACTGATACAAAAACTTGAACTATTCTGAGTAAGTAATCAAGCTTTTGCTCCAAACAAGGAAGTGCATTGCTACGGTGATTGAAAAACAAAGGCCAAGGGGGGGTTGCAATTTTTTTCTGTAAATTGCACATCCATACATCTGCCATCTTAATAACGTTTAAGAACAGCTGTGATTAATAACATTACCATTTTTATCCTTATTAACTTTCAAATTTTATTCAGATTTTTAGGCTATATTTTTTCTTTTAAAATATTTCTAGGGAAATGTCCTGTTTATTAATTTATTTCGTTTTGCTTATGCCGCTTTTTCCTCTGAAAAAAACGACATTTGGATAAATGTGTGTGCTGGGGGGTAAAAAGAGACGGACAGATAGGTTACCACTAAATATTTGTTGTAAAAAAGGGTATGCATATTCTTTCACTAAGCAGTTCGTTATCAGTAATATAGACAGTATTGTAATTTTATGAACAATTGTAGTAAGAAAAATCATAACCTAGCCAATGTCGCCCTCTAGCGTCTGCGCGGCGCAGCTGCGCGTCTAAGCCGTCGACTCCCATGAATCACTCCCACACTCCGCTGTGGGCTTCGGGCCGACCACAACCTTCTTCGCAGGCTGACAAACGCTCTGGCCACGTTGGTATGTTTTGTAGCTGGACAGATTTAGTTAGCCGGAGGACAGCAGCATAAACACTCGGCTCGTCTGGCTCGGGAAGAAGGAGTGTGGGCCCGACACATCCAACGGTTCTACTTTGGATGGAGTTTGTCGGCGCAGACCAAGCAGAACCGATCCGGACGGGAAACGGAATTTTACCGGTGGAAACTTTGAAGGAGAAAAAGGAAGGACGGATCAATCTGCATAAAACTACAAAATAAAGTATAAAAGGGCGAAGTTTTAAACTTTTTTCAGTCAAATGCAGGAGTAGAGGCCAGCCCTGAAACGCTAAAAACGACTCCAACTATGGCGAAAAAGTACGATTTCCTCTTTAAACTGTTGCTCATCGGGGACAGCGGAGTAGGCAAAACCTGTCTGATCATTCGCTTTGCTGAAGACAATTTCAACTCTACATACATATCCACCATTGGTACGTCAGGTTTTAACCAAAGCTCCTTGTGACGCACGCTCCTGCGCAAACAGGTTTCTCTTTCGTGCCTCAACTGGCCCCTTTTTTCCACTCTCCCTTTTTCTCCTCCAACGTCCTGTCTTTTTTTAGTGACCTTTTCTTCCATCTTTCCCCCCGTTCCTCTTCAGCTGAAGGTCCACCCACCCTCATTCCTATCTGTTTTACCATCTCTGGGTTCCCAGAGGAATGGCCTGCTCTCTGGCATGCGCACTACTCCCCTTTTTGCGCACAGCCTGTCCGTCTGTCTACCTGTCTGTCCATCCACCCAGAAGAATAAAAGCATGCCTGTCCCTTTGTGCCATTCTGTCAGTTGGGCTGCAAATGACAAAAGGCCTCAGCCTGACCCACATATCCTGCATTGTGCTCCTCATGTTATGTTTTTGGTTCTTCTCACCAGCTCTTTTTTTTTCTCTCCTTCCTCTGCCTTTTCCTGTCATCCCGTTATCTCCCAGGCATTGACTTTAAAGTGAAAACCATTGAAGTGGATGGAAAGAAAGTGAAGCTACAAGTGTGGTAAGAAACAGCTGTTGAACGCTTTGGTGATTTGGTGAAGCAGTATTTCTGCAAAAGCAAAGAGGAACCTCCCTCTGCCAAATATAAATAAAGGACTTGTGACATCAGGCTGAAAAGAATGCGGGTTTTTCTGCAGGGACACGGCAGGACAGGAAAGGTTCAAGACCATCACTACTGCTTACTACAGAGGAGCCATGGTAGGACATCTGCAATTCGCTGCCTTCTTCCTTAATATCGACTCTTCACTAACTTTCTGCCCTCTCCACATCAGGGGATCATCCTGGTTTATGATATCACAGATGAGAAGTCCTTTGAAAACATCCAGAACTGGATGAAGAGCATCAAAGAAGTGAGGCACTTTTTAAAAAACTTTGTATCACCCTTGTCTTTCCCCATTCATAAAAATGATGTTCTTCAATACAATATTGCTTATTTTTTATTATTATTATTATTTTACATTATTTTTGAAAGTATTTTTAGTCTTTTAATTATGCAGTTTTTAGCCAAAATTAAAAAAAAGCCTGTGATTTTCTATGACATAGTTCCTGCAGAGCGGTAGGAGTTCATCGGAGATTCACCTCTGAGTTGTGGGCAACTGTGGACTTCCCATCATCCTTTTGTTTACATTCTCTCTGGATAGCTTACAGCCCCTCACACGCCCAACACAATATTGCAACAATATTGGCGAGTGATATTGGATCGATAGCTGTAAAGGGGTTTGGGCCAAATGGCAGCTCAGACGAGGATTACGAAGACGTTCATGGATCTATTCATCTGCTTGAGCTTGTAGCTTGCAGATAGTGGCTTCTACGTCACAGTGATCTGCTTTTTCATGCAGCATTTTTGGGTCTGCTCCAGATTCACGAGTTGACAAAAGAAACACAGAAAGGCAATTTTAAAGGACCTATATCAGGCTTTTTATAAGCCTTTCAGAGCAAACTATATCCATATGAAAAATATTACCATTGGCATACTAAATAATAATTTTTTAATGACATATGAGTTATTTTTTAAGCCGATTTTCATACATTGAAGGAAAAAAACTCAATCTCCGAGGCTCCGCCTTTCCCTCCTTGTGGGCGGCGCCCATGCCTCAGCAGCGTCCGAACCTTTGCAAAGATGGATGTGCATATTGTGCATCGAAAACAGGGGTTGGCAACCTTTTTTGTCAAAAGAGCCACTTTGTCCCCCCCCCCTCCCTTTTTTTTCGGGTTTGTTGGCAGCCAGCCAGTGATCAATGGACACACCTTAAAATACAAAAAAAAGTATAGTAGAGTATTTTTTTTTTTAAATAGCTTATTAAATTATGTTGTTCTTACCTGTTTAGCGGGATTTCTGTGTCTGCATTTCCTTGCAGATCTTCCCTATGTCGGCCCTGTAAGATGTGACTTTCATCTTCACGCAGGACTGTAGAGTCTCGCTGGTGAAGCGGGAGCGGTATTTGGACTTTATAACGTTCATGCTGGCTGCACGGTGGCGCAGTGGTTAGCCGGGTTCCCGGTTCAAGTCCTGGCTGAGGGATTTGAAACACTACCACCAATGGGGGACCTTTCTGTGTGGAGTTTGCATGTTCTCCCCGTGCATGTGTGGGTTTTCTCCGGGGACTCCGGCTTCCTCCCACCATCCAAAAACATGCTTCATAGGTTAGGTGTGGATGTGAGTGTGCATGAGTGTGTGACTGTGGCCCCTGCGACAGACTGTCCCCTGCCTTTGCCCATGAGCAGCCGGGTTAGGCTCCGGCAGCCCCGTGACCCTGAAAGGGATAATGAATGAACGTTCATGCTTGAGAAAACTTGCTCGCATAAGTAAGTTGAGCCAAAGATGGACAGGACTCCAAATGGACACCTTTTCATGTTGATATAGGTGTCAGGAATGGCATTCCATGTTGCAAAAATAAGTTTGTCGGGTTGGCGTAGTTTTTCCATATCATTCCATTTGTGCTCTTTAGCGAGAGTAGCCCTCTGACGGGCGACTTCTTCAAGATCTGCTGACAGGGATTTGAACTTGTTAACCCACAAAACTTTATCCGCAATATCGGCCAGTTCAATTTCTAGATCAGGCTTACTTACTCCTGTGAATGCGGATGTGTTGAGCAGGGATGGGTCGCTGTTCAGCGGTGCGACAGGGAAAGAGAGAGTCTGTTTCTCCTTTCTGAACTCACTCTTTTCATGCTTACAGTGGTAGGGGTTCCCGCCGTGGTCCCGCCAGCAAGTAAAGGCGACGGCTGCTGACGTTGATGTGACATATATTTTAAGTTACAAATTATTAAAAAACATACAAAAAAAAACTTTGTTTAGATGGTATCAACTAAAACCCCTGGGGAATTATGCAACAAAATGAACACATAATGACGATAATAAAAGAAAAAAAAAACATTCCATGGTTTTTGTCACGGCCATCGGGAGCCACTACAAGGAGGCTGAAGAGCCGCATGCGGCTCCAGAGCCGCAGGTTGCTGACCCCTGGTATAGACCCTTCAAGCTTAACTTTCTTAAAAATATCCTCCATTATCAGAAAAATACTACTAATACTAAAAAAAAATTACAAAACACATTAAAAACACCAAAACATGATTTTCATCAGAGTGGATCTTTAGTTTTAGTTCAATAGAGATAAGTTACAAGTTGGATGAATCATTATTTAGATGCATTACCTTCATATTTACTGTAATCTGCTGCTTTACCACTCATAACACACAACCATGCTTGTATTTCTTACTGCGCTCAGTATATTTCCAAGTGCAGATTTTGTTTAAAGATAAGCCTAAAAAAACTTGCTTATCTGTTCTCTTGGAAGGTTTGCTAACATATCCTCTCCTATAATGCATGAGCAAATGCATTTTCTGCGGGTTCTCTAAAAACCAAAAACCTGGTTGAGCAACATCCCAGCCAGGGAGGAGACCGTCACTCCACCAGAGATGTTTACATAGCGACTGAGTTTTTGGCCCGCCCTATCAGATTGTTTGCTGCTATTTATGTGGTTTTGCGTCACAGTATATGCTGCTGATCTGAGATAAACCAGCACGATCCCATCTTTATATATCTGCCAAGTAAAATCAGTTTAGCATAAAATAAACATTGTTTTTTTTTACTAAAATAAGGAACAAAGTTTTCACAGTAAATGGCAATCACAGCTAAAACATTTATAACATTTTGGACCATATTTTTAGTTCCATTTAAAGACAAATGTTTAGATTGTGTTTGTCAGTGAGCTTCAACTTCTCTTTCCCAGAATGCATCTGCTGGCGTCAGTCGCATGCTGCTTGGAAATAAGTGTGACATTGAGGCAAAGAGGAAAGTTTCCAAAGAGACGGGAGAAAAGGTGAGGGGATTCCTACAAATGTCTGCTGAATGTCAGACTGCCTGTAAAAATGTCGTTTAGATACAAAGAGTACATCTCAACAGCACTCATCATTCAGGAAATTCTGAAATATACTGTCAAATAAACCACACACGATGATGTTGAGGGAGGCCTTTTTTGCCGGAGGGATAAGGAGGATTGCTCTCCTACTGGTTTTGTATTTGTTCAAGATTAAATGCGGGAAGTGTTGTTTACTCTTATCCTGACCCTGTGTGACAATCTCTCCTTCTGCTGTTGACAGCTGGCAAAAGAGCACGGCATCAGATTCTTCGAGACCAGTGCAAAGTCGAGCATTAACGTGGAGGAGGTGAGCCATGACAAACACTGACAACTTCATGTTCCTCTGGAGCAGGCCAGGCCCTCGGCTCCACGGCACCCTAGGCGAAAAGGGATTTTGGCATTAAACTTTAAACTATTACTATGAATTATTACTTTCTTATTTTTTAACTAAATGAGTGGTGTGTCAAACTGTTATAAACTTGTAAACAAAGACAAACTCTTGTCTTATCGTTGTAATTTAGGATCTCTTTCAGGAGATGACATCCTAGGCAACCGCCTAGGTCGCATATGCCCATGACCAGCTCTCTTCTATAGTCTGCTCTGTAATAATTGATTTAACGGGAACTGTCCACATTTTCTACACAAAGAACACGTTAACTTTGATTTTCTTTCCTTCCATTTGTCTTGCAGTCATTTCAGGCTTTAGCACGAGACATATTACAAAAATCCACCAAGAAGCCGGTAAGTCAGAAGAACACGTATGTTCTGTGTAGTTTACAATGCATTTGTCACTTTAAAGTCCCATTCCAATCATCTTTGGGTATATTTTAAAATGTTCCCAGTGGTCTTTTAATTTTGATCATGCTGTTTTTAGGCAAATTTAAAAAATGTTGTTTTGTATGACATATGTAGACTATAATTTTCCAATTATGCCTAAGTGCGTGTTCAAGAATCCAGGTCTAGAATGATTTTGAGGTTTTCCACCAAAAGATTTATTCCTAACATGTAAGTGCTAATGACAGAGCTCTGGGTCTTCAAAATGACCCTATCTGCTACCGTCTAAATGGACGTTCTAACACCAGGCACGATGAAGAAGACGCCCTCTGACCCTTGACCCTTCAATTTAAACACAATAATTATGCGTATGCAAACAGTAGGCTGGGTCTTGAACTCCGATTGGTCCTTCGCGCCTCCTTCCTCACTTGTAGTTTTATGTGGACTCTGTCTTAGATGAACTATTTTTTCCACTGGTCTGTGAATCCCATCCTCCACACGAGCTGGTTTAACGACCCACATTCCTGTTGACACTTCTGCTGGCATGCACCTCCAGCTGTAATTCTGACCAAAGAGCAGCTTGGTCCTATAAAATAATTCCAACCTCTGTGGAATAATCAGAATTACACAGTATGCCATGCAAACTACACATTCATTCAAACTTTTAATCACTAAGCAAATGAATAAAGCAAATCAGATTATGTTAAGTTTTATTGAACTGGAAACTGCTTCTCTTCTTCACATAGTTTCTGCAAGAGCGGCAGAAGTTCATTAGAAATTCATCTTTGACTTGTGGGTGGGACTGTTGTGGCGGAGTAAGTCGTCGTTGCCCCCAACCCTCCCCCCCGTCACCCATCTATTTACATGCTCTGCCTCTAGCTTACAGCCCCTCACAATCCAACCTAACGTTAGCATTGCAACAAAGATGGCAAACAAAATTGGAGCTATCCTGCTGTACAACTTTGAGTCAGATGCCAGCAGGAAAAAAACACATACATGATCTAGAACAGGTGTCTCCAACCCTGTTCCTCGAGGGCTACCGTCCTGCTTGTTTTGCAGCTAACCCTGCTTCAGTAATTGCTGCTCACCTGGATCAGGTGTGTTCAGTCAATCAGAAACTGAGCTGATTCAATCCAGCTAATCAGCATCTACTGAAGCAAGGTTAGCTGCAAAACAAGCAGGATGGTAGCCCTCGAGGAGCAGGGTTGGAGACCCCTGATCTAGAACTATGTCCAAATTCCCTCCCTGCTCCCTAAATACTAAAAATCTATGTTGTGCAGGACTATCTAGTGCCTTAGATTTTAAAAGCAATTCGGACATCATTCTCTCTGCTATTTTTTTTTAATTAACGGCTAATATGACATCACTGATTCCACAAAGAAAAAGCCTAATAAAAATAAATATTTTATAAAGACTATTTATTAATCCACCGTGTCCTGATTATATAAACATAGATGGTGTATTTAAAAAGAAATCACAAAAATTATTCAGACACAATGCATTGTGGTCTATATTTGCCATTCTGGTGAGCATCAATGCACACTGTTTTTTTTCCCCAGATACTTTTGGTTTTTAATTGTAGATTTGAACAGCACTACAAAATGGCTAATGTACTATATAGTGAATAGTGAAGGAATTTGATCACAACTTTGTTATCTCCAAGAATCAGAATTGAGCGAAGCAGGGAGCTTGTGGCTTTCTGTAGTAACTTCTACGTCACAACTACATGGTTTTTCAACAGCATATTTTCATCTGCTCCTGATACACAATGATTTGAGATGCAGTTTTAAGTTTAATTTTCTTTTTTTTTTTTTTTTATCTCATCCATCATGTTGAAAACAATCAGCAAGAACATGTTAAAAACACCAAAAACAACATTTTCATTGGAATGGGTCTTTAAAAGCAGCGTATTAAAACTCTATGTTAACTTTGGTCGTTTTTTTCTCTGTCCGTGTTTTTCAGGGCCCTACTGGCCGAGAAGTGAAAATCACCAGCAACACACAGCAAAAGTCCTCAAAGTGTGTCCTCCTATAGACTAAACAGACAGGACAAAATGTAGTGCTATTTTTGGAAACAAATCAGTAGGGTTTCTGTCTCCATCTAGTGGACAAACATGCTCAGTACAGACAGGCACTGAGATTGTGTTTCTTTTGTTTTTCTTTGGAACTTCTTGTCCAACAAGATTTGCAGGGGGCCCTTGGTATTATTTTTTTTTTTTTTTACGTTCAAATAGTACCTGTAACCTGAAGCTATGCATATTCTCTGTGATTCCTTCTGGGATGAATTCTACAAAATGCCTGCATAGCTCTTTGGTTTTCTTTGTTCTGTTTTGTTTCTCTTTTATCATTTAGAAGCTCCCTTTGCTTCAAAGGGTCTGAATTTCCTCTGGTGTTTTATCTAAACAAAGGCCTTTTTTGAACCGATTTGGCAGAATTACAATCAATAGCTAAATTCTATCCATTAAATTGCTGTTTTCTTCTTTTTCCCAAGTCTCTGAACGATGGGCAACTGAAACTCAGATGTTGAATGCAAGAAAATGATTCTAAAATGAAGGTTTTAATACACGAGGACTGCCAAATATCAATGATGTGTACATCAAAAAATAACAATTAAAAGGCAGTGCACAAGGAGCGTGTTTCCACGTACTTCAGAGACATTTGCACATATAATAAAAGTCTACTCATTATGCATTACGCGTTTGATGTGTGTCTAACATTTCAACAGTATCAACAAAAGCTGCAGCCAATGAGTGTAAGAAATCAAATCATCTTCATTTTTTTAAAGAGTGAAAAAGAAAACAAAATTTTCTGTTCTGATAAATTTGCAGTCTTTCATCGGTGGAATCCAAACACATTTTGTTAGAAACAAAGCTTGTTTTTTTCTTTTCTTTCAATAAATGGATTAGAAACATGGAAAGCAGAGAAGATGAATGTGCAATATGAGAAGTTGAGTAGAAAGATAAAAGAAGAATGGGTGAAGCGATTGAATGGACAGGATGTGAGAGCCCAGCAGGCAGATGTGCGTACATGTCCCTACCGCTGAATCTGTTTGGTGGGATAGCCTTTTATCTAAAGTGCCTAAAGACTGCCACACCTTACATCTGGGGTGTCTGTGTATGTGCTCAAGAGTTTTTTCAGATCATCTGAAATTCCCCCCTCTGGTTAGAAATCTGCTCCTGACAGAAACCTCTCCTGTGCACAGACAGAGAGATTTTTGTGACTTCTTTCTTTTGTTCTCCAGTACCTTTCTTTTCTTTCTTACCAACAACATATTGTATGTAATTAGCAAAAATCAAGTCTAATAAAAACACTCAACATCTATGTTTACCTGACAATTACCAGGCAATTTTTTTGCCCCATTAATAAAAATTTGCCTCAAAGAAATATAGAAATTTTGCTTGCTTGCTCGTTTGATTGATTGGTTGTTTGATTGATAGTATAATAGTGCAATAGATAAATAAACAGAAGGTGATGCTTGGAAAAGAAGTGGGTGAAAGAAAAATCTTATCGGTTCCCACCCACAGTCTTACAATTTTTTGTGCATACATTTTAACATGTTGAACATGAAAAATTGTTCAACACAAAAGAATTACAGAAAGAAGCATCAAATTACCAAAACAACATGATGAAGTCATGATCTTCCATACGTTGTTCCACTAGGCTTCTCCTTTTCTAAAACGTTTCCAACATTTTCAGTATTTCTTTTAAACTGGGTGACATTCTTACACATAGTTTTTTTGTCATTACACAGACATATGGAACAAGAATTCAGATCGGAAAAAACTTTTCACAAAATGGATGCAGGCCGACAGTATGATTTGATCAAAATGTGTCAAAAACGAATAAAAATGAAATTATTTTCAATATTTTTTAATTCAAAAGCAGCTTTACACCAAAACACAGAAATAGGCATTCATTTTAAAATGGAAAGTGTTTAAAACTCACTGAATGTTTTAGGATTTTATTGTATTTTTAAGTATCATATTTCCATATTTGAATAGCTTGGAATTGATTTAATTATTTGTATTGTTTTTATCAGATGTGCTAGTGTTGTGTAAGCATGATACAACTATTGAATTTCCGTCGGGATAAATAAAGATTCTATTTATTCTGAAATAAAGATGCTAATGCATTTGAGACACATTATTTTTACCTTGTTAGATACAATTTAATGAAATAAAAACCAAATGATTCATCAGTTTGTTTTCTGGACAAATGTTCTCATGATGACCAGACTTAAGGTTCCCCATCACCCTTCATCGCTGCCTCATTGGAACTCCGTTGCTACTATTTTGCTGCAGCGAGGGCCTGTCACCTGGCAACAGCCCCTCTTTCCAGCATCAGCACCAGGACTGTGCGCGCGCGATCTGCCGCATCTCCTGGTTGTCTGCACGTTTTGCGTGCCTTGTAACCACGCAGGGCTGGCTTCGGTTCGCTAACACTTGTCCTCTCCGTCCGTGTCAGGGTTCCTGTCGTGGAGGCGGCGGGGAGGAAGGCAGTTTTACTGAAGAGCATCGCGTCCCACAACGAGCTGTGTCACGTGCACGTGGAGGTAAACGTCTAGATCTGAGCTGAACGGGATGCCCGCGTGACTGCAGGGAGGAAAGGGGCGGAGGAGAAGAGGGAGGAGGAGGTGGAGGTGTCCGTGGACCGCCGCAAAAGCTCCGAGGTGGAGTTTTCAAAAGCAAGAACTCCATTTTTATTTGGGGAGAACGTATTTTGGTGTTATTTCAGTTCGTGTCTCCGGACCTGGTGGTGTCAGACCGCCGTGCTCGACACGCTGCCTCGTCTCCTCCACGTCAGGACGAGGACCTAACATAAGGTCGGGGGGGGGACGCACATGCTCGGACGCCGTTTCTCCTGGCCGGACGCCCGGACTGCACTCAGTCAGCTGGGAGGGAAATCGAGGAGCGATCAGCTGCTGTCCTCGGGATGCTGGAGGAGCTGCGGCCTGCTCCCATCTCCGGTTGCTGCAGTGCCACATGGGCCAGGAGGGGGAGAGAAGATGGAGAGGTGGAGGCTATAAAAACAAATCCCCCTGACTGTAAGTTTCTACAGCCTAAAATCCTAGGTCTAGAGGAGCATTTGGGTTTCAGTGGGACGGAAGGAGTGAAAGGCACAAACTGTCCTTTATGACTAGAAACTGGTGAGGAACATGGGCTAAAAGAAAGACCATTGATGAAATAAACACCCTAATGATGTCTAGTGAGTTGAGCTGATGGGCCTTTTAGCTGTTTTTGCTGACAAAGTTCTGAACTGGACTGTAGAGCTCGCCGTGGGACACTGCGCAGGAGCTACTGTACCTGCCAGCAGCCGGTTTGGTGCATAATTCTGACAGACTGGAGCTCTGATGCCAGCGTTTATTCCTCTCCCTCCTCTGCTCTGCTGAGCTGCTACCCACACAACCTGCTTTATGAACTCAAAGAAAGCCGGAAACCTCTCCCAGCATCCCCCCCACACAGCCATAATCCCAGGAATATAAAACAAACATGCCTTCACCTTCAGACTCCAGCAGTGTGGCTTCAGCCACTGGATCTCGCGGCTGGTCTGACAGCCGCAGAGGCATGTCTGGCCGGGGGCCCGGTGGGGCCCGGCTGCTCCTGTATTTAGGCTTGTGCCACCTTGGACTGGGAGCCATGGTTCTGGCCTTCTCCTTTACCAGCATGGCCTTCACTCTCTCTGCCCGTGTGAGGCAATCCTGTCCATTCTGGGCAGGCTTCTTTGTAAGTGAACACATTTTGTCAATATTTATACTTCAGAATAAAACAAAATACTGCAATTGGGTGACTTCTGATGCGTTTTCTCCTCATATCCAGGTGGTGGCGTCAGGGATAGTTGGAATAATCTCATGGAGGAGACCTCTGACACTAGTGGTATGTACTCTTGCACTTCAAGACTTTTTTATAGACTGTACAAGCCTGAATAATAACCAAAGCACTATAAATGACATCCCAGGTCAAATCCTAAAAGTTTGGTTTGTAATGAACTAGTCTTACGAATGTTAAGTTAAATGCAATTAAATTAAAGTTTACAATTGTATGCCCTTTCCAAGGCTGGTTTAAGACCCACTCCAGTCATATTTTTGTGTATCTTTAGCATGTTCACGTAGTATTTTTCTCATGGTAGAGGACATAGAAATAAATTAAACTTAAAATTGCATTTCTGAGTATTTTCTTTATTCCGAAGAATAAAAATCTGCCTCTCAGCGGTGTTGTAAAGCCTTTCAAACACCCCCTTTTCTTATTCAAGCATCCCATCTGCATCCCTTCACAGGTGTCGCTGTTCATGCTGCTCTCTGCAGTGTGTGTGATCCTCAGCCTGGCCGGCTCGATGCTGTCCTGCCAGAACGCACAGATGGTCAAGTCAATGATTAACTGCAAGGTATGCAGGCTTTGTCCTTTGCTACATGCTGAAACGATGCTCCAGGAATAGTTTGGAAACTCTTTTGCATTTCATCATGTCTAGCCGGACAGTGGGAGGTGTTTGTGTTGTGCACCTCTTCAGTCTTGCGCCATAGATGGGGAGGACACCCTAGTCCTGAACCTGAATGTTGATTGCCACTCAGTCAGGCATCAGCTTAAAGTAAGTTGTTTGTCACTGCAATTATTTTAAACATTTTAACACACTTCCCAAGTTAACATTTCTTTGAATGCCCATTTCCCTGCAGGACCTTTTGTTCAGTGCATGTGGACTCAGCATTCTGTCCACCATCATTTGTACACTGTCGACCGTGACGTGCAGCATCCACATATTCTCTCTGGACCTTGTGCACCTGGTGAGGCTAAATATCTTTCTCATCCGAGCTGCTGGTGTTTTCACGGGACGTGCACATCAGCTAAAGTGCAGTCCCGATAGATCAGAACATCCATTTTTAAAGTCTGTTTGCTGTGCGGTCTTCACCTCATGTCACACGGTTCCCACCCAGCTGGCGCCGCATCGCTCCCGCTCCGTTAATCCAGAATGCACCACCCCTCAGGATGCCTTCCTGACAAACATTATGGACTTTGAGGAGTTTGTTCCACCCATTCCTCCACCCCCTTACTACCCTCCCGAGTACACCTGCAGCTCAGAGACAGACGCTCAAAGGTACTAGTAATATATTACTACGTGTAGGCCTTACAATACTTTCTATAAGAGCAAATGTTGCACATTTGTAGGCTGATGTGCATGGTTGTATCATTGCAGCATTACATATAATGGCTCCATGGAGAGTCCTGTCCCCTTGTACCCTACCGACTGCCCTCCTCCTTATGAAGCTGTGATGGGACAGAGAATTGCCAGCCAGGTGAGCATGTGTGTCTAGACAAGGGTCTTCTTCTACTGGGAGCATCAAAGCACAGAAATCATCCATTGAAATAAAAAAGTAAATTGATGCTTGAGGATTTGTCTTTTGAATCCCACAATTTCAACGTGGCATCCTTAGAGAAAAAGATTCAGCTGTTTCACATTGAAAAGGTGTTTATCGGACTGAATTTGCCCAAGTTTAGACATAACACCAGGTGATTAAGTTTCTACATGTTAGTGCAAGGAGCTCCTTTGTTTTCTTCATTTCTTTCTTCTAAAAAGGAAATAAAAGCAACTTTTGAAAAGGAAAAGGAAGTCCTGCTGTTCCTCCTGATTATTTAAATCGAACCTTAACTGCAACGCATATAAAAATGTAGTAAATAGGGTCCTGTGTCATGTCCAAATATTAATGATTTTTGACCATCAAACTAAACAAGGCTAATAATTAAGGTAAGTTGCAGTTTTATTGCCGCAAAGACAAACCACAGCTTTGTTTCAGTGCTTTTGTTCTCACATTCAACCCTTCTTGTGAACTTAGCTGTCATGTGGTAAAGAAGAGGGAAAATTGATAGGAAAAAAGTGAAGGAATTCTTCCCCTGCTCAACAGCAGAGGTGGGAAGAACCTTCAAACTTGCTTGACCTGGTATAAATTATTTGGCTTGTTCTGTGATTTTACAGTTTGTATGTTAAGCCAAACTTTTCTCTGCTTTCTGTGCTCTGAAGAAAACAGATCTTGTTTAACAGAAACAGAAAAAGAGTAACTATGTTCCTTTATATCGCTGTGAAGTGTCTGTGGTTCTTAGAATGACCTAACTGATCTATATCTGTCCTGACTGTCAAGGCAACGGTGTTCGATCCTGTCGGCACTGAGCTGTCTGGAGAGAGGGGAACGTCCACAGCCTTCAGTGGCGAAGGTGCAGATTTTCTTTATATGATTGGATTCTATGTGAGGAAACGGGAATGGTTTGATAGGGACAAACTGATATATGAAAAGATTAGAAACATTACAGTCTATAGTCTCTTCAAAATGTGGGGCTACAACTTTTATTCCAAATCTACAATTCAAGATAAAAGTAAAAGATAACTCTGAAAAACATTGTTGCTGACATTCTTTAGGTGATGAAGAAATCCTGTTTTTCAGTGTCCATGGACAGTGGGTCTCTGCTGATGTCAGAAATTGTGGACATCCCTGATGATTCCTCTCCTTCTGAGGACTCCTGTCTCATGGAGGTGGGACTAAGAAATCAGGGGGAGAGACGCAACAGGGCTCCCAGTGCGGGTGGAGATGCAGGGGAGAGCATCAATCTCCGTGGTCAGAGGTGTCAAACGCCCGAGAGTCCTCTGGCAGGAGGGCCGAGAGCCAAACGAGTTCTCAGAGGAGAGAGGTCCAACTCCTGTTCCTCTCCGAGCACTGCCACCAGCACCACTTACAGGTGAGTAAAAACTTTCAGTTAAAGCCAAAAATGTAGTTTTTAAAAAAACGTTAAAACTTTTGTCTTCTGTTCTGTCACCCAGGTCTCCGGTGCTACTTCGCCAAGCTGTGCTAGCCCGTAGCTGTTCCCAACCAGAAGCCATAGGTGGCTCCACAAATCAACAACCATTCTCCATCCCAGAGATTCGGTGTCAGCCTTCCTTTGCCTCAAGCCGTGGAGCTTCAATGGGTCCCTCTCCCGTCCCTCCTCCAGCCTTCTCAGCTGCCAGTGAACACGATCACGGCCACCCCCTTCCTCTCCAGCCCCTCTCCCTTCGGCAAAGAGCCGGAAGAAGTGAAAAGGATGGAGAGACCGCCAGAAGACACAGCGAAGGCTTTTTACGCCTCGTGAGATCACAGAGTGAACCGGGTCTCAGCTCCTCGACAGACGCGGGTGAGTCAGGTACTGATAGAAAAACTCTTTCATCAGTTGGACACTGATCATAATGTGTGTATTTCTGCTGTTTTTTAGTGGACTTTGGCTCTGCAGGGAGTAAAGCATCTACGGACACAGGTAAGACAAAACAAGACCAACTCTGTTTTGAGTGATATAAACCCTTCTGTTAATAAGAATACAATAAATGAACTGATCCGTAATACAAATGGTAGAATATTGTTCCGAACATTTTTCTCTTCATATCTCCTGCTTAGTTCTTTGCAATCTGACATAAATTAAACTCAACACTGGTAGCACTTCATTTCTATGTTGAGATGATTTTGATGTGTTGTAAAGGTTGTAATAGCCGAGGAAGATTATTTAAGCCACAGTAAAAAAAGCAGGAAAATGTGTGTATTTTGTTCTGTGTGATAAATACTGAGCACCCGAACCCATCTCCTTGAATTTGATCAAGCTTGTGCTAAAGAAAAGATGAGCAGTGTTGAGTAAATTACTTTTAAAGAGTAATTGATTACTTTAGTTACTGGATTCTATGATTTAAGAAGCAATTCACTACGCGTTACCTAACTTTTCTTCCACTCGTATACAAGTAAAAAAGCTTGCACAAGCTAGAAAAACTTTTGTTTAACTTTATTTTTAAAGACTTTGTGCAATGAACATTTATAACCTGGCTTCAGACAGCAGTGTGAAAAGTGACACAACAATAAGTTGCAACACGTGGTCTATGCCACTGCTCAAATTGAGCAAAAACATTCTATCTATCATTATGTAGTTTATATCAAGTCTGAAATGAAGCCAGTTTTGAAAACAGAATCCACAATGTATTGTATGTTTTATTTTTCATCAATAATGGTTTTACTGAATCAAAATGTGAAAAGTAAAGTAATGAGGGTTTTTTAGTCTAGTAATTTTAATTTAATTATTGAAATTTGAACTGTAACTGATTACCTTCCTCCATTACTGGTAAAAGTAATTACATTACAGTAATTGAATGTGTTACTCCAACACTGAGGATGAGAATAAAGGAATTTTGAGATTCCTCTTTCCTGTGTATTTGCTGCTTACCTATTCTTCCTACATGTATTTGTTTTAGTTGACCTGCTATGATCGTTCAAAAAGACCCTTAAGATAAATAACTTCTGTTCTGTTTTCTGTTTCAAAGGTCCATCTTCTGAGGCGTGCCTGCTGCCTCAAACATCTCTGCCTCCTGCTGCAGTGCTGTCCACAAAAAGCAGCATAAAATCAGCAACCACAGAAATACAGGTGCCCCAAAGCCTGCAGCCACCTCACCACTCCGATTACCCAAAGACTGCCACCGTTCTCTTGCTGATCTGAAGGTAAACATGTCTGACACATTCAGAAGCTTGTTAAGCAAACAGTTTCTTTGTCTTCTCAGTTAACGGTTTCATTTCTTACCCTTCAGGTAACTCGAGTTCTGGTGGCTCGCTTCCTGCATCGCTCAAAACGTAATCTGGCACCCTCCTCCGAACCTGCAGGGAGCACAGCCCAGGCGACAAAAAGGAGGAGTGGAACTGAGGCTGCTGCCACCAACCACTTGGCCTTGGAACAGGTACGTCTGCAAGATCTCATTCCTTTTTGCATCTATAGTGATGAATATTGAATATTTACTCAACTTAATTACACCTAGATGTTGCGAAACACTTGGGGCTCCAGCCGAGGACACCCCACCCATCACTCCCATCGTCCTCATCACCGTGGACACCATCATTCCCACAGTGACAGTCGCCACAATCGGCACCAGAGTAGCCGGGCACCAGAGGGAATCCACCTGCGCAGCTGTGGAGATTTAAGCTCCTCCTCCTCGGCGTCTCTCTGTCGACTTGTCCCTCATCATCCACCGCACGGGTCATCAGGGACTCTTTATTCTGAGTCTGCTCTGTAAGGAAGAAAGCAAGGGGAATGAAACAAAGATGAAGAGAAGATAAAAGTCAAGTAACTGAGATTGTCTTCCCTCCTTATTTCCTGTCATCTCTGGATCCTGAAGCCAGCTGTGTAGACGGCCTTATTCGTGGTGCTTCTGAGCCATCTGAACATCACTCAAGAGTTCGCTTGTTTTTCACCAACAACAGTGCAAACTTTATTTAAACTACAGTGTGCTTTTACCTGATAAGCTCTCTCTACCAAAATAAAAGTCAGGACTTAGAAAAACACTTCATGAACATCTCCGCTTTTGACCTCCATCAGTTCATCTGGAAACTCGTCTCTATTTACTTCTTCATTTAGTCTACCAGAATGATTTTGCTATCATGGATTTACATGGTTGCCCTTGAACAAAAGCTAATGGCTCACTCGTGCTCATTGACAAGACAGTTCAAGTGAAGAGGTCTTCTTTTGTCTTCCTTTCTCGAGAACAAATGCATAATGGCGGCCACCGCTGGAAGATCTAATCAGACAATGGAGCAGAACTCTTAATGAGTTGTACTGTCTCTACAGAGCAGCCAGCATTGCTAAAACAGACATTGTTGTACACCACAAATAGGTTCAGCCTTGGAAATGTATGTTGTTTTTTTTCCATTTACAGCCTCAGTGGTTTTCTTTGAACATGTGCATGTTTAGCAGCAGCTGAGATACAGCAGGAACTCTGTTTATTCAAGTCTAGTAGTCTGTCCAACCTACGAGAGCTCAGAACGTCTTGACCTGCATGTTTGCTTCTTTTTGTTTTTCTTGCACAAATGGCTTAAGATAGTAGCCACGTGATAGGTAACTAATAGCTAACAAACAAGGTCGGAGATAGTTTTCTGCCTGGAGGCTCCAAGAATAAATCTGTATCTGAACCTGTACAGCAACAATCTTTGGCTAAAACAGTCGAGTACTTCAACGATCAGAGGTGCACGCTGCACTGAAGAGCAAGTTAAATGTAAAGTTAAGCTTATGATGAAGTCAGGTTTTACACGGTGTGTTGGCACATGTGCACATGTCCTTTTGGGTATGTTTAAAATGGAATAAAAACTTTAAGATGCACTGGCAATGGTGATAGGACAGCACCATTTGACATCAAGTGGCAGCTGTGGACTCTATGTTAAACATGATTTGTCTTTTTTTTAATATAATACATTTACACTTAGCCTGTAAGCACTGGCTGGTCAGGGGCTCATCCTTAAAGGCACTGAGTTTTGTTTTCTACCTCCTGTCTTGACTTACACATTATTTATTTGGCTTATTGATAAGAAATGTTCTCAAAGAAAAACACCTGTCAATAGCAAAAGTTTCAATGCAAGACATGTATTTCAAAAGTGTGAAATAAATAAAAAAAAGCATCCCTCAAGATGCTGATGTACAAAAGTCTTAGAGGGTAGTGAGTTCCTCTAAAATTATAGTGTAACACAGTCATTGCCTT
The DNA here is from genome assembly GCA_014656515.1 of Oryzias celebensis. Taxonomy (NCBI): domain Eukaryota; kingdom Metazoa; phylum Chordata; class Actinopteri; order Beloniformes; family Adrianichthyidae; genus Oryzias; species Oryzias celebensis. Next base: position 12,359,896 of record BNCR01000015.1, on the reverse strand, counting down.
TTTTCCTTTAAAAACAAGAATGTTTTTAAATCAAGATAAAAAAAATACAGCAAAAAATGATTTTCTACCAAACAATCTGTTTGGTAGAAAGTAAACATATCTAAATTTGTTAAATCAATTCCCAGATAACTGAAATAAATATGAGCATGAAGAAATGTCAAAACACACAAAAAAAAACTGAATTGGATGTCTAGCAAAAGTGTTCAAAAGTTAAAATGGTAGAAAGTGGTATCATTTATTTTATGTTTAAACTAAAATGAGCAAACAAAAGATTAAGTCTATTCAGTATTTATAGTTTGGGCCTAAATTAATGAAAAGAAGGAAAAATTTAAATATGCTCTGGCATCAAAAAACTATTTAAAACACAGACCAGTAGTGAATAAAGAAAATTCTGTTTACCATTAAGTGTATTAGAAATAAATAAATATTCTCACAGTTTATATATAATGTAGATTATAAAATATATCATCTTTACTGTAAATCATTCATTTATTAATTTAGTCTAAAAGTTGATGAGAATGTTTGATGAACTAGTCATGTGCTACATTTGATTGATTTTCTTTAATAATGTAACATTTTTACAAATATGTCATCACTTCACAAAAGAGTTTTAGACAAAGGGCCAACAATTTAATCCAAAGTTTTGAGACTCAACGAAAACATTGATTTTTAATCTATTTTTCTGCAAAGAAACAAAATCTGTCCATTTTTTTTTCTTTTTTTTAAACTTGTCCTGTCCAACAGCTGAGCAAACAGATATGAGCTGAGAGCCTCTTGCATTAGACAGATTTTACTCTTACAATCAGGGGTTATAAATCATTGGGAACACAAAATGTATGTTGGTATAAGCCCCTTTTGTAATTTAAACCAAACTTTATTAATATTAATTTTGTTTGTGTTCTTTTTGTTGGACCGGACGGAAAAAGAAAGGGGGAAAAGGGGGGGGGGGGGTGTTATAGATTTTAGAGGATGACTAATGGAAGGAGAAAGTAGAATTGTAAGTCTACAGGCAACAAAATGCTGAAGCTTATACCCATTACAATAGTGAGTGTTGGTCTAAAATGGGCGGGGCCTGTCCACACACTCAGCTGTTACAAACATACCTGCCGGCTCCAAGAGTGTTCACAAACTTGTCCACAACCAGTTTACACGCACACTTGTGCATACCAACCAACACATGTAAAGCATTACATTCTGACACGCACACTATTTGAAGGTGCAAATGTGAGCTGACGCCTGTGCTCAGGTGAATGTTATGTTAAGCTGAAGTGGATGAAAAAAAGGAGGGAGAGCTCCCAGACATCCCCACACCAAGACCCCCGCCAAGGCAGCAGCGCCGACCAGGGCCCGCCCCCGCACCCATACTGTGGGGTCAACGGAGGAGATCCGCCCGCCAGGTAGTCCGGCCAAGCACCCAGACCAGGGCCCGCAGGACCACCACATGGGCCCCCCAACACCCGAGGGCAGTGAGGTACGGAAGCGCAGAGCGCAGGGCCCAGCCCAGTCAGGAGAGCAGCCCCCCCACCGCGCCGGGCGGTCCAGCGCGGGGCCCCACCCCCGAGAGCCCCACCCCCCCAGACAAGCCACCCACCACCACCCAGGAGTTCTGAGCATCCCCCCACCCCAGCCCCAGGTACGAGCCAGGACCCCCCAAGGGAGACCCGCTCCGAAGCTCCAGGCAGTTGCGGAGATCCAGAAGAGAGCACAGCAGGGGTCAGCTACCCCCACCTAGAGGAGGGATGACCAAGAGAAGTGAGGGTCCCCGAAGGAGTACATAGCTTGGCCAGGCTCTCCTATGTTGTGACTTAGAAGGGGCCCGTCACCCGAGGGTAAGGACCAGAACCCGCACCACAAGGACACAGACACCCTCCAGGCTCAGATGGAATATGATCCCCCGCTCATGGACTTGCCAGAGGACTGAGGGATCCCTCTCCCCGCGTGGGGAGGGGGCCGCCGGGCCCAGGAGGCCGACACCCAAGAGACAAGGCCGCCGCCGCTGAAGGTCCTGTTCCCCCCACCGGGGATGGGGTAGGGGACAGAAGATCAGTATTCCCATCTTCCTTGTGTAATGTATTTGTGTGTGTATGTTGAGGTGTGTTTCTTGTGGTTGAAGGGTGTGTGTCATAAAGGGTGCAGTTAAAATTGGCGAGCAGGGCACTGGGGACATCTCCTGATTGCTTACAGGGATGTCCAATCACCCTCTCGCCAAGGAGCCCTAAATGTCTACGGTGCAGTTAAAATTGGAGGGTTGAGCACTAGGAGGACATCTCCTGCTTGCTGGCAGTGATGTCCCAGCACCCCCCCACCAAGGGTCCTACGTGTCTAAGGTGCATTTAAAACCAAGAGAAGGGGGCGAAACTGTGCGGAGAGGGGGGACCACTGCCAAGTGGCTCGGCCCCTCGAAGTATTCCGCAAGCACACCCCCCTCCAACCTAATAAGTGTTTGTATGAGGAAGGAGGGGAGGTCGGGGACAGCTACCAGACTGACCCCCGATAAAAAATCTGTCCATTTGACACCAAACTACAGATTTCTTTGATGGTTCTCAGATCACTCACAATGGTATGGTGCCTCAAGTACAAAACAAGACAGAGAACAACATGGTGTCAATGGCTGGTTCTATTACAGAGATATTAAGTCATGGAACGATCTGGAATGATTTTTAACATAAAAAAGAGGAAAAAAATCTGCGACATCTCTGATGGTATACCTTTATTATTTATTTAACACAAAGACAGCATTTGGATATTAATAAACCTTTTATAAATACAAATATTTAAGATCATACAGCTTTAGACTGATTTCCATCTTTAGTCCCTAGACAGGCTAATGGTCTCTGTGTAAAAAGACAAGTTAAATCAACAGCAGAAATATGGAAACAACAGCTAATAAAAAACTAGACAAAGATCAAGAAAAATAAATAGATAAAACAAAATAGCTGGAAAGATGTGACAGGAATAAACAATAAGAATGTAAAAAAGAGGTGTTGTGGCAGTTTTGTTTGTCTAGTAGCCATTATTTTATCTGTTTTCTTAATGAGTTCAGAGTTGTAAACTGATATTTCATTTTTCTCATATTTCTGTTGATATGTATTTTCAAAAGTTCCAAGGTCAAATTGCTTTACAAAGTTGTGTTTAACCAATTTACACTTTTACTGTGATAGTCAAAGCTTAACACCATGTTATGCTATCTCTGTGTCTAATGGAAAAGTAATTCTTAGCAAGTATTACATGTTATTCAAACTTTTATTAACTATGGCTTTAATAGTAAAGAATCTACAACAATAAGCTCTAGTTTATTAAAGACATTACAAAGTGTTCAATCAACACACAAAAAATTCAGTTTTTTTTTTTTTTTACTTTTCAAAAAAGAGTTAAACGATTTTTTTTTTAGCTTGTTTGTCCAACAAACAACGCATCTTAGTAAAACATGCAATTAAATGTTCAAAAGAATAAAAAAGAAAACAGTTTACTCGTTCTTTAATTTAATCGCACCACCCGATTTAAACTCCGCCTTTCACTATATTCTATTGGTTAACCTGCAAGAAAGCCCATCCTGGTTCGATGTGAGTAACCAATTAAAAAGCTCTATGTCAAATGGAGCCTTTCCTTAGCCCCGCCCATTTACTATGAATGTTGGGACATATAGTTCAGTAGCCAAGTGTAAAACAGGCAGGAGCGTAATAGCAAACTACAATTTACGCATCCTGGTTTGAGGAAGCGTTCAAAGACTTAATTTTATAATTGAAAGGATTTACAGAAAGTGGAACATTTTTAATTATTATTTCAGCGTGTATACCGGAGCAAGATATCGGCAAAATGGTATGTTAATATTTACAAACCAGACACCTGTGAGTTCATTTGTTGTGCTAACACAGAAGTAGTTTTAGACTGAGAGAATGATAACTCTCTGTGCTAACGTCAGCTAACGCGTCGTTTCACTGAAGGTCTTAGAACGGATTTTCTTCCTTCGCACACTCTCGCTGAGCAAAGTTAACGATGAGACCACGAATGTAGCCAGACCTGTAGCTTTCAACACCCGGAACAAGTCTGCAAAGTCGCTTAGTATCTGAGCTAGTGGTGAATTAGCATGATTTTAGTAGCTTTGTGTTGAGATTTGGAGAGTCTATCGGCGATGAGGCGCTTGCTAAACTGTGTCCTCAACGCCCCTAAAATTCTCCAAACCATGTGGTTGGATGTGTCACCGTTTGGGGCGAAACGCCGCTGTCTGGTGATGTGCATGTCGTCTTTCCAGGCGGACAGTATTTCCAACGGGACACACAGCAAAAAGGCGCTACTGTCAGACTCTCAGCTGTTTGACGCCAAGTTCGATGAGCTGGTGACCGAGTTGATCGAGAGAGATCTAAAGGATCCGGGCCTGATCGAGGCTCTGAACAGACACAGGGAGGTAAATACAGCAGACTTCATTCTCTGGTATGGTTCTTGCGTCAAACGCAACTGTGACATTGTTTTTGATTTTGTGAAACTCTAGGTTTTGGTTTACAATGTTCCCGGGGGTAAGAAGAACAGAGGGCTTTCTGTGATTGGCTCCCTGAGAGAGCTTCTCCCAGCCTCTCAGCTCACCCAGGATGTTGTGGAAAGAGCTCTGGTGGTGGGCTGGTGCATTGAGTTGGTAAGAATTGTTTCTACACAAACCCAAAATGTTTGACTAATTTACAGCATCAGGAAACAAATACATCAGAATTCCAGCCTTAAAGGGACTTAATTACCATTTAGTAGTTGTTACAACTACATTTTACCATCTGAAATTTAGTTTTAACACGTAACGCCAATAAAAATTAGTTTATTTAACATGTAGTATATTTTTACGATGGAGGACAGAGACAACAAAAAATAAGATTAAAATATAATTTCTGATTGTTTTTTAATCAAATCGCTCCCTGCTTCACTCATTTCTGATTTATCAACATACAGGCAAAAGGATCTATGTACTTCATTTTCTCATCTAATCTGATATTTGGCTCAAAGCTGTACAGCTGGATTGCTCTAATATTGCTTGACATTTTTGTTGCACCGATAAACAAAGGGATGATGAGAAATGAGAGCAGGCCTACTCCACACCAACAGTTTCCGCTCACAACTCTGGGACAAATTTCTACTAAACTCCTGCAGAAACTGTGTCCTAGAAAATGACACAGATTTAGTGATTTTGCCTAAAAACGGCGTACTCATTTAATAGAGCAGTAGGAACGCTTTAAAAAAAAAAGATTGAAAGGTGATCGGGGTAGAACTTTAGCATTAATTGCTGTGTTTTAATCAATTTTCCTTTATTTGAAAGCTGCAGCTCTTTAGGTTTGCACAACTGTGCGTATATGCAAAAAAAAAAACAAAACAGCTTTGGGTAAAGTGTAGGGCCGGGTAAATATTTTTTGGGAAATGACTAAATTTTGAAATGTTTTTGAATTTTTTTTAGTACTTAATTTATATATATATATATAAATAATCAAATTAAATATGTGTTGCGATTACACAAATGGTAGCTTGATCAGATAAATTCAGTGGGTAGCGTATTTTTCAGACTAGAAGTCAAAAGTATTTGAGGGATATGAGACAGAGAGCGAACATTTCTTGACAGACAAATTGAAATAATGGAATAGATAACAATAATAGACTGAATGTATGCACGCTTCACTAACGTAACACATATGTATGTGTATATGATGCATATTTAGCTTCATGACACATAAGAGGAAACTAATATATTAGCACCGCATATGAACAATTAAAATAACCATAGTATAAAGAACACGCTAACAAGTCACCTAAACTCTTTATATCTCTTCAAATTGCAAAAAATTATTTGTCTGTGTCATAAAACTGAGTGACGCTTCTTCTTCTGCATTGCTGTCAGTAGCTAATACTGATACACACCTTCTGTGCCCTCTAGTGGTTGTTGCTGTTTATTTTTTTAAATTCACGTAAGTCCCCCCTCCCCCCACCCCCCACCCCCGGACAAACTATATACTTATGCTATATGACTTATACTCCAAAAAATATGGTAATTGAAAATTTGAATGATTGACAAGTGACTGCTGGAAACAAGGTCAAATTTTCTCCTGTTTTTTTGCTTCTTGCAGCTTCAGGCGTTTTTCCTGGTGGCGGATGACATCATGGATGGATCTGTGCTGCGCAGAGGACAGCCGTGCTGGTTCAGGAAGGTGAGACTTGAAAAAACTGGTCATTTTAAATGTTATTTTGTAGGCTAATAGGGATTGTTGGGGTGACCGTATTATTATTTTTTTTTAGGAGGGAGTTGGGCTGGATGCTATCAATGATTCATTTTTCTTGGAATCGGCACTCTACAGGCTCCTTCGAAAATACTGCAGAGATCAACCCTACTATGTCCATTTGCTGGAGCTCTTCACAGAGGTAACTCATCATCAGTGTGAAGCCATGTAAAGTTGCTGTTTTGAGTTTTTCAGGTGTTCCTGATAATCAAACGTCAAGTTTCAATCATTTGCACTGTATCATTAGACCTGCCCGAAAGAGTAAAACGGTGAGCTTGGTTTTGCAGCAAAATAAACAATGCGCCTTCTCTATAGTCAAAGAAACCATGCATTTGATTTTCCCCTAAACTGGGAAACATGCCACATGGTGGTTGGCAGCACTTAAATAAATCCAAGAAAAGCTTAAAAAAGTCTCATGAGACACAACATGGTAAAAAGAGAAAATTCCCTGGGCCTAAATTGATATATTACATGTGCTTTCCCAATGTTTTTTTAATAAAACAAACAATGTTGGATAAGCTTTATTTTAAAACTGGTTTGTAAAAAAATGAATTGAAGAGTTAATTGTCCAAGTGCTCCGTCTTTAAAATAACGGGATTATTGCATGTCCTTTTCTCAGACCACCTTTCAGACGGTGCTTGGGCAGACTCTGGACCTGATGACTGCTCCACCTGGAGATGTTGACCTCAGCAGGTTCAGCATGGAAAAGTAAGAAGAAAATGTAAGTTCAAAACAAACGCTTACAAAATAAAATGGTACAAAGGAAAAATGATTTTATTTTTCAGGTATAAAACCATAGTGAAATACAAGACGGCTTTTTACTCCTTCTACCTCCCAGTGGCAGTAGGAATGTACATGGTGAGTTTGAATTGCAACTGTTCTCTGTGCAGCCCAGATTAGACAGAAAAGGAACAGCAAAAAAATGAATGTTGGTTTGTTTATGTTTGTTTTTTTACAGGCAGGAATTACCAGCGAAGTAGAGCACAATCACGCCAAAGAAATTTTACTTGAAATGGGGGAGTTTTTCCAAATACAGGTAATGGTTCCTCTGTCTATTATTATCGTCATTATTATGAACTATAGAGCATGGGCTTTGTAGTTATTGTAATTAGCGACTAGAGTGGGAAAACATTGCATGTAGAGAAAGGTGAAAACCAGGAACAAAGGTTAGTTCTGACAGTCCAATGTGTCTGAGTGGTAATAATATCTTTTTTATTAGGTGCGCTTTTGTCTTCTCTGTTGTAATAGAAGCTCAGCTGTTTTTTTTTTTTGTGTGCACAGGATGACTTTTTAGACTGTTATGGTGACCCTGCAGTGACTGGAAAGATTGGTACAGACATCCAGGATAACAAGTGCAGCTGGTTGGTGGTGAAAGCTCTGGAGGTCATGTCTCCTAAGCAGAGAGCAGTTCTAGAGGTAAGACTTCTAAAGCTTTCTGCCCTGGAATTGCCCCAGCAGAAGGATAAAAACAAATGAAGATATCTGTAACTAGCTTTTCATGTCGTTAATTTTAACTAGTTTTGTTGATATTTTATCTCATCTCAAGATCTTAAACACCCACTCTGATCATTTTAAGCTCTATTTTAAAAGCATTATCTGTGGTCTTTTATTTGTAATTCTGCCATTTTTAGCCAAAATAAAAAAAAAAAAACTGTGTTGTTTTCTGTTGGCATAGAGCAACCTGAGAGCCCCTGAGAGCTCAGAGCAAGGAGCACAGCGTATTTTCTGCATCAGAATTAAGCTCTATCGCAAACAGCATTTTTTTCTTTGTTGATTCACAACAATAGAAATAAATATATTTCATTTTAAGTCTAATTATCTTAATATATGTCCTCCATCATGAGCATAAAGACAGAAAAAAATGTTAAAAACTCCTAAAAACACTATTTTCAATGGAGTGGGTCTTAAGTTGTAGCCCATTCATTCAAAGAATCTCACCTCTGCCTTTTCCTCAGCAGAGGTTTCATCAGTTCAACAGCCCCCACACTGAGCTGCTGAAACAGTAGCTTTCACTCAGAGACAAGGATGTGCATGTTGACAGACATGCATGTCCCACATTTTCTCACATCCCTTTCTACACATTTGTGACAACTGGGTTACTCAGGGGAGCAGTTACTACACTGTAGCAGAGCTGGTGTCTCTACTACACCTTCATTTTTTCAAAACTCTGCTCGCTGCGTTTGTAAAAAGATATTTGATAGCTTTGACATTCATCTATAACTGGATATTTACATGTAAATACAACAGTATTTCTGTGTATGGGCTTTGTCTGGTTTGAGTCTGATGCTTCCAAAGCCCCTAATTGATACATTTGCTTAGGAGGGAAGGATGAAAAGATAATTACATATTTTATTCTTAAAAAAATAAGGTCTTTATTGAAAAATCCAAATATGTTTTTTCATACTGCTTCCAAACGACACAATTAGATGTAAGTTGAAGCACAATATATTATGTGTAAAGAAAGGTGTGTTGCGTGACTAACCAACTTGACTTCACAAAAATAATCCATTTAAATTGAATTTTTACTCTGATGCTTATTTAATTATAAAGATGGATGCATGGTAACTTTTGTCATTGTTTTAAATCTTCTGATTCCAACCTTTTCAAAACTATAGTTCTTTTTGGTTTTTGTGCCTAAAGCAAATTAATTACATGTTGTGTTTATTTATTTTTATGTCTTCCTTAGGCTTGTTACGGACGCAAAGATGATGCCAGTGTGGAGAAGGTCAAAGAACTCTACAAATCTCTGCAATTGCAAACCCTTTATCACAAATACGAAGAAGAGAGCTATCAGCGACTGCAGAAACTCATCTCTCATTGCGCCGTTACCCTTCCCAGTACAGTTTTCCTAAATTTTGCAAACAAGATATACAAAAGAAACAAATGATGACTTGTTAGACTGTGCACAGGTGCAATCTTATTCATTTTTTTCAGATTTCTTAAAAGATCTACTCCTTTTAACATAAGAACTGTTCAGAAAAAAATCCAGTATTTGCCTGCAAAGCTGTGGAATCGTGCAGTTTGAATTGCACCTCTGTTATTTGTCTGCTGATTATTAAAGCAGGTGCATTGTTTATATTGGATTGTACTTACCTGGATTCAACAGCTAAATGGTTTGATTTGTTCACTGAAGCACTTGTTAATATTTTTTCTGGACAAAAGTAGGGTTTGTAAAGTGTGTAAATCCTGGCATTCTTGTGATTATTTAAGACTATTTCTTTTTGCATTGCAGAATAGAGTCTTATCCAGTCTGGATTTTATTTCTCCTAAAGAATAAATTATGAAATATATACTTTCTGTCCTGCTGTTTTGTTCACCAGTCTAAATTGTGATAACTTATAAATTTTAAAAGTTATCATTAGAATTGTGAGTTTTATAATAAATGCTATTTTTCCTGTTTTTCACTGGTAGATCATGAATTAACACATTTACTACAACACATTTTCTACAAGAAAAAAACATAACTACTTTAAAGTTTATAAAAGTTATTATTTGTAGCACTTTAAAGGCTTCGAATGAAAGTAATAAAGTAAATCCAACATACTTCACACAAGTGGATATTGTTGCAGGAGTGAAAAAGCAAAATAAATGACCAAAGAAGAGATAATTTAATATAAAGAGTGAAAATGATCTAACAAAATGTTAATTGAAAAGCTGGACTAATCCTGTCGAACAGCATGAACCATTTTTATTTGAAGTTAAATACCAACGCATTTGTGATGCAACAAGATTTAAATAATGAGAAAATATGAGAAAAAACTTGGCACAAATTCTGTCTAAATGGCTGCACTCTACTTATTAAAATTTTAAATAATTTTCATGTCTATTTTTTGTTTTATTTATTATCAATTTGCTGTTTTAAATAAAGCAATGGGATCAAGGTCATTTCCCATTTGTGTGATCGATAAAGTTTTAATTCAATTCTGTTTAAATGTGCGCACGGGTCCAAACATATTTACACTGTTAACTGTAACGCATACAGGGGGATATGTTGACATAATCAACAAAGTGGCGCTCATTTGAAGGAATTTATGGTACTGGGTGGGTGAAAGGGGGCGTGGTAAGAAGCTTGAGTCCTAGTCTCGCGAGAAGACAGAGGCTGCGGCTGTTCACGTCGTGAAGATCCACATCCTTCTACGGACTGAGATGTGGGGAGAGCCCGAGGTGATGGAGACCTTCATCCATCTTTTCCCGAGTCAGACCGTGAGTCCAAATGAAAAAGCTTCATTGCTTAAAACTAATGATATATATTTATTTAATCGAACCCGCTTGAACGGGATTGAGAAAAACATTTTCTGCATTCCTATTCGTCGGCTAATTACCGTGTAATTACATTTAATAATTGCTTTTACCGGAGCGTTAATGTGCAAAACTGCAAAATACCCGTTGTCATTGTCGGGTTATTGATAAGATGCTTTTATGTGTGTTATAAATGGGGCGTGAGGGCCTGTATATCACAGCGATGCGGTTGGAGCTGCCCCCCCTCCCTCCCATCCACCCCCATCTCCATCCTCTCTGTGGGATCAATACAGCTCTGCCAGCAGTTCACATTTACACAAAGATGTGCCTCTTTTCCATTAATGTTTTCACTGTAAGCAGGAATCCAAAGCCGTCTTTCAGTGGAGGAATTGAAATGCCCTTGCTGGAAGGGGCTCTGAAAGCAGGCACACTCACTGTTCTCCGCTCATTATTTCATGCTCCAGTTAAATGTCTTTGCTCTGGGTACTGAGGCTTGTTTTTCTGTAGATCTTACCACCTTTTGTCAGATCGTAGAGACGGACTGGCACAGATGCAGTCAGCCAGACAAATGTAAGCTCATGAATATCACTGAAGCTGGGCGAACAGGTAAGTGACAGGTGTAAAGCAGCAGACAGTTGTTATCACAGAGGGCTATACGCCAGTTTAAGTTGGAAAAAAAGAAATCAGACGTACAAGGCCAAACAGGTCCCCTTAAAGATCTACGCAGAGAAAAATTGTGTTTTTTTAATATTTTCCTGTTGAATTTTTCTGATGATAGAGATCATATTTACACAAAAACAATCAGAAAAAATTTAACTTCCGAGGATTTCTTTACTTAAATCATTATGAATTAGGAGCAGACGAAACAATGCAGTTGGAAAAAGCTTATAGCAGTGACTCATCTGAGCTGGAATCTGGATCAAAACTGTATGGCTGGACAACTACAAAACTGCTCAACGATTTTGTTATTTTTGCTGTTTTGAGAGAGTGTAAACAAATGGATGATGGGAAATAAGGGAAGGCTTACTACGCATCAACAGTCCTGCCCACAACTCAGACAAATTTTTGATGCTATTACTGCTCTGCAGAAACTATGTCCTAAAAAACAACACAAGTTTTTAAAATTTTGGCTGAAAACTGCATGATCATAATTAAAAGACTACTGGGAACGCTTTAACACTACAATAGAGCAAAAGATGATGAGAGTGGGACTAAAAGTTTTTTCACAACACTAAGTGAGTAAACTGTATTATGGTGGCTAGTAATAAAAAAATCTATATGTTTTCTACTTATAAAAAGTCAAATAGCCTCCAATGGGAAAACCATCATTTTCAATTTGAAATGGCAGAAGGAAATGTTAAAACTCCATAACAAGATCAATGAACATTAAATTATTCAAACTTTAAGGTTTGAGTTTTTATTGCAAGATTCAGCATGTGGCATTTCTCCAACATAAATGATTAACTAACAGTGAACTACTGGTGTGTTCTTTTAACTAATCTGATAAGACTACAGCATTAGTTTACATTTTCTAAGGTTTGATACATATAACACAGAAAAACATGATTAAATTGACTAATATGTAAATTAAGAACCCGATTCTTGATCACCAAGGCTTTCTTAGTCTTTACTCTCCGTGTGTTTCCTTTGATGTTGCAGGATCTTGGGAGTCAAGCCAGGATGTGACTGTCACGGTGCTAGGTCCTATCTCTACAACACTCGTTACTATAGCAACAGAAAAATTCACTGAAAAGCTCCATTCCCAAGATGCAGTCCTCATCTCTGGCTTCAAAGCCTCGGCGCGTAGACCTTAGCAGGCGGACCAATACCTCTGCTGGACCAAAGGCTCGTGCAAATGGGTTTCAGAGGGAGGACAAAAATATGAATACCATCACCGCGACCTCCCAACGGCGGGCGACCAAAAGTCCCACTGCTCCCTCCAAGATCAAACCTGGCATCCAGCCTCGAGCTCCAACAATCCAGTCCAGGCTGAGCTCCCAAAAACCAGACTCCAGCATCTCCAAATCAACCAAACCGAAATCTAAAGGTGCTTGTGCTGCAACAGCAAACAAGACTGCCGCCGCTCCTCCTCCTCCTCTGCCGAATGTTCTCCCTCTTGATCCAAACTGCAATGAGCCGAGCCTCCCGTGCCTTTGCTGCGATGGTCGCTCGCCTCAGGACAACAACAGCATGTTCAACCATAACCACAACAACAACAACACCATCTCTCTCAAGCAACAGTTGCAGCTTCCGCCTCCTCCAGCTCTTTTTGCTCAGAAGCATAATGGGACAGGAGCCAAGGAGCAGGCTCCATCCCAAGCGCAGGTCCAGATGGAGCCCTCGCTCCACCCTGCTGCAAATTTGGAAGGTGCAGACAAGAGTCCACATGAAAATGTTGCTGTCAGTCTGGAAAACAAGGAAAAAGGGAAGCAGAAGGATGCAGAAGCAGTGAGTAACACAGACACCGATAGTGACGATGATTTTGAAGAGGAAGACGATGATGACGATGATGATGATGATGACAGTGAGGATGACGACACCCTTGTGCCGTCATCTTGTGACTGTGCCCCATCCTTCCTGGATTTTTCACTCTCCTCCTCTACCTCCTCATCCTCCACTTCCATAAGCTCCTGCTCTGATCTGGAATCCGATTGTACAAATCAGTGTTCCTCCATCTGCTCCACTGAAGACCAGGACAGCCTGTCTCTGGCTTGTTCCCTCAAAGACCGCTCTTTCACCCAGGCACCGGAATGCCAGCCCCCCACACGTTCACCTCCATCTTGCCCTGTCAGCCAAAACCCTTTTTGCTTTACCTCAAAGGTGGCTCTCTGTTCCCCGGATGAAGGCTACCCCTCCGCACTCGACTCACCTTCTCCCGACTACTTGGGAGTCAAAGGTGACTCTGAATCTGCCAAACTGGACCTGCTTTACTTTCTAGAGTCCGTAGGGGAATTTGGGAAAATGGAGCGCTTCAGCCAGGTGATTCAAGTGGCTCGATGGGATCTAGAAGGAGAGCAACACTGGGATGTTTTGCGCAATCGGTTAGATCACCTGGATCGCCTTGAAAAGGTGAACAGGGAGGTCAAATTGGCTTACATCGCTCGACTTCATGACAAAGGCTATGATCTTGGAGATCTGGAGGAGCAAAACCTCACGGATATCATGGATGAGATGGGGAACATAGATGTTTCATGGAGGTTGTATAAAGCCCAGGGTGGAACGATGGGGGAGTCTCAGGAGTTTTCTGATGCAGGGGTCGACCTCACTGCTCTGTCAGACATCGATGAACCTCTTCTTTCAGATTCTCTCCCTCCATCCCCCATGGAGCCCCCACCAAGACCCCCCAAGCCTCCAGCACGCCATGAAAGCGTGAACTCTGACCTCCACACCTACATAAACATCTCCAGAGAGACCACCTCCATAGCTGTCACCACCTCACCAACAATGTCCACTTTCTCCCCAAACTCCACCTCCCCCACATTTACCACATTCAGATGTGAGAAGCCCCTCCCACCGTCTCCACCGTCCATCCCTCCTCTTCCCGCCGGCAAGTCGGTCCCTTACCTTTCGCTGTATACCACTCCCAGTCCACCGCCATCCGCCCCCACCCCAACCCCTCCTATCCCTCCCCCCGAAGGCGACACCTCGCCAGAAAGGAGGCCCAGCGTCTCGCCGCCCTTCAGGCTGAACGCGAGAAAACCCCACTGTCCCTTCCACCGCCTACATCCCGCCCTCCGCCCTTGCCGCCTCCCCCTGTGATCTCAATCACATCCTCTCCACCTGCCATACCACCTCCCCCCGCCCTCCACCCGCCCCCTTCATTCCATGCACTTGATGTAGAGATCCGTAAGCTGCTCATGCTTGCAGGACTGACCCAAGCAGAGCTCCTCAAACTCAGCCCGGAGCTGGGAGTCTGCGTCGGGGAGTTAGAGGACGAGCAGGAGGAGCTGCAGGAGTTTAGACTGCAAGACAAGGAGAGGGACAACAAGTTTGAAACAACCAGAGGTGAATTCAGCATGACAAGAAAGTCAGAAAGAGATGAAGAGTCAGACGCAGCCGAGGAAGCCCGAATAAAAGACGAGAACAAAGAGAAACACAGAACCACCACCTTTACGGAAATGGCAAGAAGACGGAAGAAAACATCTGACCTGTACTACCAGGCCCCTGTTAGCAACATTCATGAAACTGTCTCAAGAAACACCAACATCAAGGCTTTTCATTATCCTGCTGAGTTAGAAGATTCTCCCCCACCACCCCCTCCTCCTCGACCTTTACCACCAATACCACCTTCTTTGCCCCCTGTTAAAGTCAGCACTCTGCCTGCTAACTCCAAACAACCTGAGCGTTTTGATTGGCTTATTGCCTTTACACCTGAATGTGAAGCTCCAAAGCACAAAACAAAACCTCACGTGGACACGCCAAAGAAGTCCACCTCGTCGGGTTCATCTCCCGGGTCTGCTCCAAAGGTCACAACCTTTAAGGAGCTACGATTCCGCAACAAGAACACCTCCCCCCCAACTAAATTAATCACTGAACCCGATCCCGACCCCACGGTTATCACACCAGACCCAGACATTCTGTACAACCTGAAGTGGAGAAAGGAAAAGGCCGGCAGCGATGGCAGTCAATGGGAGTACACCTCCCAGGCTCAGGCCCTCTTCATGCAGCCTCCGCCGGCACTCACCTCCATGGCTGCTCTGCAGGAGATGCTGCAGAGAGCTGACAAGGAGGGTGGACAACCAGAGCTGTGCCCTTCACCCAAGATTGGTTTTTTGGCCAGTGACAGCAACCTGTTGACCACAGGAAGACAGTGGGAGAAGACGGAAGTCAAACATGACGCGAAGAAAGAAGAGGGGAGGAAGGAGTTGGAGGTTAGAGGACGGGCAGATGGAGGAAGAACTATCGAATCAAGAACTACGGGTGAGCAGATGCTTAGCAGAACTTTTTTTATTTCTGCCTTTGTGTTCTTAGAATGGATGTACAGCTGAGTAAAAGACAGAAAGAGATAGTACACTTACTCACTTCCTTAGACAAATAATACCCTTTAGATAATGCAGCTGGAAGAAGTTAAAGCAAAGAGGGTGAAAACGGAGACTCATTAACGGTAATGATATGTGGCATGAAAGTGAAGAGATGGAGGGAGAGCATGAGTCAGAGAGAGGGATGATGAATGCTAACTGAAGGAAAACTAACAGTGAGGATAGAGGAGGGGTTTAAAGGAGACAAAGGAAGACTTTCCAGCATTGGTTATGTCATCACAACCATATTAAATTATGTATCCAGTCTAATATTAAGGCACACAAACAGCCACTCTAAAAATGTTTATTTACGTTCCTACTTTTTCTTTCCTTGTACTTAATTTTTCCTCACTTTAGTCCTGAGCTTCTGCCCGTATCCTCCTCTCTGCCTGTTTACTGGTTCAAAATCCTGCCAACTCAGGATGTTTATGTGCTTATGTCCCTGTTCTGCTCCCTCCCTGCTTCACCGCTCTGATAGATCAGATCAAGTTACGTTTTTAACGGGGATGCAGCAGTAGGCAGCGAGAAAGCTCCTGATAAGCTTGTGCGAGTCCAGGTTCGCCTTGAATGCATTTAAATGAATTTACGTACGCGACGTATTCTGCTTCTCAAACACAGCAATACATTAACATCAAAACTCCAAATTTGCTGCAAAGAGGAGAACTGAGTCAGGAAAGGGTGTGTACACCTTTAAGAGCTCAGAAGGAGGATCTTAGCGAATGGACCAATTGTTGATGATCTGTGCAGTAAAAGTAGGAAGTATCAATACTGACTAGAATACAGAGACAGCTGAAGTCTATCTATAAGGTATGGTTCCAATCTGTTTTTTTTTTTAGACCTAAGCCTCAGAAAACTAGGAAATGTCGATAGGGCTGGGCACAGTGACTAAGCAGTTCCAGAAACAGCTCTGCTATCAGCCAACTGACTCAGCATTACACTGCTGTACGACACAGGAGGGGGAGAAACAGAAGAGAAATAAGAGTGGGAAGGTGATCCAGAGGTGGTGATAACATACACAAGTAAACCAAAAGGCTGGACGTCTATAACCCAACGTGAGCAACCAGAGCGTCTAAAACTGAAAAGGTTGTAGTAACAGATTCATTGTCTTCTTTTGAAAGTGAAACTTAGGAGCCACCGGTATGTGACCCACAAACTCTGACCTCCCATTGGATGGCTGGTAGATAAACATTCAAACTCAAAAGGCAAAGACTTAAACTTAACTCATGCTGGGTTCAAGGTGGGTTTAAAGACCCACTCTGATGAAAATTGTGTTTTTAACACGCACTTGTGACATTTTTCTGATGATGGAGGACATCAATATAAAAAAAATAGGCTTAAAATTGAATTCCTGAGTATTTCTTTATTCAAATTGTTGTGAATAAGGAGCAGACAAAGCAAAAGTCAGTTTGAAAAAGAAAAAGCTCCCTGCTCTGCTCTATTCTGATGCATCCACTTCTGGATGAATAGATCCATGTACGTCTTTGTTGGGGGTGTGAAGAGCTGTAAGCTAGCAGAAGACCATGTAAACAAATAGATGATGGGATGTGAGGATGGGCTTGCTCTGCATCAACAGTCAGAGCCACAAGTCAGAGGCAAATTCTAATTAACATCTGCCGCTATGCAGAAACTATGTTTTAGAACAACAGTTTTCTTTAAAATCATTATTTATTTTGGCTGAAAATGTCATGAATATAATTAAAATAACGCTGGGAATGCTTTTAAAATCAAATCAATAAAATCAATCAAATAATGATCAGAGTGGAACTTTAAAGTATTTATTTCCCAATTTTATTGTTTCCATAACAAACCAAATGCAGTTAAACAGAAAAAAGTTCACTGCTGTTTAGAAAGACACTTTTAATGGGATTTTTCTTTAATAGATATGTATAAATAACACTGTGACAAACATTGTAGCAAATCATCTTTTATTGTGATTAAAAACAAGATTAGTGCTTTTGAAACTCAATCCCTGCAGCTTTTCAAGTGTGCTCAGAAATACTGTGACATATTGATGATTTCTGCTGTTCTTTCAATGGACACTAACATTTTCTACATCTCTTTCTCCTTCTCATTTTTTCTTTGCCACATTTGATTTTTTTTCCAACTCTTGATTGTTTTTCCTTCAATCCATCCCACCGGGATTCCGGGTTTCCATCCTTTGTCCGCTGTTCTGCTTCACCTTGCCTACTTATGTCTGCCCTCTCCACCCCACACCTGATAACCTTTTTTTTTTCTTTGCTTTTCTGCCTCGGCCCTTGAACTTAGCAGTTTCCTCACCCCCACTCTCCCTTGCCCAACCCTCCCAACCTTATTTCCTGCACCCTTCCCTTCCCCGCTTTCGCCCTGGCTTCTGTAACTCACAACCGCTTGCAGATCCCAGGCCACACAGCCATGTTGGCAAAGAGACACGGGGAGCTTCTGCTGCCAGCTCCCCCTGCATCCATAGAGATGACTTCAGCTCTGTTGAAAACTCTGGATTTAACTGTGATTCTCTGGCTGATTTTGGTGCAAACTTTGCAGATGATTTTAAGCAGAACGCACTCTTGGCTTATCGATGCAACAATGACTCCAAAACAAACAGAGGGGACTTTGCGCCAGACTCTTTCCCTAATCTCGACTCTCTTTGCTGCATTAGTTCTGACTCTCACACTATGTCTGACATACCTGCTAGTAGCACCACGGAGGCGTCAGGTTGCACCACGCCGTATAAGAACATTGATGTGATGATGACACACTCGGAGAGCATGAGTGCTGTGGATTCTCTGTACTCAGAGAAGCGTGCAAACGTGGATCAGAGCAGCACTAAGGCCAGAATGTCCAAAGAACTGCCCCCACTTCCCACCTACTACCTACACCACCCTAAGAATTGCCCTCTTCATCGAGGTGCACCTCCTCGCCTGTCCCCCATCGGAGCGCTCTCCCCACCCCGGCGCTGCGGTGCACCCCCTCCAGGTGTAGCTGGGTCTTGCCTCAGCTCCCCGCTGTTCCCCCGCTCACACACTTTGCCAGCTTTAGCTGCTCCCCTCTATTATCCCAACCTTTACCCCCCCATCCCGCCCCGGGCACCTCCCCTGCCCCCAAAATTCTACCAGGTTCCTCCAAAGTCACGCGTGGCGAGTAAGATTTCTCTCTTTCACTACATCTTACATGCTCTCTCTGTGTCTTTCATCTGCCTTGCCTGTCCTTAGCTGTTATTTTTCTCTCATCAGGTGCTGTCATATGTGTAGGTCAACATATCTGCACTTTGCTTTTAAATCTGCAAAGGCCCTCATGAAGGGAAACAGCTGGTTTTAGTCACAGGGCATCAGGAATCACTCCCATCACTGTCTACCTCCATTTGTCTTTGTGTCAGTCTTGTCTGCTGTGTCTTGGTTTTGTTTTCTTTCTTTTTTTGTGCATGTGGATGCACAATTTTCCAATTAGTAGTTATACAAAAGAAAACTCTACTACTTTTTCTATGTGTGACGTTTTCTCTCTCACATTAAGGTCTACAGTCTGTATTTTATACATGTTGGAATTATTTGTGAGGTTTATACAAACCCGTGTATAAACCTCAAAATGTGCACAACACCTGCACTTTTGTGTGTTTGAAAGTTTTTATTGATTCCAGTTCTACTGCTCCCCTTCACTTATGCTTATTGTAAGGATCTGACAAATTCCTAAAATTGTCAATTCAGTCACAAATTAAATAAACCAATTTAGTTTAAACCTTAAAAAACAATTGTAAATGGTCTGTTTTAGGTTTATTTAAAACAAATCTTTTTGGAAACATCTGTCTTTGGAACAAAAATTTTTGTTTCTACAGATTTTTTTCCACTCTTTTCAAATTGTTTAAAGAACATGGACACCTGAAAAACATCAAATAACATTTTACATGTTTGTTAGCTTTAAAAACTGTGTGATGTTTTAGTCAGATGAAGAATTTTTTTCCACATATTAAATAGTCAAAATACTTAAATGATTAAAAAATATAGCATTCTTTACGTTTCCTTAAATGCTGTTTTATTCTGAGCTATTCAAAAAAAATGTATTTATTGCCCATTCTTTAACATTAGCTGTTCTGCACTTGAGACATGTCATTGCAGACCCATATGTAAACATCTCACCCCTGCACAGTCAGGCTTACAGGTTGCGCTTCTGCACCACTTTCTTGTTTTCAGCACCATCTGCTTCACCTGTTTACTTCTACTAATAACATTAATAATTTGCTGCACCATTACAGTAATGATGCATCAAGCTCCTGCTGAAGGAGGATTTTTCAGTATTTGTACCATCAGTAATTACTTCTTTCGCCATCGTCAGCTGTGCGCAGCGTCTCATTTGGCGGCTCCGTCCAGAAAAGCGAGGCCCTCTGGATGGGCGAGGATGCGAAGTATCTGCTGAGAGGTGATCTGTCCTCTCAGTGTCTGCAGGAAAAGAAAGGTGAGTTTTTATTTCTTTTCCTCTCAGTTAAAGCATGTCAATCCCTCATACTTAGTTCTCTTTTTTCTCTACAGCTCTGGTCAGTGCGGTCAGTGTGGCAGTGGAGGCCATCTTGGCCCAGTTTAGTTCCTCTCGGACTGTGGTGCAGAAGGTTAGTCTCCTGAGCTGAGCTAAAATGAGTGATTGTAGTGATTGTTCATTGGGTGACTGACAGCTTTATTTGCATTTTCTGTTTTGAGATGGAGATAAGATGTTATTTTACTTTAAATGCAACACCGGTCTTCTTAAATTTTTATTGCTTTCTTGTTTTTTATTTCTGCACATTTTTCCTGTGTCTCCTTCGTCATTTTTAGTTAAAGAGGTACAAGAACGAATGAATTCTGAAAAATGAAAGAATGAAAGTTAATCTTAGTCAAGAGTTTATTTGGAAACTAACACAAACACCCCACCCTCAACTTTTCCCTGATCCTCTTATATCAACTCCTTTGCTCATCCTTTCCCTCAAACACTCGTTCACTTGTCTGATTTTCTTTCCATCTCTCTCCTCTGAGTCATTCTTTGACTCTCCCAATCACTGCATGTCTTCTTCCTCACCACATCGCCTTCTCCTCTACTCCCATTTCCTCCCCCCATCCCTTCTGCTTCCCAGACCTTATCAGGCGACAGCACTATAAATCCATCGCTGGGTCGTTTGGTGCTGCAGTGCCTCTGCCCTGCCCTCCACAGTTTGCTGATCGATGGCTTGAAGCCTCACCAGAGCGATCTGATTGCAGGCAGGAGACCAAACTCTGCCTGGAGTCTTGTGCACGCCACAACAAGACCAGGTACCATAAAAAACATAAAAGGTCTGAATTTAGAGGTGCAGATGTTGTCTTTTTTGTAGATTTGACTGATACTGATAAACCCTGTAAATGTTTGGCTTCCGTTCTCCCACACGTCAGTTAACGTTAGTGGAATTTAGTACTCAAAAGTGCAGTTGGGGTTCAGATATTGACTGTCTAATGAGTTCAAAGTAGTTTTTCGCTTGCCTCTGTCAGTTAAATTTCTCCCTTTTGATTTGTTTTCTTCCAAATAAATGTTCAAGCTCCTAAAACTCAAGCCCTGTACAACCTTCAAGTCAGAGTCAGCGAGCTGCCCCAACTAAAACAAAGCAAACACAGATTCAACGCTTTCATCCTCGGCCTTCTGAAGTGAGAATGGTTCATTGTCTTTTATAGCACAGTCATTTTATGGCCGGATAGCTTTGATTTATCCCCTGCTCTTTCTTTCAGCATCAAGCATCTAGATTTCTGGTTGTCTCATCTTCGGTCTTGCAGTGGTAGGTTTCCAGCCCTTACAATGCTTAGAAGTATGCTTTAAGTCCTGTTAATCGTGTTTTCTCCTCATCTTAGATGTTCTGGAGACGTATTACTACCCCACCTCTTTTATGCAGCTGTCAGTTACCGCCTACCAGCCCCTGTTCAAGGAACTACTCCTCGTATTGCAGCCTCTCAGCCTGCTCACCTTTAACGTCGACTTGCTCTTCCAGCACCATCATGTAGAGGCAGACAGTCACAGGCCAACGATCCCCAGCCCTCCCTTTAGGGAGGATGGATTCCAGCTGTCAACGCCGAGTCAGTCCAAAACCAGGGGCTACAGACACATGGAAAGTCTCTCAGGAATGGACTTTGAAAGTTCAAAAAGTCCAGCAATTAAAGAAACAAAGTCTTCATCTTTGGCTGATCTAGAGAATAAAGGGCCGGGGACATCTGCAAGCACTGATGCTGAATCTGTGGAGGCCTCACACACACGTCCTCAACTGCTGTGGGTGCAGAAAAAAGAAATTGAAGATTTACCCCCTCCTAACATTGATGAAGATAGCTTTACTCAACAGGCAGGACAGGTATTTATGGATGTTTTGTTGCTTTTAACTTCCATTGAGTTGGAATTTGCAGAAACTGCAACAAGAATGTTGTCACTCTTTTCTACAAAGGTGATTCAGCAGGGGTGGGGGGCTGTGATGCGCTGGGGAGGCAAGCTGAGCCAAAACCTGGCTGACCTAAGCCTGTCATCAGTGAAGAAAGAGGAGATGAAGACCGACCTGCCAGACATTCAGGCTGAAGA
This sequence comes from Oryzias celebensis, assembly GCA_014656515.1. NCBI lineage: Eukaryota > Metazoa > Chordata > Actinopteri > Beloniformes > Adrianichthyidae > Oryzias > Oryzias celebensis. The sequence continues at coordinate 12,337,869 of BNCR01000015.1, read as the reverse complement.
AGACTACACTCCTGTTAGCAGTGGTGCTCAGGTTCCCTGGGGCCTGGGACGACTCTTTGGAGCATCTAAAAGCCCGAACAGTCCAACCGGTCACACGGCCCCAACCAGGTCAGCCACTGACTTGTGTGCAGCATCACTTATGTAATACGTTTTATCACCTTTCCATGAATACTCAAGCCTAAAGCTACGTCCACTCTGCCCTCGGAAACGCACGTTCAAGCTGCCACTTCCAATGAAAAGTCTATGTAAACGTGCATTTTGGACTTTCACGTTGAAAATTCCAGTGTTCACGTGTAGCTATGCACGTTTTTTTGACTGTTTTCAGGCTCTAAACCGGGTCAAACTTCAACTTCAAACTGCAATCAGGAACTCAGGTTTGGTAGTGACGTTTGGATGGCATCCCTTTTAGGTCAGGGCAGTGCCAACCGTTTGAAAACTGATCATGGAAGAGAAATGAATAATCGCGATTTGTTCCCGGCAGAAATGTTGTGACACCAAGTCTCTTATATCAGATCGGAGCTGTGAAAAAAAAAACCTGGAGCAAGATTGGCCAGGTTTGGTAGGTAGATGGCAGACATAAAAAAAGGAAAAGAAGCCCCTTCCTGCTTATCCAGTGTGAATACTATGGACTAGAAATTGTGTTTGGCGCACATGGATGGTTTGTACAGATCTGTGAACACTATTATCTGTGAATTTAGCTTAAAAAGATCCAAGTTGCTACTTTTTGTATCAAAATCAATCAGAACCTTTTCTCTATGCTAGCAGGTTAGCAATAAAGCCAAATTGTTTATAAAATTTTCTCCTCAGACGCCCATCTCAGTGGTTGGCTCCTGGTGTCACAGCTTTCACCAGAATGGTGAGCAGCAGCTCCACCCCAATGCTACGACGGACCCCCGAGCCTCTGGAGGAAAGAGAGCCCACGCCAGAGAAGGATGCCGACACTCAAGAGAAGCAGGACAAACCCAGACCGCTCAGGTAAGAAAAGATGAAGAAACAATGTGGAGGAACATTTGTGTTTTTTTTTTTTTTGCTTGACATACAGATTTGGACTAGGCCTGTGGAGCGTTAGGTACCTGATTTGATTCATGAATCAATATCAACAATTCACGGATCGAACCACAATTGCTAAATGTGTGTGTTTTTACTAGATGTGAGAGACTTAATTTAAAAGAAAATGTATTTAAACGCAATAATTTATACCTTTAATAAGAACAGGAGATTAGAATCAATGAAACATAACACAGAAAAATCCTTTTTTGAAAGAAAGAAATGGTATTTAGCACTTTAAACAATGTCACAAACGTTTTTCCGTCAACTTCCTAAGGATAACCGTCCAAAAACACACACTCCTGTAATCTCAACTGACAAGTGTTTTCAACAGACATGTTTTATAAACTTTTACTTTTATCTTTAGTGGAAACACAAAAAACTCCCATACTTTAGATGAACATTTTACAGACGTGTTCCAGTACATCATAACTGATGACAGCGTTTTCCTAATGTTCTACACTTCATTTTCATTAGATTTTTTATTCAAATTGTTGACTATATTTAAAACAAAACCAGTTTCGTAGAACTTATTTTAGTCAACTGAATATAACTCTCTTTTTTTCCAAATATAAAAAACACTTGATAGTTTTATTTTGAATATAAGAATCTTCATTGACACTTTACTTTGAAAATGTGTTTACTTTCAGTGACAGTAGTGCATTTGGTTTGTTTAGTTTATATATTTGAAATTCAACATTTATTCTGCACTTTAGAGTGATAATTACATTCCCTGAAGAATATTTATAAATCAGCGATCTTGGACGTCAGAAATATTTGTACTTGATTTTTCTGGAAATGTCTGAGTATTTGGATACTCGTTACAGCCCTACTTTTGAACGACTTGCAGAAAATAAAAGGTGATGTTAAATTGGGACATGTGGTTCTTTTGGAGCCTCAGTGGGTGTTCAACAGCCTAGAATAGCTTTTCACATTTTACGTTTGAAGACTATAACTTCTGACTCACCAGTCTGCATGCTGTTGATTGTGACTCATCCACACTTATGTCCTCTGCAGGCATATGTGCTTTGTGGCTACTGTAAAGTTTGCTAAGGGTTGCTGACCTTCTGCCTCAGGTCTGTTCGAGCGCTCTGCGACCACACTGGAAACGGGTCGGAGCTCAGCTTCTGCAAAGGGGAGGAACTGGTGGTGTTGGGAGGCGTGGATCAAGATTGGATTCGCTGTCGCCAAGGAGACAGAGAAGGGCTGGTACCGATCGGCTACACCTCCCTTATAATGTGACGCCGGTACAAATAACTGCTGCGCTTAATCAGTACTTCAATAAATGAACGAAAAACTAACAACAACAACAAACAAATAAGAAAAAAAAGCAAATTCATAAGAAGAATATAAATATATTTTAGGTGAGTACGGAGAGTTTGTGGAAAGGCTGCACTACTCCAAAGGAGATATTTCACTCAGGCTTGATTACAGTTGGAGTTGGGTACATAACGCCATCTGCTCTACTTTAGCTTCCTCAGGAGCGATCTGCATCCCTCTCCTCTTAATACCACATGGGCATTTTTCCCATCCCAATCCAGTCTGGTAGCATTCAGCGGAAGAATCCGAGCTGTCAAAATGCAGCAGATGGTGGTATATGAATTATGCCCGGAGTCTTATGGACTACTTGAAGCCTTCAGATCTATGAGTGAATTATCCCTTTCTATGTTTTTTTTTCTCAGTTTCTACCATCAAATTCCTTCCATCAGATTGGAGCTCTTTCAGATCAGCTGCTTTGCATTCCGTGATGTTGTACTTAGCAGTTTATCAAGGGAAGAAAACATTTTGGAGTAGTGAGCCTGAGCTCCTGTCAAACACTGGGTGTTGATGTAGTGAACTGTAGCTGTGTATATCTGTGTTTCAATTACCTTTCACCTTTACTTCTCATTCTTTTTCGCCTGGTTCATGTGTGTTTCTGCCTATATATTTACCTGTATAAATATATATATATATATATATATATACATACACATTTAAAAATATATTAAACATATGTAAAGATATATAAATACTTATTGTCATGATTGGTGGAGAAGACATGAATGGGGTAAGCAGATGATGTAAGTTAAGATGGAAAACTGGCAATAGGTCTGAGGCGATTGATTAGACTTAAGTGGATTGATCCATCTATGTAAGTGCAAGTGGCCTCACCCATCATCATTTTCATACATGCATAAGTAAATGTTCTCAAGTTATGTACAAAAACCCACTGTCATCCCTCCTAATTGCCCAATATTCATAACAATCGTAGAAAGAGATAAACTTTGAGTTTTAGGTGCCATAAATGACAGAGTACATGTAAGTCACAGCATGTCTGAAGAAGAAACCAAAAAAACTGAAATCTACAGCTAATCTTGTGATTGAAAACCTAAGAAAACTGTACCTAGCTTTTTAAACGTTTTTAATGTGATAATCCCACATGGATGTAATTTAGACTCAAAGCCCGTGGATTTGGTGGTTCACCTCATATCTCAGCTTTCCTTTCATGTCGTCCCATCATAAATAACTTAATATTGGTGGCAATGATATTGAAAATGTGCTTCTTTGTGTCATCTATTTATCATTTTACATTCTGTATTTTTTTTCTTACTGTGCATATGGGTAAAAATGTTTGTCATTAAGCCAATATTTCAGTTTGATGGAAATTTGAGGCATTGAATAACAGAAAAACAGACACATAAAAAAAAGAATCATTCATTTGAGTGATTAGGATCATTGATGCTAATCAGGGCAATAGTTCAGGGAAACTTGTTTGTGTTGTGCCATAATCCATGAGATAACTAGCACTATGGCGATAGTACAGTAGCAGTAAATTGGTAAGAAACAATCATGGTGAAATCATATTGACCATAATAGGAAATAGGGTGAAGAAAAAATTGTTAGCGAATGAGTAAATCTTGTTTGTTTGGTTTTTTTTAGAAATGTGATTGCTTGGAAGCTCCAAAATTTACTTGGTATGCTATTTATCCTTCTGAAGAGGTTTTAAAGGAAATGTGAGTGTGCACACGTGGCAGTGTGAGCGTGTTGAAAGCAGAGAGGTGTGCGTGAGCGCTCAAATGTGTCTGCACTCCACTGTGTGTGGATAACCATGAGTTCTGGACATCTTCCTCCTCCCGCACCTTCTCCTCTCTATGGTGTGTCATGTAGCCTATATACTGTTGCATATAGTTGCCAGTGTGAGTCACTGTCCACTTCCTGCATGTGCTTGTTTGTAAATACACCAAATAAAAATTATCTGTACAAATCGAGGTTTGTCAGCTGTTTTCAGTTATATTGTTTCACTGTACTTTAAGAACTGAGATCGTCATGAGGTAATCATATTTTTGTATTAGAAAAAAGAAACGTTTTTAATATTTAAAAAAAAAGATTAAAACACATTTTTTTAATGTTTTTTTTCTTTATTCTTATATTTTTATCTTTTAACTGGAGGGTTCTTCTTTGTTCACTTTTTTTAACAGCCTTGCTGACATTACGCAGAACATTTATAGTAAATTGCTGTTCACAGAATAAAACATCTGAAATGCAGCATTTTTAGTCACAATCTTATGATGCATTATTCGTCTCTTTTGAAACTTTAATGAAATTAACTTATGACCTGAGGACTAAAAATAAGCCAAAAAGTCCAGATTTAGAATCTAGATTTTAGAGCTTTTTTAATGTCTAAATGAGCTTGAATATGGAGAAGGCAACAACGTGACTTTGTTTAAAAATGTCCTCAAGCTGGAAGCCTTCCATGCTGTTTTTATTTATTTATTTTGTACACTTTTATTCTGTGCTGCCTGAGTACATGAACTGAACAGTTGGTATTTGTTTTCCTCTTTCTCTGTTTCTTGATTCATCTAACCAAATAATGAAATCCTAAAATTCAAATTAGATTTAGAAAGGCCTTTTTTTATGAGTTCACTATAACCCCATGACACCTACTGACGCAAACAAGGCGTCGAGGGGTTAAACTAAATTGCTTTTGTCTCGTTTCAATACATGACTTCTTTGGATTTTGCTGTCCAGTTATTTTGAATGATGATCTCTTTTTCTTCTCTAAATCTTGTTTGTGCTTCAAAGGGAATGCGTCACTAAAAACGGGTAGAAAGTAAAGGAAGCTGATGATGGGAACCCTGCAGGTCCTTCTCTCCTCATGCCAAATGTATCCCTGGATGACATCCTGTAGGGCAGAGTGAGGCGCAGCCCTCCCCCTGTCTTGTAATTGTCCTCTTTTGATCACGCCGTCCTTCATCCTGGGTCATTATGAAGGACAACACAGTCTGACGTGTTCAATCTAACACCACTAGATAGCACTGTGAGCTCAAGCAGATTAACATCACAGCAAAGCTCCATTAGGCACACAGGAAGAGGAGCTTATTCTGCTTCTCATACATGAAGAATTTGCAGGGTACTGCAAAAGTAGACATAAAATGCTTTTATTGTTATGGATACAGAAGCAAAAAGTTTGAGCTGACATTCTATGGCGATGACCTTACACTGTTTTTTTTATGTTTTGTTTCTCAAATGCACAACATCAGAGGCAACAAGAAAGAAAGGTTACATGTCATGCAAACTAGATAAATAACTCTTTTATGTGTACCTTTGCTATAAAGTTAATCCTCCACTGGCAATAACGTAGTGCTTTTAGTTTAAAAACAAAAGTAAAGAGGAAAAACATATACGTACAATATGTAAACAGTCAAAGAAATTGCACTTTCTTGGCTTTGTAGTAGAAGCCATACTACTGACAGACAGCAGAAACATAACACATGAAAAAAAAACAAATTCATCATCGCTGAATGTCTGACCAAAACCATAGTATGTTCAGCTAAAAAAAAGGAGAGAAAGAGCGATAAATATGCCATTTTAAAAAATAAATCAAATACAATCATAGTCTATGTCAGAAAAAACAGATATATTGGTCAGCTTGTTAAAAAGGTGTAAGTAAAATGCAAGACTTGATTATTAGCTTTTATGTGTGAGCCATATAGTATTGTCATTTTACAAGCTACTCCCAATGGAAGGAAAAACAGGTTTCTGTAAGTACTGTACATTCCCGCGAAACTGAAGGCTTACTTCCACTAAACGGATTAGCTTGATGCTCCTAAACGACAAGAACCTGTTAGGCATTTTTTACAGAAAAAAACCTCAATCTTTACAAAAAAGTAAACAAACAAATAAAAAGAAGATATAAGTTTGAATATAGTCCTTATCAGAGGAGATATTGCTTTTAAAGACTGCATGAGTTAGGTACGCACACAAGACATCATGGCACTTTTGAAGAGCAATTGGGGTGCATCCGTTCTAGTTTTCATTCCCTTTTCTCTCTGCTTTCCCTCTCCGAGGACAATCTGATTGTCAATGCTCTGGAGCAAAGAGTGGACATTCTCGAAGGCATACTGAAGTAAACAAAACCACTTTTTAAAATTTATTTAACACCTCCCGTGCCTTGGAAGCAAATACTGAAAAGAGTTAACAACAAACATTCCTATCACAAATATATTCAGTTCATCTCAATAGCTGTCCTGTTTTTTTATTTTTTGTTTTTTTTTTTGCTTTTCAAAAAAATACCTCTTTCTTAAAACATCAGAAATTCTCTTGCAGCAATGCCAAAATTCCTATTGCTAAGCCCGCCCCACCCCCTGCCTATTTGCTGGTACATGTCAGACACTGTCTAGTTAAAGTGAAGCAATCCTTCACTGTCCCGACAGATTTAAACTGGCTCACGTCTCCTCGTGCCGTTTCCCAAAGGTGCAATGTGACTTTGAAAGCTTAGCTTGTAAATGAAGGTTCAGTTTTGACCTAATTAGGGCCCAGGCTACATTTCCTCGCGGGCAGTTTCTGAGCTCCTAGTCTCTTGGAAACGTTGGAGCCAAAATGCTGAGTCCCAGTCCACCTTTCACCTCCCATCCAATATGTATTTTCCCGATTTGCTTAAGGTGCCAAAGTAGGAGCATTCATTGTGTATGTGTTTTTATAGTGTGTCCACTCCGCAGACATAGTCTTTAGTGTGCTTGTTTATTCAGCACTAGTGCAAATTCATTTCAGCTAGTCTGTTTTCTTGCTTTCATCCGGGACAGTCGCTCTGCTTCTCTCATCTCGCTTGGACAAAAGATGCGTTGCCATGGTTTCATCCTTGGTGTGATGCCCTTCAGAGCTCAGGGTTTAACTCACTCATCAATCATCATGCAAGATTTCCTTCTTGCATGATGCAATTTGGATTCCGTCAGCTTCTTGCATCAGTTCTCTGGGATACTACTACTATTTTTTACTAACGGTGTCGTGAGATCAGTTCCTGTCCGACCATCAAGAGGCGGGCCTGGTCCCTTTCTCGGAGTGGTTCCACCTACACAAAGACATCATTGAAGAAATAACAAGAACTCTTGAATTTCCCGGTTTAATAGCCAATGCTCAACTTACCTCTCTCTGTTAGCTTATAAATGCCGCAGGGTCAAAAGTAAATCATTCAGCCGTCTCCTCCTCCGTTCTCTGCTGTAGGCCTCTCCTTTTATTTCCTCTCCCTCCTCCTCTTGTCTGCTCTGGGTTTTAGTGGGCTAGGATGAACAAGTATGTAAAAACTAATCTTAAAACCAGATCTTTATTTATTTTACTAAAATGTAGCTTTTTTTGTGTGGGTTCGGTTTAACTCACACAGCAGCTGGCAGTGAGTGAGCTGGAGGTGCTCTGTCTTTGGTGGTGGGGGTCACTGCTGATAACCGTCACCTCCACCCCCATTGACTGATCTGAGGGTCAAACAGTGTTTCTTTTAGCAAACGTAGGATGAGGAACATCGCGCCTTTCACAGATACATCTAATAACATTTTTTTTCCTTCATTTGTATGCACAATCTGTCAGAGTCTTGGATAGAAAATGTGTGGTTTCGCTGCTAATGGGGAAACTTGATGCCTGCTGGGTTTTTGGACACCAGCAGAGGATGACAGAATTGGGGAAACATTTCTTGCAGGCTGCATTCTGTGGTTGGAAAACCACTTAGTTTTTGCTCCTGACTTTGATATGGAAAGACAAGCCAGGCATGAGGACACACAATCAAGAAAAAGACACAAAACAGGACCAACACACACACACACGCACACACACTCACACACAAAAGTTCTCAAAAATGTAGGATGAAAAAATGAAGATATAAATGGCTTAACCACATATGCACACACAAACACCTACAGAAACAAAAACTAACACACACACTTGCTTCATGGACCTGACTTGATGTGGCTGTCGTCCCCACTGGCTCCATCCCAGGACAGATGTTGTGAGTCACCCTCCTCTTCTTCTTCTTCTTCTTCATCATCTCGTTCTTGCTCCCTTTCTATCCTAATTCGGATCTGTCGGTCCCTGACAAGCTTCCAGTTCCTCACGAGGAATACATGATGTTTGGTGACAAAGCTCCTGGCCCAGGGACACAGGAAGGAAAAATTGTCATGAGCTCAACAGTAACAACTTGTTCGGACATGACATGCGGGTCCCTCAGCTCATTCCGTACCTCTCACTGCTGGTCAGTGGCTCCATGTCCAGGTGAGGAAACAAGCTGGTTATGTCTCTGGAGTTCTCGTCCTGCTTGAGAAAAATGTCAAACGTTTTCAGAAAACTGTCAAAGTTAACTATTTAAAAAAGAAACAGCTTCAAGACACTTGCCTCTCTCTGCTGGGAGGATGATGTCCGCTCTTTCATGCGGCCTAATCGAAAAAGGACACCGTTAATTATGTTTTCATGAAAAAATGAAATGTTTTATATTTAAAAAAAATGAATACTCATTTACAATAACGACGCTTTCTCTTCAGAGGAACGGCAGGTTGCCGGTAAAGCTGTAACCACAGAACATGACAGTTATGCCTAAATACATGAAGAACGCTTCCGGGGTCAGGGGGTTGCTGAAGCTAACCCAGCAACTGTTGTGGAAGGAGGGGTACGTCAGTCTGTTGCCGGGCCACACAATCACACACTCGCATGCACACCTAGGAGCAATTTATAGTCACCAATCAACCTATGAAGCAAGTTTTTGGACTGTAGGAGGACTTAGGAGTTCCCAAAGAAAACTCATGCGTGCTCAGGGAGAACATGCAAACTCCACACAGAACGATAACTATAACAAGTGTACCTGGTTGTGCTCCCACAGCCACATCACATCATAAGGCAACTGGAAGTGGATCCTCTTCAGCCTCAGGTACTTTCCTGCAGTAGGTAGTGTGATCAAAGTGTTACCACAATAATGTAACATTAGCTAAGTAAGAAAGTTCTCTGTACTCACCAACATGAATGGGAGCTGGCAAAAGGGTGTACTCATGCTCCCCTGGTGTGTACTCCAGACTGTCACTGCAGAGCGTCAGAGCTTGAGAGGAGGAACTAGAAGATTAACCCCGAATTAAAAAAAATAAAAAGGATCATTTTTCATTGTTATCACATTTCTTTCCTAAATCCAAATCCGTTTATGCTTTGCTGGTAATGCTACATTTTCTTATAGGTGTTGTAAGAAATAATAGTAGCAACAAAATAACCTCCTAAAGTATTTAAAGTGGTGTTACAGGCCTAAGATTAATTTTCATTTGGGGGGGGGGTTTAAACCAGGGGTCTGTAACCTTTAACAGAAAAAAGCCATTCAGGCTTGTTTTCTACTGATCAAAACCTGGTTGGAGCCACAAAGTTTTGTTTGACCCTTAAGGAAAATGTAATACCACTTTGAATTCATTATATTATTTTTTTAAATAATAAATATTAATTATATTTCTTTTTTGGCATGACTAAAAACAAAAATATAAACAGAAAAGGACATTTTCTCAAAATGTAAAATTGTTCATTACTTTTGGCCGAAACTCAACTTTCAAAATAAAATACTTCCTTTACCAAACAAGATCATCCCGGTGCAGCAGGTGTGAATGATTTTAACAACACAAGACAATAATTGGCATTTCTCTTTATACATTAGGTCTACTTTGGTGAGCTGTCGTCCTGTTTTTCTATTTAACTACTGCTGTTAATCTGAGCATAGATGTGATTTCATTGGTCTATGAACCAGCATAAAAAGTTTAAAAAGAAAATACATATATATATATATATATTAAGATATGTGCTTTCAATTCATGAAATAAACTGAGAAACCAGAAAAGATCAGACTTTTTAACAAGGTCTTGATTTGTACTTGAAATCTGTGCATTCTGGAGGAAGCATAGATCAAACAAGGCCTCTTGATGTTTGCAGGGATGCAAAAACCTTTAAATAGTTTATCTTCTTTTTTTATGCAAATTGTACTTAATGGTTGGTCAAGAAGATAAAATTCTTTGTTTTTCAACTAAACTCATGGATGATATTGTGTCTCACGGCTCTTTGTATCATTGAAATAAATCTCAGACGCCTGTGATTATTAGTTTGTCAGGTGAGTTCAATTAAAGGAAAAACTACTAAAGAAAAACGTTCCACATTATTAAACAGAACAACATTTTCTAGTTATGTGGGAAAGAAAAAGATAAAAAAAGAATCTCTCTGATGCTGAAAAAAGTTATATAGTTGAATGCCTTGGACAAGGTATAAGAACCTAGGATATTTCACAAAAAACTTAAGCATGGTTAGTGTACTATTAAGAGATTTGTGGCTGATTCAGAGCACACAAGGAGTTGTGCAGATGAAGGCTGAATGAGGAAGGTTTCTGCCAGACTAATACATTGGATTAAGAGAGCAGCTGCTAAAATACCATTACAAGGCAGCAAGCACATATTTGAAGATGCTGGTGTCTCTGTAGTCCCACCAAGGTCATGGTCATGGCCCAAAACATGCATGAAGACTCATTTTCAAACAGTCTTGTTCTCTGATAAGTGCCATGCAACCCTGGATGTCCAGATAGATGGAGTGATTGGTGGATGGCTACCATGTCCAAACAAGGCTGCGACTTTAGCAAGGAGGTTGCAGAGTCATGGTTTTGGTCGGAATCATGGGGAGAGAGCTGGTCGGCCTTTTAGGGTCCCTGAAGGTGTGAAAACGATCTGAGCTGTGTTTTCTGTAATAAAATCCTCTTCATGCATGGCAATGCACCATCAGGCTACAAGGAATACCTCTGTATCATTTGCTGCTCTGGGCTTAAAATGAGAAAAAAACTGATGGTGTGGAACTCTCCAAAAGTTCAATGGAAGTAAAAATTGTGACGCTTCTACAAAATAATTCACATGTAACTTGACCTATTAAGATGTTTTTGACTGAAATAACTTTTGAGTTCAGTAAATATGACCTCAGAATGCAGCAAATATAACAAATGACCATGTCGAGTCTGAATCTGTTCAGAATCTGTTAAATGTTGTGGAATTTTGGTGTGCGTACTAACGTGGTACAGTCAGTGGATTTGAATGTTTTTTTTAACAAAGTACTGTTATCTTTAGGAGGATTGTTCAATAACATTTAAGATATACTCTAATGGTAGTGACTTGAAAATTATGCGGACTGTCATTTGCATTGAGCATTTAGAAAAATCACAGAAAAGTATCATCTGCATAAAAGTTAGAACATTCTGTAGGTGCTCCTCAGACATACATTTATGAATCTAAATTCACGTTCAGACACAATCAAGATTCTTTTTTTTAAATCTTACTGCTCAGCACTGTATGCTGCACACCTATGCACTAATTACAGGGCATCTAGCATGCAGAAGCTCCAGGGGGGCATATAAGGATGCCCTTAGGATTTTATTAGAAGAGCGTGATGGGGCAGCCAAGTGAGATGTTTGTTGGTTTGATTCAATATCTTAATGCTTGCGTAAAATGAAATCATTCTAATCCACACCAACATCAGGCACAGCACTCTTTGTTACCCAATTTGGAGGTACTGGTATGGATGCCTTTTTAGGCTCTAGAGTTCTTAAGCTTTTAAGCCTTTAGGTTTTTAAGCTTTAATGTTGAAGTTTTCGAATGTTTAAGTTACGTTTTACTTGTATTTTAATGCTGCTGTATGATTTATGTTTTGTTTATTGGGTTAACATTTGGACCTCAAGTTTGCAGATCTATCAAAAGTATTTATCCATCCATCCATTTTCTTTACCCTTCTATATCCCTTTCGGGGTCACGGGGTTACTGGATTCTACTGTGGGGGGAAGGCAGGGTCCACCCTGGACCAACAACAATTTTTCTGTAGACTATGCTGTTTGTGGCTCCATTCAACTCACTCTGTAGTTTTGTAATCGTCAGAGTAAAGCCCCGCCCTCAGAAAGGTCTTCCTGGGAGGAGCATCTGTTGTATCCTGTCTTTGGGGGCTTTCTGGTTGGAACGGAGCCTGGTTGACATCTGGTTGGAGAAGACAGTCAGGGAGGGTGTCACACTCAGGTTTATCCGAGTCAACACTAGAGGGAAAGTGCAAAGAGAGAGGAAGAGTGATAGAGAGGAAAAAGAGAAAGACAGAGAGAGATGGCACTGGTTTAGCACACAGTGCTGAAAACAGTGGGTTAATATAACAGTAGTGAGTGGTTGTGTTGATTATTCAAGTCAACCAGCTCTGCTGTTTACCTCTGATGACAGGGAGAGTCACCGTGTTTTCTCTTGCGCCCTTTCTTCCCCTTTTCGAGCATCTCCAGCTCGGTCACCTGCTGTTTTGCGTGTCCTCCACCTCTCTCTGACACCGTTTCTGCATTTTTCCCTCCCACTTCCCTCTCATCTCTGTTGTGGCTGAGAGCTGGCAAGTGGTCAGATGGCGACATGGATGGAGCTGCAGAAGAGTGGGTGGGGGAGGAGGTGGCCGAGGGCAGCGGGTGCTTCCTGGGCCGCCCTGGCCGTCTTTTGTTTTTCCCCGACGCGTAGTCTAGAATTGGCTCACTTTTCTGCTGCCCCCGGCTTCTCGAGTCACCTTGTAAACCTGCAGTTATTGAAAAAGAAAGCAGGAGGGAGGGGTGGAGTTAAAAAAAAAAGTGGGGGGAGGTTGAGAGGAAATGAGACAGATGTGGATCAGTGATTGAAACAGCAGGAGGTGTGAGATGAGGCCAATCTAGGCTGAGTCATGCGGATGTGCTCAGATTCGGTGAGCCACAACGTTTCCTCTGCCCAGGTCACCTCTGGGGATTGCGTTAACAAGTCGTTTAACAGAAGCACTCTATGCTCGGGCTTACATTCCAACAGAGAACGAGAAAGCGTGCGTGCATTTTACGTGAGCATGCACAAATGTGCACAGTCATCAAACATGAAGGACAATACAGCCGTGGAGAACAAAGGAGGAAAAGAAAGCTCTTCCTTCAAAACATTCTTGACAAGATGATGAATTGAATTCCGCCTAATTCAAAAACAATATTTTCCCTCCCAACCTCCTTCTGGTCTCTGCACTATTCCTCCATCAATCTCCTCTGAGGTCATTTGTTTTTTTTTTTTTTGCTCAATTTTCCACAGCCCCCCGACAAGACTGACCACTCTTTCCTTTTTGAATTTTTCCAAGTCAAATAAGCCTGGCTGGCCAGGAATGAGGAATAGGCCGAGCTTTGAATAGCCAATCTGGTGGTTAACTAATGGCTGTGTTCTCTGGGCAGCCTCGGGCTGTAACAGCATGTGGCTCTGCAAACCTCAAAGAATTTTTGGCAGATTCACTTCAAGATGTTTCCTTCCAGCTATAAAACTTTTTTTTGAAAATGCTCTCAGGAATGGCTGCCGAACCCCTGTGTGTGTTTCTCTGTGTCCCACACAGGAGTGAGAGTGAAAACTGGCTATAAAAAGAATGGAGTCTCATTTCTTTTAATACACTCTGCAATCTTTGATGTGCGGTTCAACAAACTCCTGAGAAAGAGCTGCGCTGTCACCATAGTTGGCTGACAAACTTTCAGTTTTGCATTGTGCAAATATGTGCAAACTGTCTCTAACATGAATTATCTCAGCTAGCTGTCATGATTTTGTTATTACTGTCACATTGCAAAAGCATTATCACCTGAGTTGTCTTGATTACAGTCAGAATTCAATATATATTTACATTTTTTGTCAAAGAAGCAATAGCAGAAATTGTTTCTTGCTGCAAAAAACCCTTTTCCGAGTCTCACAGTTTAAACTTTTGTCTAAAGATGTCCCGGATCGGTTATAGGTCAGTGCATCAGATTGTTCAAAATGAGCCAATATCGATTATGAATTGAATCAACAACCACAAATTCTGATATGTATTGAATTATTGTTAAAAGGAATCGTTACACCCCAGCTTTCAGCAATTCACTCACCTGCTTCTCTTCTCTCTGTCCATGCTGGCTCGTCTCTTCTGCCTGACCTTTCGTCACCGCCTGGGTTCCTACTGCCAAACCCGCTTCTCACACCCCTCAGCCCTGTTGCCATGGCAGCAGAGGTGAACAGGTTGGTGTGTGTTGGGGAGGAGGATGTCCCATAAAACTCTGACTCGTTAAAATCGTCTGCATCTTCGTCCTCATCGTCTGAGACAATCAGCCTGTCTGCGCTCTTCTCAGCCAAACCTGCCCAGCTCGGGGTTGAGTTTCCAAATCCTGGAGTAGCCAGACTCCGGAATTTGGTCCAGCTCTGACCCAAGCCACCCCAGCCTCCTCCGAATGACGAAAGGTGAGAGGAGCCCAGGCCCAGTGAGGTGAGGGATGTGTGTTTGTACCTCTCTGCTGCAGATGAGGATGAAGGTAAGGCAGCTGAAGAGAAGGGATCACTTCCATTCTGGTGCAGCCAGGATGTCTGCACAGACAGCATGCTCCCAGACCCTCTTAGGCCTTTGCTGCCTGCCTCTCTTTGACCCAAAGTGAACCTTGATCGAGCCTTTGAATTGCTCCGCCTCCGTCTCCCCATTCTATCATCCTCCTCGTCCTCCTGTAACTCCTCTTCTTCATCCACATCTCGCTCGCAGTGTCTGTGATGATGTTTGTGTTTGTGTTCACTCCTTCCACAGCCGTAAGAGAGACTGGATGTGAACCCTACACCACCTCCAGAACTTCTCTCCCCTAAATCTCCCTCCACCTCTCCTCCTAAAACTCCCTCTTTCAAGAACCTACTCCTCCGCCTGTGGAATCTGGCTGGGTTCAGAAGGAAATGGGCATGATGGGGCTGATATTGGTGAGGAGGAGGGAGGGGGTAGGTGCCGGGAAGGTGGTGGTAGAGTGCTGGTGCTGCTGGGGGATAGGTGCTGTAAAATCCCAGGTTCTCCACAGTTTCCGTGAACTTCGGTGGACACCCACACTGCCTGCGGTCTGGCTTCCTGCTACAGTGGCAGGGGAAGAACGGCTGAGGGGTGAACGGTGGAACAGTGGAAAACGATGAAGGATGAGGTGAGTAGAAGCCGTTTAGATTGATCCTGAAGATGTTGGAGCGAAGGGAGTGTGAGGACGAATGATGGCGTCTCCCCCCTGCACCATCAAAGCCCTGCCCTGGACTCGTCCTCGCCCAGCTTCGTCGCCCAATATGGACCTCACTGAGTTGAGCGATAACATCGTCTAATTCAGCCAGAAACTCTGGATCCTGCATGTGCAGCTGCTGGTGCTTCTTCTTGTGTTTACTTTTCTGTCTCTTCAGTGCATTGTGCCCAAGGCAACGGTAATAATTGGAGTGAGTGCACTTGTTGTGACCTGGGCAGGGGCAAGGGCGCATGCAAGTGCAGGAGGAGGGGCAGCTGTAATCCCTGCGCCTGTGCCGGTGTCTGTCTCTGTGCTGCTCTGCTGTGTTAGAGCTGCTGATGGGGTTTGTGTGTCTGTTTATGTGTGAGGAGGATGAGGATGAGATCTGAAAGGGGCGGTCCATGAGCGACGAGGGGAGCCTTTGACTGCCTAGGATCACCCCTGCGCCCTGGCCAAGCCTCAGCATTCCTCGAGTTCCCGTCATCTCGCCACGCTCAGAAATGCTGTTGTTATCTGTCCCAATGCCGCTGTCACTGGGGAGCGTCTCATCGCTGTGCGACTCGCTCCGGGGGGACGGGGTGGCTTCTTTCAGCTGGCCGGGCGAAGCAGGAGTGTGATGTGAGGGCGGGGTGGCACTGGATAGCTTACATGAAGACTGGTGAAAGGGAAAGTGATGCCTTCCCTGACACGGACAACTCTTCTTCACAAAGGGAGACAGAGACGAGGAGGAGGGAGGGCGGGAAGATGTGCAGGACGAGGATGGGGACGGAAGGGAAAACGGATGAGAAAAAAGGAACGAGGGCGTTGGTTCTGTAAGGCTGCCTTCACTGTACGGACTCTGGGCTCCACTGGAGTGAGTAAGAGATGGGGAGGGAAAGGGGTGAGAAGGAGCCGACTGCAGCTGGTTAGATGAGAAGAAAGTGCTTTCAGGGGGATTGGTAAACAGAGAAGGCTGACTGGTGTTCTGGGAGCGAGAATTTAGACCAACTGCTTGGGATTTGGGCTTTCGTCCGCGTCTCTTACCCATGTATATGGTTCCTCTTTTGCTCACATTGATCTGAGGGCCCACCTTGCTCCCAAAGGTGGAGGACAAGGCTGAGAGAGAATTCACTGTTCTAGCTTCAATCGATTTACTCATTCTCAGGGAGGTCTTCCCGTCTGCTGCCTTGTCTGCTCTGCTCTCCTTTCCCACATAACCAGACAGCATTGCTTGGTGAAATATCCTCTTTTTTCTTTTTTTCATCTCATTAATTAGTTTTCTGATCTTAAGCTGCCGGCTCCCCAGTTCTGGATGATGAAAGTGGCTGCTCCCGTCAGCGTGATTCAACGCATCGTCGCTCTGGTCTTCAGTGAGAGGTCGTTTGGGAGGGCGGCCGCGCTTCTTGGGGCTGGACTTAGACAGATCTGCACGCCGCAGTGCAGGATTTGGCTCCAGAACGGGGGCTTTTTGGACTTCACCACACCCGAGAAGAGGCGCATCAGTCAGGAGGTTGTTGGGCAGAAGTCGAGGGGGAGATTTATCTACACTGGAGCTGTGGGATTTGGGGCGACCCCTTTTTCGGATGGCGTTTAGGGCAAATCTGGAAGCAGAAAGGCTCAGATCGGAAATTGGCTTTGTGATTGGATAGGTTACTGCAGAGGACAGAGAGGACGAGCTGCTGGACAGGGTGCTGGAGGGGGTTGCATGTGACTCATCACTTTGCTGAGTCGTAGGTTTGGCAGGAAGGGAAGTTTTGGTGACCTGTTGAAAAGTTAATGAAGAATTATGGAAGGAATCAGAAAGGGTTTCCTGATTTTCCGCTCTCTGCGCTCGGTGCACCATCTTGGTCCAACTTGGCCTTCTCGCCTTGCGTTTCTTTAGCGGACGACTATCCTGCTCTTGGGAGGAGAAAGGAGGAGAAATGGGAGCATGTACAGGTTGCATTGGCAGGGCAGGAGGAGCAGAAGAAGCTAAATTCGCTGCAGACAACACTGAATGTCGTGAAATGTCTTGTTCTTTCAATTTACTGCCAACGCCTGTTGGTGCAGGCTCAGCTTGTTTAGCTGGCTTGCAACAGTCGTCCGTCTCATCTCTCTCATCCTGTCGGCCTGAATTCATCATTGTGCACACTTTTTCTAATTTACTACTACCAGATGTGTCACTACATTTTGCATTGTTTTCCTCTGTTCTTGGTCTTACTGGACTGAGATTTTCTCTGATTTTTTCCGCCTTTCTTTTTACCATCTGTAGATCATCCCCCCACGTCTCCTCAGATCTACTTTTATCATCCATGTCCTTACCATGTCTTGATTTTCCATCCCTTCCTCTGTCTTTTTTCTTCTTTTTTACATCATCCTTTCTGATCTCACTCGTTGCTCTGTTAGCCTCCAGTCTATCTTTTTTTTGTTTTTTGTTTCTCTGTCGATCTTTCTTCGATTTCCTCTCTTTTTCCCAACTTGCTTTCACCGGAAGCTGAGCAGAGGGATCCTGACCTTGGGGTCGAGCAGGCGAGACCTCCGTAGTGGAGGATGACTCTGACTTGGAGATGAGGGGCTTGTGGCAAGGAGAGTCTCCTCTACTCTTACTGAAAAGTTCTTTTTGGGAGATTGAAAGACTGGTTGAAGAGTCCGTGGAGGAATTGCTGTGTTTTCCTGCTTTGTTTTTTGACGAGGCGGGAGGGCTATGAGTGTTTGCAGAGCTTTTCTCAATCAATGCTCTTTTCTGTTTTGCTGTACGAACCAAACCATTAGGGTTCTTTGAGCTACTCCCATCATTCCTGGTTTCCAGTGTGGGAACTGTCTGAGTGCGTGCAGTGGACGGAGTGCATGGGGGGGCCTGGTCAGTTGCAGGAGAATAAGGTTTGGGTTCTGCGAAAGCCGGTTGGTCGTTGACACCTGGGAGCGGATCTTCATTTAATGAGACATTTGAATTCTCTTCTGTCTTATCAGCCGGTTTGTTGGGAACCTGGACAATGAAAAAATGCTCGATCATTCAGCTGTGCTTTTGACAGTCATTGAAAGAAAATCAAAGAAAATGCCAAAGAAACATAAACTGAACCATCTTAGATGATCTTCTAAAACGGTTAGAATAAATGATCTCAATCAGTTATAGAAATAAGGGCATAAAATGGAGAAGGAGAAAGCGAGGCGATGGAAACAGGAGCAGGTTTGACACAGAAAAGAGAAATGCAAAAGGAGAGATACACAAGAGTAAGGGAGTAGGGCAGCGCCGGAGAGGGGGTGAAAGATAAATGGGAGCCGGTAGAGAAAAGAAAAGGGTGTAAAAATAGAAGAGGGACAGACACTGAGAGCCAGGCAGAGAGTGAAAAGAGTAACTATTGGTGGCTATAAATTGTCACTATACAGATGAGAAAGCTTGACATTTCGAACTTGTTCTGTAATTTTGCAGAGCAGCTGCTGCTGCTGCTGCTGCTGCTGCTGCTGCTGCTGCTGCTGCTGCTGCTGCTGCTGCTGCTGCTGCTGCTGCTGCTGCTGCTGCTGCTTGGGTGGCGTTTCCAGCAGCTAAAGCTATAAGCTTCCCCTTGGGTGATTACCATAAAAAAATGATGGACCAATGTTTGTAATAACTCCAAGTGGTTGCCGTGCTGTCGTCCTATTTATAGTTCTGTTAATTCTAACGGGCTGCTTAGGTTTCAGTGTTGGGAGCTCATTTTGAAAACAAGCACACAGTTGAGTGCCTTTGTGCCATTTCGAAGCATCTTTGAGCTTCGGTGGTTAATTATGAGACTCAGAATAAAAATTTATATCTTTTTTTTTTTAATGAACTAATTGGCAGCATTTTACCGAGTGTGTGGTGAGCTTCTCTTACCTGCTTGGCTGTCTTGGTCCCTTGGCAGGTTACAGCAGGGACTGAGATGACGTCTTTACTAAATGTTGATGGGGGTGGTTGTGAGGCCGATGATGAGGATGTAGGAGGCGGTGGAGCAGCAGATGCCGTTTTTTTGGATGTGGCCTGGACAGCATCCAAGTCTCTGTTTGCATCGCCAGTGGTGCAGCTGCTTTTACTCTGCTGACCTGCTCCTCCCTCTGCATCCCCTCTCAGCAGTCCCCCCCTGCTCTGTCTCTGATAGGTCCTGATGGTGGGCTTGCACACGTAGCTCTCCAGAATCTTGGGCGGTTTTTTGGTGCGCTTGGCTTGGAGTCCGTTTCGGACTTTCCCGTCCGTGGAGCTGGAGTCTCTGCCAGACACCTGAAGCTCCTGCTGCCCTGCGCTTCCACAGCGTCCCTCAATGAGCAACTCCAGCACATCCCCCTTGTCCCCTTCTCTCTTCTTTCCCGATCCTCGTCTCTCCTCCTCCTTTTTCCCCACATTGCCATTCTCTCCTTCAGTTCTGCTTTTCTTGGCCACGAGGTCCTGCTTAGAGCCTTCAGGTGCAGGGTCCAAAGTGGGGGCAGTGGTTGGAGGGGTTCCCCCCTTCACTCTCTGGTCCATCAGAGAAGTCAAGAGGGAGAAGTAGACTGCTTTGCAGTTGCCACTCTAACACTTCTAAATAAAGACAGCCGTGAGGTGAAAACTGAAGACGAGAAATCAGACGAAGATCAAAAACGATTCGAAGGCGGATCCTTTAACTGTCCAAATGAAGCTGGGCGCCTTCATCCAGCAACAGAAGACTGTTCTTGGCTCCTCGAGGTTTCAGCTGAGTAAATGTAAAACTGAAAAGAGGGGGAAGAAAAGACAGAGGCAAGTGATTAGTCATTTCAGTGAGCTCAGATGCTGAATCGCAGCCGTACAGGAATTGAAGGGAAAGTCCCCGTCCTGCAGGCAGCTGTAGAGAGGTGCTAAAGTCTGCGTCCACAGAGATGATCTCATCATACAGAAAGCCAAGGAGACCTATCATAGCAGTTTCCCAGAATTTCAGCAGTAACTGGAGGACTCAAGCTACAGCCCAGGCTTCTGCAACTATCCGCCAGTGACGACAGATCAGAAAAAGTCTCATTTCCAGTGATGGTCTTATCCTACTAATCTAATTGTGCCTCTTCTCAAATCAATACGACAATCAATCACCTCCTGACTAATTCAAACACTTGATCCAGTCTCTTCCTCTCCACAGTGCCTTAGCGCCTTCTGTTCGCAGCTACTCCCACAAGCCCTTCTCCTCCCGCCCTTTCCTCTCCCTGCTGTACTTTCTTTCTCCCTGAAACTCCCCGTTTCATGTTTGGCAGCATGCTTTTTCGTGCTTTCTCTATTAGTCCCATCCACTCTCTTCCCCGTCCCTGTGGACCACACAGTAAAATAGTCAACTCACTCACTGAATCAACGGTAATCAAAACCATATTTCCTCCTCAGAGTCGCTCCTTTTTTTGCGGCACTCCGACCTACAGCCCTCCATTCTCACAGTGCAACCATTCCCCTCCTCCCCTCTCAGTAGCGGTAACCAAAATCCATAGGAAAGGCTAAAACTTATTTTAGGAAAAGAGAGCAAATTCCTCCTCCTGCTCCTCCCATTGCTTCCTCTGAATCTTGAAGTAAGCTTTTCATTGACCCCATTGTAAATGGACTTTTAATGTGAGGTGAAAGCAGACTCTAGTAGAACTTTATTTTTAAGAAAAACTTTCCCTCTCTCTCTCACGGTGCCCAGGCTTCCTCTGAGAACAGCCTCTGCTGTCACACTCTCTTCATTCTTCTCTTTGAGGCGACGCACTCTCCCCATTTCTAATAAAACACAGCCTGCCAAGCATTCTTTGGGCTCTTATAAAATAGCTGATCTGTCTCCCGACACACTTCACCAGCCCCTTAAACTCAAAGGACCAATCCCCCCCCCCAAAACACACACACACACCACAGATAATGTTTTCATTTTACAGACCTGAGTGGGCTATATCTCCAGCCTTTTGGCCTCTCCACACCCAAACCTCTTTCCCTGAATCCCACAAATCAACATCTGTTCCAGTAACTGCCTTTACGTAACACCATTGGAAAGCCTCTTCAAGGCTAAACAGGCTTATAGTAAAATAAACGGAGGACAAAAAAGGCCAGTTGAAGGAGTGTAACGATTAATTTTAACGATTTGATGCATATCATATTTTGTGGTTGCTGAGACGATTCATAGTCGATACGGCTTCATTTGGAACAATTCAATTCATTGACCTAAAATCAGGCCCGGACATCTTTAGCCAAAAATTCAACCAATGTGACTCAGAGATAAACACCTGGTACTGAACAATGCAGGTGCAGTTTTCCAGATTCCTCGTATTTCTTGCAAGATAATCAAGTGTATCCATAATTGCAATCTATAATTTGATCCCTAATGATCCTATGTTTGATACGGTCTTTGTATGGATTTTAATCTTTGTTGATTGTGCACATTATTTGATTCCAAATAAACCATTTCCAAACCAATCCAAAAAAATAAATATGTGTAAAAACAAACAAGTAAACAAAAATTAATGGCAAATCCATTTCCATTTTTGTTTCATAAAGTTCATCCCACTGTTGTTTTTCCACATCAAAATAATACAAACATTATCGGAACAAGACTGTATGGTCACATGTCTTGCAAAATTCAAAGTGTTTCCACACATTGGACTGTAATGATGGCTTGATCCTATTTTGCTGAAGAGTTTGCTAAAGAGAAGAGTGGCAGGTTTTCAAACTTACAGGGCCATGGCCATTCAGCATCAGTCAAAGAGGTATGCTAATGGTTTTTATACTCTCCAGAGTGATATATACTTCTCACACATAACTCATAATCACTCCATCATCTGATGAGGGGGGGTTGAGCTATTCCCACTGACAGGATGATGAGTAGACTTGACACTCCAAGTGAGCTGGGTTCCTCTGTTCTTCAGAGGCGACGATTACAAGATGATAATGGGGCCACCATATTTCCAGCCATCATCATTACCATCCCATGGTAGCATTATGATTGACAAACACATCACCACCTGCCTGGCAACAGCTGGAAGTCAGGATCCTGTTGTCAGGGGTGGACTTACCAAAAGGCGAAGCTAGGCAACTGCCAACACATCTAGGGCCCAGAGCTGAACACTTAATAAATGTCATAAATAAAAATACCCAAATCACTGAAATGGCATAAGACTGATCATGTGAAAGTGTTTTGTCCTCCCTTGCCCCTCTGCAGCAGTGGATTATTCCAGTCAACAGCAAGTTAGCCAGCAGATAATTCAGTTTTCCCAGATTGGACGGTTTGCTTCCCAATTAAGTGATTTTGATTCCGACTTTGCAGTTAAAAATTGCTGTGAGCTGGTGGACATAATTTAGGTGGATATGGAAGTTTTTAGTTCCTTTAAAAAATACATTTCAACCAGAGATGTGGCAGCAGGTGAACCAATGCCTCACCTGCCATCATGAATTGTATAACCTACTAATAAAGATACAAATGTGTCCATACTAACCTGTTCTATTAATGCAATTTATAAGTTTGATCCATTGTATCCATTTTAATTTCAGCGCAGACTGCCAAAAGGCAGATTTGAAATGATTTCTGTTTTAAATGCTTATCAAAACATTTGGTTTATTGACATTGATTCGGTCTACAAGTGGACCAATGAGGAAATTATTTGACTTTTTGAGGTTGGTATGGATAACAAAAAAAAAAAACAAAAAAAAAGATTCATACATTGCTGCAGAGGGACCCCATTTAATTTTTGTGTGGGGCCCCAAAACTGCTACGTCCGCCTCTGCCCGTCGTGGCGCGCAGAGAGCCTGAAACTTCACCCTTTTGTCGGAGACTTTCCAAGCTGAGCGGCTCGAACATTGTGTTCCCGGGTGTACACTGCGTGGATTGACCGATGTGTGTACTGTATATACAGTATGGACACTTGTGTGTGTGTGGGGGGGGGCACCTCTCTGGAGCAGCCTCTCACTGGTTAACTGAAAACGTCAACAAGGATTGACCAAAATGACTTTGCGCACCACCCGCTTGATGCTGTCGCACTTTCCAACCAAACACGTGTTTTTTGTTGTCGTCACTCCCGTCTCCGTTATTAAATAATAATAAAAAATAAAGGTGAACGAGCTTGTGAACACCAGCGACAGAGTTCACGTTGCGCAAAAAAAAAAAAAAATTTTTAAAAACAACCAAAAAAATGCGCCTGCGGTTGAGGATTAGAGTTCCAGCCTGCGCTTTCCCCGCTTCTTCTGTGTCCTCTGCCAGTCCCCCTGCTGGTGTCAGCAACATTGAAATAAGACATATCAGCACGCGCGGAGAAACACTCAGCAACAAGGGATATAATTAGCTCAAAGCGGATGCACGCATTTGTTGTAATCCATGTGTTTTTGGAGCTCGCTCCTGGTGACAGGCCTGTTCACATGCAAACCCTGACAGTCTGGAATAAGCCTACGTAGGCTACTTACCCGAGCGCGCGTCCCAACTGCGTTTGACGGGCAGGAGGTAGTTGCTGCTCTCCGCCGTCGCTCCAGCGGTAATCCGCCGTCTTTGGCGCATCAGATGTGGCTCCGATTACATAAGAGAGGCCGGCGGAGGTGAAAACACCTCTGAAAACCGAGTTTCAGTCCCATCGGAGAGCACTCTGCAACAACATTGGCGCGGGTGTTTTCACAATCACCCCAGTCGACTGGTCTCCGTCGGCGCGTCTCTGCAGCTAGGTGGCGGACTGGTTACGCTCTCATTTTGTTCTGCTCTCTTGTGGAAAGTTGCGTCGCTCCCGCCAGTTCTAATGGCTCATCGCGGCTCTGGTGTCCACGCAAGCTGTCGTGGAGACGGCTGGAGGGCTGCAGCTATCTGTGCGCACGCATGTGTGTGCGTGCTTGTGTGTGTGGGTGCGTGCGCACTGGGGAACTGGCTGACGGCGCAGAGGGGCTGTTTTGGTGGATGTGCGGGAATGCAATTGCGTGGCCATTTTCATGTGACCAGAGGAGGAGATGAAGCGGCGAATAAAGCACGGGCGCTCACTGCGGCGCACAACAGGCGATTGGGGAGGGCTATTAGACGCTTAATAAAATGGCGACGACTTGGCTGAAGTGAGCTGCTGGTAGATTTTACGGGCAGCTGAGAAGTTGTGGGGATTTAGAATTCACTTTCCTTATCTAGGAAAGTGCTAAAACTTCCCCGGAGAGCTGGTTTTTACGCACAAAATCCTACGTTTTGGTCCAATTTCCTGCCTTTACACTTCAAAAACAGACTTAATAAATAGTATTTGATAAATAAAGTGTAATCTTCATGAATGCAACTTCACCTTTATTCTGATTTCACACTCATAAGATAAAAAAACAAAGACGTGTGCTTCCCAAATAGGTTGTTATGGAGTTTCAAAAGCAGATACATTTGTTTTTTATTTTTAAGCAGGCTCAAATTGAAGCTATATGCAGTTCTTCTTTAATGGAACCAAGAGACTCATATGAGTGCTTTTAAAAGTGAACCCCTTTGACTCATCCTCACACTTGATTCACTCCCTCAGGCTACCTGCGCTGTCTTGTTCTGGAATCAGGTTTCCTTGTATGTAAACAACTGTTGGGCATATTTTTCAAATTCATTAATGTGCTGCAAAAACGGAGAATGACATCCTGCAATAATAACCTAAATCAATATGTTAGAATGAAGTTTAAAAGTAGAGTGCTGTGATTTAGCTTTTTTGACTTTGATCATCTTAAAATCTAAACTGAAAATCCTTCAGTATTAAACACAGTTTGTGATATTTTATTTGAAATAGCTGGTCTAAAATAAAGGGCTAGAGGGATTTTAGAAATGCAACACTTTTTGTTTATTTATATTTTATGCAAACGACAAAGAAAAACAGATTTCCGATAAACAAGTGTGTAGGACAAGTTTTATCACTCTAAGTTGATGTTTTTGTGGATTTGATTACCTCTGGACATCCCCCATAGGTTATCTCACCACAGTGGGTAATTCTGCTTAGCTGGGGCCCTGTGTCTACAAAATAAAAGAGGCAGATCAAACGAGAGCTTGGCTCTTCAGAGCTTAAAGGTTTTCTTTAAGCTTTCAACTGTTCAGTCTCACATAGACCTACATACCTAGACTTTGTGTGATAAGTAAGTAAAACAAATTGGTTGTGGACAGTTTCTTTTTTAAATTATGGCATATTTATGAAATTTCTATAATAAAAATAGTATTACATTTTCGTTCAAAGTGCACTTTACATACAAGAAATCTACTGATATTTGCTGGTTCCAACATTTTTTTTGTCAGTTTCCTTCTGAGTGAGTATATCTTTCATAAAGCTGTTTTTCTCTGTCTTGTCCACATTTAAATTAGTTACTTGTTCTCTTACTTGGTTTTTTAATGGTCTTACATTTAGTTTTTACGATCGCACTTCTTCTTTGTTTTCCCTTTTGTGTTAAATTTCTTCTCCTCATGTGTCATGTTTTGTTTCTCCTGTCTTTCCATCTTTGTAACAGTGGTTGTTGCCTCTGTCTCACTATCATGCATTGTGTGCATGATCAGTATGGGTCATCTCTTTTCCTTTGATTTGAAAATCTGTAGGTTCTTTTTGTCTAGCTCCAGTTTATCAAAACCGTTTCTGTAAGTCTCTTAGTCCCTTAATCTGTTTCTTCCCTCTGCTTGTTTCCTGATCAGCCATCTAATGCAGCTATGCCTTAAGCAGCAGTCAAGAAATACTAAATAAAAACAATGTAAATGTAATTTGTACATGCTTTAAAGGTGCAAGTGATCTAACCTAAAAAAAAAAAGTTTCTCTCTCATTATATTGAGCTGTGGGAGTTTCACATTTAGATGAGCAAAATTATAAAAAAGATTGGACTCCAAAAAGAGTTTTCTCTAAATAACGTTGTCTTTAAATAAATAAATGACTGTATATAAATTAGGCCATAAAGATGAATGTGACTTCACCTATTTAGGGTTGATTTGCTCTTTAATAGTTCAAGAGGTTTTCCCTCTAATACAATTTATTCCACATTAATTCCTTACTCTACTTGTACTACTTGTATTCCATTTTTTACAGATTCCTAGTTGACGACTCCACACATCTACCAAAATTCACATGCACGTTTCTTAAAATGAGTTTTTTTTTTTGGTCTACAATAAAGTCTATTCTATTCTATTCTATTCTATTCTATTCTATTCTATTCTATTCTATTCTATTCGATTCTATTCTATTCTATTCTAACCTTCTAAAACATGTGAATTATTTGAGTTTTAGAGACCTAATATGAAAAATGTTTTCGGAAAATGAGCAGTTTCATTTTACATACAATAAATTCCTTACTTCCACAACAATCTGTGTCTGTAAGTGATTGAAATCTGATGGTCAATTTTTTTTTCTTTTTTTTCCTCTTCTACACGCAAAGAAAAATAAGGCGATTGTGTTCCTTAAATGAGGTTAAACTACATTATGCAGATTGAGTATATTTAGGGTATAGTATTTGCATTAGTCAGGGTTGTGGATGTCTGCTAATTTTTTACATTATTCATAACGAAATCTATTTTTACATAAAAATTATCAGGAGTTTTTTTTCCAATCATCTCTTAAAACTCAAATGTGTTTATGAAATATTCGCACCACATTTTCCAAACTTTAATTTGTCCTGTGAAATTTGAGGTTTCATTGCAATCGTTAAATAAAGTTAAGGTAAAAAAAACTATCATTGGTTGTCGCATGCATAATGCGTCATTTCCTGTAAGGAATGTTGCGAGAGCTACTAAAATTGTCACGACTCCGTTTCCCACAATGGATTGTTTTGTAGTCATCTAGGCGGCTTGCATTCAGCGCAGTACCTACTATCTGGCTGCGCCGGCTTAGATAAGCGCCTCGCTCCCGCCCTTTTCTCGCGATACTTTCGTGGCGGCGCACAATGGACGTCGGTTCAAAAAACTAACCAGCATGCACTGCGATCTAGGCAATCTGCGCAGCGCTGCGTCTGCCTGGCGTGATCTCAAACACGCCTATTGATTTCGACTGAAGGTGAGCATTTTAACCAGACCGTATTATTCCTCTCTGAACTATAATCGTAAAAGTTCGCGATTAAAATCGTACGATTTACCGGTTTAGCCATTTTCAGTCCAGACAGACGTTTTTCTGGGGAGGGCTGAGTGTTATAGAGGTTTACCGGGTGCTACAGCTAACTGTTAGCTAAATGTTTACAAGGTTACAGAACACTACTATCCTTTAAAAAAATCTTAAAAGAAGAAACAACAGGATTTTACGGTTGTCTTTCAGATCATGGCTCTTCACAGACTGACTCTCAGGCTTCGGCAAACGGTAACAGTCATGCTAACCTGAAGTTTACTTTAACAGCACAATTCAGACAGAAGACTTTTTTTTTTTGCAGTGTTTTTGTTTAGTGTTATGCTTTTGCGTCACAGGCTACACACGTGAGGCCCATCCATACCAGCAAGTATGGACGGCAGCAAGAGGCTGCAGCTGTGGATTCAGAACCTGAATTTATATCAGTCTTCAGAACTCAGGAAAATGACCCGGTAACAGAATCTAGCTGTTGCTTTTGATGTGCTGCTTTTTTGTTTTTAAATGCAGTTTTTAATAATTGCTGCCAGACACAGTGGGGATCGAAAGTTTGGGCACCCAGGTAAACTGTTATATTATTGTGCATAAAGAACCCAACATCCTTCTGATATGTACAAAAAAGTTGGGTGTTATTTCCATCATTTACCCTTTCAAAATAACAAAACAAAATAATGGCGTGTGCAAAAGGTTGGTGACCCTGCAGAGTTGGTACTTTGTACTGCCCTCCTTGCCAAGTGTCAGTTTGTAAACGCTATATCCAGCCAAGAGTCTCTCAATTCTTGCTTGAGGTTTCTTCATCCATTCTTCTTTACAAAAGTCTTCCATTCCTTGAGATTCTGGGATGTCTTACACACTGCTATTTTTATGTCTATCCATAGATTTCAAAGATGTTGAGGTCAGGTGATTAGGAAGGTCACTGCAAAACCTTCAGTTTCGGTCTTTTAATGTAAGACAGCTTGGATTCTGAGGTGTTTTAGCATCAGTATCCATTTGGAGAATCCATCTTCTTTTCAACTTTTTCACAGATGGCATCAAGTTAGGCCGGGCTCACACCACACGCGGTCCAGCTCTGGTGCAGACGCCGAAGTCTTTACGTAACATGAAAAGTGCGAGAGGCACTCACACAGCATATGGTCCGGCCTCCGCTGCGCTCCGTATTCGTTTAGTTGACTTCAGATTGTTTTGGATGCCGGAGCAATTAACGTCATGATCCTGAAACCATGCCAGCGCATGTGAAGTGCATCCGGTACATTTTTCACAATAAAAAGCTTTGACGTCATATTTAACTGGTGGGTTCTCACGTGAATCTACGTGAGTTTAGGGGTCCGTGAGATTGGCCGAAGGGGCTGTCTGTAGCAGGATCGTAAGCAATCCGTAGTCAGTGTGAATCACCGACCGTAGCCAGACCGCTCCGGCATCTGCACTGGAGCTGGATCGCATGCAGTGTGAGCCCGGCCTTGGTGTCCAAAATTTGTTGAAATTTTGTGGAAGCCATTCTTCCTTCTACTGGTGAAATGCAATACAAGCCCAAAGCATGATTGATCCACCCTCATGCTTAACAGTTGGACAGAGGTTCTTTTCATTAAACTCTGGACCCTTTTCTCTTCAAACGTATCTTTGCTCATTGCAGCCAAAAAGTTCAATTTTAACCTTCGTCTGACCACAGTTTATATGTTCATTTATGAACTTCAAACGTTGAATTTTGTGGTGAGAACGTAGAAGAAGTTTTCTTCTGATGACTCTTCCATGAAGACCATATTTGTACATGTATATCTTGACAGTAGAACATTTTACCACAACTCCAGAGTCTGCAGGTCTTTCTGGAGGGATGGTTCAGTCAAACGTAGGTTTTGATTTGCTTTTCTCACAATCCTGCGAGCTGTTCTGTCTGAGATTTTTCTTGGTCGTCCAGATCTTGCTTTAACTTCCACTGTTCCTGTTGACTGACATTTCTTAATGACCTTCCGAACAGAGGATATTGGCATCTGAAAATACTTTACTATCTTCTTATAGCCTTCTCCTGCTTTGTGAGCATTAACTATTTTCAGTTTCATTGTTCTGAACAACTGCTTAGAAAAGCCCATCATGCTGATTGTTGGGGCAAGATCACATGACTCAGATTTTTTCAAATCTTTGAAATTAAAATCACCTGGTCTTTGCAAATGATTTTTTATGAACATTCCATGACACGGCCAGGTTTCAGCTTTTCCAAAGGGGGTGGTGAATACTATAAATTCTGGAGGGTGCCGGAACTTTAACACACACCGCTATTTCGTTTACTGTTATTTTGAAAGGATAAATGATGGAAATAAAGTGCAATTTTTTAAAAAGGATTTCTCATCTGTAAACTGATGCCTTTAGGAGATTTTTAATCTTTCCTTGGGGTCTTTATGCACAGGATTTTGCCTAGGAAGTCCAAACTTTCGATCCCCGTGGTACACACACAGCCACTCTCACTTTGACCCCTCATCCCAATGAAGTTTAGCAAAACATTGAAATAAAACACAGAACACAATAGATGTTTAAATATACATAGAGAACGAAAAAAAAATATGATTTGACAATTTTTTAAAAATTAAATATCCCTCTAAGTGTGGACATTTCATTTAAAAGTTAATTTTTGTGTGGTTTTCACATAACTGCACAAAGTTGCAAAATTTTTAAAAAGATTACTTATTTCTCAGGGAAAAAATGCAAAGTGTTTTGTTTTGTTTGCCAGAAAATCTACTAAAAATTGCGTAAAAGAATATCGATGAAGGGACTCCATAACACAAAAATTAATTTTACGAATGAAGATTGACTTCTAAATCCATCCCGAATGAAAAATTTCCCTGAACCTGTGTAGGCTTCAAAGTTTAAAAAAATGTTTTTTTTTTTCTTAAACACAAAACAGTGTCCTGCAGTCTGTTTTCTACTGAACTTTGAAAAGCTTAAACTGTGTTTTAAAGATTTTTGTCTAATCAACTTTGATTGTATTTTGGTCTCCTAATCTCTCACCCTTTGTGTCTTTTTTCAGGCCTGTCAGTCAGAGAAACAAATTGGACAGTTTTATACTTTGCCACCCGAGCACATCCGCCTTTTGTTTCCTCATGGCCTTCCCAAACATTATCAACAACAGGCAGGTTATGTTTGAATCTGAAAGGGAAGATAGTACATGTAACTAGTAAACGTGTCCACTGTTAACTTGAAAGATTTGTTTCACAATCACAGATATAAGTTGTTTTCTAATGATTTTAGGTGAAAACTTTCAACGAGGCCTGCATGATGGTCAGGCAGCCCGCTCTGGAGGCCATCTCTTACATGAAGAATGCAGATTACAGCAAACCTGCTTTAAGATACTTATTCTGTATCCTTTAAATCACTCTGTCACTCACAGAAAAGTGAACACACTTCTACTCATCCTTAAAAAGAAGAACATGTTGTCCTTAAAGAAATGTTTAGATGGTGTTAAGGGAAGTGGCAAGACGATGTCTCTTTGTCACGCTGTCCACTTCTGCTACACGCAGGGCTGGGTGGTGCTGCACATTCCTGACGGTGAGGTAAACGGTCAGAATTGCCTGATGTTGACCTACACAACGATCATGACGGGTATTTTTTTTTTTTGTTGTTTGTCTCCATCCCCCCTTTACACAGCTCACCTATGGGTGAAAAACTGTAAGGAACTGCTGCCGTCATCCTATAAGTCATCACGCTTTGATCAGCCATTGCAAGCGACAGCGTGGTTGCGCAACTTCAAAATCACCAATGAACCTTTTCTATCCAAGGTAACAACCTAACGACCTAAATCAATGCTGACACAGTACTGATCTCTGATTATAAGTTAGAAACCGGATATTGATAACAAATGTAGTGTAAATGGTCTGGTCGAGTCGTGTTGGGATTATATAAATTTGCATCATCCCAACTCCCTTTCAAGCAATTTATCATTTGATGCCTAATTATTCTGTTTGACATGTTGTTTCTTTGTGTTTGATGTAAACCTATGATGATTGTTGTACTTGTGTGTCTATTATTGCCTGATTGCTTGAAATAAACAATTTCCAATCCAATATCGATAGAATTTTAGATGTAGCTTTTCCTAAGCAGATCTTCCTAAAGACCAATTTTTTTGGATACAAGCTGCTGGTACAAGATTTTCTTCAAGATTCTCCTAATAGAGCAGCACAGGCTAAAATGAATACTGTATAAAGCTCATCAACATTATCACTAAATAAGATTTCTTATAAAAATGTCCTTTTGGGTTTAACACAGTTTAATTTTAAGAGGAAAAATCAGCTTTAAAATGTGTTTTGGTGGGATTTTTGTACAATTTAAGCAGACAGTGGGATTTTTTTAGGTTGTTAGGTTGTTATTTTTAAGTTTACATCCAAGCATCCACATATACTTTCAATGATGACATAAATTCAAGTTAATTTCGGTTGAGAACAGTGATCTTAATCATAGTTTCTCATCCTTGGAGATGTCATTAAACCAAAAATAAGTGTGTTGCATTGTTTTGAAGCACATTCCTCAATCTGTGCTGTTTGTTCATTAGGGGGAATGTTTTTAACTATTGATTTGTGTTCTCAGATAAAAATTAAGCAGCGCTATGTGTGGACGAAGAGGGAAAGCACAGAAGAGGGGTGTCCGCTTGGGGACCTTGTGGATCAAGTAGGTGCAAAAATGTTTGCAAACCTTCCCCTCTTTTCTTTCTGTCTTTCTTTCTTCACATTTGCCGCTTTACTGCACGCTTTAGAACTTGGTTTGTCACTGGCACTCGCCTTAAGATAAAGACGACCTTTGAAGTTATGGGACTTCTCCGAAATTACTACCAATAGTACCGTTTAGCAGCGTAAGCATAGCATTGTTTGACATGTTCAAAAAATGCTGCTGGTGCCTATAATTACAATCAGAGCCTACGTAAGCTCCTCTTTAACACTAAGCTTATTTTCCTAATTTAATTAATCTTTAAACCACAGTTTCATCTTCCTTACTCCGACATCTTTGATCCCTTACTATAATTCTCAATTTTTCAGTTTTTTTTTTCCCGATTGTGCTGTTGGATTTTCCTTTCACAATTCACAGCTGATGTTTGTTGTGCTGCAGGGCATATCTCGTGTGAAGAGCAGCAGTGATGTGGTAGCAGCAGTAATGAAGGAGCTCAGGGTACAAAGCGGGCATCCGGAGGGCAACTTTCGCTTGGCCGTGGCAGTGGATGGTGTCAATGCCCTGTGGGGAAAGTCTGCCATTAAGAAGGAGGATAAAAGTGCGGTGAGAAAACAGTCTATATGCTGTCGTGCATTGAGCTCAGTCTTTTCTGTTCTCACAGATAGAAAGTCTTATGTGATTTCTTTTCTTTTTTTATCCTCTGATAACAGGTGGATCCAGAAGAACTTACACTGATTTATAACCTGAGAAAGTTGTTAAAAAATGACTGGGTTAGTAGAACACAGCTGCTAAAAGCTCCTTAAGGACCTCCTCCAATCATGAATGTGTTCCTGGTGGTCTTTTAATTATGATTTTGCCATTTTAAGCCAAAATCAAAAAAGGTGTAATTTTCTAGGACAGAATTTCTGCAGAGCGGCAGGAGTTTATTAAAAATTTGGCTCTGTGTTGTTGGTGGGACTGTATGTGCGGAGCAAGCCCGCCCCTACTTCCCTCCATCCATCTGTTTACTTGCTCTCCAGCTAGCTTACTGCCCCTCACACCCCCTACGTAACATTACTAGTGCTACAAAAATGCCGAGCAGTTTTGGGGATATCCAGCTGTGCAGTTTTGAGCCAGATGCCAGCTCGGAAAACATAGGTGATCTAGTCGTCTATAAGCGAATGCGTCAGAATTGAGCAGAGTAGGGAGCTTGTGGTTTGCTGTTGTAGGTCCTACATCACACCTACTAGCTTTTTCCAGCAAACTTTTTTCATCTTCACTTGATTTGCCAGAAATTGAAAAAAAAAAATACTCAAAAATGCAATTTTAGGCATGGAATTGTCTTTACATATGTCCTCCATCATAAAAAATGCCGCAAGAACACCATGAAAAAAAGTTTTAATTGGAGTGGGTCTTTAGGAGAATGTTTGTTTTTTAGCGCATGTATTTTTTGTTCATTTTTTTTTTTGTTGTTCATTCAGATCGGAGGGGCTATCATCACCACACTGTCTCAGACGGGATCTCTTTACACCTCAAAGTCTGCTTACTTACCTCAGGAGCTGCTGGGAGAGGTTGGATCATATTTGCCTTTGAATCCCAACACTTTGTGTGCTTTTAAAAATCCTTTTAAAGCACAATATTTTACTTGGAGTCAGAAAATTACATATTTTCAATCTTTGTTGTTTGAAAGCAAAACATTTTCAATATTCATAAACATTTTTTTCAGTATTTTGTTAGTTTATTTTGTAAGTGCCTCTTTTCATTAAGTAAGGAGTTGTGCTTCTTCCACGGCACAGTATCACTTAACTTAATGGACTCGTCAATCCATTCTCCTCACCCACGTCTTTGCTCTTGACTGCAATGATATTGTACTGAAAGGAAGGTCAACCCCTCTGAGTATGTGTGGGCTTGATTTTAAGTTGAATCTTTTTAATGCACATGTTTCTCTTTAATATATTCATTATTGATTTTTTCTCTTCTGTGCATCTGAACCCTTTACATATTTATTTTTGCACTTGTTGAGGGGAAACATCTAAAAAGATGTGTTGGGCTCTATATCTTTCCTGTAAATTATGCTGACTTTTTTGGTCAGTGCATATTGGGTACAGCAGTCTTGTTATAGCAGGTCGTGTGTTTCGCCCTTTTACGTGCTGTGCTTTACTCATCAGAGGGGGTTTGACAGCATGGATCCATTCATCCCTCTGTCAGTGTCCAACTACAGCGAGAAGGAGTTTGAGAGTTGTCATCTTTATTATACAGAGCGTAACTGGCTGCAGCATTCACAGAGTAAGTGATGAAATAAAGCCTGGTAATATTTACTTGTTTTATTTTCATGTTTTCCTTTTTTTTTTTTGTTTTCCATCAGGCCGAACAGAGGAAGGGAAGAAAGAGCTCGTCTTCCTGAGCAACAGGAACCCAGCCATGTTTGACAGACTCTGCAGCTTCTTATAAACCCATGTGACTGTTTGTCACATAGGAGTGAACATGTAAATGTCATTGTATCAGTATAAACGCATATTCGGATATCCATGTCTTCATGCAACATTGATGTCACTGTGTTTTATAAGTCACTGCATTTGTTTGATAATAAAATATTTAGAAAAATGTCATGGTTGATTGTTAAAAAAGGTAAATGGAAAAAAATTTAATATACAAAGAAAATACAGAGCAGCACTTTACAATTGCATAAGCCTTAAATGAGTGAAGCAATATGATAATCTCTGTTTCTTTGAAAAAAAAATCTATCTTCTTCATTTACTTATGAAGTTTTGTAGTTAATTTTGGAATATATCTTCATTATTTTTTTACTAAACATTCAAGTATGCTAAACTTAAAATATATCATAATTAGCACAATATATAATTAGAGAATTAAATTATATATGATGCAAACCTATATATGACAGTAATGGCTACAATAACAGTATGACAATAATGCAAAGCATGTTTGAAAAGGAGCAGGCAGAAGCTTAGCTTATTGAAACGTGTCTCTAAAAAAATATACAAATACTAATAACAGAAAAAAGGAAAGAATCATATTTAATATGGATTTTTGTAAAAATATAAATGGAGAAAATAATGTCAATGAACAAAACACAACTGGGGAAGATTTTACTCAAATGTGCAATCAAAATATACAAAATAAATAAATCATAGCTATTAATGTCAACCTAATTTATGTATTAATAAAAACTCTTTCAACCCTTGTAAGTATTTAGTTATAGAACCTTATAGTTATTTCACAAACCATGTGTTTAAATGTAATTCACTTTGTATTTATAAACAACTCTTCCAATTTAACTGGAATAATTGATGGGGGCCCAAAGTTAAAAATATATATATATAGAGAGAGAGATTTTATTTCAAAATGTATATTTCATTTACAACTAAATGAAATGTATAAAACATTGTTTACATTTATTTGCTGCATGTGTTTAATTCTTTCATCGTTTTTGACCTATTTGGAGAAAACAGCTCCATCTAGTGGATAGGTGGTGATAACAGCGGTGTTCTTAGTCACATGACAAACTCCCCGTCACGTGACTGTGAGCTAGAAACTCCATGGGAAGTTGAAACGTTTCAAACTGCAGAAACGGGTGAAAGTAAACCGAATTTTTCACCTTCGGGACGCGCCGAGGTTCCTGTCGGAATCCCTAAATGAGATTATGGCATAAGTCTTATTTAGACTTAATAAACTGCCGTGGGTCCTTGCTGCAGGTACATTTCCTGGCTCTTTGAGACACTTTGTTGGTTAAATCTGTCTTATCTTCTTACCTGCTTTGTCTTCAGATAAAATGGGGCTTTTGTTGCCATCGTTTGTGTTTTTCCTGGTTATTTTCGTCGCAGCAGAAGTGATCCTCTGTTCTGGTTTGTAATGTGAACAAAAACACACACCTTTTCTGAGTAAACATAAATAAATATGATACTTTCTTCACCCAGGAAGCTCCAGTTGTGTTCCCAGAAACTTTGGCCATGATTCTATTGTGTGTGAGTGTAATTCCACTCACTGTGACAGCATCGGGCCGGGGACCTTGCCTCCAGTGGGGCACTTCTCCTCCTACCTGAGCAGCATGGCGGGCAGCAGGCTGGAGGCCAGCCAGGGTCAGATCCAGGTGAACAGCACTGGAGCAGGTGAGACCAGGACAAGTCCTCTGTTTGAAAGTGGTGGAGGAGTAACCACACTCACACAGATCTATTACTTTCAGGCCTCAGACTGACTATTGTTCCACACCAAAAGTTTCAAAAGATTATGGGATTTGGTGGAGCGATGACAGATGCAGCAGCCATCAACATCCTGTCTCTTTCTGCTGGCGCACAGGAGCAGCTGCTTGGACAGTACTTCTCCAGCGACGGTACAGTCTGCTATCTGAAAGCAAGCATTCTTTTTGCGGTTTCAATACAGCAGAAGTTCTTTTCCGCCGAGTCAGCCCAAGGTCACATATATGTTAAAAACCACTTCTCTCAAATCAGTAAACAGTAAGGAATATACATCCTCAATTTTAATGTTTTCTTATGATAACAGGAGAGCTGGATCCCTTTTAGTGCTGCAATAACTGAACACAAACCTGATCTCAAGGTATTAAGTCCCACTCCAATCATATTTTGATCTATTTTAAAAGTGGTCTTTTAGAAATGTAGTTTTTACAAAAAAATAAAAATAAAAAGCCTGTGTCGTCGAATACAGTTTCTGCAGAGCGGCAGAAGAAAGCATGCCCCCATTACCCATCATCCCTTTTTAAAATATTCTTTCCCGCTAGCTTACAGCTCCTCACACCCCAGGTGCATCTGCAAGTGAATGCATCAGAATGGAGCGGAGCAGGCAGCTTGTGGTGCTGTGTCTCTCCTACAGCTTTTTTTTGTTGTTGTCTGCTCCTGATTCACAATGATTTAAGTAAAGAAATACCCAGAAATGCAAGTTTAAGATTCATTTTCTACATATACAGTACATCCTCCATCATCAGAAAAATGCCATAGATTATGTTAAAAACACCAAATACGGTTTTTGTCAGAGTGAGTCTTTAAAAGTGTGATTTGCTGTAACTTTCCTCACACTCCAGTATCTTTCCACTGATGTGATTGAAGGATAATGCATCATCAGTTGTTTTTAAAGTTTTCTATTGTCGTAGGCATCGGCTACAGTGTTGTGCGCGTCCCTATGGCCAGCTGTGACTTCTCCACCCGCCTCTACACCTACGCTGACACACCTGGAGACTACAACCTGGATAATTTTACTTTGGCCCCTGAGGACATTCACATGAAGGTGCCCCTTTCTTCTATTCTGTGCATAAAGTTGCATATGCCCTCTTATCATGGTCTCTGGAATCCCATCTGTTTTTTTACCTGGTTTCAGATCCCTCTCCTGCAGCGTGCGCAGACCATGTCTCCTCGTCCTCTCTCCCTCTTGGCCAGTGCGTGGAGCCCCCCCAGCTGGATGAAAACTAATGATGCCCTCGTTGGAAAGGGCTCCCTGAGGGGCCAGCCAGGAGGGAAGGAGCATAAAACATGGGCTCAGTACTATATCAGGTGACTTTAAAGTGCAGGTGCACTTAGTACAAGATAAATGTGTTCTGATCAGTGCTTGAATTCATCATCATAGATTCCTGGAGGAGTATGCTAAATATAATCTCACCTTCTGGGCTGTGACTACTGGAAATGAGCCCTCTGCAGGACGTATGACAAACTACAGGTCTGTCTTCTTGTGATCTCATTGGTGATTTTTATACCAAGATATATTGTTGCCTTTACTTTGTTTTTAATGGTGGAAGAGTCTGAGGACAGTCTCTGTCACTGCAGCTTCCAGGCTCTGGGTTTCACTGCAGAAGAGCAGAGGGACTGGGTGGCTTTGGACTTGGGCCCCGCCCTGCACGCCTCTGCGTACCCAAAGACTCACATCCTCCTGCTGGATGACAGTCGCCTGCTGCTCCCTTACTGGGCCAAAGTGGTGAGTGCAAAGACAAGGAGAAAGTCGCGGGAAGGTCATGCCCGACATTTCCTTTTTTACCTGCAGTCACACTGGTGCTGGAGGTATGAGATCACAAAAAATAGCAGTAAAACAATAGAAAACCGAAGAGATTCTCCCTGAATTTTTATTCAAAACAGGAGCAAAA
This sequence comes from Oryzias celebensis, assembly GCA_014656515.1. Classification (NCBI taxonomy): domain Eukaryota; kingdom Metazoa; phylum Chordata; class Actinopteri; order Beloniformes; family Adrianichthyidae; genus Oryzias; species Oryzias celebensis. Next base: position 12,299,884 of record BNCR01000015.1, on the reverse strand, counting down.
CATGTTGTAATAGGATACCAATCGAGGATTCCAAAGTGTTCTTTGTTAAAACACAGCAAACTCTCTGGATTATAGTTCACATATTTCACCTTCAGTGAGCTGATAGGAATCATCTTGAGGAAATATGTAATTCTCAGTCTAGACAGGTTGGTTATTCACAAAAGAGATTATTCCACTGTAAAAAAAGAAAACATTTTTGCAAGATTTTTATATTTTAAACACCCCCAATCTGCAGCATTTGTCCTGCTGCTGGTCTGCCTAGCAACAAAAATCGCTCACTTTAAATTGCAATTATAAAAAGTTCTTTAATTACAATTAAATAATAGTCCTTTCAGTCTTTTTATGGTTTCCAGACTCCTGGAAAAAAACGACTATTAATATTTTTTTAATGTTTTCATGCAGAATTTGAAAATCTTATTCATGAATGTATTCTATTGCTAAACTATTTTTGTTTAGATGAATGTAAACGATAAAATTGTTGTTTGAAGGTTTAATCCTTTGAGCAAATGAGAGCTAAAACAGTTGAGTTCTGTAAAATAGATTAGCTGAAGCAGATCAAAAATTGGGCAAATAACAAAAGAAGATTCAAAAAACAGTTTTTATTCAGTAATATAAAGTATAAATATGATCATAACAACTCTTTAAAGCTAATGATTGACAAAAGATAAATTCCAAGCATTTTTCAGACAGTTTATTAACATTTTTTGTATGTAATAGGAGGAAGCCAAGAAAACCATAATAGTTTCCAAAATGAGCCAAAATATTTACAATACTCATACTGTAGTGAGAAGTAAAACCAAATGTTTTTAATTAGAATAAAAATGCTAAATATTAAAAAAATTAAAAAAACATGTAAAAAGAAGAATGCCATGAAAGAAATCAATGTTTTTATGCTTAAAAAAAGAGAAGAAATAAAGAATTTTAAATGCTCATTAGGGTTAGTAAATGAAACGTCAAGTAAGAAAAAGAAATCTAAGTGCAGAGTTGATCTAATCAGGAGTGTGTTTTAAAGGAGCCATTTTTATAGAATATCAATCACTCACACTTCTGGGGAAGAAATCATTCTTTCAGAAGTGTCGCTTTAGCCCATTAGGGTTCCTCAAGCCACGGATTTTGTTTTGATCATTGTTTTTTTGGTATTTTGTATCTGCTTCCTCATAAAGATCCACTCCAACCATCTTTGAAATCATTTTAAAATCCTTCCCAGTTATCTTTTAATTACGATTTCATCATTAAATCACAAAACCTGTCCTTTTGTAGGTCATCGTTTCTGCAGAGTTTCAGGAGTTCATTAGAAATGGATCTCTAAGTTGTGAGCGGAACCAATTTGAATAAGGAATGGCTCGGAAATGCAATTTTGAGCTTAATTTTCTTCATCAGAAAAATGCTACGAGAACATGTTAAAAGCACCAAAAACACAATTTTCCTCAGAGGGGAGTCTTTAAAGTAAGTTCTGGCCTAAACATGGTAACGTGGACATCAACTTTATTAACCAATAGTTTTTTTGTTTTGTAAAAGAACACATTTTTGAATAAGTCTGAATAAGTCTGTGATATAAAGAAAACATTATTATGACTTATTTTAGCACTGGGAGGAACAGAAAGTGGACTGCTCGTGCTGTAGTTTATCATATCCAGACTGAGGGGCCTAAAAGATTAAAACCATGTTTTCTTTTTCAGGTCCTAAATGATGTTCATGCTGGTCGATACATTCATGGTGTGGCAGTCCACTGGTACATGGACAGTTTTGTCCCCGCGGATATTAGCTTGGGGGTGACTCATCAGCTCTATCCAGAGTATTACCTCTTCGGCACAGAGGCCTGCGCTGGCTGGAGCTTTCCTGACAGAGGAGTGAAGCTGGGAAGCTGGAATAGAGCTGAACAGTATGCTCACGACATTATAGAGGTGAGATTGTCTCATTTTAGCTTGTTCGGTCAGATTGAGTGCGGCAGATGTGAGGCTGACATGCTGGGAGCTGTTCTGGAAAGGTGAGTCACCTGCCTCCTTGCTGTGGTGCCGCTTATAAGCTGCACCATGTTGCACATATTGCTTCAGAAAGAGCCTGCAGGGAAGCACAACAAGCTGGAACTGGTGATTTTGAGGTATTCCACTGTTAGACTTTTTCTATTCAGTCTAGTTTTGCATAAATAAAGACTGGATGTAATGACACCATGTTCTTTTAATTTCTATTTTATAGCCCAATATCACAATATAGTTGTCTCAATGGGCTTCACACCAGTATTTATACAAAAGAACATAAAGTCAGTCATAAAATATATAAACAATAGCTGGTTGGTAAACTAAACATTTTAACATGAATAAAAACTGAATGTTAAACACCAGAACAGAGTATTTGGATTTTAAGTGCTGTGAAGCAGTAAATTCTGAGAATGTGGGCCCTTTTTCTGTTTCAGGACTTAAACCACCATGTTGTCGGCTGGACTGACTGGAATCTTGCACTAGACCCGACTGGTGGACCAAACTGGGTGAAGAACTTTGTGGACAGTCCGATTGTGGTGGATGCAAAGCGTGACGTCTTCTACAAACAGCCTTCTTTTTACAGCATGGCTCACTTCAGGTAGTTTTAGCCTGACTTTGAACAGAAGGCTTTCCAAGACCTTGCTCTCCATCAAATCCTCAATGTTTCCACAGCAAGTTCCTGTTGGAGGGCTCGCAGAGAGTGGGCGTGTCTTCCAGTGGGAAAACGCAGCTGGAGTACACGGCCTTCGTCAGACCAGACAGTTCAGTGGTTCTCATCGTACTCAACAAGTAGGATTTACTGATTCGGTTTAAAAGTTCGCTACACACAGATAAACACTGAACTGTTTGTGTTTACGTTGCCAGGGCATCGTCTGAGATCCAGTTTGAAGTCTGGGATCCAGCTGTGGGCTACATTCCCTGCACTGCTCCGGCTCACTCAATACTCACACTGGCCTGGAACACACGTTAAGCATTCATTCCAGTCATTCGGGAGAAAAAAAATCATTTCGAGATCGGTTTTATTTTACTTTAATTTATGTTTTTCTAGAAGTTTAAGCTTTAATTTTACCCTTGCACTTGAATCATAATATATTTTTTTATTTGAATGATGCTAGAACTTTTAATTATTTCAGCAGAACTAATTGTAATGCTGCAGCATGGTGGTCTCATCTCACTGCAGTGATCTACATTTCTTTACATATTTGCTTGTTGATTTTTGAAAACAAACAAATCTTTAAATGTTTCAGAATTAATGTATTAAATACAATGTGAGCAATAAAAGTAAACCATTAGCTTGTCAATTTATTAACATCATAGACATTTTTCATATATATAATGTACAGCTTGATAGATAACCAGGTATTTCACATTTGCATCTCCATTCTCAACTGTTTCTTTACTCTGCAAACCTTAAATTGGCTGAACTAAAATTATTTACATCAAAGGTTAAGTGATAAAAATGTGAAGTTGAGGTCAAAATGAATAAAGTGACAGAGGAATGCCATCTCTTCATAATATATACACTGAAATTGGGAGCGGTGGAACTTGAAAGTTCAGATGAGATCAGATAGGAGGTGGACGAACGAGAATTTCATCCCCTCGCTGGTGCAGATTTGGAACTGTTAGAGAATATTCTGGAAGGCGCAATAAATCCCTTCCTGTCACCTGAAGACGGCTTCCCAAACATCATTCAAGCAGAAACGCTGCATCATCAGTGGAAAAACTTAAGGGTGCAGATACAGAGACAGGAACTTTTTTTTTTTAAACGGTACAGTCCAATAAAACAAAGTACGCCACCGAGTTCAGTTTGAGCATTAGGGTGTTCTGGAATCACAATCGTCCCACCTTACGAGGCTCAGCTGCAGGTTTCATCAGATGTTCTTAATGTGAGTAGAGGGCATGCTGTTCAATATGCAGTTCAATATAAAATCTGGCTTTTAATGGTGATGTAATGCGTTGTATATTTTAACAAAGATGTGGTTTGATTTATGGTAGAAACACAAGAAACGGGTAAAATGAGCATCATTTCTAAGTTGGTTCGTCAAAAGGGATTCAACAAACCGAATGCATTATTAAGACATCTGTAAAGAACGTGACTGAGGAGAGCATTAAAAATAGTAAATAAAAAGTACAAAAAGTCAGACTGAAATGATTGAAAGAGATGAACAAAAAGGAAGTGAAAAGCGTTTTGGTGGAAGGGTGTCTCAGAAAGACCATCTCTCCTGTGTGCGGGGGTCCGTGGGGAGCGACGGGGACTCTGACTGGGGCTGGCTGCTGTCTTCTCCACTCAAACTCATCCGACACACCGGACACGTGTCATGCTGCACAGACATAAACACGATAAAGTGAACACTTAACTCGTGGTGGATTTCTGATAATTATGAGAGCAGTTTGAACCCAAAAACATCCTTCTTTGAGCCTCATTTACCACAGTGGTCAAGCTTCTTTAAACATCAGTGGCAGCAGATACAAAACAAAGAAAATGTTTAAAAATCTGACATAATAAGGTGGTTGAATGGAATCTTAAAAGTTTTACATAATAAACACCTCCTAAAAAGTTTTAAATTCAAAAACATACTTTCAAGAATTAAGTTTTAGCCAAACTATATAGAAATGTATGTAGCTCATGCATACATGAATACTTTAAATATTAAACTCAGATATTCAACATTTAAGAAACCTAACGAAATGAAGTTGAGTCTGACAAGATCTGACCTCTGACCCATCATGTAACTGATAGTCATGTGACCATAGGGGCCCATGTCAACAACAGCAGAAATTCAGTTCTGTACACATCCATTCTGTCCATGTTAACTTTAAGACAAAGAAGTTCATTTGATGCATTGTTTATGATACTTGATTTATTGCTTGCATTTAATCAAAGTCAGGATTTGGACCATTTGTTATTTAATGAAAGAGAAAATATTTATGTCAACAGTGAAGGCTACTTCCTCTGCTTCATGTATGCGTTGACATTTTCATTAAATATTTGACACTGACTGATGCTTTGTTGCCTGATAAACCAGAGGGAAGAGTTCCACTGTCTATTTATTGATTAAAATGGATCTTTGAGACAGATATGTGAAACTATCTGTGACAGATTTTTTAAATAAACTTTTTTTTAAATACAATTTTAAAATAAATTTAAAAAATGTTCTCTTTAATCCCTGATTTCATCTAAAAAAACTTTGACTTATAACATATTTAAAAAATATTTTCCTGATTTTCTTTTTCAAAACTGTCATTTTTACTAAGATAATCCATGAACATTAGATATAAACATTAGGTACAATACAATGCTGTAACGTCTTATTGTTTGTGACTCACCATTTCCAGCCATGGTACTATACAGTCTGAATGAAAGAAGTGATTGCAGGGTAGTTTTCTGACAGGCTCTCCGACTGTGAAGTCCTCTTTGCACACTGGACACTCCATACAGCAATCTGCACAAGATTTATTAAATATGTTATCAACGTCAACATTCACTAATATGACCCCAAGTAAACAATGTCTTTACCTGGAACGTTTTTAAATTGGAAAGTTAAAAAAAAGTAGTTTACCTCAGTAGGCTAAGCAGGATGATAAACAAACTTAACACAACAAAAACTCAAAACAAGTTAGCCATAAAGATTAAGGTGGATTTCTAATTGAAAAAAATATTGGTCCCACAAAGGCTGACAAGCAAAAATTTCAGTTGAGTGCAAACATAGGTTCAGGAGATGAAAATGTAAAAGAAAAGAAAAGGGAAAGTAGAAACTTTCACTAGTATGCAGTCATTTTTGGGGGATATACTGTAATTATTTTCTTAAAATCCTGCACATTTGACAGTTTTGTCTTTAAATTCTCACTATAATCAGCTAATCAAACCTTTCCTACGTTGGGGAGTAAGCGTGCGCTTATTTCCCCATCATCCCTGGGCCTCTGCCCAGTGGGACATGGCCGGAACACCTCCCAAGGGAGGCATCCAGATCAGATGCCCGAGCCACCTCAACTGGCGCCTCTCGATGTGGAGGAGCAGCGGCTCTACTCCGAGCTCCTCCCCGGTGACCGAGAGCTGACAGAGAGCTCATGACCATAGCTGAGAATAGGAGCGAAGATCAACTGGTAAATTGAGAGCTTTGCTTTCTGGCTCAGCTCTCTCTTCACCACAATAGACCATTACAGCGACCACATAACGGTGGACGCCACACCAACCCGCCTGTCCATCTCACACTCTGACTTTCCCTCACTCATGAACAAGACCACAAGATACTCCACCTGGGAACAGGTCTGACTTACTGCAGGCTATGCGAACCAAGCTCCTGCTCTGGCCATACAGAGACCGGACAGCCCTGAGTAAGGCTCCCCATACTCCCAGAGAACCCTCCACAGAACACTATGGGGGACACAGTTGAACGCCTTCTCCAAATCCACAAAACACATATGGACAGGATGAGCGAACTCCCATGAACCCTCCAGCACTCTAAAGAGGGTTTAGAGCTGATCCACAGTTCCATGACCAGGCTGCAAACCGCACTGTTGTTCCAGGATCTGAGGTTCGACTATTGGCTGGAATCTCCTCTCCAATGGAGAGTACTCTGGCATTGACTTTCCCAGGGAGGCTGAGGAGTGTGATTCCCCGGTAGTTGGCACACACCCTCGAGTCCCACCTTCTTCAAAAGGGGAACCACCACCCCTACCTGCCAGTCCAGTGGAACTGTTCCTGATTGCCAGACACTCCCACAGCATCCAGATTCTTGAGGTACTCAGGGTGGACCTCATCCACTCCCGGTGCTTTGGCACAGAGGAACTTGCAGACTACCTCCGTGAATTCATAATATATATTTTTTATTCCTAACGTCTTTTTTAAAATAACAAACATTAAACCAAGGGTTTCATAGACTAAATTCATTTGTATTATCTATGTTTTACTAAAAAAAAAAAAATCATGCCTATAAAGAAGACATTCTAATGATGTTTAAAATCTAGAGAATTATAGTGATGTTTTTGATTTACATTTATAGTAATGTGTCTTGAGTAATTTAGAGTAGAAAGTAAAAAAGATTTAACGAACTACCAAAACAGAATGTGGGATTCGAACTTTCATTTTATTGCTGGAAACAGTTACCCCCCCTCTATTTCTTCCATTTTCTAACAACAGTGATCCAACAGTGGATTTCTTCTCACCAAGCTACTTGTTTATTGTAGATTGGTTCATTCCAGTCTCGTCTAGGTAAACAATCTTGACTGTGGTGTCCTCAGAAAGCTATTCAGTCTTGGTCATGGAGAGTCTGACTGTGAGGACATGCGTCTTTTATACAGATAACCAGCTCATACAGGAGACATGAACATTACAGACTTCTCATTTTTTATGTGGGATAACTTGAAGAATCTGTCACTGACAATTACTGATTTGCCCCATGCAGCTGATGGTGATACAACATAAAGCGAGAAGAATCAGGTTTTGGTTTATTCAGGGAGGTTTTGATTAACACTTTTATAATTCCCTGAGTTTTATTTTTTAAATTACAACTGTTTCGTGCACTTATTTGTTGCAGTTATTTATAAAATGAAGCAAACGTAACGAGAAACTGAAGTTGATTTTGGATTGTCTCAGAGCTGTTTGTACATCCATTACAGCACAATAATCATCTGATAAATTCAAAAAGTGTAAGCTGATATGAGTTGTGAGCTACCTGCTTGTTCCTGAGATATATTGACAGTTGGGAGAGAAGAGATTTTTTCTTTCTCAGCTGGAGGAGGTCCTGTGTTCTCCAACTGACCTAGTAACTACAATGACACATATGTAAACTTAACTGTTCAAAAGTGACAATAAATGTAGAAGGAAATTGTAGTTTACCTGTGTTATCACTGCATCTAACCCTCCTTGCCCCCATGCGTAATCCCCGGGGTTGGAGTGCAGCATCCCTGTCCTGAGAGAGAGATCAAGGACAAAAACAATGAAGGTAAAAGAAGAATGTGCACCACTGTATGGTAATCATGGAGTAACATTATTTACCATGACAGGGGAGGTGAGCCAGGCACTCCAGAGTTGGCAAAAAGACCAGCAAGAAACTGTTGTACAATCCTGACAAACAGAAACACAATTTAAATCCCACATGAAGAGTTGGGGCCTCTATATGACCTGACTGGCAGATGCAATGTTATGTTCACAGAATCCCTCTGGTTTACTTCTTATTGAAACATTTCAGAATTTACGTCTTTTCCCTAACATTACTTTATCAGGAATAATCTACAGTGGTCTCCGGCTGTATCACGGCTCACCATTCGCAGTCTCAGATTTTTTTTGTGCTTCCTTTTTTTTTTTACAGCTATTTACAATTATCAATGACTGATGTAAATCAATCTCCTCTGGTTGTGTTTCTTGCACAAAATGTGTTCAGGTTGACAAATCTAAATACATCTTCTATTGCTATCAGCCTTTGTTTCATTTTAACTTTGAGAGCCAAAACCAGAGAAAAAAGCGTGAAAAGGTAAAGGTAGTACGATTTAGCAGTAAAAAAAATAATTTATTTTATCATCTCTGGTGCATTTCAGCCAGAAATTCATAAATGGAACTAAATTTAAATCGCTAAGAGACCCTTACCAGGTTTCTTGGAGTATTATTCACACTTGAAAACCTTTGAGTTTCTTTCAAAAATAGAAACAAATAAGCCTTATATTCCAATCAACTTGATTGATTATTATAGCATTATAATAATGCAATCTATTATCTGTATCTGTACTGTGTTCTGGAGCCTTGTGGAGTGATGCGTGCTGTCCTTTAACTGTTCATGATCAAGTTGAGTAAAGTTTGACTTATTTGATTGTTTAGTTTAGCTTGATGCACCTTGTAATAAAATAATGTTACATTTTAAAACTCAAAACATTTTGTTTTTCTTTAACCAGAGAGCCACACTTGGCTCCAGAGCATCAGGTTGTAGACCCCTAATCTAAACGTCTTTTCTGGCATTTCCCAATGAAAAAAACATCAACACCGTTTTGCTGGATATTTTTTTGTTGAACTAGTAAGAATTGACTCAATGATTTCTTAAAAGTAGAGATGCAATTTACAATCAAGAGTCTGAACAGGTTGCTTTATCTTAAGAAGCATACAGTCTGTACTGGCTGATGAGGCTTCAGTCCAAAATAGACCAGTAACTTATTTATAGTGTGCAGTACCAGACCACTTATGGAACGTAACACAGCACGTCTGGTGGGAGCATAACATGACTGACTTCAGCAGCCACAATCAACATTAGTGCCCACATCAGATCCACTGCAGGTCACTGTGGCTCAAGCAAAGAGGAAGCAACCCAACCATGTATATTGTGTGGTCTAAGACTGAAAACAAAAGTTAAATGAGTTTACCCCTCCACAGCAGGTGAGCGCTCTGGTCTGCTGCTGCCTCTGAACCGGTATCTCCTCTGGCTGTGCAGGCGAGGTGGGCGGCCGGATCCAAAGTGTTCATTGGCTCCTAACAGGCCGCCCATCTGCCCCCCGAGACCGGCTGGAACTGATCCCCCGATCGGTCCACCTCCCAGTCCTCCAAAGTCTCCAAAACTTCCCAAACGACTGCTGGAGAGCCGAGGCTCGGAGTCAGGAGTATCACTGTCTGTTGTAAACGGCCTCTCCAATAACAGGAGGTGCCACAGCTGTAGAAATGTTAATTAACAAACAGTTATGGAAAGGGAGATGGGAAAAACAGAAACAAAGGACAGGGTTAAAAAACCCTAAAATGATTCACAATTTAAAATGATCAGAGCCAAACTTACCTCTGCAAACTGTGTGGCTGTGTCATCTATTCCATTTGCACCCCCGTCTAGAAGACTAATGGAAACAACACAAAAAAGGGAGGTGCAAACTCTTAAACAAGCACTAAACTGATCAACTATAAAGGTCAGGCTGGAACCGAGTTTACTGATAGAGAAACAGAAATGACTTCACTTTTAAAGTAATGATCCAGATCAACACACGGCTATCAACAATACGAGATGCATGGAGAAAGAACGACAGAAGTTTCTAACCTGGAATCCTCTGTTACTTCCTCTATAAAACCTGAATCACATCTTGGACAGATGTATTCCTGAAAGAATAAGAACAATGACAGTCATGGTTTATTTATGCAAAAACATTCAACAATTAAAAAAAAATTTAAAATAGGTTTCAGGACCTCAGAAATAAAACTAACATTTAGATTCAAAAATGTGGTTTTACATTCAGTGTAAGTAAGCCCTTTTAGAAAGATGCCAAACACAAAACAAAAATATTGAAATGATGACATTAAACATATTTTCACACGTACTGGTACAAACACAAATGTGTTAGATTTTAGCATCCCCTTTTAAATGTTGCTGAAAATACATAAACAATTAACAATAAAATTATTGGTAAAAATGTCCATAATTCATATTTTTATGTTCAATGCGCTTTTAATTGCTTACATTGTAGAAAAACAGACATTTTTTTAAAAAGGCGGTGCAACCGTGTTTTACATGAGCCAAACCATTTATGTGCTTGTGTTATAGTAACTTACTGAAAAAACACATTGCGATACTACAAAACGTAATAAATTACATTTTTTTAAAATGGTTGATTAAAAACAAATTATTATTTTCATTCAGTGTTTTGAGGTATGAATGTAACCAAAGAAGTAGAGCTGGTCTGCCAACCACACCTTAGGGGGAGGGCATTTAAAACCAGCATGACAGCTTCGAGCAAACACAACCAGCCGCCTTTGCAGCAGGATGGATCATATGTTGTCCTCTCATTTAAAGATAGAGATTTTCACTCATGGGAACAGGATTGAGGCCACTTAGCATAAAATCAAAGTCGCAAGCAGTTACAGCAATACCTGCTGTATACAATTTGTAGCACGAAGAAGTGGGTCACAACAATAAAGTGCTAATGAAAAGTATGAGATTTACAGATGTCTTTAAATAAGCTTCGAATCTATAAAAAAAAAAAAAAAAAAAAAACCCACCTATTAATACAGACATTTTTTGGTCAAAGCTTTAAAAGTTAGGATTTGATCACAAAATTCAAAATAACACAAAATTACTTAATGAATAAATGTTCCCATTTTTTTATTTTGTACATTTTTGTTTGAATAAATGCTTGAGATTATCGTTGCAGTCGTTTGATTCAACATAGAAAAGTCACAGGAGAGACACAAGTGAGAAAATCCACAATTAGTGACCCAATATCTCCACTCTCCAAGCAAAGAGAAGGCAACAGTCACAATTATGTTTCCAGTTTACTGGTCAATTAAACCAATAGACATTTAAATGTTTACGCTGACAGAGTGATTATCCTTAATCTTTGGTTCATTCTAATGAATTGCTTCCTAGAAGCAAACAGGTTGAACTTTTTATTTTAAACTTACAGCTAAAATCTAAACATAAGCAAAGAAAACCTTTGGTGGTAAGAGGCTTAAGCTATAAAACATGACAGAGAACATATATTGTTGATAAAAAAAATGTGATATTTTCTTTTGTTTTTTTTTTTATCTTGTTCCATTTGTCCCTTGAACGTATTGGTTCAAAGTGAAATATCATCATCCTTATTCTCATTATCATCATCATGCCTAATATTTAAATTTAAAAAAAAATGCTTAAATCAATATTTTCTTTTTACATTTTTATAAAATAAAAGAGCCATTTGACTAAATTACATTTGGAAATACAAATTGCTAAAGAGTAATTTTTAATCTTAAACTACAAGATTATAAACATACCATTATTTCACAGACTTATTTTTAGTGTTCATATTCTTATCAACCAAAGAACAAATGTAATTAAAAACTTGTTCCATTTAAATTTCCAAAATAACTTTTAGACAGTTCAAATTGCAGATTTTTTTTTAACAATAAAAAAATAGGTTTGCCCGTTTTTTATTCACAAACCAACATTTGTTTGAAAAACACAAAACAAACACCTCGATATAACACAAAACAAATAAATAAGAAACTGACAGTGCAGTTATTTAAAGGATTTTGTAAAAACTAAGGAATTCCACTTTAAAACAGATTTAAAATATATGAAAAATGTAGTCCGTTTAAACGCCCCATCTACTGATACTGTTTGACTTTAACACTAAAACTGAAAGTAAACCACTACGTCTGAAATGTACCAAAAACCCCTTGCTAATATAGCCACTGCGGTTAACAGAAACAAAAACTAAAACTATATAATAATAAAAACAGAAAATCTGTTAACTTATTACTATTTAAGAGGCATTGGGTGACAGTTTACAGACAAATCTACTCCTAGGTGTTTCGGCTGTTTTTCTCAAAAACATTTACCAAGCACACAACTCCTACTTTGAAGCTGATTTATTGTAGTAATTTTAAACACGCATGAAAAACAAAAACTACTATCTCTAATCTTTAGAGACGCTGATTTTCCTCTTAAACGACTAAGCAGAGTTTCTTTACTGACTTAACAACAACAAACGCTGCTATATGCTAATAGGCTAGAGGGGGGTTAGCCGTAGCAAGCAGCCGAAACAAGCAGCTACCTGCCGGAAGGCAGTCTTGTCAGCCGCGCTTAATATACAAAATAAAATGAACGAATAATGAAAGTAACGCGACTTACCGGGAGTTTGGGATTTACTTCTCCCTTACAACAGTGACAGAAAAACCGATGCGAGGGAACAGCCGCAGCCTCCGCCATCTTCCCGGAGCAGCACAAACACTGACGTCGGTCCTCCACTAACAGAAGGGAGCTGTCCGCCCCCAGCCCGGCATGCACCGCGGCACTGCTGTCGAATCACAGAACGCAAAAAACCAGGAGCGGAAGTGTCGGTTTGTTGTCATCGGCTAGCAGCATGTGCTAAACCATCTGCACGTAAACTGCGTTAGAGGCGAGATCTGCAACCGAGAAGGTTTGTGGAAAAAATACCAAGCTTTGTCATTTTGTAAATTCCCAGAACGCAATTGTAAGTTTACTATCTAAAAGGAGAAAAAGTTTGAAAAACGGTTGACTTTCTCTTCTAAAGACATGTGCTGTGTAATGCTAAGTTATGGGAAACTACTGAAATAACTGGCCTAACTTATATTTTTTAGAGTTTTACTTGTTAGGATATGTGGTACCTGTTTTATTTTAATAAAGTAAAGTAGTCATTGTCATTTTTTGTATCTTGTATGCAGGATATAGCATATATATATATATATATATATATATATATATATATATATATATATATATGACACTATTTATATATAAAAGTGCTTTACATATCTTTAAGTGTGATTTTCTTTTCTGCTTTCATAATAACAGTTCAATGTTTATTTTTTATTTATTTATGATCAAAGAAAGGTTTCAACAAAACAGCATAAACCATTTCTAATAAATCGCCATTTGGGAATACAAATGGATCAGAACCAAACAGTCATAAAAAAAAAAAACAAAGAAAACAAGCACAAGGAGGTGTAATCAGGGACCAGTCATATCAAAATGTACATAGAGTAGAAATATGCATATTAACAAGTATTAACTTGTTCAAAAAATGTATTAGAAATTCAAATAAGCATGGGTTTTAAGTATTTTACATTCTTTTAAATAAAATCTTCACTCTGCAAACTCAGGAGTTTGCATTACCTTTGACTGATGTGAAATTCTTTGTGTCCTAATTACTATGTAATGAAAAAAACTAGGAGTGTAACAATTCATTATAACAATAGTTTTATTCATAGAATAATTTGTGGTTTCTGATATGATTCAAAGTTTATATTGGTTTATTTTGAACAATACTATTCACAGACCTAAAATGGATGTAAGGCATATTTGGTCAAAACTTCAACCAATGTGACTCAGAGATAAATACCTGGTACTGAACAGTGCAGATGACGTTTTCCAGATTCCTTCTATGTCTTGCAAGATAATCAAGTGTAAATTAAATATGTGTACAAACAATAATTAATGGAAAATCGATTCACATTTTATTGTCATAAAGGTCATTAAACTGCTGGTGTGTTTGTGCAGATGACTGCCCAGGAGGTGCGTCTGTGTGGTCTTCTGCTGCAGGAGCATTTTGGAGATGTGGTGGAGAAAGTAGGAAGAAATTTGCTCAAAAATGGAACGCAAAACCTAAGAGCCATTGTGCACGGAACTGGCTTGTCAGTGGATCTGGTAGGTGGAGGCAAGACTTTTCTATATTCTTGAGATAGCATTAACTGCAGTCAGATGTGCTTAAAAAAATGAATAAAAAAGAAAGAAAATATTGGATTTTTAGGATTTATTCGAAGCAGTTTATGACATATATATATATATATATATATATATATATATATATATATATAGTATTTTTATTTTCCAACATGTCAACATTGATGTTTTTGGAGATATCAAAAAATGAAACAAAGCAAATTAATATAAATTCAATATATGTATTTTCATATTTTAAAAGTGTGTGGTGACTAAGTTCTACCACTCTTTTTCTCTCTATTCTCCCACATATTAGCATCTAAAATTGTTGATTGGTTATCAGTTTTTTTAGCTAAAATACAGTGAATTCTGGTGATGATCATGTAACAGGCCTTCTTCTTTTTTCATCAAGGTAAAGAGGTCTCTTTGCGTTCTTCTTCAACATGGAGCCTGTTCATTCATCCAAGGTCGGAAAGGACCTGGGAGCCCGACAGAATATCGAGCCCACTGCGATCGGATGCTGAGAATTTTGCGCTACCCACGTTACATATACACAGCCAAAACACTGTATGGCGACACCGGTGAGCTTATTATAGAGGAGCTGCTGCAGAGAGGCCACATGACAATGAGCAACACAGTTAAGATGGTGGCAGACCGTCTAACTCAGAGTATGGAGGGTGAGCATCTCAGTCAAACAGACTGTCCAGACTGTCATCTGTTTTCTGAAAAGATTTTTTTCTGTTTTGATTGAGATGCAAAAAAAATTCTGTGCAGTTTGCTATTGTTCTAAGGAATAATTCATTTATTAATGCAGAGGGGTCAAGCATGGATTATGGCGAAGTGTCCTCCACCTTTTCCAAACTGGTCGAGACTCATTTTCTTCAGCGCTGTCCACCAGCAGCTGGAGCAGGATCAGCAGGTAGCAGTCAGACTGCCAGTTTGACTCCTGCAGCTGCTGCCAGCAGCACTACACCCTCAGCAGAGAGCTTCCCCGACTGCTACCGCGTTCCTCAAGTGACACTCATAGGCCGTGGAAAACGGCCGCTCGCCAGCGAGGAAGGAGAGGACCAGAGAAATGCTAAAAGAGCAAAAATGGATCCAGAGGTCAGAGAAACGTTTAACCTCAACATGTTCACTGCAAATGCTAGCATTTCCGTGGCTGTGATTTCTGTTTGTCTCATTACGGCTGCTCCTCATATCTTGGATCTTGGGTGCTCAGACTCATGGCGATGAGGGGATTTACTGGCAGGTGAACTTTGAGCGGTTCCACCAGCATTTCAGGGATCAGACGATCATCAGTGCTGTCGCCAATAAACTAGATCAGGTAGGAATCCACATAACATTTGACACTAACTCTCTCCTTAAAAGGAAGAACAGGACGTGTATACATGCAAATAAAGTTTCCAGAAAATAAATATTTAAAACAAACAATAACAAAAAAGTTTTATAAGAATATTTATATATATATATATATATTTGATGACTAAAAACATACTCCAATGAAAATAGTTTTTTTTTTTGTGTGCTTAACACATTCTTGTGGCATTTTTCTCATGATGGATGACATCTAAAGAAAATTATGCTCAAACTTGAACATTTTAGTATTTTTTAATATAAATTATTGTGAATCAAGAGCAAAAGAAAAAATGCTGTTTGAAAATGAATATATTTGTGACAGAGAATGCGCTGGGCAGGGCACAAGCTCCCTTATCTACTTCATTCTGATGCATCCACTTGAAGACAAATAGGTCCATAGACGTCTTTGTTTTCCTAGCCTGTGCCGGTATCTGGCTTTTAAGACAACTGTAAACACTTTTATAATAAATCAAAAGATGATTGCAGTGGATCTTTGAGTGTATTAATGAAAATATTTGAAAAAGACTTATTTTGGCTAAAAGAATTTAGCACAAAAATTTGTTTTATCACAGAGTTTGAAGCACAGACAGGCAATTATAATTATAATTGAAACAAAGTTTTTTTGAACTACTCTTAGGAATTCCTCTTTATCAATTATTGGTTTGTTCTTTTTGTGCTTTTTAAATGTATTTTATTAACTAGCTGTCTTCTGACATCTTTCCTGATTAGACCAGCAGTGAAATAGTGAGGACCATGTTGAGGATGAGTGAGGTAACAACCTCTCCCACAGCCCCGTGCACAAAACCACTCTCAGCCAATGAGATCTTCAGGTCCCTCCCAGCTACTTACAACATCCCTCGCCATATTTTGGACCAGTACCTCACCCTGCTAGTGGACGACCCGGTAGGTCTTCCTCAACTCGAACATCTCTCTGAATTTTGGTTGGCTGCTCACAAAAATGCTCAAAAAGTTTCCCACTTTTCCTTCCTAAGATGGAGTTTGTGGGGAAGGCTGGGGAAAGCGGAGGAGGAATGTTTATCGTCAGTATCCTTTCTGCTCATTTGAAGGTTCTAACCATCCCACTGGCACGTGTCATTTACTAATAAACTCAAAACAAAAGGTTTTCTTAACTTTTCTGTTATATCTGAATCGAGCATTGGCTAACCTGGCACGGGCCACGCTGGAATCCATCGTACAAGAGAGGTAAACCAGTGTGTGTTTTTGCTCTCCAAACACGCTGTTGCTATTTGGTTCCCATTGTTAATAAGCTACCTTTTATTCATACTCAGGTTTGGCTCCAGATCAGCACGCATTTTCCGCCTGTTGCTACGGAAACATCACCTGGAGCAAAAGCAAGTGGAGGATTTTGCCATGATTCCAGCAAAAGAGGCTAAAGACATGTTGTACACCCTGCTGTCACAGAACCTGGTCCAGCTTCAGGTACGTGGATGTGAAAGGAGTTTAAAGAAGGAACTGGATTCTATTCACACAGAGAATTTTAAACATCTGAGCCGTAGCAATTTTATAGTTTTTTTCACCAGCCTATGTAGATTTTTTTTAAAAAAAAGTTTTGAGTCCTAAAAATTGGATCCAAGCAGCCATAGTTTCAGTCTTTCTTTTTTCAGGACCATTTTTATTATCTGTATCTTTTTCTAAGGAAATCCCCAAAACGCCAGACTTTGCTCCCTCTCGGACCTTCTATCTTTATACCGTCAACCAGCTTCCTACTGCGAAATTGCTGCTGCAGAATTGTTACAAGGTGAGTCAGAAAACACACTGGGACCTTCAGAAAGCTGGTTTGATCGCCAGAGGTGTATTATTTCATGCTTGCTCTGTTCTACAGACTGTGGCCAACCTTATGGAGCGGCGGCTGTTCG
Organism: Oryzias celebensis; assembly: GCA_014656515.1. Classification (NCBI taxonomy): domain Eukaryota; kingdom Metazoa; phylum Chordata; class Actinopteri; order Beloniformes; family Adrianichthyidae; genus Oryzias; species Oryzias celebensis. Next base: position 12,282,547 of record BNCR01000015.1, on the reverse strand, counting down.
AGGCCAAAGAAAGCAAGTGGGTCTTTGATTTATGCAAATTATTTTACACTAACAAAAGTGCAGCTCCTACTATGTGCCAAATGTGAATTATGTTTCTTTTTTAGGCGCCTTCTGGAGAAATCGCAACGAATCGAAGCCATTTTGGCATCTTTGCAGGCCAGCGGGGCCGAACCCGAACAGCTAACTGAGGTGGAAGAGATGATCACCGCTCCTGAAAAGCAACAACTGGATAGCTTAAGACTTCATGTGAACAAGTAAGATGAGACAACAAAAAGAATATATATATAGATATATCTATATAGATATAGATATATTTATATATTTATTTTTTGTCATTTTTTCCAGATTAGATTCAGCAGAGAATCAAGTGGATGAAACCATCTTTCTTCTGGAGTCCTACATAAGTTCTTATACAAAATCTGCAAGCTGAGTTAGATTTGGAAGAGTTACTAATACCCCGTATTTTTCTTAAAAAAGCTTTTTTGAGTTCGTTTTTTGCTGATTTCTTTGTCACGACGGTTTTAAAGTTTACGGCCATTATGTTTCTGTTAGAAGTAGATTTAAATCTGACCGCTTTGTTTTTATTCCATGCAGTTAATAAACACAACAGGAAGTAACACTTTCCAGATGTTTTTTTTTTAATTCCCTTCATGAAACAAAAAGCTGTAGAACCTAGTGAACATTTGAAATATAAAACCATGAACAAGTCTGCAAGTTAAATAAAAGAACTGTGGTTTAATACATTTTAGATTTCCTTAAAATTAAACTGCGTTTATTTACATACAGTGGGGAAAAGTATTTGTCAGTCACAGATTCTGCAAGATGTCCCACTATAATGAGAAGTTTGTATTGTTAATTGTATCCCCTGAGAGAAAAAATGTTCTGTTTTAATTTAAATACATTTAAATGTATTTGTTAAATGGTGCATTTAATGTAAAATCCTACAATGTGATTCTTGTTTTACATTTCGTTTCTCTCTGCTTAACACTACAGATCTCTCTCATCTTTGTAAGTAAGGCAACTTGCAGAATTTGTGACTGTCAAGTATTTTTTTTTGCCATGCTACAAGTGCCCCCAAACTCTGGAAGAAGTGGGAAGTGCATTTCTGTTAGACCCTCGTGATGCTCTCTTTGGTCTTCGGAAACCCTTCTGCATCCATGTCCTGAATGTCCGTGGCTGGTGGGAGGCTAAAAAAATTGACTCCCCCTGTAGTCCACAAGGCAAATCACCATTCCTAAAGATTCAGTCTTCATGGTTTTCTTCCTCTCCTCTGTGCTTCCGTGTAAAGAATCCGAGCTGACATAAAAAAAGAGCGTGAATGAATATGCTATCTTTTATATATTTCTTGAACATCAGAGAGGTTGATGTGCTACCTTCCACAGTATGAAGATAATAAGAGCCAGCAGCAGCAGACCGCCTATGATGCTACCAATCAGAATCCATAATGAGATGGGAATAGCTCTTCCCTTCAGCACCTCCAGGACAGTCTGTATAGAAGTATGGGAAGCAGATTGGTATGTTAGGTACACTCATAGCTTCACTGAATCCTTTTAGGATCTAGGGATGCCAAAATATTTTCATTCTTTTTCTTTGCAAATTCACTAATTATTTAAATTTGGGGAAATATTGATTTGTTTTTCAAATTTCTACTTAAAATCATTTTTTTTGGTAAATAAAAGAGCTTTCAACTAACTTAACTAATGAGCAAACATTGAATTTTCCATCTAAAAACAAGTCAGTCTTGAATAAATACTAACTGAATGCAGTTTTTATGCCTGAAAATGGCTTGCAGAGAAATGTGATTCATATATTTGATAGACTGATATAGAATATTCTCAGTAAAGATCACCTTGATTATATATCATGTTTTTGAACCCAGCCCGTCTCTTACCTCCCCCCAGACTGTTCCTTTTCCCAGAGTGATGAGGTTGGTCTCCTGAGCTGTGAGACCATAGGCGCCTATTATCCTCATTGACTTATATTTTGCCTGAATATATAAAAAGTAGGTCATGGTTAAAGCTGGAGCCACTGGACAATAAGTGAGTCAATCTTTTTGCTATTTTACTCACTTTCCTGAAAAAATCCTCATGAACTCTGCGACTGACTCGAATGATGACGTCTTCCCTGAGCTGCCGCACCTCACACACAACCTCCGTGCACCATGACCTGCTGCAGTTCTATGAAAGCAAAATGGAGATTTCACATCAGCTACTTTTCAAGGCAGTGAAAAACGCTTGTTCTCTGGGCCTCACCAGAATTTCATCCTGCATCATGTCTTCAGGATGAAGGGGCCACACTTCACTCTGTCCACTTGGCAGCTGCGTCACATCACTCGTGACACTACAGTTCACCCCAGAGGCCTGGCGGGGATGAGCAAATGTCATGTCTTATCTAAGAGTAGTGAAAATGCGACTGGGTATTAAAACAATACAAAAATCTGCTCACGTTGTTTGAGAAGACATCGGTGACAGTCATGAAGGTGCTGTCTCCTGCAGCTGCGGTGGGCAGATAAAGGCGCAGCTGCAGGTTACTCACTAAGTAACAGCCGAAATTCTGCAACTAAAAAAAAAGGCTTAGAGTTTTATTTGATTTTTCAAACATTGTTATCAAAATAAAATGTTTACCCTAAGGTAGGTGAAAAATTCTGGCCCAATTGCTTCGGATGCTGTCCGAGTGGGGTGGACCTCGTAGCGGTTCAGATTAGAGGAACTGCATAAAGAACAAGCCAGTAAATACTTAAATAGCCATTTAAAAAAATGGAACATGGCTTGTACTGTGCTGTCTTACCTACTAACATAAAGCTCCGGCTCATACTGAACAAAGGTTTGCAGCTGGACACTGTTGTCCCCCAAAGTCTCCTGTCTTTCAACACTGTCACTGCAAGACCAGAACAAGGGTTGCAAAGCTGCAGTCTACCTGCAGGTATGTGAAAATGTGCAGCCATGACTCGGCTACCTGGAAGCACTGATCTTCATCTGGACACGACTGTGCAGAAAAGTGCAGCTGAACTCAAACTCCAGTATAAAGTTAACCTAAAAAGAGCAGAAAATAACATCAGTGGGATTTCACCAGAGGAAAGGGAAGTGTGAGACCAGCAGACCAATGGAGTCATTCCTTCAGGCGAGCGCACCTTTGACCGAGAGCGAAACACCGGGTAGCTGACGTTGCACGAGTGGCTGTTTAAGCCAAGGACCGTACACTCTATCTTAAAGTTGGTATCCTCCTATGTTAAAAACAAAACAAAAAGAAGAATACATTCTATTAAAATACAGAGGATTTGACGCATCCAGGGCAAACACAATGCGAGTTACCCGAATGCTGAGGCTGGAGAAGTGCAGGTTTCGTGAATAGTGCAGCTTCAGGCTGGTGTTGTAGGCGTTTTCCAGTCTGTTCTGAAGCTGCACTTCAACTGCCAGACGCCTACGCGTGCTGCGAATCACATAAGGCTTCTGTCTGAGGGGAAAACATTAAAACTCAGACTTTGACAACCGACTGGATGCTTTTTCAGCCCAAATGAAAAGAGGATTTAAAAATATCTACCGAGTCCCGGAGATGTCCATGCGTGCATTCAGTACCAGGTCTGTTGTGCAAACGTCATCCTCTCCACAGTCTTTGAAGAAGGGAATCTGGACAGATGTATGTGGAGATGAAGCGCTTGAAACTGGAAAAAAGGAATGGGAAAATGAACCCCGTTCGTTCCACTTACTGATTTATTGATGGTGTTTTGCCATCCTTCATCTAGCACAGGCCCAGTCTTGGTGTTGTTGATGTTAAACCGCAGGGAGAAGCTAATGGGACGAATGTAGTCTGCTGTGTCCTGACAAATAAAAGTGTTGCTTTAATCATCTTTTTTTGGTGTGCAAATCAAACCTTTTTGAGGGTGTATGCACCCACACTTACAAAGACATGAAAGGGAAGTCTGTAACAGAGCGTCTTTCCTATCTGGGCTTGGACTGAAAGCTGGGTTTGTCGGTGGGAGCTGTCATCAAACAAAGCCCGAGCTGACAATTTCCGGTCATCCAATGTGGCCATCACTGACAGATCTGGAAGAGATGTTTAGATAAGAGATGCTCAGCATCCGCACAAAAATTCTTAGCCACTCGACAGACTTTTTTTAAATAAACAAAAAAAAAAAAAAAAAAAGAATTGGAGAAAAAATATGGTCTTAGAAAGAATTCCTATTTTAAGAAAAAAAAAATTTCAGTTACTAAGACAGCTTTTGCAGTGCACAACATGCCACATTCCAATGGATATTCATGTTATTATAACAGCATGCATTTTATGAAAACCCACCAAAAATGTTGCTGCTGGATCCAGGGGAGCGGGAGACAGCTGAGAAGCAGGCAGTGGCATTTAGGCAAGAGGATTCTCTGCCGCCCCTCTGACAGGTCTTCTGAATGACGTTGATGGAATGTGGTTGAAAAGACAGGCTCACTTTGACCTGGACGATACTGCGAGAACTTTGAGACACAATGAATGGAAAGTCAGGAGTTACACCACAGAAACGGCTGGTAATTTTCTTATGTTCCTTTTTTTTGGGTCAGTTTTTAAAGATGAAAACAACTTGTTAAAGAATTATGGACATATAGATCTAGCAGCATTAGGATAATGCTGGGGTAATGAACAGCGGTGCTGTCTTTCAGTATATGTCTGCCCACCTTAGCAGCACAGCACTGCCTTGTGCTCCCACTGCCAAATCTATGAGGTTATCCCCATCCAAGTCCAACCGAGCGCTCACACTGCGGCCAAAATACCGCAGGGAGCGATGAAGTGATGACCCCGATATTCGCTGTGAGGACAAATAGGCAGATTTCAGCTTAACCAAACTCTTAAAGAGGCATTTACAGACTTGAGGGAATGCCTAAACCAGATATACCTGCTTGTAGTTGTTATTTATGTAAATCACATCTCCATGATAAATATAGATGGCACCTATGTGCTCATCCTCCAAAGGTGCTCCAACCACCAAGTCAGTGAAATCATCATGGTTCAGATCAGGGGTAGCTGCCAGTGCATAACCAAACCTTGCATCCTGGGACTTTGTTTCAGATTTCAGGGTGCCATTTGGTACAAAAACCCCCTCCTGTGAGAGAAAAAGTTGTGATTTACCAGATCAAACTGTAGTTGTTTTACTGGAATAGTGGCTTTAACTGTCTTACCCCGCTAAGTGTGTAGATGTAGACTTTGCCAGCTTCCTTGTTACCCGAACTGAGGAACATGGGAGCAGCAATGAGAAGCACATCAGTGAGGCCATCCTGATCAATGTCCAGTCCACACACCTCACTGCCAAAGTAAGATCCAATCTGGAGAGAGATGCATGTCATTGCATAGTATGTCCAGTAGATGGAGCCCTTGCTGCAGAATGTGAAACATTAATGTTTTAAGCTGCAACAAAAACTCAAACAATAACTTATTGTTTTTACCTGTTCACCATTCATGGCCTGTACAATATTGACACTCTTGTCATTTGTAAATTCAAACAGAATCACTTTGCCTTTGTGTTTGAATCGGGGAGCTCCAGCCACATACAGCGTTCTCCAATTTCCAATGATCACAGAGGACACTGTGTAACCTGTACAAACACAAACACTTCAGATACAACTGCATCCTAACACATAATTTATCATAAAAGTTTGAATTTGACCTCTACAGGTCCACAGGTGAATTTTCCTCAGAGTTTTCAGGCTTCTCTCACTACAGGAGGCCCGTCAAGAACAAGATAAATGTTGTAATTTAATGATTTCACCAGATTTCATCAGATTTTCTACTTTCAAAATTGAGAGAATTTTTTTTATTTAACATTTTATTTTCACATATACATTTTCTTCTTTTTTTCTAGGTTTTGTAACCCCCCCATATGTTTCCATACCAGACCACCATGGTGTCTGAACAATAGCAGCTGACATTTTCCAGACTTTATTCACATATGTACTTTAAAGTCCCCACTTAAGATCACATCAACCAAAGGATGTTAATAGCAGCTGTAAAGGGGGACTGGAGTTTCTGTAATTGTAAAAAGGCAAATAAATGCAGTCAACTCTCAGAAGAATAAGAAACTTGAAACCTAAACATCTGGGAGTTTTACCTAAATATCTGAATGTGGTAAGAGAACATTGTACTGATTGTGCTGCTGGATGATGAGACTTTATAATTATAGTAGCAAAACTCAGCGTATAAACAACGCATAAAGACCCACTGAAAATTGAGCTTTAGGTTTTTTTTAACATGTTTTTGTGGCGTTTTTCTCATGATGGAAGACATATCTAAAAAATAAATTCTTTAGAAAACAATGGGCAGCAACAAGCTCCCTGCTCTGCTGCATTTTGCACAGGTAGGTTGGAGTTGTGAGGGGATGTAAGTTATCGGGAGTGTATGGGTGATGGGAGGTGGGGCGGGTTTGCTCCATGCTAACAGTCCCTCCCACAACTCGGAGGCAAATTTCTAATGAATTATGGCTGCTCTGCAGAAACTATGTTCTTGAAAACGACACAGGATTTTTGGTTTTGGCTACACACAGCATAATCATAATTAAAAACCACTGGAAACACTTTTACAACTGATCAAAAGATGATCAGAGAAGGTCTTTCAAGATGGTTAAGCTTGTCTTTTGGTAATATTACATTAATTTTCAGAAACGCATGTTCTACTCAAGAAGACAAAGAAAAAAAGGAGGCATCAAACTGCCTCAATTTAGATGAAATGATACTGATACCTAAATAAGCAGCATGGTTTTTGAACTCCAGCGGAAACTCGCTTTCAAAGGCTTCTCGGGGAGGCACGATTCTTCCATTAACCCCTTCCTTCAGCACCCCGCCATCCCAATCATATGCTCCCACCATCCCAAATAGAATACCATCCTGAGGAAAGAAGAAAGTTTGGATAAGATATCAAAAAAACTGTATGACCATAATAGGACTGAGAACTCACATCCAGTGTGTGTGTGGAGAAGCCAATCTGGGACATCTCCAGATGGAACGAGCTCTCATTGTAGCCCAAAGTACCTAAAGGTGGACAACAAGTCAGTTTTCTTGCCATGTCATGTTTTTTCATTCACTCCCTTCCTTTCCCTTTCCTCTGCCTCTCAGGATCTAACACTCCCTATAGCAGAGAAGACAGAAGATGACAGACGTTTCCCTTTCTCACGGTTACATGGTAGGTGTGTTTCCGTCTGTCCAAAAATCGTATAACATAATATAACATAAGCATATAACAGAATTCATGTAAGTCTTAACCACATCTGCATTAAACTGATACACTACAAACTATTTGATCCTTGCAAAGATTTAAAACTTTGTTTTTAGACATTTAAGATTTTTTACTAGGTTGTAAGTAGTTTAAACGTATCTTTGCTCTACTAAACCTTTCCAAGCGTTTCTCAAAAATCCCCCCAGTTGAAACACTTTTGTCTCATGAAGAGCTAGGATCTATAAATTAGGAAAGTATTATTTAAATGGGTTAAAATCCCTTCGCTCCACACTCTTGACATTGGAAAAACTTGATTTAAGACTCAAAAAACCGCAAATTCTATTGAGATTTTTGGCTTAATTTTAAGGATGTTGTTTTAAAGCACAATAAGTGTTTAAAAGGTAGACTGGTATTTATTGTCATTTTGGAAACATACATTTAGATTTTTGTTCTACGAATATTAGGTGCTGCTTTTTATGATGATTCATTAAGATGGGCCAACTTGTACTAAGATTGCAATCTTATTTTGTTCACAATTTGTTCTATAATGAATCATTTTCACTTATTACACCAGTTTTTGTTGCTGTAATTAAAATGAACAACACTTAGGTACACACACAAAAAACTAAAAACTATTTACTCAAAATTACTGGAAGCAAAATGTTTATTATTGGGATGTACAGCATTCAGTTTGATGTAATTCTATCTAACAGTTCAATTTTTTGGCTTATATTTCCCTTTTAAATGCTTGTATGGAGCTCCTTGTTTCTAAATTTTAGTAAAGAGTACTTGCTGCATGGACAGATAGTTTTACAACTTATTTGTGATTTGTTCTTTTCCCATTTTTAGGCTAATTTTTTGCAGTATAATGACCTGGGGGGGTGTCTTTATCACTATTCAAGAAAAAGCAGCCTAACAGCATGCATGTAATGCAGTGCTTGTCACCTTCAAGACTGAATATCCTGTCTCCCAGTGCGTCCACAATATCATTCAGTGCAGCTTCATCTGTCACATTGAAGAAATACTTGTCATCCGGGTCACTGGCGATGTTTTTAATCTCATTTATGAAAGTCTCTGGGTCCTGCTGTTTCCGGATATAATGTCCCAGAACCTGAAGCAGGAGTGGGAGTGAAAAGAAAAAAGAAAATCTGAAAAGCAGATAACGCAAAGCTGGAAAAAATGTATTATTTAAGTGGTTAGTTTTCCACATTTCTAATGCAGGCGCTTGTTATTCACTATTTTAAAGAGGTAGCAGTAACAGTGGTAAACGGAACACAAAACGTTGATATGATGTTCTAGCAGCAGCTTTTTGACTGAAGTTCATGTAAAAAAAAATTCATGAGAGAAACCAAACCCTGTAGTCCCCCTCTGTGACTCTGACTGCCAAGAAACATAAGGAAATCCTCTGTTTTTAAAGAGTAGGGGAGGTGTAATGGTATAATGTGTTTAGTGCCCTCTTATAAGTATGTAGAATGAGGTCTTATAGAAGCTAAAATTCCATCCAGCCAACTGCACTGTGCTTGCTTTGGCAGCAACGTGACCCAAAAAGAAAGAAGACTACAGAGAGAAAGTAGACTGCTAAACTGTAAAATACTTTTTTTCTATGAACCAGCAATATAATAAAGCACAACCGCAATTCCTAACAGGAATATTTACACACGAACATTTTTGTTTTGCAGTTATGGGTGAAAAACATTCTTCCAATGGTTTGTTCCAGTAAGTGAGTTCTGACTTTCCCTCGTGCACCATTTCCACTCAACATAGCCCACAGCTGAAAACAGCAGCACAGAATGCAACGTCAAACACATTGCATGATGTAAATCACATGTCAGCACTATGACTCTTTGGGCTAACATTCAGCCACAAAGTCCACCTCATCTGTCCATCTGCTTTCCTTCAGTCCTTTCAGCAATTTAGGCTGAGTATATACAGCCTATTTTATTTTCTGATCAAATTTTTCATCAAATCAACTTTACTACAAGGATCGCAGCAACTCTATATTACATAGAATACACAAAAAACATCGAAAATCTCACAAAGGATACCTAGTAAATGTCATTAGATTAGCAGATTATACTCAGAGTACAATTTTGCATTGATACTGTTATTTATTTTGTTTAATCTGAAACCTTTTGTGATTTAAAAACACTTTTTGACATCATAAACAAGCCCTAAACATATCTATATGATATGAAACTATTAAAAAAGTCTGCAAAAGCATTTTCCAAAAGAATTTTAGGCTAGTTTTTATTGCAGACATACAAACAATAACAGAAGAAAGCACATTTCATTTCAAAATAATGTTCTCTTTTTTGAGGTCCCAAAGAGGTCTCAGTTATTTTTGTGGTGCAGGGAGGGGTTCCATCGCTAACCACTCAAAACTGGTACCACTTCCTTTTTCTGCGTTGTGTCGAGCATCACAAACGTGGCTATTTCCGTACAGCAAAGGGGTTAATTTAGCAATTTAGGTATGTTATTTTTGGAGAGTGGTATATTGAAGACTATGCTGCCAAAAATGCTCTCCACACCCCGCTGATGATGTGGTTGGTTTGTTGTTTGTTTGTTGTCCACAACATGTTTAACAGTCAAAGTGAAAAGCTCCAAAGACAGCAGTTGTGGAAGCTTAAAGTTGCTAAAACATGCTCACAGCAATGGCATATCTGGTGATGTTTCGCCTCTCGCACTCCTCCAGAGCGTCTGGAAGCTCTTCCTCATCGTGGGACTCTCCGTCTGTCACCACAATCATCACCTTGGTGGCACCCTCCCGCGCTCCACGCTCAGCACTAAACGCTTCTGTGCTGAACACACACACACAAAAAAATATCACATCTATGAATTTTCTGCATTTTTTTGAGTCAAACTTTCATTTTCTGTAGCAGAAAGGAAGAGGGAAGACTTTCATGAATTAAAACTGAGATGAGAGAGATTATTCCAAATACATTCCAGTCACGTAGGTTACTAAAATGTGAAAAAAACACTTTTGTTGAAATGACACCCTGCTACAATTGTTTTTTCCTGTTAAGTATGGTCTAAACATATTTAAGTCTCATCTCATTAGTGACCATAGTTCCTCAGATGAGTCAAACGGGTCCCTACATGCTGAGTTCATGTGTCACTACACACATATACCACATCTGTGAGTTTTCTTCCTGTTTTTGCTCAAATCTAGGGTCAGAATCCAAGTGACAAACCCAAGCCCCACCCTGTTTGTCTGCAAGGAACCTGCTCTCACAGGGATGTGCTCACTATGGTTGGTCAGCCTCAAAAACACACACTCACATGCACAGAGGATGAGGGAGAATGGCCACTGCCAGTGATCTCAGTCATTTTGAAGCCTAACTGCAGCCCTTGACTAAATATAACATTGGGGTCAGCCGCAAGAAACTTGTAGTTAAACACAACCATCCTCTCTGTGCAGCCGGCAAAATTACATCCAGCATGAAGGCAGGGACAAACTGAACATTAGGGACAAGTTAAGAAAAAGGAAAACGAAAAAAGATTATACAGCAATCAGGGCTAATATGAGAAACTACAGAAGAAAAACAGGAATGACAAAAAATAAATCCAATTATCACATTATATACATATTTCAACTAATGATGGAAACTAAACGATCAAGGACAGAGACCCTGGTGGACCCTTTAGATGAGCGACCGAGAGAGAAAAGAAACAACTGGAAAAACTTACAGGAAAAAGAGATGAAAGAGCAATAAAGTGACTGGGCTAATTGGGAGGCCTTGCTGTATTTACAACCCATTTTGTAGAGTCACAGCAGTGTGTTAATGACAGCACAGTGGTCTGAGTGTAAACTTTTTTATGTGACTGAGCCAAAGCTTCACAGGCGAATGGAACAAAGAAATCAGGCTAATTTCAATTGTGGCTCATTGGTTCATGCTAATAAAAGAGTAACCTTGTCTGAAGTCAGATTTTTTCTTTTTTCTTTTTCAGATTTGGAACAAGAACATTGTATGGATGAAGGCTTAATGTCGAACTTCCAGTGAAAATGTTTGAACTTAAGGCATTTGCCTCTATCTAACTCCATCTTTCCACACCCATTTCACTTTCTTATCCGTTATTCCACACAGCAAGTACCTTCCTCCTAAGTCTTTCTCTTCCCTTTAGGTGTAGCTTTAACTTCTCCCACTTAGTTCTCTTTTTCTGCTCTTGTCCTCTTCATCTTCCTCACCACCAGAGTCATCCTACACACCACCATCCTATGCTGTTTGGCTACACTCTCCCCAGCCATGACTTTAGAATCACTGATCTCTTTAAGAACTACATCTACACAAGATTACTTTGTGTTAATCTCCCTCCACTTTTACGTCACACAGTACCAGTGGTGGAGCTAGAGCCTTTGATATGGGGCGGCGGGTGGAGGCAGAAGAATTTGGAAAGGTGGTAAATGAAAACAGCAAAGTGGAAGGCCATTATTTATGAAAGCATTGAAAAAAATCCAATTTCAAACAGTATTATTATTGTTATTAATACTAACATTGCAGTTCTGTTAGCTGATGTGCTATGACTAATGTTTAGCGAAGTTTGTATTGACAATTTCTTAATCTTTGTCAATAATTATACTAATTTTGACTCAAAAATTGTGTCACTGTCACTGTCATTTTTAGTCCACCACCGTCTGTCTTTTAGTTTTGAACACAAAAACTTCCTCATCACTTCCTCCTCTCCTCTGTTTCTATCACCTAAGTGCCCCAGTCATCACTCTCTTCTCTCCAGAGATGCCCTAGAGATCATCTCATCCATGTCCCTTAAGAATTTCTCCTCCTTTGGCTCAAGTTCTGATAACATCCAACTTCACACCCTCAACTTCCAGCAGACTCCTCACCCGCTCTCTTCACCTCCAGAACATTCCCAGCGCATTCCAAGGATCACTCCTCTATTTCTTTTTCTATCCACATCATCATAAAACAACAAGAACCTGCTCACAATCTATAAGCCTTCCATCCTCTTGAACACACAGGACCTTTCTTATTTTGAACATATCAGCCAACTCCCTAGTTTTCCTTGTCAAAATCCCTACATTCAAAGTTCCTACTCTAGTTCCTGAACTCCTGCCTTTCCTTTTCTTTCTCTATCTGCAAACACACCTTCGTCATCTCCTTTTTCGACCAAAAGTACTGCACCATGAAGGTCAACAGAACAGCTACAACCAACTTGGTATAAAAGTTCTATCTGTAATTGGCTTTTTCTTTTTCCTGGTTTCTTTTTAACCCTAGTGCCCTTCCACCGGGTATACCCTCTGCAATTACATGGACTTGGGACTGGCATGAAAACACTGGAACATGCCCCTTGTGGTCGTAAGAAATAGATTAAATCAAGTTAAGCTGCAAATGTTTATAGTTTAACAAAACATGAGAAAAGTAGCAGACATGCACTGTGTGAGTAAAGTTCATCTGTCCAAGAGTGCACTGAACGTGCCTCGGGGTGTATTTTTACAGCTGGCAGAAAACCGCTTGGCTGACCAGGTTGTGCCACACCTGCAGGCTTGCTGAGCCAGCAGCCAACCAGGCCAGCTCAGCTACTTTCATATTTTTGTACCCTCTCTCCTCCTTGATGTCAACAACTCTATTAGCCCGTATGTGCATGTGTGCATGTGTGTGGGTGTGTGTCATTAGGAATGGTGCAGTTTGTCCTAATTTTGATGGTAATCTGAGCTGTTAGTTTTCTAAAAGGTCTCTTTAAATAAAAAATACACTTCTGAAATAAATGTCCCAACCCTGGTAAAATACCATTCAATATTTAACATTAGAAACAAGTGTGATTAAATTTTAAGTCAAACATATTGAAAATGTTGCACTGTTAATTCTTTTTGTGGCAAAGAGAAAAGTGAAGGTGACAGTGCTGACTGCACTTCCCTTCACGTGTGTTTAGTAAGCCACAGCTGTATCCTTTTAAGGGCTCCATTTCCAGCCACTGCTTTTCAAAGTCTGTTTAAACGTTCCTCTAAAACCTGTCCACCTTTTACCTTTAAATGTACCAGAAAACAGGAGCTCAATTACCTGTGTGGCTGTGTGCTTGGGCTCTCTGTGCATACAGACGCAGAAAAGTTGCTCCAAGACACATCCCAAAATAACTGTTGGCCACACAAAAGGTTTGGGTGTGGTGTGCTGGTATGACTGTAACAACACTGAAATTTCACTTTGAAATTAATTCTTATTAAATAAGATTGAATTCTGTCCAGTTTGTAATTTTCATAAAAACTCATACTATTAGAACTATTCTTTTTTTGGTCACATTTAACTGTTATTGAAACAACATGAAAACCATAAAGTCCTGAATTGTGCATATTTGGTAAAAGAGATGTTGGACGTTAAAATAAATACTTTTCACACAGAAAAATTAAGGTTGGTTTAAAGATGATTTGAATTCATGAAATAAAATGAAATCCAAATGTTGCACTGAAAGACTGTTCTTTGAACATTTATCATCAAATCCATAAACACTATAGGCTAACTTGTTTAGCAGAACCTAATATGTTCTCATAAATTGAACGATTAAAAGCTAAAGAACAGAATGAATAGAACAAGCAAAGCAGATGATTGTTGCTTCTGAAACCAAAGCTCCTACAGCACAAGCACAAAAACAGAAAAGAATGAGATAAATCTACAGTGAAAGACAAACAAACACCCAAACGATTGACTGAGGAGCGACAAGAATAATCTTAAAACTTAAAGACAATCAAAAAATTTGCTTAGAAACACAAAACTGCCACCTCATCTTGTTGTGTTTACTGCAACCCAATCAGTTTTTAACAGATACTTCAACAAAACTTTCAAACTACCGCTTGAAACTCAAGTTAACTTCAAATACATGAAGATATCTACTTTATGTTCCATGCACAACAGCCTATGATTGAACAAGGTAGTACTCTGGTGTTTTGAACCTTCATGCAATGTAGTTCTCGCATCACCAACCTGTAAGTATGTAAAATTCCTCATTGTTATGAGTTGTTGATTTTTTTTTTTTAATGGTCAATTCATTTTGAAAGGTTTCCATTAAAGTCGATTGTACTGACTGTGAGAGACAGCAACAGATGGTGAAATATTGGTTTTATGTGGAGTACATTTGACCTGTGTGACCTTTAAAGAGCAAGTCTTCTCTGGAAACACTTTGCAAGGGATAAACCCCATCTCTGGAATACATTTCTTGATACTCATCTTTCATACGAAGATGATCTTATATTGCCATGACAACATGGTAACATCATAGTCTTAGTGGAATTTTTTTTCTTATTTTAAGCAGTCTGTTTTTTTGTTTGGTTTTTTTATATAAGGGCTGTAAATACGTAACGCGTTAATGCACACGATTAACTTACAAAAAATGAACACGTAAATATTTATTAACACAGATTAATTACATGTCAGAAGCATGTCCAGGCTTCCACGGCGTGGGTCAATTTATAAACATGCACACTTCGTTGGGCACTATCCCACTTCCAACATGGTTACTAACGAAATAAATGAATATTCAATTGATTTTCTTTGTACTTTCTTCTTGTTATTTTATTGGTTTCGACTGTTTTCTCACAAAAAGCGGACTATTTGAATGGCGGTACAACAAAGCATCACTGCAGCGGCAAAGAAAATCGATGTATGTGCTGATCACAATAGGTTCAATGAAGCTTCATATCAGAAAGAAAGCTCAAATTTTATTGCTTGTTTTTGTCCAAAAGATGAAGCAAAAAGTTCGTTTTAAAGAAGCCTGCGCAGTGATATAGAACATTTGGGCTATGTGACCAAAACTTATTTTTTAGACGCGTGAGAACACCCAGCAGGCAATTAGATTTGAGTATTCACCCAGACCTTTTAAAGTGTAGAAACATAATGTTTAAATCTTATGGCTGTATATCAGCATCTTTGCTTTCTTGGAGTTATACTGCAGACATTAAAGTCTTTAGAGTTCTGCTAATCTTATTGCTGCTGTGTTTTGTGCACACAAGTTACATTTCTGGGATATCTGAGTTAACACTTTATAAATTAATAAAATTCAGACAAAAAGAAATGACAGAAAAATGTTCTTTCTGGCCTTTTATTTTGTTGTTCAAAAGCTGCATGTTGTCATACAAAATTTATCTAGTAAAAAAATTGTGATCAATCATGACTGATCACAATCCAAATGTGTGACTAATCTGATAAAATGTTTTTATTGATTGACAGCACTGATTTTTAATTGAGGTGTATTTACATTGCAAGTGACTACATACCGGTGGATTAACTAACATACTTTCCAAAATAATGCTTTTACTGAGGCATCTAATTTAGTTTATAACTTAAAGAAATTGCGATAAAGAAAAATGTAATAAAAAAGTTACTATTATTATTATTATTAATATCATTATTATTATTATTATTATTAGCAAGAACATGTTAAAAAAAGGTTTTAAGAGCAAGAATAGTTATTCTGACAAATAGAATGAGTAGTAGCTGTTTCTTTGTCAATAAAATCTAGGGGATTTTGGCATCTTGGAGCCAGCAGGGACTTCCTATTTGAAAATGTGAGGAGGAGGGATTGCTCAGTCCAGTTTTCTATATACAGTCAACTATATGGTCCTAAGTTTAAGAACTGAATCAACTAAAAATAAAAGGGAGACAAGTTTTGTTTACAATGACAGACTGGATTTCTGTATAATGTGTCAATATCCTTCAAAAACCAGCTTCTTTTGCGTCTTTAAGGAGTCTAACAAATTTTTGATCATTTTCTGCCTTTCTGTCCAAATAATTAGAGTTTGAACTGAATTTAAAGAGTAATCAACTGGTCCTCTCAGACAGAGTTAAAAGCAACAGTTACGTATGCAGTAATTGCTTGAGAGGTGACCACAAACGCCACAGTTCCTGGACTTTATTAGGTATGCCTTTTTGAAAAAAGGAAAACAATTCCATATTTGTGGAATTAACTTTCTTTTATTTAGAACGTACAAGCAAAGGAAATTATAAAATCTGGCCACAAACCGTTCAGTCAGTTATTTTTATGTTTCGTCTGTAACTTTTCTCTCAAAATTTGATGCAGGTGTTACTGCTGATCCGAATTACAAGACCTTGGAAAATGAAGAAGGCAATAGATATTGGTGCTTTACAAATTGATGTTTGGTAGTTTATATAAAGTCACAAAACGGTGCATTAAAGCTGGGAACAATGCTTCTTTGTTTTGTCCTGTCGTCATCTGGAAGGCCACAATTCAGAAACAGTCTACAGCACACACACAGAAAGGGACAGAACCAGAAGCAAACAAACCTAACGCAGCGGCATATCTATATTTAGACAAACCACTGAGAATCGAACACCAGTTTCACGTTAGTGGGCCACATTTTTTCCATGTTTTAGAATGAAAATGTAAAAAAAAATCAACCAGTGGTTGACATGCCTACCAGGCCATTTGGATGGCGCGTGCAGTACGTGTCTCTCGACCCTCTTGCCGGCTGATGTTCTTGGCAGCCTCCACCACTTTCTTTGTTGTCTCGTAGTCCTTCAAAGACCACTCATGGACTGCTATTTCACCATACTGAATTATACCCACCTGAACATGCACAGTAGAAACATTTCTGAACCACAACACTCACTTATGCTTGCATATAGAGTAGAACTGGGTATTTGTGACTTGTGTTTACAGGGTGAACTCGCTCTTTTAGTGTGTGGGGGGGATTCTGTTCTCAAAGAAAACACTACACTTGGAAGAGTCTTTGAATTCATTCACAAACCAGAGGTATTTCCTCTTCAACTCATATTGCCTGTCACTACTGACCCCCACCCCCAAGCCTACCATCCCCACTTTTCTTGGTATTCAGTTGGAAATGATGTCTGCTTTCCAGCTTTCATTCCTCTAGCACTCATGTACCATTGATAATACTATGCCAATTCAGTCTTGCCAAGATTGTTCTTTATATGTCCCTGTGTGCCTGTTTTCACTCAAAGGACTGGCTTGTCTTTCTGTCCAAAGCAACAGAGAAGAACTGCAGAGATTTAAGCAAACTCAAACCCACAAGTTTCCATTACCAATGTCAATAATACTTAAATGCAGCGTTAAAACACAAGAACTTTTTTTTTACCTGCATCTGGTCTGAGTCTATGTGGAACTTGCTGAGGATGTTGCTGAGAAAGTTCTGGACCTCATGCCAGGGGTAGATACTGTTGGAGCCATCCAGGACGATCACGATGTCCATGTAAGTGGCGCACCCTGCCACGAGTTTCAGAATATTTGTCGGTTAAGAAAACCCTCAGCAGCATGGATATTTGCCGCAGAGTGTGCTGGTATGTGTGTGCACATGTGCGGCTACTTTTTGTAGTTGGAGAGATGGTTTTCCTCGGCTGGAGGTCATCGCTAACAGATGCACAGATGCCAGTGCTGAACTTAGATGTACCGCACTCCTGCGACCAAAGAGGGGCGCATGCCTGCCAAACAGAGGCACATGCAACAATGTCAGTTTCACAGGTAAAACCATTCAGGCAACATTTAAAGCTAATATAAAAGCCACTTTAACATGTTCTTGTGGCATTTCTTTCATGATCAAAGACATACATACAAAAAAATTAAGCTTGAAATAGCACTTTTTATTTTTTTTTCATTCAAATTGTAAATCGGTGGCAGACAAGAATGTTGTTGGTGAAAGCTTTTAGATTTGACTTAGGACCCACAACAGCAGGCCACTCCGCTCCATTCTGATGGATCCACTTGCAGACAAAAAGATCCATGTAAGTCTTTGTTTTTCTCGTCTGGCATCTAGCTCAAAACTGCACAGTGGATAGCTCCAATTTCCGTTGCACCAGTTATGTTAGGTTGGTGGTGTGAGGAGCTGTAAGATAGCGGGAGAGCATGGAAACAGGTAGATGATGGGAAGTAGGGGCACGCTTACTTCACACCAACAACACATTTCTAATGAACTCCTGCTGCTCTGCAGAAACTATGTCCAGGAAAACGACGGACTAACTATAAATAAAAGACCACTTCTTTTACAAAGATCAAAGGATGATTGGAGTGGGACTTAAAAGATGATTTGGCTATCAAATAGATCAGCGTGTACACGCGAGACACCCACACAACGTAACAGCACAAGGGAACAAAAAGAAAACAAGTCATAAAAGAGAATAAGTCATGGAAAAAAAACAATAGTGTGGTTTTGAGGACAGAAAAATGAGGGAGAGGCAGAGAGAAGGAGACTATTGTTGACATGCTGGCAGTCACAGTTGTCATGAGCGGTTTAACAGAGCTGGAACACAAGACCAGCAAAGCAATTTAAATCTGATTGTGCTAAACGTTGGGTGGGTGACTAGCAGGGGCAGGGGCATCCTTTAAAACATATTTCAGTCTTCAAAGCGCTTGGTTTTGTCGCTGAGAGGAAAGAATGAGGGGAGAGCGCAGAGGGGAGGAGTCAACAGAGGACCTGACAAAAGAGACAGTAGGAAAGTGGGGTGAAATGGGGGTAGACAAAGAAAGAAAGAGAAACATCCTGGTTTTTCTCGCCCTGTCATTATGGGAGGGTTTCTCCAGACAGGCGAGATGGAGAGAGAAACCACAGAGTGAGAAGATGGAGAAAAGTGAAAGAGGTGCTATGGTTTTTGATAGGTCTGTCATTAACAAAAAGCTGGAGACGCATTCCGATCCTGTTATAGACCTGACCGCCTGGGTTAACATAAACACACACACACACTTGGACAATCTTACATTGAAGTGGCCTAAGATGGCAAATGCTTGTGAACTGTACATGACTCCACAGTGAAGTATTGGCAGACATCAAATCCTCAAAATTCACTCAGTCGCACACATGTACACCCAGAACAAACACTGCTTACTCCATGTACAGGCTCAGCTAAACTCAAAGACACAAGCGCTCAGCATGCAACCGCGAGCTACTTTTACAAAGTGTACCTTTGTTGGTCCATTAGCTTTGCTGTGCTCTGAAGAAGACGAATGTCACCGAAAAAATATCAGACTTTCAATGGACCAAAACGAACACCTTAAGGGCTTTAAGCTCATTCATTCTTTCCAAGTTCCTACAAACATTTTTTGCAACCTAAAAATGGGCTTAAATAGTTTACACCCATACATCAAAAGAGGCAAAGCTTCCTTACAAGGTGCTGCCCAAGCCAACAGGAGCAATGTGGCTTTCAGTGTCCTGCCCAAGGACAATCAAAGTCTTCTGATCAGAGGTCAACTCTACATCTGCACCACAGCAATTCAGAACTACTTTTAGGAATCTGTAAAAGTAAATGGTAAATATGTATACTTATATAGTGCTTCACTACCTTCTTACAAAGCCCAAAGTGCTTTACATCATGGTCCCATTCACACACATTCACACACTGACGGCTGCTGCTGACATGCTGCACCCTTTGCCTGCCCTGTATGTCTGCTGACCTGGCAGGTGGGGACCAATCATTCTGATTAACACCCGCTGGCTATTGAAGCCAGAGGAGGCTGAGCGGGAGGCTGAGCAGGAGGCTGAGCAGGAGGCTGAGCAAGAGGCTGAGCTCCAGGAGCATTAAACTGGGAGAAGGAGCCTCAAGAGCTGTGGTGTGTGAGTGTGTGTGTCCGGTCCAACAAAAAAAGGATACAAACACAATCAATATAAATAAAGTTTAGTTTAAATTACAAAAGGGGTTTATACAAATATACACCTTGTGTGTCTGAAGACTTATAACTCCTGATTGTAACAGTAAAATCTGTCTAACACAAGAGGGTCCCCAGCTCATATCTGATTGCTCAGCTGTTGGACAGGACAAGTTTAAAAAATAAATAAAATTCATGAAGTGCATAACTTTTAAAAAGGTTACAGATAGTTCATATGTTTTAAACAAGAAGAAAAAAATTCAAGGACCTGTGACTAACATGTGGTCAAATCCACAAAGTAAACATTCCAACAGAACAGATATGTTAGTTTTTATACAAACAAAGACAACCACATCCCTTAGGCCCCTTCTCCCAGTTTAATGCTCCTGGAGCTACATTTACAGAGCCTTCTATTCCAACATTGAAACTACCTACCAGGAAGCCATCAGGTGAGTCTGGTGTAAGAGTCATCCCCAGGTGAGAATTTTTAAGATTTTTGGAAACATTCTGAAGAGCAGTTTCTCCTAAGGTGGGCAGACAGAAAAAAGATCTTTATTTACAACATTTATTCAGGTGATGCTAAAGAAATGGTTATTCTCTTACCTAGATTAACTTTGCTGCAGTTTGAATTCCTCTCCTCTCCCACCAAACATTTGTACACATCTCCTCTTCTGTTGTTGGATGGTCCGTCCCAGGGAGCACCAACAAGCATCCTTTAACAAAAGGGTTCAGCTTTGAGAAAATATTTCGTCTTGCCTCTTTAGTCTGTAAATATCCCATGTGTTTGCTGGACTCTTTCTTGTTATGACTTCATATTTCATGAAATCCCTCACACTTACAGTTTTTCTCCACCTGATGCGTGCTCCAAGACTGAAAAACCAAACAGAGCGTCCTCTGGACCAGTGAAGATGCGGGGATGGTCTCCATCAATGTTGAAACACTGACATAACTCTGAAAGACACAAAACAGAATATTACATTATAGAAGTTCAAAATGACAATCAGAAAACAAAGTGAACAAGCACTGGAGAAATTTAGTGAATTAATTCATAAAGACATTTGATGTGCAAAAAAACCAACAAAATGATTGAGGATGCAGATGGGATGTGGTCAGAGCAGGAAACCTTTTTTTAATGCAACAACATAAAAAAAAATGTTGGGTGGAAATGTATTAACTGAACCCCTAACTGCGTAAAGGTTTTAGTGAAAACACAACATTTGTGTTACCAAAGTTTGGTGTGTTTGCAACACCAACAATGACCAAAAAATCAACAGAAAAACACAAAAAATATGCGAATATGTGATTGTAAAATGTGTTCTATTTTGGCTGTTTGGGTTGAAACACCATGAAAACGCTTTCATTTGTGTTTCAGATATTCATTTTGTAACAAGGTCAGGCCCAGACTCACATATTTATTTATGGCATAAAAAATGAAAGGCAATCAAGAATAAAACTATAGTGAATTCATTATAGACAGCAGTTAAATGTGAAGGGAGGTGGAAGGAACCAGAAAGGCCCACCCCCAGATAAACAAAAGACAGTGAATTAAAAGAAAACAAGTAGTAAGAAAACAAAAAAGTAATAAGTACAAAAGAATGATTTATATTCTGGGTGTCTAAACTGATTTGTAATTAATTAGGTTGGTTAAAAGTCTATGTTTTAACATAGCTTTGTGGAGTGTTAAATAGTTTGCAGTTGGTTTTTTATTTTTGCCAGAAACACCAGCGTTATACAATGTTTTTCATTACAATCAAACCATAAAACAAACATTGCTGCAATGCTAGATTGAATCTTATTTTTCTATAATTTTCTTGTTATGAACAGTGCTTTTCTTCAGTTCATCTGACCCCAAACAGTCATCACCTAGAATATATACAAAGGTTAAAAAACACCAGGGTACCTTTTAGTGCCAAGTCGTGTCATTTAGACAGAAGAGGAGCCGAAGGCGGCCAAAATGATAGATCAACAAAGTGGCCTCTGAGGAAAAAAGGAATTCAGTGTGAGACGGAAAGAGGGAAAGAAGAGGGAAGGTAGAAAGCAAAGTTGGGAAGGGCGTGGGTAAGAAAAACTATCAAGTATAGTAAGCCTCCTGTTGTAACACACAAGTCTACCCTTCATAGATGGAGGGAGGAGAGGAGGAGGCTTAAAGAAGACATAAGCAAAGATCACTATAATGCCAATGCTGCAATCTAACTGAAGAATGTGTCAGCAAAGTGAAACACACCACTTATTTTTGTGATTTTCAAGTTAAAAAAAGCAAAATAATTACAGTGTTATTAGGCTTTTTTCTAATATACTCCACATTTTCAGTGATCTGACTCGTAAAGAAAAGGTAGGCTTAATGTACAGAATGCACATAAATATGCTGTCTAATTTATTTGCACTTTTGCAATTATGTTAATATCTATGATACGAAGTTTCCAAAATGAAACTGGACCACAGACAGTTTAGTGTTTGTGCTATTTGTAGGTGAATGTTCGGGTTGAATTAAATGAGGTCTGTGGTCTCCGCAACAGTCCAGCAGCAACCAGCAGCCAGTGAAGCCTTGATTCTCTGGCTGGAGGTCAACAAGTTCTGCAGGCTGAAATGATGTGGGATGATCTTCTCCACTTTGCTTGCACGTCTTAATGCTTGGCATTCAATCGATAGTCTCATCTGACATATAATGAAAATAAATTACGTTATCAAAGTTTAATCTTAAACTCTTGAACAGGTAGAAATTTGCGAAGCTGAGGAATCACTGTAGCTCCTTTACCATGGTTGATCGAGGCCACTGCAGCACCGCCTCCACCTTGTCCTGGTCCATAGCTACTCCTTGAGCGCTGATGGTGTAACCCAGGAAGGAAATAGAGATGCATATAAGGCTGTAGGCGCTGCGCAGGTCCAGCATGGTGAAGAATCCAGCCTGGCACAGTTATTCTGGGGCTGAAGGACCCAACTGAAATGTATAGCGGTACTGCACAGTGGATCGGTTCACCAGGCGTGGTTTGCTCATTGCGAAATGGTATCGGCATCATAGAGGAAGGTTCAGGGGTCGTGGCTTTGGATTTGCGGGTTCTCAGGATATTGTCCAGCTGAATAGTCAAGGCGATTAGTTGATCCAGATCCAGATTTTCGTCACGGCAGGCGATTTCCCGTTGAAAATCCAAGGAAAGGCCCCGGCAGAAAACCGTTTTTAAACTTTATGGAATCCAAGGCGTTTGGGCTGCCAGAGTCCAAAATCTCAAGTAATAGGCTGCGGCTTTTTACCTTGTTTAGTGTCCATAAGTTGATCCCGAGGATCTTTTGTGTCGATGGAGTGATGGAACACATTGCAGAGCAGACGAGTGAAAGTCTCACATGACTGGAAAGGCAGGGAACCACCAGACCAGACTGCTGCCACCACTCCAGCGCCTCTCCAGACAGTAGGGAGCATAAGAAGGAGACCTTAGCTTACTCAGTGGGATACAGATGGGCCTGTTGGTGGAGGAATAACTGAGACTGCATAAGGAAACCTGTTGCAATGTTCAGGACTGGATGATGTGGTGGGATCCCCAAACCCTGCTGATATAGCTGGAAGCAGAGCGAATCGAGACGACACAGCAGGTGTTGGATTAGCCTCAGGGTTTGCTAGGAGCTGTTCAATGATAGTATCTGTAGATAGTGCTGAGGTAAACAGTAGATCTAACCATCTGAGCAGCTTATATTAAAGTTTATCTAGAAACTGCTTTCTTGAAGAAATTAGTAGATGTGAAATCCAATACTGCTAATGCTTTTAGCAGGAATAACATTTTCCAGTCCATTTTTCCTGAAGTACAGGAGCACTATGACATTATTTTGAAAGTTAAGCCTTGAAAGATACTTTTTTAATTTCAAATGGGTCCCAATTGGTTTCATACTATGTTTCAAGTTTTAAAACAAAGAGTTACTTTAAGCTGTTTTATTAAAAAATCAGTTTTTTAAAGCTTTACCTGGTATGCAGTTTAGCACACGAACCACTGTAGAACAAAAAGAGCACGAACAAATGAGTGGTGTGCAAGCCGCTCACACACATTCTATAGACTAATGCACTCAAACCCTCCTCCAGTCCAATCAGGGGGGATTCCATTTGGTTTGAAAAGGACATTGGATATGTTCTCTGTTTTTTTTTCTACTTTCTTTTGCTTTTTCTGTTTTTTTCACTTTCATTTGCAGTTGTTTTCTTGTGAGCTCATTCAACTTGTATTAAAACTTCTCTTTGCGATTTATGGCTGCCTGTTTCACCAAAAAGAACAAATCCATTATCCAGATAAGCCATTCTGCTTTTCAGTGGTGGAAGTCAGACTTTACTGATTAGACATTTAAGAACCAGACAAGAATTTTCTCACTGAGTACCTTGCGCACTGGCAGAATTATGCATTTGCAGAATCACAAGCACATCTTAAAACCCTTCATCTTTAAACTTTTATGCAATTAGTCACTCTCCGCTGTTTGCACCCGCCATCCACACTAAAAGGGGCTGCTGTAAAACGTTTCTGCTGTTTCGTGTGGTAACCTCTCCCAAACTTCGGTTCCAAGTTTCACACCACAAAAAGCCAAACCTCTGATAACAATTTCTGCCTCTGATTTTCTTCTTTCATCTTTGCATTTACTCATTCTTTCACGAACAGCTTTATTTATTTTTGCCTTCACTTTAACAACCCACCACAGGTCGTAAATTTACATTTTGCGTCTCAAAATCTGTAGTTTTTTACAAAATGATATCACCCTTCTCTGCTTTTGGGTCCTGTGTTACCTCCCTCGCTTCCATTTTTCTAACTGGAGCTTATATATGACACCGTTCCAGATGCTCTCCGACCACTCATTGCCATAACAACTGGTGGCAAACATTTATCAAGCTAAAGTAAGTCCAGATTCCTTCAACCACATACTGGGCTCAGGCCGCTACACTGCTGCTGGATGTGAAAGGCTGCTTTTGTACTGCATGTAGTCTACAAGCAGATGAAAAAAAAACTTGGCTGCAGTCTTTTGCTTATTATATGAATAAACAGACATTAGGTTGTTTTTGGCTGTTTATGTGCATCCCAGTCACTTTCTGCTACAACGTCCCCCCACTAAAGCTATGTTCACACCGAGCATTTGATTTCAAGAACGAGCTAAACGCCGGTTCTTGAATCCATGTTTAGCCCATGGTGTTCACACTGGACAAGCAGGGAGGGGCTTCTCCTTCTTTTCCTTTTTCTACTGTTTCCTAGCGCATGTCTACCTCCTACAACTGGAAGAGGCTTGGTGTGAAATGTCTACGCCGCACAAATCTTGTCATTTGGGCACAAAACGGTTCAATGGGAGTGTCCTTGCAATTGCGGATATGGATTACCATCATGTCAGGAGAATGGCCAGGATTTATTTTCATTTGAAAAACAAGGACAAACGTTGTCAGGCTCATCAACATGTCTGGGTTGACCAGTTGAACCAAATCTATACATCACGACCAAATCCGAGTCCTTTATTAGTCAAAGTTTGACCTGATTTAAGGGGCACATTTTGCACTTAAAGCCCAAAATGTTTGTAAAAACTTGCACTGCTAAACTGGAGCAATTCGAACGCAGAATCCTGAAACATGCATTTACATAGACTTTTCATTGGAAGTGGTCGCTTGAAAGCAAGTTGGTGTGAACTTAACCTAAGAGATGTCTTCCTAACTGTCTGTTTCTATCATTACTGACTCACTTTGTTCCTTTGTGGCTCTCCTCCTTCACAGATTTTCTTTCCATTATCTTGCTCTCATCCGTCACCAATCTCGTGTGGAGTAGGGGTGGGCAGTGGGTGAGAATGGGAGTGAAATGATTCCCGAGTTAAAAAAAAAAAACAAAGCCAAAAAACACGAAGATCTCAGAAAGTCAAACATCGGTTTTCTGGGTGACTGCTGGGAGGCAACGGACGAGCACACCTGCATTTGACATCTATGTAACACACACAAGAGCTGTGTTAGGGGAGCTCTGGTGAAACCATTAATACTCCCCTACACGCTCCTGTGTAACACAAACCCACACACAGACAACAAAAACACCACAGTTATGCAAGTTAATGTAAGGAATGAAAATGTATCATAAAAAGGGTGAAAAAAGTTCGTTTAAAACGGGCAATGTCACATAATTTTCTAAACCTGAAGCTGTTTTTCCAAAGTAGTTGTTTGTTTTTTTGTCCAAGCAGCTTATAGAGCCTCAAAACTTCCTACATTCCTCATTCAATCCTCCGTTTTTAGAGTAGTAAGAGGCAGAGAATGCTTGATTTCCCTAGATTATCATCTACAGATTAATTTCAGACATTTTTTATGATTCAGGCACTAAATTAACATACTTTTAACTCCTACAATCTCTCAATCTCTTTCTATTTCATGGATGCATGCTATAATACAGCAGCTCACCCACTGCTTATCAGCCATGCTTATTTCTGGTAGACAACAATGGTCTTTTTCTTGACTTTTTTGTTTTTTTGGTGAGCTGAAACTGCTCAGTGAGGTGTGTTAGTCTGTTACTCCATAGAAAACACAGGAGGTTCGGGAAGCTGATGTTTATGCATCACTGCAATGGAAAAAAACACACACACACACACACAACCCACAAGGCCCTTACAGGAAAAAAAAATAGTTAGACTTCAAGTGTAAGAGATGGAGCAGCTGATATGAACTGGGAGGTCGCATGTGACAGCTGCCAGGGTCTGTCACTGACATGGGAAGATGAATCAGCAACCTTCTGGAACACGATACATTCAACTCCGTTTGCAGAAACAGAAGAGCCGTGCAATATGCAAGTGGATCAGAACAAATTGAAGTGGAAACTCTTAATTGGTTTTCCCTTATTAAAACTAAAGAAATATTTTATATAAAAAAAGAAAGAGGTGTAATCCAGAAAGCAGCATATGCTTTCAAGACCCATGTAGAGAGAGGCAGCCACTTCTCCTGCAAGTTGTTCTACCTAAAAAGATGAGAGGTCTGTCAAGTTCATCATGGGTTCACTTCAACTGTGAGAGAACGTGAAAAAAAAGAATCCAGGAAATGTCTTTGTATCCGTTTTCAATTATTTATTTGTTTAACGATGCAGAAAATAATTGCTTAGCTTCAGAAAACACAGAGAATTCTGTACTAACAGACCTGCTACTTTTGTTTTTAACTCTACAGGTCTCTGGCGTCCAAAACATCACTGAGAAGAATGGGGCAAACGAGGTGAACTTTAGTTTTTGACCAAATACTAATTTACTGAACCCTTATATGAATACATTTTGAAAATCAGGCAATTTGATTTCCTGGATTTGTCTTTCTCATTGATAAAAGCAAACTATGATGAACATTACAGACCAAAGCCATCTTTTTAAGGGGAGGTACTTGCAGAATCTGTGAGTGAAACACATTTTGTCCCATTGGTAATGCTCCCAAAACCTTGGAAATAGTGGGAAGTGCATTCCTGGTGATTGGTGATGCTCTTCTCGGTTTTAAAGTTGCCTACACAGCTGCTCTCTAAAGTCTTTTTACATCTGAAAACCAATCAGAATTTCTGAGAGGAAACTATGAATAGACTTCCTAAAGTTGTTTGGTTGAAAAGTTATGAAAAAACTAATATGTGGAACCAGTTATTATGAAACCAACCAAATGTCATATTTGGATGTTCTTGTTTTGTTTTTTGTCTTGTTTATGTGGGGGGGATGAGTTACGTGGTGTGACGGACGGCATTACTCAATCATCTGGCAATTTGCAGAGACCTCAACCTAATGACAACTGACACTGACCAACTATATATGAAAAAAAATCACTCATGTTTTTGAATTCAAGTCGATGCTAAATTAAGGTTTAGGTTTGGAGCACAAGTGGTTTGGTATGTACTTGCATCAATAAGTGCCAAGGGGTTAACATTAACCTCATGAACAGGAAGTACAAGACCAATAGGATCAACCACATCAACAACCAGGAAGAATGTGTTAAAGATGTTCAGAACCTACATTGATTTATCTAATCGTCTTTTACATATCCCAGAATGTCCAGTATTTGTGTTAAAAGCATGTTTTTATGCTTTTCTTAATTTGATAAATGTATTTTAAGCATAGAAAGGCTGCCAAACTTTTAGATAGACTGTGCCTCCACGTCCCTTTGGTGATGTCATCATTGCTATGAGTGGTCATTATAAAGGGTTCACTTGAGATTGAAATTCACTACATTGGTTTCAAACAGGGTCACATATCTCTGTTTCAAGATTTAATATGTGGTTTGAAGCTGAGCTGCCAACACTATTATTATATGTTTATTAAATCTCATCTGACCATGTCCCGCCTCTTGCAGCGAAAGGTTTCCAGCTTAAATAAAACATCTCCACTGTTTGTTATGCTGAAGGATGAGGATTGAATCCAGGAATTATTCATTGATCTGAATCTGCCTCTCCTGCTTTTGATCTGACTGACTAAAAGAGTGTGACCAGATGTTTGACCTCTAACACCCCGCTCTCTTCCATTCACCTCCACAGACATGTGAAGAGTGTGTGCACTGTTCCTGTGTGCGTGGAAGTCAGTGACACCATTTTTGCTGCATGTTGGCACAGAGCTTCAATGAGAAGCTGCACAGAGGATGGATTAGGTGCAGGCACGTCGCAAGAATCATATATGTGCACCATTTCAAAGATTTACACTTATAACAATGGAAAACATACCTTTGAGAAGAATAAGACACTCCAAGCACCACAGGTAACTGCGCAGCTCCATTGATAAAATCTGATTAAAGCACAAAGGTTTCCCTTTCCTTCTTGTTTCTGTCTTTTTTGTTTTTACAAAGCGTCCCAAAACATTTAAAGTCGTCTTTCCTCAGGAGATGCGTAAAATCCGGTGAAGCTGTGACATGCTGGCTCGCTTCCACACTCGTTCAGGGGAGAAAACAAATCCCAGATTTTTGTTGCGTGTCTTGATTTTGCGTCACTTCAGTGATTCATGCTCTGAGCTGGAAGATCATTGCACCTGTCCCAATCAACAAGAGGCCCCCCAATGAGACGCTGAGTTTGTTTGGCTCCCTTCTAGAAACCACCAATCCTCTCTGCGTCCTGGAACTCCGTTTAGAAAAAAAAAAATAGAAACTTTCCAAGCTCAAAGTCTTGCATAAATCACACTGCGAGGTTCCCTTGATGATTTTAGATCCATGATCCACAGAACTCCTGCGTGTTCCTCTGAGTGCAAATCTCTGCATCGAAAAACGGATTTCACTTTGAAATGAAAGGGCGCATTTATGCGCACTGCTTCCCTCCCTCCGTGCGTCCTGCTCCATCCACCAGTCTCCACACTGGCAAACCTCAAACCCACATATCCCTCGTTCCCCTTCTTTCAGTCCATTCCCCCCCAAAGCATTCAGACTTCCCTTAACTTTAACATTTTCCCCTTGAGACACATGTTTGATGCGTTTGCTACAGCTGTGAAAGTTCTTTTACCGTTTTTCTTTTAATGCAATGCCAGCAGGACATGCTTGATTTTGCTGCTGATCCAGAAACCTCCTGCTTGCCTATCAAACGTGACATAAATGTGAATCACTTGGACCTAACAGATGTTTTTGCCCCTTCTTTAGTCACATTTAAACGGTGAAAGGCTTGTCTATTTTTACTTGTTTTTGCATGAATAAAAGTGACAGGAAAAGTCCCAGTTGGGAAAGTAAAACCAAACCAAAAAACAGGCTTTGACAAGAGGAAAGAAAAGGTGTTGATAATATGTAATACACGTTCAGAAAAGTGTTGGGAAATGTCTTAATTTTTTTAGTTTCTGAGCGGAGGTTGCCTCCTCTCCTGCAAAGGAATGGCTCCATCTACTGGTATGAAGGAGTCATTGAATTGTTTGTTTTCTAACAGTAAAGATTTTTTTCCCAACAAGTTGTTTGCATCAAAATGTTTATGGAAAATAAGAAAAAGTCTTGGGAACCTAATCAATTTTAGCTTTCTATATTGTCATAACAAGTCATATTTGGTGCATAATTGTTATTAATATTAAAGTCTCATTTTCTGCTGTTTTTAAAAATAATAATATATAATTTTATAACAAAAGAAAATATTTTAAGTAATCTATATCAGATGTACTGAGCAACAAACATGCAGGTGATATTCAACTTAATGCATACAAGGAAGAAATGTGGGGGTTTTATGTTCGTTTTGACCAACAGGCCATACTTCTGAAGGAAATATTTGTAGATGCTGACACACAGCAATATACAAAAAAGAGAAAAATGACAAAACTATCAAAGTAAAATTTGGAAAAAGAAAACTTTTTTAAGGTGAACATTAATATACAGCAGTTGTGGGAATGCAGTTTTAACAAAAAGTAAATAATGAGAAAATTTGGGGAGAAAGACCAATTGAATTTTCTTTTATTTCATAATATTTTTAAGTAAAATTTTATTTTTATAACACCCTTCTTATGAAAGTGTTTCACTATAGTGAAAACACTTTAAATCACAACCGTTCAGCATGCACGTATCACAAAAAAAGACAGTAAAAACAAAGTAAAGCACAATAAAAGACAACATTAAATTAGCTAAAAGCTCTTCTGAATAAATTTGTCTTGACTTTAACTACGCAGAGTAACAGCATGAAAGCAAAGTCTCTGCTGGTTTGATTGCAGGTTTTGGGCATTTGTAAAAGTGTTTTATGTTTGTAATGTATGCAGGAATTTGTCCATTCAAAGCCTCTGACAACTAGAAGTAACATTTTGAAATCAACTCTAAATTTAACTTGATATGTACTCATGTCGTTACATATCTTTGCATGTATTTCTTTATCATTTTTAAAAGTATTTGGAGTTTTTCATCCTGTAAGTTGTAAGCTTTTAATTTTCAGATGCTGCATACACTATATCTCTTATTTTACTCTTAGTTTTTGAAATATGACATGATAGAAGAATGAACTGCAGCAGACAGGAACAATTGACTGACAGAAGTCTGAAACAATAAAGATAAATGACTTCAGGATCTAATAAAATGCAAAAAAATCTGTTTGTGGGACAGTACTCAGCAGAAGGTGTGGTGATGAAATCAGGTCAGGTGTGAGTAATGAAGAACGGGACGGGCTGAACTTAAAGGTCATAGAAGGTGATGGGATGCCTGCATACTGGATAGTGGCAAATAAATAAACAAAAAATGTATGGTCCTTATTTCTGCTAAATCAGTAAAAGTTAAAAAGACTAAATTAATTAGTTGTTGTAAATGAGAATCAATCTATAACTGCACAATCTAACTTGTTTTCAATGTTCAACTTATCATCTTGTCTATTTTTCAGGTTCCCAACACTAAATCTTATATCAGTTATTCATTAGCACTATAACAGGTTGGGTTTGCTGCACAAAAACAGCCGTTTGTTGCGATTCTGAAACGTTGTATTTGATTAAATGGAACCCACTTTTTGCTTAACTTCTCTCTATAATATGTCAATGATAGCTCAGCATTATAAGACAATTAAAATAAGTGATAAAAACTTTAGAAACGAGAGATTTATGAAACTAAAGGTTTGCGTTCATCAGACTCACCAGTTTACCTTTAGTGTGAGGTGAAGGTAAATGAATATAAAGCAAGTTCATGCATCTACTTTTATGTTGTAAATGAAATCGATGTATATATAATAATTTTTTGTTCACAAAAATAATGAAAGCTAAAATCTAAAAACACAGCACCACTCCTGAATAGAGGAGCAGAGCAGAATGTTCATTGGGAGCTTAAAAACACTAAGAAAGACCATAAAAAACATCTAAATCTGCATTGATTTTGAAATATCTTAATCAGAAAATCATGGGACAACCCTTAATTTACAGAAAATAAATCAAATAAATTAAAATGCTGATTGAGACTATTTGTTCATGACCACTAAAAACATGCATGATCTAACTTAACCTTCATCAGATGCTGTTTCAGACTTGGCTGTTTAAACCTGTATATGTTTTCATGCTTTTTAAACAGAATTTTTTGGTCATAGATTGATAAAACCTTGAAAATGTCATTTATTCTTAACATATTAAAAATGTATTAGGGTGAACGCTTTGATAAAACCCATCATGGTCGTGTGGGCCTGTCCATCATAAATTACTTCCCTGCTGAAACCGTTTTAAGTTGTGACCACTTGGTGTCGCTGTTTCACTCTAACTGAATAGCTTTAATGATAAAACTGAGTTTCTGTTGAACAAAGATCAACCAAAAGCTTCAAAGAATCACTGCAGTACCTCATGATGGTCAGATGATTTAACTTTTCTTAAATGCCAAATTACTGTCTTCACATACAAATACAGGACTGCATCTCTTTATTCTTTCTTCTGCAATTAGCATCTCTGGGACTCATCATGTGGTGATGGATGTCTGCCAGCAGCAGGACCAAGAGAGCATCAGAATCTGAGTCATCTCAGAATGAAAGGATCTTTGGGGATAAAAAAGATGATGGCTATTGGGAAACTGACCTCAGTCTCACCAGCATTAGCCTTCCATTAACAACAGAACTGACATTGACATTTACCTGACAAAATCCTCCTTTTCTCTTTGCATCCTCCTCATTTCTCTTATTTACAACAAATATTGTTCTATTAAGAAGTCTTTGAAGCATTTGAAGACTGGGATAAAAAAATTGTGTACTCAAAAACATGTTCTGCGATGCCGCTCTGTTTGCAAGTGAACCTCATGGTGGTTGCCGTGACCTGACTAGCAGCACGGCTGTACTGCTGGTGGCAGCTGCAAACTGCTCACATGCAGCAGCTCCAGAACAG
This sequence comes from Oryzias celebensis, assembly GCA_014656515.1. Taxonomy (NCBI): domain Eukaryota; kingdom Metazoa; phylum Chordata; class Actinopteri; order Beloniformes; family Adrianichthyidae; genus Oryzias; species Oryzias celebensis. The sequence goes on along the minus strand of BNCR01000015.1, from coordinate 12,250,090 downwards.
ATTCCTGCCCTGGAGCTGCAGTCAAAATGCCAAGGCCAATCAAACAATAAATTTTTAAAATTTCTTTTCTTTTTTTTTTAACTGTGATCCATAAAAAATGGACAACACAAACCTTAATATTCTTTTCCCAGCATGTACGGCCTCTCTCTTTTGGATGAATTTGAAGCTGGAATGTCGACTCTGCGTGTTCATATCAGTTGGCATGTTTCTGGGATATTCTTGCGTGATCAATGAACTACGGTCAGAAACAGGCCGTACTTGTGTAGACACATAGATGGAGGGCAGTTGGAGATTGTAGCACCAGCGTGTCACATTTCACCTGTGCAGTGCAGTGTTTGTGATCAAGTGGCAGAGCAGCACTTGCAGACAAGCCAGTTTTTTTTTGTAATCCCTCAAATGTCAATCACATTGTAGTTTTTGCCGCTCTGCCAGCATTTTACAACTACGGGTGTGTTGACGATTTTGTCTAACTGATGTTCTGCCAGTGTGGCTGGGTGCATGATTTATTCCCATGAAAAACGGGCTGCTCTCTCATGGGAAAACAGCATGATTATTTCTGTTAAATGTGCTCCACAGTTGTGTAGCCACTTTAGGACTTGTCATGCGCTCACATGTTTTGTGTGCGTGCATGCTCTTTCTTGTTTGTTTCCTTCACCCCTACAGCCCCAAATCACAATGTTCTGCAAACAATTAAAAGACTTTGCGGCGTTGTTCAGCCAGGATCTGCTGTGTTGGAATGATGTTTGCCAGTTGAACGAAATAAATGACATGGAGCGATGGTTCTGAAGTTTTGGTGAATTGTTTGCTGTCATAACTGGGTTCTTATCAAACTGCAGAAACTTTTTTTTTCTTTTAATAAAAAAAAGATCTACCTTAACATTGTTCCTCAAAAATGTCTCATTGAGACCAATAAAATTAATCTTTTAATTTTAGTTTTGCTGCAGCCACTATAATGAAACCTATATAAGCAGAAAGAGGAAAGGACATGTTTTTAAAATTCCATCTAAAATCAAAACAGCCCAGTACTTTAACAGAACGTGATGCATCTTACAAGAAGAATCAATGAAATTACTTTAAGCTGTTAAAAGATGTGAAACTTACCACAAACTTTTGTGATCAGAGTCAACATTCTGCTGTTTATTTTGTTGTTGATGAGGAAAGATTTTGAGATTTGGAATAACTGTATGTATCTCCACTCCCTCATTTGTTTTAGGAATAAATCTTTGACTCTCACTATGCTACATTTATGTCAAATAACTGTTTTTTTCTTCTTTTTTTATTATTATTATCTCTGCTTTAGTTTTTTTTAACTGATTGATGCCTGAATCTTTTTCTAGCTATGAAAGAGAAAAATATCTTTTAATGAAGTCAAGTTTGGAGCAAAAGCTGTTTAAAGTATTTGCATCAATAAGCATCAAGGGGTTAAATGATTTCTTCTTTGAAAATAAACTAATTCAGGGTAAATGTTCAAACCAGAACCACAGAATTGAACCCTTAATGTTCTTTGACTTACTTTAGCTTTTCAATGTAATTCCAGCAGATTCGGAAGCAGAGAAAAGCGGTTCGCTGTGTGAACAGTTAAAAAAGTTACGGTATGTTAAAGAGTGTATGTTATTGAAGCATTGCCAGTTACATCTCAAGTAATTAAGTGTTGAAAGAAATCAAAATGAAGACAAAAGGCTGTTTAGGTCTGTGTGATCCAAATCAATCTGGGTCCATGGATCATCTGCTTCACTTGGATTTTGGGGAAATGGGTTTTGCTTGGAAGTGACTCATGGTGTGTTCCAGCAACAGCATGAATACAGAAAGACTGAGCCATAACAAGGAGAAATAACAATACAAAGTACAATCAACAAAGTTTAAGTGCAGAGAGAAAAATAAAACATAAAAAAGCTCCTACCAGTAACATGAAGAAATGCGCTTTACAAAAAGGTCACTTTGTTTGTTAAAGTTGAGCAAGAACAAGATGGCCACACAACATTTATTTATTTATTGTATTTTTGTTCCCTGGGGTTGTGAGTGGAGCAGCTGTTGTGATCGTGTGAAGTTTCCAGAAGATTCAGTCCGCTCAAGAATGCAGCGTGAACTTGACCAGACCAAACAAAGGTGTGAACATTTGCAGTGCCCTCCATGTCTCTCAAAATACACAACTAAACTTCAAAATAAATCTGAAAATAGCATGCATGTTCATAATAAGCCAAGAGAGACCAAAAACTAAAGAACTATAGCATAAAATTATGCATATTAAAATAGGAAAAATAACTCAGATAAAAACAAAGACTTGAGATATAAAACAAAAAAAAGAACAAATTAAATTGAGAAATGCGCACTTTTATCACCATCATATTAATATTTGCAGACACATTTCTAAATGGCAGATTAGGCTCATCAAAAACTAAATACTTTCAAATATCTTCATGACTGCAAAGCTTCAACTTGAGAGAAATCCACATCTCAGCATTCTCTGGATGTCTTTAAAAAAAATGGAGAGGAGCCCAAACCGAAATCTGAACAATGTAAATTTGTGCCCAAAAGCTGTAATTCCAAACTTTGCAATAACTTGTTGGCAAGAAGTAGAGAAAAGAGAACCAGGGAAAGAATTTCCCAGAATCCTCCATTCAGCGGTGAGGCAAAAGAAGAAGAAACAAGGTTCTTTTGACTGAAATGGTGCTAGTTTTTAAATATCTGTCTTTCAGACATGAATTTGTTCCCCACTTCTGCACAAGAGTGTTAACTTGTTCTGAACTTTGTCGTTGAGATGTTGAACTGCGAGAGCTGACATCAGGGCTTCAGTTGCTCACATTAGAGCCAGAGAGAGTCCGTTTCCCAGAGTAAGATCAGTGTGTCTGATAGTCCCTCTTGAATTTCATCTTCACTTTTCTTCTGTCTTCTGCTCTGTCTTAAATTGCAGTGATCCTCAGTTTATCTAGAGTTCAGCGTTAAAAGTATGTAATCAGATTTGTTGCTACATTCTTCTCCGCCACAAAGACTTCATTCTGTTCAGCAGACTATGAGGCTCTGTTCTCAGAGGAAGGATGAGTTTGCTCATACCAGAGAGCTGATATTAGTTTGGTGATCCAGCCCACAGAGCTTTCTTCTACTTTTCCCTCTGCTTTGGTTGCTCTCTGTTTCTCAGCGGGGCTCATCCTTAATTTAATTTTCCCTGGTGGGATGAAGCTCTGCCCAGATGTTAAAGTGAGTGAAGTCTTTAAAACTTGCTGACCTGAGCATCTGAGCACTTCTATGACGAAGATGCGAGCGCAGACGTCCTCTTCAGGCGGCTTGCACTTCTTCAGCGGGCCGTAACACAGATCAGAAGGGTTCCCACTTGAATGCTGCATTTTGTGTTTAAAAAAGTAGTTTTTTTGGGTCACAACAATCCTTCCATAGTTGACCTGCATGATCCTGCATGAACTGTGACGTGAGAGCTCAAGTGTGTTTTGGATGAGGCGTACTGACAGATGTTCTGCAGAAGGTCTTAGAGTTCCTGGGTGGTCTAATCATGGTTGCCTCGCTCATTTTGGATCTGAAATCAGGTTGTGGAGGTGTTTCTGTCGATAAGGGTCATCCGAGTGGATGTTCTTTCCGTGAAGAGGAGACAGGTATGCTCTTCACTCACCACGCCCTCCTGCGTTGAAGAGCACTCGTTTCTTTCCACTCAGGATCCACTTGAACCTCTTTTTCCGGATAGATCTTTCAAACAGATCACAAATCACTTGTCTTGACTTCTGTGACATGCACTCCAGTATGTCGACAAGAACACACACTCCTCTCATCCCTGCAGATAAGTCATCTATCACAGGGCTGTGTCAGGCTGTGAGTCCCCCCCCCGGGCGCCTAACTAACCTGCTCCACTACAAAGACCGGTTGCAAAAGAGTTCAGTTTCTCTTTAAAAGTTTGGTTTACCTGTTAGACATTAAAACGTAGTAAATTTCCACTTTTGTTGCATTTCTACATCATGTTGTGTCCATTTTTCCCCTCCTGTTATGCATTGTTACCTTTGTTCCTTAGTGCGTCTACTCGGTGGGGTTTTATGAGCTGCACATATATTGTGAGTGTCTATTGGTACGTGTGAACACTTCCCAGAATGTGTTTTTCCTTTGGCATGTTAATGTGTGTGTTTTCATTTTACAAGGGTCCAGTTCAGACTGGGCGTTTTGAAGAGGGCCAGACAGCTGCCTTTTACTGCCCCGGGGGGGTAATAAACATTGAGGGAGGGGTAGTTATTTACTCTTTTTATTAGAGCAGGAGGCAGAGAAGGGGGCTTTATTGGGGTCACACTGTAACTGCACACAGCTGCAGGGCAAAGAGAGAAATGAAGTAGAGATGCTTCTTTCGGAAGGCTTTTTATCAAATGTTTTATCAAATGATTTTTGTTTGTGGAAAGAGTTTGCTGCTGACAGCATGTGTTCATGAGTGCTAAGTTCACACCCCCCAATCCTCCATTTACAAGGACCCTGCTGCCTGCTCATTGTTGAACACATCTGCTGTCAATCAGCTGTACCTGCAATCCAACTGGCATTTCCGGGAGACGTGCCCGCTTGACCCGGACTGACCGTTTGAAGATCATTCCGAAAACTCATCATCCGACTAGCATGCTGACCCATATTTGACTTATAATCCATGTAGGTTGGCATAACAACAGATGTGTCTTAAACTGGGGTTTGGATTATGCTGTGAATGAGAAAATCAGCGCCCCTCTTGTGTACGTACAGATGGGTGACAGATTAGTGGAAGAACATGAACCTTTGACCTTTGTCATGACGGGGGACCACGGTTACTGACGTTGTTTGGAGCGTGGGACATCAGTAAGGGCCCACAGCACCTAAATTGGGGTCACCAAATAAAGAAAATGAATCTTTCTTCTTCTTGACGGACATTTGGTGTCAAGACACATTTACTATGTAGGTATTAAGGGACATTTGCTTTAATTTATTAACATTTTCTTGCTTTTCTTGTTGGCGACCTGTCCAGGGTGGATCCTTTCTTCGCCCACGGGTGGCCGGGTTTGGCTCTTGCAGCCCCGAAAGGGACAAAATGGGTTCAAAAATGGATGGATAAGAAAAAGAACAAGTAGACTCTTCAGAAGATAACTTCTCTCCATCACTTTATGTTTTGGGCTTAATTTTTTTCTGGTCGGAGCTCATTTTGGTCAATCTCACCCTCAAAGAAGGCAGCTAAATTTACTTGCTTGGTTTTGTCAACAATTATAAAGCAAACAAAACTATATAATGTTTTTATTTTTTTCTGTTTTTGCCATTCATATGCCAAATACAAGCAGATCTGTTGGTTTACTCTGCTGTAAATGCACATTTCCTTTAGACTGTAGTGCTCTAAAAAGTTTTAAGTATCACAATGCATTTAATCCACATTAGAGAAATAAAAAGGGCAAATCACTTCAACAAAAAAAGATATTTGCTGCTCTTTTCCATGTTAAATAACAAAATTATGAAACAAAATAAGTCGAGATTTGCACATCGGCTCTTTGGCTAGTTTCTGTTACCATTGGACCTGTTGCAGACAGAATCTTTTTTACCTATTTTTAAAGGTTTTTACAACATAGTTTAGATTTTATATTTTCCTATTATGTGAAGGTTTTTGTCTCTCTTATTCCTTTCTCATACAATGTTGGATTGATATCAGTTGCTGCAAGGCAGATCAAATTAGAAATAAAAGAAACGTTAAATAGATGTTAAATATTCCTGCATCTTACCTGTGATAGTGTTTGTGAGCAGATCTGCATAAAACGTGCAGAAATATAAGGACATGAGGCAGAAGATGAAAAGGATGGGCAGACTGAAAACTAAAGAGGCAGTGAACGAGCTTCAGAGAGCGCAGACGAGTTATTCTGGTTGCAGACAGCAGACAAGAAGCCTATAATAAGATTGAGTGACCTAATACAGATACATTTTGCAGCTACATACACAAATCATAAAATTAATGAAATGCTTTTCTGCAAGGCTACAGAAGAGCTAAAGTCGACATGAGACTTTAAGATGTGGTTTATTATTTTCCTCGTAGAAAGTGTTGCATTCCTTTTGTCACATTTCATATAAAAGAGACACAAAGTAAAAACCACTTCTAGTGTAGTAATAAATAAACAATATTAGAACGAGATAGAAAAATCGGAGGGGCGTGGCTACGGAAACAGAGAGGTCAGCCCGACACATCAAAGCTGACCTGATACTGGAAGAGCTCAAAGATTGGTTTACACATCTACAAATTTAGACTCGCACCTCATCTGCTCCCACACAACCCTCACACACAAGTCGCACAAACAAAGCCTCAGTGCAAACAGTGAAGCAAACATTTGCATGTTTGAAACGTTAGCTGCTCACACTTGTTTCGGCACTCCCGAAGCTCGGGGTCAAAAAAAAATGTGTGCGACGTGCAATTTCTACACTTTATAAATGGATAAAGTTACAGGGAAAAGTGTAAAACTAGATAACTAGCATAAGGAGTAGTGTTGGAGGACGGTAAAGAGGAGGAAGCTGCTGGAAGGACGAGAAGGGAGTAGGGCTCTTTTCATTGTCGCTCGTACACTCTGGTGCAAATCACATCGTCTGCTCTCATGGTCTGCAAAGAAAGAAAACAACAGGGGCAGAGAATTTACAATCAGAGGTCAGAAAAGTCCGTTTTCTCCCCAACAGAAGCCAACAACCCTATTCAATCCATAAACTCTGATTTGAGAGGATTATTTTCCATAATTAGGGGAGTTAACCCAAAGCATCATGGGATCCAGCTGTTGTTAAAAACTTCACAGCAAGTCATCAAATAAAAAGAAAGAATCTCACATATAAACCAATGTTGGCTTCATGAAGACTCTTTTAATACTGGAGTGAGTCAAGACTTAACTTTCTGCCTACCGCTGAGCAAGCGCCTCCTTCTAAATGCTCCTTTTATTTACAAGTAAAAGCTTATTTACTGGTGGGAGGGCTGCAATAAGTGTCTCTGGGCCATTTCCAGTTAAACTGGGTTCACTGGTAGACCTGGATCAAAGAAAGTAAACAAATTCAGTTTTGCAAGTTTGGATGGACTTTAGGATTTTAAAAAATAAATAAAAATGGTCTTTTATGAAGTTAGCCTTGAGCAGATAGTTTGAGGTTTGGAGTGATCAAGATTTGGAGTCAAGCAAAGGTTGTGTTTCTTACACATTTTGCAGAATAAGCAATAACAGAAGTGGGTTTTTTGTACATACACAACATTTTTTTGTCCAAATAGACTTATTTTTAAAAGCTGCTGACCACGTAGTAACCAATGTTTGGCTAAACTTATGGAAAAATGCAATAATAATGATACAAAAGACATTAAATCAGACAGTTTGAGGCCTTTTGTTCTGTTAAGCTGTTTTGTGAACCAGTAACTTTGCTGATTTGTTGCTGCTGCAACTGAACCCCAGGTTTTCCTAAACAAAGTGTACAAAAATACAGCTCTGAAAAATTCTAAATGGAGTGGGTTGTCGTACCAGAATCAGCTTGCCGTCACTGGTCATCTCTCGGGTCCAGGACGTCTTGGGTCCGTCTCCTTTCTGCAGAGTCTGCTCACAGCTGATCTTGTTGTCCGTTTCCCAAACCGGAAAACTCTGAAGGCATTGAAAAGGTTAAAGGAGGAAGAAATGCAGAGATGAATGCATGCACAGCTGAATGGGATGTCAGAGACGGCGAGGAGGACTTAATGAGGGAGTGTCTGATAGAGGGAGGCAAGACAGCTGCAGCAGAGGTGATAAGTTGTGATGCGCTCATCCTGGGTGGCGTGAAGCCCTGGCTGCTTGTTTGTGTTTGCTTTGGATACGGCCAGACAGAGGCCATCCATGGGATAATCGGGAGAGCAGTTGGGAGAATTAGGGAGGGACAGAGGGCAGAAAAGGGCAAGACAAGGAAATTGAGGGACGTACAGGAGTTGGAAAAGATCATTAGAGTGCAGTGTGCCACTATTGACCATCGCCCAGACATAATAACGAGTTTCACACAGATGTCCAATGAGATTCTATCCACACGTTTAAGATGAAGCTCAAATCAGTGCCTTTTCTCTGTACCGTGCAGGGACGCCCGTCCACTGTGGTCTCGTTGAACTCCTGTCCCACCGTGAAGGTGATGTGAGTGGTGCGAACTGTAGTTGACGTCTTAATCGACAGCGTCTCTCCATCTTGAGTGATCTCCACTAGTGGCTTGGAAGCTGCCTTCACCGCAATCATGCGCAGCATCACGTTCACACCTGACAATAATGTAAAAGCAGCTTCAGAAAAAGAAAATATCCCGCACACCCTGAAGAAGCAATCATTTTGTCTTTGTTTTTGGACATTTTTTTCAAAAAATGAGGAGCTTTACAGGAAAAAAAAAACACGTCTCAGACGTCAACATTTCCTGTGAGCGTGCAGTCTTACTCCACGAGTTTCTTTAGCTCATTTAGAATGTAAAGAGAGAAGTGGTGGAACTGCATCTGTGCAGTGATGACGGCAGAGGAAACAATGAGGTCATTAGACAAAGCATGTCTGCACATCTGTGTTCCCCTCAGACCTAATCATCTAAGCACGAACGCAAACACACACACGCTGAAGCACTCGAACCAACGGGAGGATTTATGCTTTCTGAGATAAACATCACTCTCCTTTTTCCAACTTCCAGCAGCCTCAGAGAAAGCATGCAGATAAGCTTGATAAGAAACTTCAAAAAGCTCTTTTGCACAGAAAAAAATCTGTTTAATTACTTTGTTCTATTTAATCTAAAGGTAGTTTTATGATTGTAATGTGTCACTTAGTGGGGAATTCCTTTAGCGTTTTCCCCATTTTTTAAAGTGTTTTGAGAGGAATAAGTTAAAAAAAAGTTGATGTTGCATCGTGGGAAAGGAGGGACGGAGGAGTAAAGGGATGTGCTGAAAGGGCAGAGCAGACAGTCGAGGGTCTGTGTGTGAGAAGATGTCTTCCGAGTGCGAGGGGAAGTTTGTGTGCACTGTCGAGTTAGGTTTCACACTTCTCACCTCATGCAGATTCCCACCTGTCAGCAAGTGTAAATATATAAAAACAGATATGCGCAGTCGCAGCGGGGTTTCCAACTTTCACTTTTTATCACCTGTATTAGTCTGACAGTATCAAACACAAGTAGTATGAAAACTGTTCTGAGACAAATCCAAGTTCCTTTTTATGATGCAAGGAAAAATGTGTGGCAAGGAGCCAGTTATTTTGTAAAATTAGAGAATTCACCCAAAGTACACACGTGTTGCTTTTGAGGTTGTCTGTATTTAAATGTTTTATTTTTTTACTTGCATAAAAGTTTTACAAGAACAAACAAAAAGAATTAAATTGAAACACATAAAGGTAAACAGTGATTTTTCTCTCTATTTTAACTTTCAAATGCCTTTTCCGCATGCGTTGCACTTTCATACTATTTTAAATTTGGCACGTCCAAAGCCTGGCCCGTGGGCCACGCATGTTTAAAGTTACCGGCCCAGAAACTCCAGACACCAATGGTACCACCATCACCCCAGCAATTTCTAATGGTTATGTGTACCATTTCTCGACTGTGATTGGTTAAATTACAGTGCATAAACCTGTAGCAACAACCTGTGACGACTTGACTTTCACGGCCCTCAGAGCCAAATGAAAAGAGCAGAATGTGTTTCTTTGACCAAAACCACAGTGGTTTGTACTTCTGAATAAGAGAACTGTTTGCGTCACTTTCCTGTTCATATTTAAAAGTTGACAGTGAGCATTTAGAAGTGAAAATATGGAACAGTTTTTTGATTTAATGTTAACAAAAGCATTTTTTTCCAAGACTGACATTAAGTTATAGATTTATTTTTGGGCTTCAGATGTGAAATCGACAGTAATTTTGGTAGGTTTTGACATAATTCTGTTCTTTGTAAAGAAATGAAAAGTATACACAATTTTTATTAAATAGTTTGTTTACATTTAACGTTATTTAAAAGGTTTCAAAGCTGACTGGTTGGCCCTCACTGATTTTCACCTCACCAAATCTGCCCATCTTTGCCAAAGGTTTTCACTGATTATTATTCATTCAAATCAGAATCAAGGATGCTTAAAATCTTAAATACTGGACAACTACCCACATACGCAGTCAGTGAGACAGACGGCCAGGGTCAGGGGTCAAAGGCCAGAGGCCTGGGAGACAGGGAGGAAGGAGGAGTGAGGAAAGAGTAGAGGATGGATAGTGGATGGTGGGTGGAGAGTGGGAGAAGATGGATAAATGGAGATGAGGGGTGCCGACAGGCTGCATCCAGCTGGGATGTGCCCCTAATGAAACTGGGAATCAGATGCCTCTCTGCAAGTCTTAGCAATGCAGCCGAGCATTTGAGGGGACACATGCAGGAATGCTGCGAGCACAGTGCATGAGAGTTGTGCAGAACACAGTTGGTGCCTAATCATATCAGTCTTCTTCATTGTCCCCCTTTCATCTCCCTTCAAACAGAAGGATGGAGACGTGGTTATTGGACCGAAGTTGCATGTTAATTACTTCATTAGGAATTTTTCACTCTTTCCCTGTAGCTATCTGTGCACAATAGTGCCTTTTCACGGCTGCTTCCGTGACCTCCATGCTCTGTGGACTACAAAGCGCGTGTGAGGAGAGCGTGAGATAAAGCGCAGCCTTGTTTGGCTCAATCCCTCGATGCCATGAATTCCAGGTGTGCACCGGAAAAGCACATCATGAGAAACGACCGCTGTAACGGGGCACGGGGCAATGGAGGTGCGCGCATCCTGACGCGCGCGGTTCAAGGGAAAACGAGGCGCCAAACCAATCTGAGCAGCAGGTGTTTTCTCTCCTCCGTGACTCCCGCCGCTGGCCTGCACAGCTTTGTGTCATAACGGTCTCCTCACGCGCACCCACACAATTTTCCAAGGTTGTGACACGGACAGAAGTGCAGCCGCTTGTCTCTATTGTGTTTGCGGGGAAGGCCAAAGGGGGGTGAGGGAGACGGGTGTGTGTGTGAGGGGGGTGATGCTGGCATCAGTCCAAGTTTGGGGTGCCGTTTGATCCCCCCCCACTCCTGCGGGACAGGGTGACCTCTCCATGGCGCACAGAAGCAAGATTGACAATAAAATAATAACAATAAAAAAACAATCTCACCTAAAGCTTTTAGGAGCTCCTCAAAGTTCTCAGAACTTTTCATCTCCCAGGTGCCAGAAAAATCGGGGATTTTTCGCTCCATGCTCGGCAATTTTTGGATCAATAAAAGCTGAGATGTCTGCTCCGGGTCAGCCTGTTGTCCGTGCGTAAAAATGCTCCAATGTGCCCCTTGAGTTCGGGTCGTCTGACGTTGCTTCTGCCCCTCTAGGATGAGTGACCTGATGTCTGCGCGCCGCATCCACTGAGCGTTTCAAGTGGCTGCTACAAGTTAAGACACTTGAACAAGACTGCACGCCCCCGTTTTTATACGGTCCCGCCCCGAAGGCCAACTTAGAACCTACACAAGTCCGTCGTATTTCAAGCCAGCCACGCCCCTTTGGGCAACACGTGTATTTTAAAAGCTGGAGAGCGCGCCCTGGAGACCCGGGATCCCGCGCGCCCTGGAGGGACAGCGCGTAAAATATGACAGCACAAATATGTAGGCGTGTGTTCTGCCACTTGTCTGATTATAGCATTGTTAAGTGCATAGCTTTGATCCAATCAGCGCTGTTATTTCAAAACAGAGAGGATGTAGTCAGGCCGCAGTGTTGACAGAACATGTCGTCCTGGCAGGGCGGTGCGAAGGAAGAGCTACTCAACTGCCAGACTGGCAGACTGAGTGGTTGGCAGAGCGGTTCTCTGTGTGTGTGCGTGATAGTGAAGAGAAGGAAGCCAAGTTCACGCCCCTCACCCCGATCCCCACGCAGCTCCTGCGCGCCACGGAACTGCGCCGTGGAAATCCAAACCGAAGTAATGGGATCCAGCTTCTGGCTGCGACCTTAGGAGCTGATGATTTAGCTGAGCCCGCGTCAGAGGGAATAACACTCATGAAGGAAGCACGCAGAGAGAGGGCCAGAGATTAAAATAAAGGATGGGGTTAATCGGCGGTGTGTCCCTCAGAGCTTTGCGCCCCCCGCTGCGAAGGCGGAAGAAAAGGGTGAGAGGAGGAGGAGATTTGTCAGATGGGGCAGGGTCAGGGGCCCATGGGGTAGGAGGTAGCGCCATAACATCTCACATACACATTCATGCACCTAAAGTATGCGCACGCGCACCCATGCGCGGATGATGGATGGAGAGTGGACAAAGCGCACGTTAACTATTGACTCTTGATGGATGATCCATCCACGGTGAATGAACCAAAGGTTACCAAGGCGACCTGGTTTATTGGAAAAGGGGAGGCAGCAGGTTTCAGTTTATCTGACTGCTAATTAAAGGACTCACTGTCAGAGTCATAATGGAAACTCAGATTTTAAAGGGCATCACCGTGATGTGCCTGTAATCCTGCAACTCTGTGGCGGAAATACCTTGATTATTCCATTCACATACAAGTAATCTGCATAGTGCCATGAAGCCTGATTTGTCAGTTTTGATCTTTTTTGACCCAACTTAAAATTGTATTCCACAAAATAATTTGTTAAAGGATCCACTCCAGTAAAAACCGTGTTTGTTTTTAACGTGTTCTTGTGGCATTTTTCTAATAGTGGATTTCATATATGAAAAAAATCAGATTAAAATTGTATTTCTAAGTATTTAAATTCCAATCATTGTGAACCAGGAGCAGATAAAAAAAATGCAGCTGGATGAAGGCTGTAGCTGCGGTGCTACAATCGTCTGCTTCATTCTGATGCATCCACTTGCAGACAAATGAAACAGATCCATGTATGTCTTCCTCATCCAAGCTGGCATCTGGGTCAAAACTGTTGTAGTGTTAAGTTGGCGTTGTGAGGGTCTGTAAGCTAGTGAGAGAGTGTAAGCAAAGGGATCATGGGAAACTAGGGCAGACTTACCCCACATCACCAGTTCTGCCCACAATTGAGAAGTGAATTTTTGATGAACTCCTGCAGTTCTGTCAATACGATGTCCTAGAAAACGACACAGGTTTTATATTTTGGCTAAAAATGGCATAATAATAATTTTAAAAACCACTGGCTTTTATACAATAGATAAAAAGGTGATTGGAGTGTGACTTTACCACCAGCTGTAGCCTGTTGAAGGGTGTGGTTATAAAGGGGAGCTGATGAAGTCACTAATTCATCAAAGATCTGAGAGGATTCATCTTTACCTTTGCTGCAGGCCATTATGGCACAGCAAGAAATGCATGAAAGGCTGCTGAATCCAACAGGAATCTGCTGTGTGGTCTACAGCGCAGTGACACGCTCATCCACCGTATGTGTGTGTGTGTGTGTGTGTGTGTGTGTGCGTGTGTGTGTGTGTGCGTGTGTGTGTGTGTGTGTGTGTGTGCGTGTGCTCCTCAGACAGGAGCTTGATGAAGAGATCCGTAATGTGTGTGATGCTGCATGTCAGCACACCATGACAAAGCACGGCTCAGCATTCAGCTCCACTCAACCGTGCTTTGCCTCCCACTCTCTTTCCCCTGTCCGCCCAATCCTTCCCTCCATTCTCCCTCTTCCTTTTTTTTTTTTTTTTGCTCCTTCTTTACCTCCAAAAACGTTCTCCCTTTTCTTTTCTTTTCTCTTTCTCCTGCTGGCACATTTTTGTTCTTTTGTGCCGCTTCGCAGCTCAAAGAAGAGAGGATGGACAGAGGATGGAGGAGAGTAGAGGGGTGAAAAGTTAGAGATCAGAGCTCATTTTTTAAATCTCGTTGTGAAAAGGGATTGACTCAGCAAACAGGGACAGAAGAGATCAAAAGTTGGCCGACAGTGACAGAGATGATGGAAAACCTGAGAGGCGTGAAAGGAGAGATGCTTCTCTGCCTTTGCCAGTTTCCATGTGCTCTTATGGCGCCAACTTGATTTTACTCATCTTCCTTATGGGGACACCACAATCCCTCTGTTAGCGGTTGGCGTCTTTTATTTCTGGCGTGTTCTTTCTCACTCTGAAATACTTGTCAGTAACTGATATCATTTTCTGGCACAGCAAAACTGACTGACTGGCTGTGAAACATGGAAGCAGAACAATGTCTATTCAGGTCAGATCTGGCTTTTTGCCTAAAGCTTAAGATAAAAACACATTTAAAAAAAATTGAAAAACAACCAAATATGAGGGAAAATTATAATTATTTATCACAATCATACATATTTAGAAAATTACGAACAAACAAACAACGCTTGGTCATTGATTTTGGTGATTTAGGTGAAAGTCAACGGTTCTTTTGAAAGACAAGAAGTCAAATGGAACAAAGGTGGTTGATCAAATGACAGGGAAACCAGGAAAAAGCCTCATGCTGGAAATGTGTTTTGGAATTCTTACAACGATCATAACAGAGGTGTGTACGAATCCATTTTCTCAGCATTTTCTGAGAGCAATGAAACTTTCTATATTCAGAGTTTAGCTTTGGTGACATAAATAAAAAAGGTTCTTGATGTGCATTTACTGTCTGTACATCACACATTTATGAAGAGGAAAACAAGAAAGACAAACTATTATCTGATCGTCACAGTGGTGAATAAAAACGTACAACAAGCGTATGGTGTTTCATGGCTCATCTAAAACCAAACATGTGGTGCAGCATTACACAACAGTCCACTCCTTTATTTTCTCAAGAACTGAGTCATGACTTCACTGGGGAAATTTTCTTGCCTCTATCACATTATATTTTGCTTATCATACTGCAAGCTGTCACCTCCATCTGTGTCCGGGGACCTGATCCCTGTTTCCCAGAGTCTCAATCTTCAACACAGAAACAGCTTAAGATGTGGGAATTTATAGGTGGAGGCGGTGTTTTTGTTCATGGAGATTTTGTGAGAATACTTCAGTTAAAAACACACTGATTGTTCAGGTGAAGGCCTTTTTGCACCCCTAAAAAAACACCTGTTCAAAGGGACGTGCAGACGCTTTTCTTCCTGTAGCTTCACTGATCCCTAAACAAATCACAAGTAGCTGAGAATTTATCAGTAATATTATTTTTAATAAAAACAGTTCAAGATCTGGACATTTTAAGACAAATTTAGCCCTAGAATCAGTGACTGATGCCTTTTGTCACATGCAGCTGCAGGGGGGCTGACCCTTTCGGGTTCTGCGGGTTTTTGGGCTGTCTGGGCCCGTTGAGGGCTGTGGACAGGAGGGGGTCCATCTCAAAAGGAGAGCAAATGTGTCTTGCAGTTTCCCTGAGGCTCCTGCAGCTACCTTCAGGTAAGTTACACGTACTTATGACGTACCGGTGAAGCTGCCGTACGCTTCCCTAACGCTGCACTCCAGTCATTAGTGAGGTGGGCATTGGCTCATTGGAGGCTGCTGTGCGTAAATGCTGCATGGACAGAGTGTGCAGGTGAAGTGCTGTAGGATGTCCACTCAAACTGGACTCTGATTGTCTGATTTCCTCATTTCCGTCAAGACGCATGCACTTATCACTAAGGCTCACACATATTCCCGTACATGCTGTTACATTTGTTCAAAGCAACTTAAAGATGTTTGACCTCAATTTTCCTATGACCTGAAACTGTGCATGAGTGAGCTGTGGGAGCAGATACCAGTCTCTCTTTTTCTCTGGGATTACATAACCTCTTTTTTTTTTTTTATTCAAATCAGAGCAAACCTTGTGTTAGCACTGGCACCATAATGACCCAAACCATATCTCAACACTTACTTCCTCTTGGGCTGTGTATTGTTTCCTATTTCCTCTCTTCATTCAAATGGTAGAGATTTCACCCACACAGATTCGTTATTGTTCTGGAGAATCCCATTTTTTTGGGAGTTTTGGCACATGCGTTTGGTACGTGGCAACAATAGTCCTCCATTAGACACTTGTTCAAAACGTTCAGCACTTTTGAAGAGGAGCAGTGTGTCTGAATGAGCTGCATCTGGTGTGTGTTTGATGTAATGAGATAAGCCCTCAGGAAAGAAATAACTCAGTGCTATTCTTCATTTTATCATCTACATGACCCCCCAAAATCAGTCCTACCAGATGTGAACTTGACCTCCACCAAATCCTGGATGAAACTCACAATCTGTGGCATTTAACCATCAACAAAGCACATGAAGCTTCTTTAAATCACTGTATTTTTCTTGCTTTCTGTCACAAAATCATGAGACAAACCAGAACAAGCAATATTTTCTTGTTTTGTTTTTCCAGAATTAAAAAAAAAAGGAAATTGGCCTAATTTATTAAAAATATATATGTTTTAACTTGTACTGGTGGCAAAAAAAATGTCTATGAATTTGAACAAACGTTAACAGATTTATAAAGTAATCAGTTTTGATATTTAGCAGCCACAAGCCTGTGCAACACTTCTGACCCACATGGATTTGATCAGAATGGTAAGAATAGCAGATTTTAATATGGAAACAGGATGACAAAAATGCACAAAGGGGATTCAAACTGTGAACAGAGACAGATAATTGAGAATTTGTGTGATTTTGTGCGTGAAACGTGTGTGCGCAGCTTTCCAAAACGCCAGAAAAACTGTTTCTGAGCAAAGCAAGTCCAGTCCTGCATCCTTTTATTATGACATTATCTCATTAAATTGCCATTATTACCTTCAAAACTCACAGAGTTTAAATAGAATTTATCATGCTGATGTTTTCCTTTATACAAACCTAGAGATTTATCTAGCGCATCAGTGTTTGTGCAGAGGCGTACATGAGGCCAAACCTCCAGATGCCTGTGCAGTTGCACCCAGACGCCTGTATTACTCACAGTCTGTTCCTTTTGTTCATCAGGTCTCACCTCCTCCCCCTTCAACTTCTAAAATCCTTCTTCCCTCCCCCTCGTGTCTTTGTGGTTCTAATTATTGTGCTCTTTTGTTGCAAGTTAGTCCAGACAGCAGGAGAGCAAGAGCTGAAGTTCAGCATAAATGGAGGGGAGGCGAAGGTTTAGAAGCCGATTTAAGGCAAACATTAAAAGTTTGCTCCATCGAGGTGGTCATTTAATCCAGATGTTTGCATGTGGGGTGTTTTCTGGCATCTTTTCCGTTCAATGTCACAGATTTAATGAGAGCACCTCTGCTGCACTGCATGACCGCGGCACTGTAAAGTTGCTTTGTGTGGCCTCATTGATGCTGAATCACTCAGCACTGGACAGGAAGGCCGGGGACAACAGAAGGGAGGAACTGACAGGAAGAGAAGAGAAAAAGGGGGTCAAAATGAAAAGAAAGGAAGCGAAGGAGATAGAGGGGTTCATGAGAAAGTGTGGCTGAAATGTGGTGAAGGGAATAGGGGGTGGCTGAGAAAGAAGACAAAAGTCGTTTCCCAAACTTCAGCTGTTTTCACCTTATTTTCTACAAGTGTGACTTGTTTTCTTCTAAAACCCTGACAAGGTCAATCAAAGTGCAGCTTTCTGTTTCATATCTCGCCTCCCTCTCAATCTGCTTGTTCTTTTCTTTCCTGGACCGCAGTCAACGATTGTTGTGCACTTTCGCTTTTTCCTGAGTCGTAAATGTGTCAGCAATTGGTTCAAAAAGTCTGACTTCCAGCAGGCGCAACGTTTGCTGCACGTCCATGCATGAGCATGAGAAGCAGTTGGAGGTCTGATCACTGAACGTGGGCAGAGAGTGTCTCTGAAGTCGTCAGCATTACCACATAGACTGAGATCCCGTTTGTGTTTTCCCTTCCTGGCCTGAAAAGCATTCGGGGCCTCTTTTGGTTGTGCGGCGCTTGGAGGCAAAAACAGAAAGACTGCATTAAGTTAAAGTGATCTTGTGATTTCTTCATGATCTCATGACTTTGCCAAAGGTCTGTGAGAAACTGGAAGGATATCAGATACTATATGAAAGTGTTGAGCTATAGTCACTTCTCTTAGAAATCACATGGTGAAGATATGTTGATTATGAACAAAAAGGGGCTAAACACATGGATGCATTGTAGTATTTTAGTAAGTAATCTATCAGTGGTGAAGATTCTTCAAAGGTCAAGGCGACACATACCTTTTTATGGATAACATTTATATATTTTCCGCTACCTGAACAGAATTCGCATTATTTTTTGCAGTTTTTTTCCTCGGCTGCTCTCCCCGTTCTCTCATTTGTGTCATATCGATCACATAACTGTTGTAATTGCGATGCAAATAAAAGTTATAATATGTTTGTATTTTAGTCTGTTGAGGACATCCGGTTCTAGCCGTCAATGTCTGCAGCCAGGTCAGAAAATGATTGTTGGGTTCTCCAGGCTTCAGCATGAGATCAATTTGCAGATAAACTGAAATTTTCCCATGAATATGTCTGGTTTGTTCAGATGTGTTTTGCTGGTTCTTACATCTTATGTTTCAGTGTTCGTTTACAAAGCATCTGTTTCCATCCAACATGTTGCAGGAAAATCTGACAAAACAGTTTACTCTTTGTTTAAAAATCAGGATTTTTTCTTCTGATCCACAAAGAGCCATTTGGGAGCCTTTTGGCAAATCCCCAAGTGGTCATCACGCGCATTTTAAAAAGGTTTTTTTTTTTTCTGGTCAGTTTGCCATAAAGGTCTAAGTGACGGTGTGTTTCACGGATGGCTGTTCTTTTGTAAGTTTCTCCCATCTGAGCGGATGGAC
This sequence comes from Oryzias celebensis, assembly GCA_014656515.1. NCBI lineage: Eukaryota > Metazoa > Chordata > Actinopteri > Beloniformes > Adrianichthyidae > Oryzias > Oryzias celebensis. Next base: position 12,231,540 of record BNCR01000015.1, on the reverse strand, counting down.
TCCAGACCTCATTTAAGTTAACTCTGGGCTTTGTTGTGCCTGACTGAGTCCTTTTGCAAAGATTACCTTCCTGGGGTAAGCAGCCAAAACAAGGATGTTTTTTAACGTGCTTCTGTGCTTCTGCAAAAATGTGCCTCCAGCTGAGAAACATTGCATGCACAGGTGAGATTTTATTAACTCTAATAAAATTTCTGATAAGGTTAACATTCTGTATTGTTACTCATTGATGTGTTGCGTGATGCTGACTCGGATTTTTGACTTCTGAGGTGTAGCACAACCTTCAGCGACAGTAAGTTCAACTTCCCCACCGGTATTTTAAAAGTTGCTGAGACAAACAGATCACTTGTCTTAACTCTATCAGGTTAAATTAATCAAGTCTTCACAGGCTACAGTGTAGTTTCAGAAGCTTTTGTAATGAAAGAAAGATTTTTGGAAATAATTAAAGTCATAATATAAATTATTAAAAAAATATGTATATAATTGATTGATTATTGCTGAGACTGCAGAAAAAACTATGAGGATCAGAAACCAAAACCATAGAAAAAGCAAATATCAACTTTAAACTCTATACATGAATCTCTTTGTGAGGCTGTTGACTAACACATTTTTCAGGTTTTGTAAAAAAATTTCAACAGAATACCATTTTATCTTTGAATAATGGTCTGGATCTGCATTTCGAGTACAAAGGAGTTCTACTGCCATCTTTTGGTGGTAAACCCACAGTGACATTTTTCCACATTTACCCTATGAGGTATAAATGGGGTTGTGCAGCGTATTTGTCATCTGTTGCTAATCAAACAGTTGCCCTTAGTGATTATCTCTGTTTTATGTATTCAGCCTTGAGTGACATTTCCTATTTTCTCTATTATTTAGAGAAATAAATTGACTTATCTGTGTTTGTTTGTTAAAAATGTTAAACTTGTGAGTTTTTAACACTGAAATGTTAAAAAAAAATATTCTTGCCTTTGCTCAACAAACAATATCTTTTTTTTTCTTTTTTTAATGAAAGCAACAGTAAAAAAGTCCCTTCTAAAACATATTTGGCTGATGGTTTTTTAATGGTACTGCTAAAAATACTGATTTAAAATGTAAAACAAGTACAATTGAATTTTTGCGACAAAACGAATAATCATTCGAGAAATTAAAATATCCTGAGATACAACTTTTGGCATCCTCTAGTTCCTTCTAGGGTAAATTAAACGTCAGAAGGCATAAAAAGTGACCAAGAAAGTGAAGATCAACCAGAGCCAGGACATTTTGAAGCTTGGAGCCTGGTTTTTTCTTTGTGAACTCTGGCAGCTCCTGGCGTTGTTACTGGGCCTCTGATTTGTGGGGTTTCCCTCAAAGTGGACGGGCACACACTCATTCTGCAACACCTCACAGGCCAGGATCAGGTGTTTCCTTTCTCGCTCCACTTTTCTGATCCCGCAGGTTCCTGGAGTGCTCCTCACTGTGACAAAAGTGAAAGGCTCCTGGCTGATGCACAGATTGTCCTTGAACACCTTCCCTCCTCTGTCTGAGCACACGGCTCGGACTTTGTCCAGGTCCTCCTGACGGAGGAAGGACTGCGTTGGCCTGTTGCAGTCTCCCAAATTCTTGATGAACCTCTCCCACTCGTTGTGATCCACAGAGTCTGGAGTACCAGAGGGCAGGTGGCGTTTCAGGAACCTGTCGTATTCGTTGTTCCATTTGGAGGGCTGGCAGGGAGCATCGTTTTTAGCAGATGTTTGGTCACCCAGCAGCAGGCAGAGGGCAAGAGAGACTAAAGCTCTGTGTGCAGCCATCCCCACACGGTCCTAAAGCACAAAACACTCTAATTATGATACAGTGTTTCCATGCATTTCACTCCTTCCTTCTTCAGTAACCTTCAAGCATTACTGTCATTGCCTTTGTTCCATAAAAGAATCAGGCGGATAAACACACATCTGTGAGGAACTGGAGAGCAGCTGGGAGAAATTCCATACCTTGTTTTGGCAGCAGTAGATGTTTCTGTAAATCACATCAGTGACCTGAACACTTCAGCTGTTGGATACGTCTGCCGTCCTGCAGTTGCTGTTCCACATTTCACTTCCTGTGAGCTGAGTGGGAGGAGCCTGTGCACTTGTGCCTCTGTCCACGTGGCTGTGCTTTAGAGCTGTGGTTCGAAACCATTTTTTTTAGGAAACCCTCCCAGTACTCCCCAACCAGCGCACAACACAATTTATATATTGCTGTGGTCAATTTTAATAATAGTATTTTGATTTATGCACACTCAGTAATAGTTATTAAAATAAAATCTGAAGAAGTAACATAAAGTAAGTTTGTGGGTTCGTTTGATTCATGGAGGTCAACATCTTCAAACAGAATGTGAGTGACAGTTCTCAGTTATCCAGTTGACGTTGTTTTTTTTTTTTTTTTTAATAAAATTTCATTTATAAGTTAGTGGCAAAATGTTCACAGTGAACCTAAAATATGAGATGAATTGCAAATAATAACCACACATGTCATAAAAATCTGTGATGATGAATGAAAAGTGTTATCCTTCAAACATTTAATTACTTAAAAAATAAAAGCAAGATCTCATTTCCATCTTCTGACAGAGATTGCATCTTACTTTCTTTTTTTTTTTTTTACTTAAAAACAAATTAAATTATTTTTTGTTAAGAAGAAACAACAATTCCATCAATGTTTGTGTCTTTCAGCTCATCCATTTCGTAATAAATGACTCAAATCATAGCAGGAACTTATTTCAGTTTTTTGAATGTCTGAATAAATCAAACCAAGTTTTATTCTTTCATTCATATTTTTATTTATATTTTTAGTCAACATTCACTTTGACTTCCTTCAAGCAAACCTTAACAGAAAATGGGATTTATAGCTATAAAGAACTTTGTTAAACTGTGTAAGAATACACATTTGAAACTATCACAAATATCTTTGGCTCATTTATAGTCACACATCTTTAGGAAAAGTACAATCATTTGTGCATGGATAAAAAGCAAGCTTAATAGCACATGTTCTTAATATGTAAGAGTAATTCATGTATGTTTGTTTTATTGTCACAATGTTTAAACAGACTTTTAAAATAAAATGGTTAATTCCTGAAAATAGTATTATTCAAGGAATGAAAGCTTAATAATGAAGAAAATAGAAAAGCGAAGCATTAAAATATCAAAATAGTAATTATTTAAAGAAAAAATGAAAGTCATTGTATGAAGTTGAAGTGTGACTTTTAATTAGGCCTTACAGTCTGGAGCAGCAGCATCAGGAGTGGCATTCATTGCATTTGACTGAAAATGAACGGGTACACACTGGTTGTTCACTTTATCACAGGCCAGAATCAGATGTTTGGTTTCTTCTGTGACTTTTGTAACCACGCAGTTTTGATCTGCCCGCACAGTGACAAATTTAAAGCTCTGTTTGCTGATGCACAGGTTTCCGTTGTAGACCTTCCCTCCTGCAGCTGAGCAGACGGCAATCAGCCTCTGTTGTTCACTATGAGGAATGAATGACTGTACGGGTCTGCCGCACAGTTTTTTTTGCTTGATGAAATTTTTCCAATCGCTCTTGTCAAGTGTTGCGGGAACTCCAGGGGGATTGTGGCGTCTGAGGAATTTGTCATGAGCATTGTTGTCGATGGTGGGATTACACGGTGCTTTATTGTACGCTGATGCTTGCTGACTCATTAGGAAACAAGCAGCAAGTAAGATCAAACTTCTGAGAGCAGCCATCACTGAACAGTTCTGCAACGAAATGTGACAGGAAGAACTGATGGCCTCAAAAGTCTCAGTAAAGACATCAGTTCACAAACAACTCACATTCATATTTTACTTGAGCAACTGTCAAAAAAGCTTTAAACATTTTTAACACAAGATGCAAGTTTTCCTCCATTTCATCAACGAGCAGGGATTTATGATCTTTTTTTGCTTTTTTTAAATAGCTTGAAATAAACTAATTAATCAATCAATCAAACATTGGGAGTCACATGTAATATTTAAGCATTATTTTAATTTAGATCAGCAGTTTTTATGTTTAAACATTTTACTTTTCTTTTTGCAGTTAGCACTTTGTTTTAGTGCTTTTCATGTTTAATTCTTCATGTGAGCCTTATTTTTGGGGCTTTGATAAAAGCATCGACCAAATAGATTCGTAAGAATGTGTTTATTCATTTGTTTTATTCATTTATGCGCTCAGGCTGACTAAAATCTTTCTCCCACTTGACTTCAATGTTTGATGTCAAGTCATTTTCACCGAATTACTGGAGCCTATCCGAACAACTGTTTGGCAAAGGCGCAGTATGATATGTTTACTAGTCTATCGCGGAGCCACACACACACTCACAGTTACACCTTTAGATTCACTAATTGACCTACAATGCAATTTCTTTTTAAATTGTTGGAGAAACCCACACATGCATGAGGAGAATATGCAAATTCCACACGGAAAGGTCCCAGCCGGGATTCAAACCAGGGCCTTGTTGCTGTGCGATGAGAGCGCTAAACGAGTGAATGATTCTATCAAAATATAAAAACAGTTTAACTCGATCACATTCAGTTACTCACCTTGCTCTTTGCTTGACTAAGTTTTGGTTGGTTTACCTGCAGCAGCTACAGTCACTGTTGTCCCGCTTGCTGTCATGCTGCCACTGAGGTGAGAAGAGTGCTTTATATGCTACAAGTATGGGGAGATAATACTTTACAATCCATGTCATTTGAATTAAAAGGAAGATTAATCCTAACTGAAATTTGTAAAGAAGACAGCAGCTTTAAGTTGAATATGCAAAAATAGACATTTCTGACCGTTTTCAAAAATTTAAAGTAGCCTAACTGATATTACAATGACCGACTTTATTTGATCTTTTATTATTCTTATCAAACTGGAGGAATTCACTCCATCCTCTGGTGTTAGAATATAACCAAGAAGGAAACTGAAATACTTTATGTCTTTCTAAATACTGGAATGAGGACTTCAAAATATACCAACCAAGGGCTTTCAATCCATCAATTTCCCAACCCCGTTGAATGCGAGGATGCCAGACCCCATTCCAGCTACTGCTGGGCAAAGGAGGGTACACCCTGAACAGGTTCCATAAAACACAAGAGTCAAATGTTTCAGTTTTATGTGAGGCACTGCCAGGGAAGTTAACTAGAGCAGGAATGATCTGACGCAAGTTATGCAACATGTTTTTCTTTGATTTCTGTTCAATAAAAAATAAATTTCACTAAGAAAGTTTACTCTGATCATAAGTCCATGAAGTTATGTCCAAATGTGGGTGCTTAGGTAAATAATATTCATTTTTAAAACACTATCTTTTCCACTCACAGTGAGAGCAAAAGTAGTATTCACATCAGCCTGAGGCTCATTTATGACACTCACAAGGAGTTTTACACCCAGAAAATATCACATCTACTTTACATACATGAGAAGATATGCTTATTTTCATATCACCACATGTAGCAAAGTTTGCATTAAAATATGAGAGCTGACCAGAACATGTTAAAGGATAAAAGTTATTTAAAAATTACCTGGTTGTTGTTTTTATAACCGTTACTCAAAATAGCGAATAGTCTATGTTTGTGGTTTTCAAAGGAAAAGTCACACTCCTATGTATTCTGGTTAAAATATAAACAGTTTTTCAAAGTAAAAGTAAAGGACACATAAATTGATGTGTGTTTTTCTTTAATCAAAACGTCTCCAAAGCTCATTTTTAACCATGTTTATCTCTCTAACACATTTACATGTGTGAACAGTTCAGGCATCTTTTTGCAAAAAGAGGAACTACAAGAGTTTTAGATATTCTTGACTAAGTAATCCTTCATCTTTTCTGAAACTCAAAATTACTTAAATCAATAAAACACTAACGATTTTGCTGATCGTTCAAAACTTTTGGATAGTCTCTTTTTTATGCAAACAACATTTTAGCCATCCCTGAAGTAGAACTCTTTTATTCATATTAATACGTGGACATAAAAAATGTCTTGTTCTTTTGAAAATCTTTATTTTCTAAACTTTAGTATTCTTTATTATCTGAAGCAACTTACAAAGACAATCTTTTGCATATGAATAACAGGAACTAATTCCAGTTTCTCAAACTCATGCTTGCTTTCAAGGTGCAAAGGCTGAACCTCTGCTTTTGTTAGTCTTAGATCCTGCAGTTTAGTTAAACTGAGTTCAAAAGACTGATCTCTGCTCAGGATGTTTTTAATTCTGAAAGAAAAGATTTTTTGGAGTTCTAGATATTAATTAATCAAGACGTCTGTTGGGCAAAATCTTCTTTTGAATGTGTCAAATGTGGTTTTAAGGCAGGTTCACATGAATTGACTGAAAATGTGAATAAGCTTTTAATACGTGTGGTATTTGTTTGTAGTAGATCAGATCCAACAATAAAGTGATGTTTACAATGTAGAAACTTTTTAAACACCCATTCAAATAATAATGAATGCACAAACACACAGCATTTTCATTTGCTTTCCCTTTAACTATGAGTGTGCATTAATTACAGCAAGGCTAAATGACTCAGTTTGTTCTCATGACATTGAAATTTTTGTTTTTACTATTTTGACATTTTTGCAGCCTTAAACACAATTCTTTAAACACAATTCCTAAAGCAATAGTAGACTTTGTTTACGTGGTTAACAGGATGCAAAGTCCTAGTCAGCCCACCGTCCTGGAGCCCCACAGCGTCTGGCATCATTCATCGGCTTTTTATAATAAGGATTTCTCTCAAAGTGGACAGGCAGGCACTGGTTGTGAAGTTTGTCACAAGCCAGGATCAGATGTTTGGTTTCTCGTACAACACTTTTGACACGACAAGCTTTCTGTCTTACAGTGTAAAAAGAGAATCTCCTCAGGCTGATGCACAGGTTCCTTCTGTACACCTTCCCTCCTCTTTGTGTGCAGACAGCTTTCACTTTGTTCTTATCCCGTCGACGAAGAAAGGACTGTACGGGTCTATCACAGAGTCCAATGTTCTGAATGAATGTCTGCCAGACAGTCACGTTACGAGTTGTAGGACTATTGGGTGGAATGTGGCGTCTGCAAAATATGTTGTAGGCATTGTTACAGTTGGATTTTAGGCAGGGTTTTTTGTTGTGAAAAGAGGTTTGCTGTCCGAGGCAAACTGCAAAAAGGAGAAAAAAGTATGCCAGCAGCCATCACCCAGGAGTCCTGCAGAGCAAAGTTACAGATGAAAAACATCACATTTGACCATGTTTGGAAATGCATTTCTACTTCTATGGTAAGAAACTTTACAAATAACTTGCATTAATAATGACTCATGAAAAATGTTAAAATTATTTGAAATTTAGCAGAGAGAACACACTTACCTTGTTTTAACAGCAGTTGACACTTCCTCTTTTAATTCGTTATGTCGTTTTTAGCTGTTGTTCACACTCACTTCCCTTAAAGCTGAGTTCACACATATGCACTTATAGTTCTGCTCTCTTGACTGCTGTTTCATTTTAAAGTCAGACTGTGACAAAACTTCAGACCTCAGATAATGACCTCTCCTCCAAAGCTAAGCATTTGTATTTAGAGATTCTTTGTCTTAAATTACAGATATTTCATGCAGTTATGTTGTTTTTTTTTTTTTTTTTTTTTTAAAGAGAGACTTTCCTAAAAGAGAAAAAAAATGAAGAAGATGGTGCAAGTCAATATTCCATCTACAAGCTTGTCACAGTCATGGAAATTGGTTTGGTGACAGACTATCACTGACTTTAATAAAATAAAAAAAATAAAACAAGGCCAACATTAAATCTGGATTCATATGAAATGTTACATAAATGCTCACTGTAGACTTGTACACACGTGGACAAAATAGTTGGTACCCCTCAGTGAAAGAAGGAAAAACCCACAATTCTCACTGAAATCCCTTGAAACCTACAAAAGTAACAATAAATAAAAATTTATTGAAAATTAAATAATCAAAATCAGCCATCACTTTTGAATTGCTGATTAACATAATTATTTTAAAAAAAAAACTAATAAATCAGGCCTGGACAAAAATGATGGTACCCATAACTTAATATTTTGTTGCACAACCTTTTGAGGCAATCACTGCAATGAAGCGATTTCTGTATTTGTCAATGAGCGTTTTGCAGCTGTCAACAGGTATTTTGGCCCACTCCTCATGAGCAAACTGCTCCAGTTGTCTCAGGTTTGATGGGTGTCTTCTCCAAATGGCATGTTTCAGCTCCTTCCACAGATGTTCAATGGGATTCAGATCTGGGCTCATGGAAGGCCACTTTAGAATAGTCCAACGCTTTTCTCTCAGCCATTCTTGGGTGTTTTTGGCTGTGTGTTTTGGATCGTTGTCCTGTTGGAAGACCCATGACCTGCGACTGAGAGCAAGCTTTCTGACACAAGGCAGCACATTTCTCTCCAGAATGCCTTGATAGTCTACAGATTTCATTGGACATTGCACACATTCAAGACACCCTGTGCCAGATGCAGCAAAGCAGCCCCAAAACATTACTGAGCCTCCTCCATGTTTCACCGTAGGGACAGTGTTCTTTTCTTCGTATGCTTGGTTTTTGAGTCTATGAACATAGAGTTGATGTGCCTTACCAAAAAGCTCCAGTTTGGTCTCATCTGTCCAAAGGACATTCTCCCAGAAGCTTTGGGGCTTGTCAACATGCATTTTTGCAAATTCCAGTCTGGCTTTTTTAGGATTGTTTTTCAGCAGTGGTGTCCTCCTTGGTCGTCTCCCATGAAGTCCACTTTGGCTCAAACAACGACGAATGGTGCGATCTGACACTGATGTACCTTGGCCTTGGAGTTCACCTTTAATTTCTTTGGAGGTTGTTCTGGGCTCTTTGGATGCAATTCCAACGATCCGTCTCTTCAATTTGTCATCAATTTTCCTCTTGCGGCCACGTCCAGAGAGGTTGGCTACTGTCCCGTGGGTCTTGAACTTCTGAATAATATGAGCCACTGTTGTCACAGGAAGTTCAAGCTGTTTAGAGATGGTCTTATAGCCTTTACCTTTAAGATGTTTATCTATAATGTTTTTTCGGATGTCCTGGGACAATTCTCTCCTTGGCTTTCTGTTGTCCATGTTCAGTGTGGTACACACCTTTTCACCAAACAGCAGAGTGACTACTTGTCTCCCTTTAAATAGGCAGACTGACTGATTATGAGTTTGGTAACACCTGTGATGTCAATTAAAGGACACACCTGAGTTAATCATGTCAGTCTGGTCAAATAGTTTTCAATCTTTTATAGAAGTACCATCATTTTTGTCCAGGCCTGTTTCATTAGTTTTTTTTTTTAAATAATTATGTTAATCAGCAATTCAAAAGTGATGGCTGATTTTGATTATTTAATTTTCAATAAATTTTTATTTATTGTTACTTTTGTAAGTTTCAAGTGATTTCAGTGAGAATTGTGGGTTTTTCCTTCTTTCACTGAGGGGTACCAACAATTTTGCCCACTTGTGTAAAATGTGAACAGGAGTATAGCACAAACGTTCTCTTATCCAGGAGTATAGAACACTGTGGTTTTGATCACAGAAACAAATCAGTTTTTCTCGTTTGACCCTTAAGGCTCTGAGGGTCAAATACTGCAGCTACAGGTTGTTGCAATATTTACGTAAATCATGAAATTATACACACAGTTTTGGTGCTGAGGGGAAACAAATAATGATTTTATGACAAGAGCCTGTAGGTTTGGTGGAAAATTGACCGTGTGCAGCATTTGGCCTCCGGACTTTGGACATGTCAGCTAAACAATCTGCTTTGCTGTGACAAAAGGCAAAGAAAAAAATCTGTCAGATTGTAAAAGGTCATAAACCTTAGCTAATAATTTTATCACAATGTAAGAAATATAATTTAAAAATCATTCTTTGAGTAAAACCTTAGACTTGTAACGAAAGAATGACTTTAATCATTTTGAACTTCTGTCAACATTCATGTGTTTTAATGTGATGCTAGTGTTGGCAGGTTAGAATAACAGCATAAATATCAATAGCACCCGAAATGATCTATCAATGGAACAAAAGCAGCACATCAACAAAGTAACCTACTGATTTATGCTCGTGATTTATGATTGATGAACATGTTTGGAGAGAATCTGTAAAACTAAATTCCACATTCCTCACCCCTTCACGTCTTTGCAGTGCAAAATAAAAGTGAATTAATTCCAAAGAAGATCATTTTCATTTAATTTCATTGGAACAAAAGGGAAAATATTTTATTCCACATTAAATTATGTATTTACATGAATATACCATCTCACATGAGGGACAGAAAACTTGTCTTAAATGTTTCTTTTACATCAACTGACTCAGGGGGAAAACAACCATCAGTACAGCAGGCCTCTGGAGAGCAGATTAGGCTCCTCTGTCACTTCTGGTTCAGATTTATTTTTCATAGTTGCCTTTTGATAACAAAGACAAGAGGGCTTGAGGTGTCAAGCTTGAAGCAAATGTAACCGTCTGCTAGGGCTCGCTTTTACAGGCCGGAGAGGGCTCGTCTTTCCTGTCAGCTGCAGAGGTCGAGTTTAAAACCAGGTCTTGTTTTTTCTGCTTTTCCTTCTCTGGTTCGTTAATCCTGAAAGACAAAAATGAAAACCGTCTACTGTGAGTTGGGCCACCTTAGAACCGTGTTTTTATGTTAGTGCAGTTCCCTTCATTTCCAGGAGAGGTCCCCTCAGCTCCACTAAAGACCACAGCAAACTGTTGTGGGGGAATGACTTCATTTAAGATGGTGATTAAGCTGCAGTGAAACTGTAAAATTGTTTAAGTAAGAACTGCTCCTTTGCTAAAAATGAAGTAAATTTCTATTTTTATAATCATCTGCAGGCCAGAATCACAGCTCTGGGTGAAGATGGTCAGCATCTTCATGTGGTTTTACCCACTTTCCTGAATATCTTTATCAAATTATTCTCCAGGAAAGCTGAAGAACAAGATATTGAAATATCACAAGATGAAATTGTATTTTAGCCTCTGATCTTCCAGCAGTTGAGCTTGATTTTTACATTCATTTTCTAACCCTTTATTTTTCTTCTGGTTTTGTAGCAAGCAGCTCATCCAAACTACACAAATGAACTTTTAGACTCAAAGCTAAGTTACAGTTAAAAATAAAACAAATTCCAATGAAGTCAGAAAGCATTAAATACTCAAACAAACTATTAACTCAACAATTTAGGGAAGTTCTTCAATTAATACCGTCACTGTGTACATTTCCTGACTAACTAATAAGTATATAATCATGTTTTATTAGTAAAGTGTGCATCATTTTTCAGTAGAAATGGTGTCAGGACTGTTAAAATCTCACAGAAAGGGTTAAAAGTTAGCTGGTGCCGAAAACAAAGAGGTGTGGCAAAGTTTTAGGTTAGAGGTGATTATTTGGAACAGTGACCTTGGCATCGGAGCAGGCCGGTTATTGTGCAGGACGTCCCAGCTAGAGGTAGAACTGTAACATGATCGAAAGGCAGAATCACACCACAAAATCAGAAAGACGATCAAACATTCAAAAACGATGTGATCAAATGTTTTAAATCATTGTTAGAAAGGCTGGGGAAGTATTGCAGCAAAAATCGGCTAAATGCTTCACGTCGCTGTGGCTTCCTAATGTCACATGGCAGGATCTCAATCTTACTTCTAGATTCCTCAAATTTTAATCTGATCAGACATTTACATCTTGTGTGTAGAAAGTCAGATCAACTATCGCCCCGCCTCCAGAAATGACGTGAAGTTCACACCTCGACATATGTGAGCTGTTTTTGTGACAGAAAAACATGCACAACAGTAAACATGTGGGGGACTTGTTGAGGCCAATCACTGTTTAAGAATTTAAAAGGTGTATTTGATCAAACTCATGCAGTGTGTATAAAAGAGGAGAGTCATCGTTCACATTCATGAACACTCTAGAATTATAGGAAAAGGCAGGAACGGGAAAGCATGCGGGTTACTGCAGAAGAGGTCAGATGATCAGATTATCCCAGCGCTGATCTTAAGTTGGCTTTTAGCTTTTCATGGTCTAACTCAACAAAGAGGATTATGCACTTGCTTACATTTCTGCAGAAATCCTAGCAAACAGCTCCAAGAGTTATTTGCTGTGCTCACAGGGAGCAGATCTTTATTCTACTGAGACAAAATGACTAGAATGCTTATTCTTGTTTTTTTGCTTACAGCTTACAATCTCATCAAATGAATCATTTTAGTTATTTTTTCAGAAATGACTTATTAAAAAATATATCCTTCATGCTTTACTTTATTTCCATTTATAGAAAAACTATATTCTTGGATCTCAGATTTTGTTGGATTCCTGGATTTAATGCAAATAGGCGTTAAAACCACTTCATATCACTGTGTGTTTGTTTAATAACGTCTGCAAATTTGAGAACTTGTATGCAATAAATTAGGAAATTATTTGTTTGACTCTGAAATGGAAAAGGAAATGTGTTAAGTATGAAAATCAAATAAATTAAAAAAAGAGTCAATGACAGTTAAACATTGGTGTCAGTACTATCAGGTAATCCACCTGTTTACCACAACTGTCTCAAGGTGGAGGACTTTAAAAAATCTGTCAAAAGAAAGAGGAGCAGAGTAAGGAGGCTGGACTCATCATCATTTAGGGCTCCTTCAGCTGACTGTAAACTTTCATTTAAAGATGCATTTTTTGGCTAAACCCGGTAGGTAAAGCATGACAAAGTAACAACTCTTTACCGTATTGTCTTGACGATGAAGCGGACGATTACTGCCAAGCCCACACAGCCACACATCACTCCTATAACTATGGCTGTCACCTCCCCTGCAGGAGACAAATGACACAGAAAGAAGAGTTTAAAAACACTAAACTGCTTTGGGGCATTTTATTGATGTGCATAAACTGCTAACAAGCATATTTACCAGAGGAAAGCTCCTTCCCCGACTCTGCAAAATGAAAAGTGCATTAGCAGAAAGAAAACAGTGGATTGGCTTTTCACTTTCACATTGTATTGTTGGCTCATTCATCCTGGAGGAATCAGCAGCTCAGCTGATCGGAAATGTTGCATCCACTCTGTACTGATGTCACTTTCCTTCCAGTTCAGTCACTCACCACAATGAGTACTCAACACAAATTCTTTCAGCTTTATCTCTGCATCCCTCTTCTGTCTCTGTCTTCTTCCACTCCTTTTGTCAGATGGGCTTGTGTAACAACAATGGAGTCACTGTTTACTTTTTCTTTCCAAGTTTGTCTTTCTGATTAGCTGGAAAACCAACAATCCTCTCTTTGCTTTTCTCTTTAACCCTTCTACATGTTTCTGCTTTTGTTTTTGCTTCTCTTTAAGCCACTAGTAAGTCTTAATCTTTCTCATCTTTTCTCAACAATCCCGTTTTTCCACTACCGGCACAGCCTGCACTAATTGCTAACTTTGGCCTGCAAGAGCACCTACTGGTTTGCAAAATAGTTTTGGATTTGGAGCAGCGGCCAGCATAGCGGTACACCAGTGAGAAACTGCTGACCGGAGCAGCAGCTAAGTTCAAAGCAAGTGACTGACCAATTGCAACTCCACAGTTGTTAGATTTAAAGGAAATTCCTTGAAAAACACACTGACTTTAAATCAATCTGTGTTTACAGGCAATAAATTGAAATATACACACTTGAGAAATGCCATCGGGTGTTTAAAGGTTCTGAAAATGGTGCATAGAGTACATCCTCCGTGCTGCTGTTTGCTCTGACCTGCAGAGAAGGAGGTGTAGATGACTCTCTGGTTGAGTGCTTGTGTTGCCCGGTAATTGTCCTGCAGCAGCATCTTCTCTGGATCTTCAGCTTTACTGGAGTAAAGTATTGTCTCCAATTTTAGCAGCTGCAGTAAAGATGTTTAAAAAAGAAACACTTCCATAATAAAACTTTAAAATGTTTTTTTTTAACATGCTGAAATAGTGCTGAGAAGTAAAGGAGATGAAAGAGGATTTGATTCAGACAGCAAATGGACATCTTAACTACCTAAAAGTGTATTTTACAATAGGAAGAATTCAATGACTGGTCTGAGGTCGCAAAACACATTGTTCTTATAACACAGAACAAAGCCTTGCAGTCCATAAAAAAGAGCTCAAAATTCCAGCCTGAAAGTAGAGTCTCAATTATAAATTAATCTCTTCACTCTTTCTTACCTGCATTTTTCAGTCAATGAGGTTTTATAAAAACAGCTGTTGAAGGTGTGGAAAATACTAGAACTTTTTTCTATTTTTCATTTTAGGCCCAGAAATGCATTGCTGCTTAATCTAAAATGACCGTCCCATCATTCTAAGAAGAAACTCACTAGGTGTAGGTGTGTTCTCTGCTGTTGTTAAACAAAATGCCACATTAAAAAAAAAAAAAACACGCAATAAGTTTGGAAAGTCGGAAAAAATTAAAAACTCATTTAAAGAATGCTGTGGCATGGAAATTCTCTGTGTTTGGAACATATCTGCAAAACTAAGCAAACAATTCTGAACACACATTACATTTTAAGAAGCCCTGGATTTGACATTTAAAAAAAAAAGTTCCTTTAAATTAATAACTTGTGGCCTCGAATTAGTCTTTTGTTCACTCAAATTAGGACGTTGTGCACATTAATTAGTATTTTGGCCGCTCAAATTAGCATTTGGTGGTAATAAATTAGCCTTTTGCGTGAACAAATCAGTATTTTGTGATCACACATTGTGATCACATTTGTACACAAGTGGTATCTTGTGGCCACAAATTAGCAGCAGAAATTCAAGGTACTTAAATACTAATTTGTGCGCTCAAAAGGCTAATCCATGCCCACAAAACAGCAATATTGCACAGAAAAAATCTAAGCGGGCACAAAAAATAATAATTTGGGGGAATAATTTATTTATTTACTTTTTGAATGTCATGTCCACGTGGCTCCTTATAAATCTGGGTAGAGCTGATTAATAGAAGGTTTTGAAATGATTATATTTTTTTAAGCACTACCATAACAATAAATGAAAATTTGTTTTCTTTAAACGAGCCTTCTTCTGCTTGAGCAGAGTGAGCCTTGGAGTAGAAGTCAATGTTAGAAAGAGACAGCAACTTTCACTGAAATTTAAACAAACATTTCAAATTTAAACCAAGAAACTGATTACAAGAAAATGTGTGCAAACAGGGAATAAAAACACCGTCCATTCAATGTGCTTCGATGATCACACAGAATACAATCTTAGCTTGTAAGGATGCACCTTAAGTAAATTATCACAACAGTTTGAAATTATGAAACAACTCATCTTGAATGTGTTGTTGAGGAACGTCATCTTTGTGCGTTTCAGACCTACCTGTGCCTTTGAGATTTGAACCCTTTCATGAAACACCGTCCAAATGACGCTCTGGTAGCAGGGGGGTGTTGTCAGGGAGCCGTTGTATCTATAGTAGCGTCCCAGATCCTCAGGAAGCAGGGACTGGATGTCAAATGCAGGGATGAACACTTTTTGTCCTGGTGGGTCATTGCATTTTGAAAAATGTTAATAACATGTGAAAGCCGTTTATACATATTTAGTTTAAATTCAAACAATAATGTTGAAAAAGAAGAAGGAACCAAAAAGTTAAAAAGGCAAAGACCTACCAAAGTGTTTGATTCGGCTCAGGTAGTTGAGGATGCTGTTAAATGCTGGGTTGGTCTCCTCACCTATCTGAGAAATCAAATTCAAGCTTACACCGCTCAAAACAGTGCAGCTGGAACAAAAACAGCTGATTTTCTTGACCTTTAATTGAAAGCATTGGTGTGTTGTGTCAGTACCACAATGAGGATCCCTAAAACTGCCAGGCCGTCCTTCTGCATCATGGCTGCAGACATGTTGGGGTACAGCTCGGAGTTATAGTGCACCACATGAAGCTGAAGAAATGAAGAAAACACTGATGAGGAACAAGCCCATCCTCACAGCTAACACTTGAGGAGATGAAGACAGAAAAATTTGAGTTTCTGCACAGTTGTCTCTTTAAAACCCAATGATTTAAGCATAAATTCTTCTTTTCTTTTTTTGTAATGCTCATTTTTCAAAGTAAAGTAGTAGTGCTGATTGTACCTCTGCATCTGCACTCATCCCATTGATGGTGTGTTCACTGCCTCGCTGATTCGGGCCTCCGTTACCCCAGTGAAGGTGCAGCTGAACTGCAGTAAAGAGCCATGGCAGCCCCCCTAATCCCATCCATTCTGGCATCTCAACGATCGCTGATCGAAAAATGAAATGTTAAAATAAGATCTGTGATCAGGATAAGATCTGTGCATCATGAAGGGAGCTGATGGTTAGCAGGATCCCAAAGTTACCTGTGTGCCCGTTATTGTACAGAGTGAAGGGCTGGTTGCCGTGTTGGCTGAAGCCCAGGGGCGTCACGGGAGTCAGGCTGGGATCAAACCTGGTCTGAGTGGTTATCACATCAACTGGTGACTGGGAAGTACCACCACAGTCTGGAAAATACTCCGACCACTCAGACTGACCAATCAAACCTTCGGCAGAGAAAAAAGGAGAAACAGTGATGTCACCCAATCACACAGCCCACTAGCTCTCTGTTTATCGGTGAAAGGCCTCCATTGATCTGCCTCTAATTATGCAGAACAATCATCCCTCTATCTTCCATTTACATTCAAAGCCTCGTAGCAAAGAGGGGGACATTATTTAGGAGAAATGTAGTAAATACAAGTCCAGTAAAAAGTCTGATTTACTTGCAATTACATGATTTGGATACATATTGAGAAGTGAACCTTTGCATGCAACTTCTTTAAAGTAACTCATAGATCAAACAAACAGAAGTAGTTGCATTCAATGCATATAATAAAGTAGAACATGATTTTTTTCATGTTCTCTCACATGTTAAAGGAGATTGTTTTCAGTGTTAAATGACATTTTCTAAGAAATTCTAACTTTACCGATAAAACCAACAACATATCAATTGTTTAACATTGTTCTGTCATTTATTGAGGTAAACCTGTGATGTGATGCAATTAGCTTAAACTACATTCAAATGTTCAATAAGATGAACAGATTCCTTCAGCTTTATTAGTGCTGGATGAAAACAAATTCAAAAAAATTTACTCAAATCTTAAAAAAAAAAAAATAGAAACAAAATAAACCTAAATCAAGCTATCTGAAGAATGTTAGAATTCATGGTTCAGCTGTTTTTTTCTGGTTTACACTGTATTTAAATTATTTTTAAACAATAATTGGAAATGTATGTTAGCTGTTCTGACTGACTCATATGACTGTTTCACTGGCGCCAATAGGCTTAAATGGCAACAAATAGAAAAGCTTTTTTGCTAAATCCACAGCACATAGGAGGAACACTAATGTGTCGCACTCAGAACATACTGTAAAGGGAATTAGACACATTGGTTATTCTGACCCGTCATATTCAGCGCAAGTTACACTAATATGGCTAAAGCTTCTATACAGTAGAAGCACATGGAAAAGTCAACAACAAATCTGATCAAAGCTTTACTTCACTGAAAGACAAGAGGATTTTATTAATTTAAAAAGCAGAACATTTTTTTCAATGTCTTAGACTTTATTAATTATTTAGCTTTTAAATTTCAATGTGAGAATCAGTGCTTTAATGGAGTTTCCATTAGACATGTTTTTGTCTCTGTTTTGTCCTGTTTTCACCTGATCCAGGATTTCTATCACTCAGCTGTTTCTACTGATTACCATTGATCAATTGATCATCTATTTACACTTGGTTTTTCTCACTTTGTTCATCCCATTTTAGCTTATTTAGTAAAGTTTTTAAGTTTCTGCCACAAAGTCCTGTCACATGAGCATTTTGGGTCCCACACTGTCATTACATTGAATGAAACCTGAAACTCTCCTCTGAGATCCAAACAGAGAGACTCAGATCAGACTTTGTGAAATCTTGAGATAATGTTGAGTTAAATGAATGCGTTGCATTTATGTTCTGTAACGCTTAGCAGCAAAATTAGTGAAACGTTAATTTTGACTTCTACTCTTGAGGTGAACATCATTAAGACATGAAGAAAGGTTCATTTCTTTTACTTTAATCCCATCTTTGGAAAAACTGGTAGAATCTGTCAGTTTTTGTGTTTTTTTTTCTTGCTGCCTAGAAACTTGCTGCTGTTTCCTGCTGCCTAGAAATAGTGAACATTCATAACTGCTCCACCACAGACTTTTTAAAAAATGTTTTAACAAACCTCATTTTAATAATTAGGTTTAACAGTTTAAATAACTAAAGAACATTTTCTTTTTCTTAAAATTACATAATTGACCAGATGTATTTTCTTTTTCATTCAATCGTTGGCAGAAATGAAAAGATAAAAGTATTTTCATAATTGTAAGTATACCAATTTGTTATCTTCAATGATTCATTCTTAAAAAAATAAATAAATAAATAAAATTACAGGCATGAATTAATCAGTGACCCCCCCATAGCCCGCTCTCTCTCACACACCTAAAACTGTTGGTTTCTCTTCATTAGTGATGCATTCACGCACCATTTAACAATCTGCTACCAGGCCACCAATGTCCGGTACCTTGTTCCTCCTTACCCCTTCAAAAATGTGTCCCCTGGTACTGCAATCAGTTGCTATAGCAACAAGAGGGCAAATATTTGGGCACCAATTCTACGGTACCTCACCTAGCATCTCGCCCCCCCATCCTCCCGTCCACATACACCATAAAAACAAAGACATGAGCCGAATGGAAGGAGGGATGGGGCTTCTCTTTTGGCAGGTTGGAGATTCTTCTCTTTTGTATGGAAAACTGGTCATTATCCCACGACGTTCCTCACGCTCAGCCTCACTCATTCAGCGGCTTTGAATAGCTTTTTATTTAAAAAAAAAGATGCTTTATATGCTTTCAGAAATTAGCTTCTATGACCTGTTCCTCAAAAACATCTCAAATGTGAATGCATACTAATTAAATGAGGGAACGGTGTTCAAAAATGTTCTGTGCTCCAGATGAACTAGAGCCCTGAATACACGAAGAGAGGGGTCATCTATGTGCCCTATTCATTTCTACACAGTCATTGTCCACCACATAGGCACCCAGTGTGAGTCAACAACACAATCAACACATAGTTTATTGTGCGCTGCAACAATACGGTGCCCGATTTGGTGTGCTTTTGCCTCACGCCGTCCCATCTCCTTCACCCATCCCCGTGCACCTGACTCTCTCCACCAGACCCCCTCAGTCCTTTCCTTGCTTTCCTCCTTCACTCTCCTTCTCTTTATCATCTCTGTGTGACTGCTGTGCTCACGCCAGCTTGCTGAACTGTAACTAATACAGACAGAGGGAGGAAAATGAAAACAGAGGGGGACATGCTGGGTGAAACAGAAAGAAGCTTCCATGATTAAGGGGTTTCTTTAGTGCTGCAAAACAATGCTGAACACATAACTGAATTGTCTGCTCAAAAAAGTGTTTTGCAGAACTTAATGTGTTTAGTTGCAACTCGAGTTTTAGACATTATACTGAAAACTTTTCTATCCTTGTGGGCCAGTTTTCTTCAAAGTGGACGTAGGCTCTTTAGCACTTCTTTTTTAACGATTTTACAAGCACGCCATCTGATTGAACCCAGATTTTTTATCAACTTCTTCAAATGATTGTTCTGTCTTTTTGTTCTAGATCTGTATCTGCGTGGGTTTTTCATCCGAAAACTGCAAAACTCTGACTTACCACTGTAGGACCAGGTGATTTCCTCTAAAAAGAGAGAATGACAAAAACAAATGTTTCAGTTTAATGGTGTGCAACTATATTGGATATTGACAAACTTGCCAAAAAAAGTGTTTTTTATAGTTTTGCAATAAAATCAAAGTTCTTTCTGTAAAATTTATGAAGTAAATGTTCTAAAACACTATCAGAATTACCTTTTATGTCTGAGATTACTTTTTCTCTCCAAAAGCAAATAATGAAGCACTGACATAAAGCAAGCGAAAATCGTATTATATTATTATGTTAATGCAGACCTTACCAGCAGAGGAAGCAGCTGCCTGATTGAAAACACCAAGACATAAAAGGACAAAAAGACCCGGAGAGTCCATGTTCGCCCTGTGCACCCATACACACAAGTGAGCAAAAAGGGACGGAGGGATGAGGACTGAGGGAGAGAGGGGGAGTGAGGGACTGGGTCTAGCAATCCCACCTGCTAGACCTCGATGAAAATACTGAATTCTCTCTGACATGCTGAGCTCCACAGCAGCAGCTATCAGCACCAGACAGATGGGCTTGAAATATGTTGAAGAAAAGACAGAATAAGTAGTTTGATATGGATGGAAATGAGGGAAGGATGGAAAAAAGACTCAGTGGGTGAAAATCCATTTAGCGTGGACTGTTGCAGTGCAGACGTCACCTTATATTGTAAATTCAAACATGAAAAAAAGTAAAGTAATAAAGGTCACCTTCATAGTTTTCATCTTCAAAACAGGTGAGAAACAAAAATGATGAAAAATAATGTAGGTCATTTCAATTTTAATTTGTACAATAGCCGGATAAAGAAGCCTATTTCTATCAACAAAGTTACATTTACTGGTATCAATAGACAGAATATGGGCGGGAAAAATAAACATTATATAGTTAAAGCCAAAATATGGATACACATTTCTGCAAACACTGTGGGTTTTTTTGTAAAATCTCAAAAATATAACTGAAACTTGATCACAAAAAGCATTCAAAGTGATAGTGAAATAAGATGTTAAACACTATTAAGCTTAAAATGCCAATTTCCCTTTTCATTTACAGCTGTGTCCTCTGCTTAATTTGGAGGCAAAGGACTGGATATTTACATCCTCAATTTATTATACTTTTTTTTATTATTATTTTGCCGAAAATTTAAATAAAGCTTTGAGAATGAGCAACCACCCATTACTTATGGGATTGAGGTGCAATCATTGTATTTATTTTGCTTTTATAAATTAATACATTTATAAATAAAAAATGTGGTGCTTTATTTATATTGTATTTTTAAGTTGTATTTGATTTTAACCCTGACTTAAGCAAATGGAGGGTGTCACAATTTGAATTGTGCAAACAATGACAATAAAGGGATCTCTGATTCTGATTTTGACAAATTGGTAATTAATTTGAAAAGAGAGTGAAACAGGGACATGTAAATATTTACAATGCATATCATGACTTGATAATAACATAAAGTGAGACTCCACTTTGTCAAAACATTTAAGTCTAGATTTCCTTAAAACTTTGACTCACACCCAGCTGCAGTACTACTTTTGTCCACAAGACGGAGCTCTTGCAAAACTTTGAAGACCAACATCCATAAACCATTCCACTATTTTAACACAAATTTTAAAATGCCTTATTCTCATCGTTTTCAGAATACAACTAAAACTCGTGATATAATTATTTTATAATACTCTGAAATGTGATCGTGGACCACATCTTCATGCATTTCATCAATTCAATTTATTCCTTTTAACACCTTAAAACACAAAAGGGTTTGACTGGGAACTACTAAATGAAAATGTGACTGTAACTATCAAAATTAAATGCACAACTATTATCTCAATGGGAGAAAATAAACAGGTGTGATCATCAAAGCTCAAGAAAGCCCTGTTTGAAGCCTGGCTTCTGCCTTTCTCTCTTGAGTTTTGCATTATTTTCATGTGTGGAATTATTCCAGTTGAAGTAATGATCATGTTTTGTCATGAATGTGAATTTCCTATACAAGTAACCATGAGCGTGGGGCCTTGCAATGGATTAAAGTGTATAAATTAAAAGATGGAAGCTTCAGGGTCCCACTTCATCATGTCATTTCATTTTAATTTTTATGAGCATAACGGAACAATTTAAATCTGACTTGAATATTTTTCCCATTTAATTAATTCCTTTAAGCACATTAAATGAACCTTCCATTTACATCATTTTAAATGTGTCCTTTCCCTGTCTTTTTCAGTTTGAAAGCATTTAATTTATGTTCGGGTTACATCAAATTGCATCAGTCTGCAATAAAAAAAAAAAAATGAATAAAACACTTCTTTCTGAACAGTGACACAGTGGGGATCTTTTATTCTGGTTTTTTTCCTGTTGTGGTCACAGATGATGAATCTATTAAAAATATTACATAATCTAAAAAAACTGCATAAAAACTTAAGGCTTGTGTAACATGAAAAGGAAGAGGAGCCCACCCTTTCAATTTTGTGTGGCCCTGAAAATAATTAAAACTGGCAGAAATAGTATTTTAATATATTTTTTGAGTTAATAAAAAGAATTACATGGACTGCTGTTTAATATATAGAATTACAAAGTCTTGCAAGCAAAAACTGGATTCAATCTTTTAAAAAAAATCTGGAAATGTGAAGATTTTTTAATACATCTATATGACTAATAAGTGACTTATAGAAGAACAGCTCAAACAGCCAGGCCAGGTTAGCTTGTTGCAAAGAATTTGTTAGGTTTGTTGGAAACCAACGATTCCACTTCCGTTGTCACCGTGAAAAAACGTGAAACCCTCCGAAAATTATGCAACATCAGAATCCTCAAGTAGACTCTCATTGGTCAACCAGCATCCCAGCGGGGGTGGGATCTAAGCGGCGTCGCGTCTCATTGGCTGCCTCGCAGCGGGGGGCGTGTCGTTCGAATTCATTCATAAATCCCGCGGTGGAGCGTCTCTCCGGCATGTGGAGAACCGGGTCTCTGCAGCTGCACACGCCCCTCTGCTGCGCACATGTGAGAAGTCGGCAGCCTGAGATGCAAGTGGACAGTAAAATAAAAAACAGATGCATTTTACTTTACCTTTTTATTTTATTTGTCATAAACTGCATATCATACTTGGTAAAATAATAATAAATACAATAAAAATAATTGATTATTTCTTACAATGAAAATTTTAAATGAGATGATGGATTTAATTCAAGTTTAAGAAGGAAGTATCAAATAAAAGGAAGGAAAAACATATTTCTTAAGCTTTGAAGGATAAAGTGTAAGCCTGGTAAACAAGTGCAAGTCAGAGAGGTCACGACTACAGAGCCAGTTGTAACCTGATGTGTTAGTCACCACAATGAAACAAATTAAACAGTTTAGTCTCTTCATAACACCTCTGCCTTTCCCCGGATCAGATTTCTGTTTTGGTCCATGGCTACATGTGGTGCTACATTTGACCTTCAACGTGTTTCTGAGCAGGATTTCAGTGAAGATTTCTTCCAGGGAAAGTCATCATTATTGTTTTTCAATTATGTGTCCTTCAAGATATCCTTCAATTATCCCATGTATTGCAGGGCTGGTGAGTTGAATCGCAAAACTTCCAAACACATTTTTATTTGGGTGTTATATTTTTTCTAATTTCTGCTAATTAAAAACATTTGACGAGAGGTGTCTCTTGCTTGACTTTAAGCCTGTCATCAAGATTCTTGGATTGTGGAGCATTACATTGCCTAATAATGAGGAAAGAAGAGGTGGAGATGGAAAAACACGTAGAAACAGGTGGGGGATGGTAATCTGTGGGAATAGAGATGGAAGGATGGAAATGATGGGGGGGAGGTCTTCAGCGCACATGAACTCCACTAGGTTCATTGGTGGATGTGTTGCGGAATGCTGCAAAGGGGGTGGTAAAACCGTTTGAACGTTGATCCCTATATATACCATACATACAAACACGGCCGTTCACTTTGTTTTCTTTCACCAAAGGTTAACTTCTGTTGAGCTTTAACAATAAGAGGGAGTGGGCTGTGTGTGGCTACGACTCAACAACATGTTGTGTCAGTCAAGGGCACAGCCCACTATATGAGCAGGAAGGAGCCACTGGGTTCATGTTTATGTTGTACGTGCAGTGGGGGCAGGGCAGGCTTTTCTTAACCATATACAAAAACACAAAAAAAACGTCTAAAAGCAAGGATCAGATCTAAATGGAAGTGTTTTCCAATGTGCACGTGCAACACAAACATTTCCCATGCTATAGGAGAGATGGATGTGTGTGTAGACGTATTCATGCTGAAGGATTGGAACTGCATTCGTTTCAAGTGGTGGTCACTGAGTTCATTCTGGTAAGCTATAGGGAGGAGGGGTGGATCTCTGCCTTATGGCAGCTTTAAATGCAGAGAGAAAATCCAGTCAACAAACTGCAGAGAATTCAGATGTAGAGATTTTTTTTTTACAATTGTCAGAAAATTCTAAATTGACTTAACAAAACTGTTAACAATTTCTAGATCCAACAAAGTCCCAATTAAACATTTTCTTTTTTGGATTAATGTTAAAATGTTGACAGGAAGAACTTTAAAGTCCCACTCCAATCATCTTTTGATCTATTGTAAAACCGTCCCCAGTCGTCTTTTCATGATG
The DNA here is from genome assembly GCA_014656515.1 of Oryzias celebensis. Taxonomy (NCBI): domain Eukaryota; kingdom Metazoa; phylum Chordata; class Actinopteri; order Beloniformes; family Adrianichthyidae; genus Oryzias; species Oryzias celebensis. Next base: position 12,207,359 of record BNCR01000015.1, on the reverse strand, counting down.
ATTATGCTGTTTTTTAGCCAAAACAAAAAAATCGGTGTGATTTTTTTAGGCTATTCTGCAAAGCGACAGGAGTTCATCAGAAAGTTGCCTCTGAGTTGCGGTTGTGACCATTGACATGAAAAGAGATGGACAAAATGCATGTGGAGTCACCCTTTGAAAATGCCATTCTCTTGTTTCCAACGAAATGAAGTCACATCAGTAGCCATTTTTCTACGGTATGGACATCGCCATTTTGGAACCAGTTGGCGTTGGTAAGCGGCGATTGGTCCAAGTCTGTCTGTTCTATGCCAACCACTCTCGATAATCAGGAGTGAGCTTGTCGGAATGTCACATCCCTTCCATTGAAAGCAGGCTAAGGATGATCTGTCAATCAAATGTTTCAAACGTTCAAAGTAGGGGCAAGAAGGCACCACATGCTTTTACTGAGGCATCTGATTGGTCAGTTTATAACTTGAATAACTCATAATAAAGAAAATACTTAATGAAAAATAAATTAGGCTTAGCAAAAACATGTTGAAAGAGATTCCAGAACAAGAATGGTTATTCTGACAAGTAGAACGACTGAGTAATAGCTGTTTATTTCTTAATAGAGGTCTATGGGATTTTGGCTTTCTGGGACCAGTGCTTCCTGTTTGAAATGCAAGAGAGGAAGGGATAACCAGTCTAGTTTTCTATTTAAAGTCCTCTATTTAAATTCCTATGGTTAGGACTTTGAGCCCCAGCAACATAGGCCTGCCTCCAATTTTCCATCTTTACACTTTTTCCCACTAGCTTACAGCCCCTTACAACCCCAACATGACATTATCAGTGTAGCAAAAATGTAGAGCAATATTCAAGCTATCCAGCTGTACAGTTTTAAACCAGATGCCAGCTCGGACAAAAAAAGCAAAAAACAAGATGTATATGCATCTATATGTATATATCTATAAATCTATATCACTGCTTCTTCAAAGACTTCTTTAAAACAAACTTTTTGCTTCATCTTCTGGACAAAACAAGTGTTAAGAGGTGAACTCTGATACAATGCTTTATTGAACTTATTAAGATTAGCATATATATCGCTTTCCTTTGCAGCTGCAGCCAAGGTCAGTGACGCATTGTTGGGTTACCGTGACAACGGGTCCCTAATCAAATAGTCTGCTTTTTGTTAGAAAGTACTCTAAACCATAAAAATAACAATAATAAAGGACTAAAGATCAATTGAATATTTATTTATTTTGTAAGTGACCACGGTATATATGGGATAATGCCCAACAAAGTGTGTATTTTTAGAATTTAAGCATGCTATGGAAGCCTGAACCACTAGATGCAAGTGGAAGAATGTTGCTGCTGGTGTGTAATTACTTTGCGTTAATAAATAACACGTTCATGTTTTTATCTATTAATCGCATGCTGGTTCATTTGTGCTGCCAGGTGCTCATGAAGTGCAGTGAGTTTCCTAAGCCAATATGCGTGTATCATAGGGCCTGGTGCTGTCCACTTTTTCATACCTGAGGCTCTTTCCTGGATGTCTGCCACTGTGAAAGTTACTGAATTCTCTTTAAGGAGGTTGCTCTTTTCTCAGAGAGACCAGCCATTGAGGTTGTGTACAGCCCATCCATCCATCCATCCATCCATCCATCCATCCATCCATCTATGGCAAGCCACTTGCTCAAGTGTCCATCAAATGTGGCATATACAAAGAAGATACTCTGTCCCCACTGTTCTTCATAGGTCTGAACCCCCTCACCCAAATAATCAACAAGACTGGACTATGGATACCGACTCAGGAATCGGGCAACCGTCAGTCGCCTCCTCTACTCGGATGACATCCAGCTATACGCTAACAGCAAGCGCAACATTGACTCCCTGATCCACACCACCAGGATCTGCAGTACTGACACTGGGATGTAATTTGGGCTTGAGAAATGCAGTCAGATGGTGACAAAGAGAGGCAAGGAAGTTCAGACTCAAGGGGTCTCACTCCCAGAGGGAACAATAGTAGACATTTGAGGACAATTACAAGTACCTTGGAATTCCATAGACAAATGGCAACCAGGAGCAGACAACAAGGAAAGCTGCAACAGCCAAATATCTCCATTGAGTAAGGCAAGTCCTGAGAAGCCAGCTCAACTGCAAGAACGAGACCCAGGCAATAAACAGTTACGCACTCAGGGGCTGTATGGGATTTCCTCACTTATGCACTTTAAGAATGAGCTCGTTATTGCTGCATTTAGATGCGCTGGTAAATTCTAGCATTTGCTCACACTGATCTCAGCCAACAGACACACACTTACTTGTTGCTCCATGTCATTGTTACTCTTTGAAATGACTCACAACTACAACACATTGATCTGTAAGAACACACATAATAAGGCAAAACGTTGCACAGTTATAAATATATGCATGTTTTTATGCATGACATAAAAAAATTAAAGTAATTATTTTTTGTTTATCACTAGTTTTAGTCTTTATGGAAGCATATGGCATTCATTAAAATTAAAAAGGTTGGTCTTCTTTTTTTAATTAAATGCTTCTATAAAAAATCAAAACAAAAATCAATAAACAATCAGACTGTAGGCAACAACGTTGCCCACACCCACAACGTGAGCGCTCAGCAGGTCAACCACGGACTTTGCTGATTTGTGACCATTATTGTAGATTGGATTGACTCAAAAAAAGATTAAATAGTTCATATCGGTCAATTTTGAATACTTCCCCAACATTTTGCTGTGTATATGTTTGTAGATGAAGTCGATGCATTGAAAAAAGGTATATGTTCATAAAAAAGTTCAGAGATTAGAAGTGTCTTTTATTAAACTAAGAGTAAATTTCCATAATTTTATAAAGCCTGAAATAAGACTACTGTATTAGTGTTTTGTTTTTCCTAGAGAATAATCATTAACTGAAACTTTATAAATAAAGAGAATAACAGCTATTTTTCATGAGAAATGGTTGACCAGTAGAGTCCAGATTAATGGTTTTAATGTCTCTTTTGCTTGGGAAACAACTAAAATGATACCAGAAAGGATTCTTATTTTTATTAAAAATGACCAACTTTTCCATGATTTTAATCCTTACTCATATTAAATAATGGTGCGTGTGATCTGCGTTGCGTTGCATAAGCTCTCGTTTTAGCCCTAGTTCCTATATTTTCAGCATGTGTGGGCGTAGTCTTCGTTTGTGTATGTGCATATATGTATATGCACATATATATATATGCATATGTATACCATAGGCCATCGTTGTCTCCGTGCGTGAATGTGTTTACTTTTGCTGGCTGTAGTAGAGCTGCGCTCCCCCGTCAACACACACACTGTGGACACATGAGTAGGCGGGACCGTTGAGGCCTGAGTTTCTCAACCTCCAATCAGCGACGAGCAAAGCAGTCAGTGGCTGGAGGATTCGACCAATCGCGCGCGCCGCTGAAATTTCACGGCAGCCATTAGGCTGAGTCCACAATGCTGGCACGTGGATCCACGCACATGTTGACGCTCGTAAACGGCAGAGGGAGGAAGGCAGCTCAGGCAAAGCCTGGAAGAGGGGTCGGGCTGTGAGGTTGTGTCAAAGCGGAGGCTGGGCGCCCCGATGATGCTCCAGCGACGGCATGAGCACTGACGGATCTGTGGGATATTGATTGTCAGCTTTTTATTTGGCAGCTACATCACATATATTTGAGGTAAATATTTTTAAGTTTATTTTTAAGAAAAAAGGTTTCAAAAGTTAAACTAAAACCCTAATGCGTGGCCCTGTCCCATATGAAATTGTATGTGTACTCTAAAGTAATAGAAAAAAGCTTACATGAATTATTTTTGTGTTTAAATCTTTGTCAATGATAACAAATTATAGTTTATCTGTGATTTAAATTAATTTAATGGATAAATAAAAAGGTTTGGGGTTCTAGCAGCAAAAGTTTCAAATGTGTAATTTAAATGCTCAACTTGTTAAGTCTTGTGGTCATCATGATGAGACAGAGAAGCAGCAAACTCCTTATTACCTTCAAAAAGGAAACATATCTTTACTATTAATTATTGATGGATCCTCACTTGCTGTTATGACAGGCAGGTCAACCTGTCTATTGTATAAAAAGTGGTCTCTTGAAATAAATAACATAAAAAGTGTTTTTTATTTACTTTGATCAATTACTACTCAATGTTTGCATCCGATCTATCTTTGGTTGGTACGGACAGATAAAAGCTATTTGATAACCACATTCCTAACCCCGCTGTCATTTCCCTCATATGTGTTGGTGGGACTATCAGGCATTCAGAGATTGCATAGACTAAAAGAAGAAAATGTGGGAAAGCATTTGAGTGTTCGTGGCCGTCATACCAAATGCAAAATGCAAAAGAAAAAGGAGAAAAAAGGCTTGGCTGTCAGGGGAGAGGAGGGGCACCTCTATGTCAATGGCTTGTGTGCATAGCGAACAGGGTAAGCAGCAAAGAGAGATGAGATGCATGCAGAAATGCAGCCGGAGAGGGAAAAAAAGGGTGGTTTGTATGTGCTTGGATCTAAGGGGGGGATGGAGAGCAAGCCCGAGACAGAGGAGAGGAGGGGCCACAGAGAGCACCACCGAAGGCTGTGGCGGAGACTGTTCTGACTTCACTACTAGGCATGCTCCCATCCCCCTCGCATTTTACTCTCCCCCAGTTTCCTCACTGGAAGCCAGACTATCACCACCATTGTGTGTGTGTGTTTTTTTTTTGCAAATACTCTGTCCCACTCTGCACCATGTTGAAGTAGGGCGCTGCGATCGCAGTCGTATTGTGTTTTTACGTTTTTGCTGTTAAGATGGGTAGATGGGGCATAGCAAATCATTCCTGTCCCGCTTCACACTTTTGAAAACACTGAAAAGGCCAACTCTATTGAAAATCCTGATTGTGATGTTTTTAACATGTTCTTGTGGCATTTTTCTCGTGATGGAGGACATAAAGAAAATTCAGCTCTGCGTATTACTTTATTCAAATTGTTGTGAATCAGGAGTAGATGAAAAAATCTTGTTGGAAACAGCTTGTAGCAGTGACGTAGAAGCTACAATTGGCGGGCCGCAAGCTCCTTGCTTGGCTCCATTCCGATGCATCCACTTGTAAACAAATCGATCCATGTACGTCTTCGTTTTCCTCGCCTGAGCTGAAATTCGGCTCAAAACTGTACAGCTGGATAGCTCCAATATTGCTCAGCCCTAACAGTCCTGCCCACAACTCAGAGGTGAATTTCTAATAAACTACTCCAGCTCAGCAGAAATGATGTCAAAGAAAACTACAGTTTGGTTTTTTTTTGGGCTAAAAACAGCATAATCACATCTAAAAGACCATTGGGAACGCTTTTACAATAAATCAAAAGATGATCAGAGTGGGACTTTAAAAGATAAACTAGACCTGTTTCTTGCCTATGTGTGAGCTGAATCTACAATCATTTTTATTCTAACCTTCTTGTTTTGTCCCTTTTAGTGATGCAGTCTCAAGGAAGTACCTCCACCCAGCCCTCCTTTGACTCTGTTGGTTCCAGTGACACCCTCCTGTTCAGTGATTTAGAACAGGCAGAGGATGACACAGACGTCTTTTTGACAGACAGCTCTTCCTCTGTCATCATCTGTGGCACAAGTGGAGCTACGACCAAAAGAGATGATGAATCAGAGAGTTCAAGGTCCCAATGGACTTGCGACAGCCTCACAGATAAAGAGGAAGAGGAGGACTCATGTAAGTCTGACAGTGTTGGCAAAGCATCTTACATTGGCGAGGCGGATCCTATGAGCCAGGCACCAAAATCACAGGGAGATCTGCTCTTTGCTCGGAAGGTAAGTTGAAATTGTGGACGACAAGAGAGATGAGACAGCACTGTGCATGGAGGAGAAAGGTCAGCACACTGTTTCAGAGCAAAAAGCCTGACCAAAACTGCAATCTGTCTTCTTTCCTTCTTCCTCTGTCAGTGTGCTGAGCTGCAGGGTTTTGTTAGGCCTCTTCTGGAGCTGCTGAATGGACTGAAGAAGGGTCGATTCGACTATGGTAAGCATGACTGCCTCTGTTACAATGTGGGCAGACTTGCCAGTGGATGAAATTACAGTCATTAAATGCAAACAATGAAGAAAAAAGGTCATTCTGTTACACTGATGAGTGTTCCATTGTGTAGCGATTTGTAATGAGACAGGTCAGTGTGCGGCAGGAAGGCATTGTTTGTAAAAGTGTTTCTCAGTAGGAACATCTGCATGAACACGTGCGTGTGTAAATGCTGACTAAAGGATTATATTTTTCGATTGACAGGTTTAAGTAGTTTCCAGCAGAGTGTTGCCATGGATCGCATCCAGAGGATTGTGGGAGTTTTACAAAGACCCGACTGTGGGTAAGATGACAATCTCGTTGTGACACCTTTAGTGTTCTTTCTTTCTTCTAAGTATTGCTCTAGTAACAGTTAGGGTTGCAGGTGGGTTGAGTATTTCAATGACGTTTAGATGAACTCAGGGGACTAGCATGTAGTGTAAGTCTAGTTTTCTCATGCAGTGTTTGATCAAACACTTGTTGATAAAGTTCAATTACAGGGAACTTTGCAAGGTAAAGCTTTCAGTTTTTAGTCAATCTGCGTAACTCAAATCAGTTACCCACTTACACATCATTGTGAACTATGTAGTTTCAATGACTTAAGGCAGGGATAGGCAACTCCAGGCCTTGAAGGCCGCATTCCTGCATGTTTTCCAACATATCATTCTCTGTTCATGTTCTCTGGCTGTACACACCTGAACCAGATAATCAATCATGAGTAGGGCTTGGATATCTGAAAATCATGCCAACACTTTGGTCCTCGAGGCCTGGAGTTGCTTATCCCTGATTTAAGGTGTGCAAAGCTCTGCCTTATGGAAGGAGGTTTGGTAGAACTGCTACTCCTGTCACATCAAGAGCAAGGAGTTGAGGGAGTGTGGGGATTGTACAGGAACCGTTGGGTGCTATGGGCATGTCCAACACTGAGGAACATCGTAGCCCCCAAATGTATTGGTATCTCCCAGGAATATGTGCCCAGTAATACAGCTTGAGTTCCAAGTTTGAAATAAGTTTTAAGAAAATGTTGTCAAGTTGAAATTTGGCCGCTTAAAAGTAGCAACAATTGTCGACTTTAAAAATCATTGTGGCTGCTTGAACATATGGGAGTAGGTGCGAACTTTTGCATGCATTGGTCAAGGTGAAAAAAAGTGTCCAAATATTCAAATGGAACAAAGTAATGTCAGGTGCAGCAAAATCTCTAAGGGCCAACTTCATGACTAAATGGATTGCACAAGTATAGACAGTATAAACATAATTGCATCTTCATTTGTTGGTTGCTTAAAATGAATATTTCGAAATCTTCTTGTTCTGTAGGGAGAAGTATCTGAATACTCTCCTCCAGGTGGAAATGATGCTAAAGCTTTGGTTTCCACAAATCTCCACTCAGCCTGCGTGTGCAGCTTCAACCATCTCCATATCTCCAACTCATTCCCTCCAGGAAACGTCTGGCTCCACTCCGCCACACAAGCACAAGGATCAGCTACATATTCCCGTTAAGGTAAGAATCCACGTTTTACCTTGTGGTCCAAGAACCTCACTTCTTCTTAGTAACTGCCACCAGCTGAAAAGCACCTTCAAGTGCCTTTTTTTTTTTGATTTGACAGAAGCGGAGACTCAGTTGGACTGACACAGAATCCCCCACACCTTCTCCAAAACTTAGCAAGAGCCATCGAGCTAGCACCGAAGAGAGGGGGGTGAAGCATAATCAAGATATAAGGGATTTGCCCATCTCATCTACACTATTGGTGTCTAATACCAACCAACGTTTGGCACATCTTGGAAACGACAACCAGCAAGATAAGATAAAGAGCAATTTCAGCGAGCGGAGGGAATCTGGCAAGATCTTGAATTACAAAGCAGGCCAAAGCTCTGAGCCAAGCCTGACATGGGTCCACGTCACTCCCATTTTGTCCCCTCGAAAGGCCTGCTTCTCCCACAATGACACAGCCACTGCAAGCAGCAACGAAAGAATCCTTGCAAGCAAGATAAGCAGTCCTGCCATGCAAGACAGCTTCATCTCCTCCACTACACCGTCAAATCATACCAACAATCAGAAGAAGCCGGTCCTGTGCCAAGGCCAGTCTGTGGCTGACAAGCAGAGTGACAGGGAGACAACTCAAAGTCATCCAGGTCAAAGCCAGTCTCCACTCGTCATGCTGAAACCTTTGCCAGAGGTGTGTCCTGCGATCTTAGAGACATGATGCGTTGACCACGCAAAGAGCAAGCAGCCCACTTTTTTTTTACAACACCAAGCTTAAAGTGGCTGTGATAAGAAGAAGGAAACCGGCTAGTGGTCTGTTGTTTTTACGAATGCATTTCTCGCAGAACAAAGGAAAGAATCGTTGATTCATGTAATGGATCCAACCTCATCAATGAAACAAATATTTCAAGATGGGCATACATTCGTTCAAACCAGTCAATAAAAATATTTAACATGGATCAGTATAAATCCAAATGTGCACAAAAGCAGATGTGGTTGAAGGTTCAAGAGGACAGAGAAGTTTGGACTTACAAGTTATAATTGAAAATGACTATGGGACTAACTGAGTTAATCCTCAACTTGAAAGTAATCAGTATAATCTGTGATCGCTGTTTCAGCACAAATCTTACTTGACGGACGCGCATTCTACAATAGAAGCATCTGATCTCAGTATTTAATGTGAAAATTTCTAATGTTTTGATTCAGTTTAGAGTAAAAAGAGCAGGCCGATTATGGTTGTCTTGATGGCAGAAAAATATGACTTAATGGTAAAAGTCTGCAAACGAGGTTAGCAGAGACATTATATTGGGTGAAGAACATCTTGTAGCTAGTAATGTGAGGACCACAAAACACACCCAAGTATTGTATTGTACATGTGATGTGTTAGAGTCATTGGGAAGAAAATGTTTTTACATTTCACAGAGGTAATCCAGGAAATGCTTGGGCACTTGAAGTATTGCGATCCCTTTTCCCATCATGCCATTGATCAGATGTCTGTGCCTGGTCTCCAACTGCTAACCGACTGGCAATCAGGATTAAGAAACTCCTGCCAGATGGGAAAAAAAAACAAGAAGACCCACTCTGACTCTCGAGTCTCACTTTTAATTTATTCATGTGTTCATCTAATGCTGCAGCTATTTATTATATGTATTTATTTATTGGGTAGCTAAATATTACCATCTGTGCACTTGCATAGTTTGGCCTACAGTTTTTACGGTTATTAGAAAGACATTGTTGACATTTCACTTTTTGTTACTATCATGTGAAACAAAAAAGATGGAATGTTCTGACTTGACTATTGGACTACTGTGCCTTTTACCAAATAGGATGTGTTCAGATACAAAAAAAAAAAAGCATTCGGTGCTCGCAAACTGCATTGAGATTGTTAGCAACTCAAAAAGCCAGTCTACACTTGATCTTGAATGCCTAAATGTGTTCTTCATCGTCTTATATTTTTAAGAATACACACAGCACCAAAACCAACTACGGAAAAAGAAAAAGCTACCCACTGCTGAAGAAAACCAGTGTCCAGGTCTAGCATTCAAACTAGTCACATGTCCAGCTAACACACAGCAACAACAGTGAATATTTTGTCATGATGGAATGAGAGCTGGCTTCCTTTGAAGCTTTTATTCCAGGTATTGTCCGTGGAGGAACAGACTGAAATGCACTTAATAATGGTGCTCTTGAAAACTTGAAACAAAACAAAGGATATATAAATTTTAGGGAGGAAGTCTTTTTTTTTGCACCACCCTCCACCGCTGCTACTGTTATTCCAGATCCAACTTTTAGATCCTTCACAGAAAAATGTGGAATCATTTACAATGTTCTCAGAATATTTTCAAGTATTGGAAAGGTTTATCAATGGGATTGCATTTACCTGAAACATGTATTGTAAATACTTTAAAAAAAAAAGAAGATATTTTTAAAATTGGCATAAGGAGGTAAAATCCACATACCGATCAGACTCAACCAACATGTGCACACTGAGCCACTTGCTGTCATTGTGCTACTGTCTGTGCTTTAGGGGTAAGGAGAGTACAAACCCCCCATCAAAGATCGAGACGCTGACTAAATCTCAGACAAGGGTGTCGTCTTCCACCTCCCTTCTGTTTTATTACTGTACGGTTGCGGTATGTCTGACAAAACAATTGCACTTACTGTTCTTCACTGTCTGCAATTATTTGTTGTTTTTTTTTTCCAAGTATGTTTTCTACTGCAGCGACCACAACCAATTGGTCAGATTTAATTATGTCTTGTTTATTTTAGCTGCCTTCTTATTACATGGCATAAGCTAACTGTAAAGGCTTACCCCTTGTGTTCCCTCCCCCACTCGACTGCACTGTCTGCCCTTGTCCCATCTCCTTCATCCCACATCTCTTCAAGCTTTCTTTTTCTGCTTTTTACACGTTTCCCTCCAGGCTTTTATATATGATTAATTACATGAAAAGAAATCTTTTAATAAATTACATTTTTAAAAGCAACCTTTTTGTTTTTTCTCCTTTTGGAAACTGTGGCTATACACTCTCATCATCTTTTTATGGCTTGATATTTAGTGTTATGTGAATGAGACTCCAGCTTTCAATCTCTGCTCTCACTAAACAGATGCGCGGCACAATGGGGGGCAGATTTAGAGACTGTACATTTTGGATTGTGCCTGAGTGTGTGGGCAGTTGGGTGGGTGGAGGGCCATAAACAGGAAGGAGAGGGCAGTGGGAAGGAGGGATTGTAGGGCGTGAGACTATAGTCTTTAATCTCACCAAAAGTAGTGGGGGGCTGTCTGATCCTCCAACCAGCTGCCATGTTAGGACCTAAACACAGCCTTACTGTAGTTAGCATTCATATGCATTGATTTTCCATTTATTCCATAAAAAATCTGAAAAGGAGTCTAAACTAGTAGCTAATTTTATGCAAACAGACCTAAATTGTTGTTCATACTTTTTTTAATTAAATAATCCCATCAGCCTGCCTCAGAGTGCTTTACATTGAATGCAACAATAAATGTAAAATTAAAAAACTAGTGAATCAGAAACATGAGGATTTTTAAGTTTATCAATATGATAAGTATTTCCCCTGAAAGAACTACAAGTTTTGACAACAGGTTAACTAGTTCCTCTAAAATGTGAGTGTGGGACTGATTGTGTGCCCTGTGACGGGCGACCTGTCCAGGGTGTACGCCACGTTTGCCCTTGGAAAGGTCTTTAAAGCATTTTAAAGATTCTAACATACTGTGGAGCTACTACACACACAAACACATTTGAATTTGTCACCTTTTGCCTGAAAAGTGTTTTAAGTGCTTTCTTTTGAAAGGCACTTTAATGGACCTGGACAGCATAATGGATCATTTTAAAGAGAGTTTGATCCAAAAGTCAATCACAACTTTTGGAAGAGTTTTTCATTGCAGGAGGTCTTCCTTTAAGTTTACTTTAAAATCTTGAAAAACAATGCAGGAAGAAAAACCACCAGCTATAAAAGCTATAAAGCCATGAGCTAGAAAGCTATAAAAAAGATATTTCCAATGTTTGTGCAGGTAAGTAAATTTTACTTTGCTCTATCCAACCTGCATTTTTTTTTTGTTTCGATATCTGTGTTTAATCTAAAGACTGAGCGTGATTTATAGAAAAAGATGGAATTTTTCAAGAATAGCATGAAAATAATTATGATCTGCACTGTAGGCAAGGACTTCACTATTAAATGAGAAAACAATGACAGATCACAGGGATTTGCAAAAAGTATTTTGACTGACATTTTTATTAATTTATATGCTGGAAAACAACCTCATTCAAAAATTTCCCTTCATTCTAGGACGACATTCTGCAGGATCCACATGAGGGTAAATCCTCCAATACAGCATGGGTGTGGTTTGACTTCTCACAGCTCTGAGTGGATGAAATCAGCCATGCAGCACAAACTGACAAACACGTAGCGAGAGTCACAGTTGCACACGTGCGTGCCACTCCCCCCACCACACAATCTGACACACTGACTGGCTGATTTCATGTTGGGCCTGTCTATGACACACTGACTGCGCAGGGCTACAAACAACATAGACACAACCGTCATTTCCTTTTTTGCTCACACACCTCCTGGCCCCCCCTTGTATCCATGCAGTTTTTAGCAGAGAAGCCCCTACCCTGCTCCTGCACGCCGACACCACATCCCCCATTTCATCTTGTTGAGAATTGAAGGAAGGGGCAATAACAGAAGGGTGGAGGGAGGATGTGGTTGCACAGGGAGGAGACATGACCTTGCTACTGTTTTTTCTTTTTTTGTTGAAAACCACAAGATTTTCACAATTCAAACTTTTCTTATGACTCTGGTGACAATTATTGGATAGACTGATATGGCATTTTGAATTTAACATTTGTACAAACTCAATGTTAACATAAAACTGAAATAATAAAGGTAAAACGTTGCCCTCCTTCACTCCTTCAGAGGATGCAACTAGCACGTGTGTGCATACAAGCCTGTGCATCAATAGGATTACACATAATGAACTTACTGGCCCTGTTATTCCCTGCTGTGTGGATTTTAATTGTGGGTTTGTATCCTGTCCAAAGGGTTTAAAAGTGAAGAGCGTCTTCTGGCTTTCGTGCTCACCAAGAAAGTACTGGAATGATACAATGAGGTGTTCATTCAGTCATTACCCCTCCCCCACGGTTCAAGTCCTGCACTCCAGTAAAACTCACGTGAGCCGAAGCCACTCTGGGATTTTACAACTCCATACCCACACTCTTTGGTACGGCCGAAGCACACACATGCTCTTACTCACCCTAAGTCCAGAGGGGATTTTAGTGCAGACTTGTCCCAAAACAGCTTCAGAGCTCATTAAAATTTCAGTTTCCAGTTTTGCATTGGAAATCACAGCTATTAGAAATTATTTCTAGAAAGTAATAACTCCCCTTGTTGCACTAAAGGGATTCTCTTGCCCACCATCTGTGGTCAACAAGTCGCTAAAGACTGAAAAACCAGGACTTTTATTTCAAGGACTCACGTGTATCTCTTGACATTGTGCGTGGTATTTGGGGCAGAGCCGTGCTATGGGGCAATAACATCCTCATCACTTTCCTCAGCCTGGATGTGTTCTCGGAAGCCCCCCTCTTATGTGACTATTCAATTATTCACAGGGTGAAAGAAAATTGCCATGTTCAATAATGGGAGAAAGAAGGCAAAATAAAGAGGAAAAAAGACCATCAGAAATGAAGGAATGTATTAAAACCTGTGGTGTATGTGTGTGATGTGGAGCTGAGCACATGCAGGAGGACAAACTAAGAGCCTCTGGAAGCTGCTGGGTGAGTCCAGACAGTGGAGTCCAGTGGGAATGCATCTTCCAAGATGATTTACTACCCCTGTCAGAAACAATACAATTAACTGGGTCAACGTGATAAAATATTCTAACTTGATGAATCAAAAAGTTTTACAGAAGTACAGAGGGACCGTACTCATTACCAAAATATGTAAATATTGCAGTAACACAATTTTATTAGACTTAGCTAACATTAAATTAGAAGTTCACACTATTGAGTTCAACACTTTGAGGTTCAATACTTTAAGCCTGAGGCTCCAGAGCTACTTGTGACTGTTTTACTGATTTTCTGGCTGAGGAAGGAAAAAAATAATTGTAACTTTTAAAAAGTAAGGGTTGCTACATTAGCACTGATTTAATTTAGATTAGCTGGATTTATAAATGTATGGCTGAGTTGCACCTAATAAATAAGATAAACTATGTAAAGTTTTTCGCAATCCCCGCTGACATCCCAAGGTCTTGCTTGGTCTATGCTTCCTCCAGAATGCAAAGATTTCAAATACTAAGTAACAATTTGTTAAAAAGTCGGATCTTTTCTAATTTCTCTGTTTGTTTTATTATCTTGTGCTGCACAACAATGATTAGTAGCTCTCCAGAGAGCGGTTGACAAAATATGTTTGCATTCTTTATATACTTTTTCTACTGGATCAAAAACAAACAGCAAACGCATTTATGCATTTAGATTAAAAGGAAGAGTGAGTAGGAAAAAGGATGACAGCTAACAAAAGTACACCTAAGGTATAACAAGAGAAAATGCCCTTGTCTTGTATTGTTTAAAACTTTTCGTAGGAGTACATTAGCTGCACAATTTGGCTGGGTGTCTTTTATCTTGAAAGGAAATCATACAAGCTTCTGAGAAAAATAAAAAGCAATGTCACATTTTGAGAAAATCTTAGTTTCTCTTTATATTTGTGGGTTTTTTTTTCAATCCAAAAAAGAAATATTATTCATATTTATCATAAAGTTAAAAAATTAATGCTAAAGGTTGCAGTTCCTGGTTTCCAATTATATGCACAGATCCTGCTGTTGTTAGATTAAAGAGACCAAATTGAGATAGTTAATATTTTTAAAAGCACATCTTCCCTTGTGCTCGTTTGTGTTTGTTGTTTTTATGCTAATAGAAATTTTGGTGCAATTTGACAACTGAGGTGTTATTACATAAACGGGGATTTGCTGGAATAAAATAAACAAATGCAGAACACGTTGGATAGACTGTGAACTGTGAAAAAAGGAAAAAGACAAACATCTGGGTTGCTTAATTTACTTTAGATGTTTTTCATGGATAATCGGGGTTGTAATTTTTTGATTTGCAGGTGTGTGGACTTACCAGTGGTTCCAGTAAAACCTAATTTTTGTGTTGAGTGTCGCCCAATTTCCCATTTTGGAAAAACTGGGTTGCCTTTCTTGGGTAAGGTAAGAGTTTGTCAGTCCAGTTATTATGTGTCCATGCTTCTGTGGCAGGATTGTGGGTATTGGCTTTGTATTTATCAATCAAAGAAATGCCAGTTTGTTTTTTTGCAGTTGTAAGAATGCACACTAATATTTGTACAATATGAGCAGAAAATTGAATAAAAAGGTTGTTATTGGCTTTGGCTGGTACAAAGATCCCTTCCAGTATGATGTATTAGCATAGCACAACTTTAACTATACATACACAGCAAACACATTGCATGCCCCTATAATACAAATTAGGGATATAGGGGTATTTAAACCCTTGACGTTCAGCTAATAGAAAAACAATCACTAATGTTTTTTCTTTAAAGTGGATTAAGGTACATTTGGAGCCAAAGTGGTTTGATGCATACTTGCATCAGTAAACCTACTAATTTAAATATTTGTAAAGCAGAAGCAATGCTTGACAGGCTAATACAAATATTTGTTCAACACCAAAAGTTGATTATTAACTCAAAGAAGGAGAGACTTTGTATTATTTCATTAATGAAGGAAGGCTTAAACTAGATATTGGTGTTGGGTCATTTGAAAATATTGATTTCTTTGCAAAAATCCAATATTGTACAAATGTGTTTGGAGATATCAGAATCCGAAAAAATTATGTTTACTTTTTATTTGCCATTCATTTTTCAGCTTTCCAGCAAGTATAACTGACGTATGTCTAACTGTTTCTTAGTACTTAATTTGTTTTTTTTTTTATAGGTTATTTTATTTTCCATATTCTAGTAAATTTTTGGATGACTACATTTTACCCTTACTTTGGAAATAATGTTTCATTTTAACGCTCCTCTTAATGTAGTAATTTTTTCTAAAAAAGTGTAAATGACCTTTTCAAGCATGAACATTTGTAAGCATGAACATTTATTATTATTATACAGAGAAGAGCCAGTGTGTAGTAGCCTCAGGCTCACTACTGCTCATTCATGCTCACATTACTACAAATGCACTCAGTTGACCCACATCACGCAAACCAACAGACACCCAGAGCAGGGCGGATCTGGGGTGGAGGGGGAAGGAGATCACTTGATAAGTCAAAGGTTTTTTTGTAAGTCGACCGAGTTTCTACGTACTTAAAGGGCAGTGCTTGAGTAATGTTTAACTTAAGACTGAACTCAAGGGTTACCCATAGCTTAAGTGGAAAAGTGTGATTTGCCATTTAAAGAAACATCTTACTTTATGAACAAAAAGATGATGCCTAAATTTTTTAATTTGAATTAAATATGACCATGTCTTAAAAAGCAACTATCATCTATTTTGTGGAATTAGGGTTTTCTTTGATGTTTTGTTAGCTTTTGTTGACAGCAGTTTTAATAATGTTTTTGTTTATCTGTAGTAATGCAACTACTTTTTACTACAGAAAGTTAAATGCAAATACTCTAACTGCACCAATAATTGTTATATATTTCATGAAATACACATGCAGAAGAAGAACACAATACAGAATCAGCATTGTTTTTATTATTGAAATTACTATTGAAAGCGTTATTATAAAATGCAGAAAAAGGAAAATCAGAAAGGTATACTGCTTGAGTTGTTATATGCAAGCTACTTATTAATTAAGACATAACTAAGTAATCTAATAAAATTTGATTTTCTAAGTTTCCCTTTGGACTGTTTCATATAAAGCATGCATTATTCATTTTAAAAAAGTTATATTTTCAAAAATATTTGCATATAATTAAACCTGGGCCAGGTAGGCAAAAATACAACTTCAATCCACAAATAAATAGAAGATAAAACAATTCCTTTGAGTTGTCATCAGTGTTTGTGTCAAGTGTAGTTGTCTTGACTTGCTAACTTTTTGCTAACATTAAATGCAAACTTTAAAAAATATTTTATTGTATTATACAGTCATTTAAATTTCCTAAAAAAATGCTTTCTATGGAAGCGCAGAAACAACTGTAAAAGAACTCACATAGGTGGCGAAAAACAACAAAAACGACTGAAGAGACCGAGAAGAAGAAGAACGTCATTTCCTCTTCCGGGTCTCGTGGAAGAAACGTTATATGAACGGAGTTGCTAATAAGAAAGTTTTAGAGACATTTTTAGGCCTTAGGAGATTTCTAAATTTGAAATTTGATTATTTTTGTGGACAACTAACAGCATATACGAATTAAAGACAATTACAGAGAAAACTGAACGGTTTGTAATCCAATTTAAGACGCTATTAGCAGATTTTGGTAGCTCATATGTAGCCATTTGCTAATCTGTGCTAGCAGCGGTCGATGAGTTTTGGCGCAAGTGGCTTTGTGGATTTTAGCTTGTTTGCTATTTTGATCAATCAGGTTTTTTTTTTTTTTACCTGTTTTGATATGATGCATAGTTAAAACAACTTAAATATAATTTGTGGATGACAAGCGGCAAATTTGTCCCGGATGTGTTCGCGTTGAGATTTTTAACACGCTTCGTCTGTGTTTACATCGCTTCAGTGGTAATGTGATCAATACCACCTGTATCTGATTGTCACTCTATTTTGACTTCGTCATTAAAATGGCTCCAGCTCTCTAACGCGAACTGAAGAGACAGAAACAATGACCGACACATCTGCATACTGTGTTTTGAAGGTCTGAAGGATGTCTCTACCGAAGCGGGAAGTGGAGGAGTTGAGACCGTGGGTGGAGCGCACTGTGAAGAAGGTGTTGGGGTTTTCAGAGCCCACGGTGGTCACCGCAGCTTTACACTGTGTGGGGAAAGGATTGGACAAAAGGAAGACCACAGGTATAAATTCCTTTCTCATTTTTGCAGGAAAAGAAGCTTTATTCATTAGTAAATAATTTTGTTGTGGCTATTTTCCTTCTTTTTCCAATTTCTTCTTTGACCAAACCGTTATTTGTGAATTTCTAAAGTGGTATATTGGGTTATTAATCTTGTTTTTGTAGTGCATATTAGTCTAATATAAAACCAAAGTCATGAAACACATTTGTAAGTTTCTTAAAACGATATTAAGTTTGTCCAACATTTAACCCTTTTTGCTTTGCCTATAACATTTGCTTATAATTCTGAGATACAGTTATTAACTTTGTAAAATATTGAGAAATTATAATCAAGAAACCATTTTGTTAATCGTTCTTCACTGTTAATATTCCTCAGACCAGTTGCGTCCTTTCCTCGAAGACTCAGCTGGTGGATTTGTGGAACGTCTTTTTGAAGCTCTCGAGGAAAGTAGAAGTAGCCGTGGCAGCAAAGGAACTGGAGAAAAGAACCGGAAGAGAGAACTTAAGGTAAAATATTGAAAGAAATACATCTAAACATTATTGTCATAATTTATGTTTGTTTATGTATAGAAAATTTAGTTTAAAAAAAACTCTTCAGCCTGTTCACACACAAATGATTTCAGTTGTTGCTCAGTTGCTTATGGCGGCTCCACTGGAGGAATTGCACCTGTCACTTTAAGGGCATAGCTTAAGAACACACGGTAGGGTTACTTTGTCCCATCTGAGTTCAATCTTACTAGTTCTGGCAGTTGAGTCAATGAGACTCGTCAGCTACTAACCAGTAGGCTACCACTGCCAAATATGATTGCATTTGAGGAAAACCGGAACATAATGAATAGCCTGTTTTTTAAATAGTAGATTATATTTTACTGTTTTTAATGTAAAAAAAATCATTACTTCAACTTCAGTCAATGTTGAATTGTCACACCACTTCTTTTGTTCCTGTTGCAAGGATCAGTAGCACAACATTTATAAAAAGAATGGAGAAGCAATACAAATTTCACATTATTTTCTAAGTTAACTTTTTTTAATTGAAAAAGTACTGTATAGACTATTTCCTCTTGTGTGTTTGCTAATTATCATGTTTGAGTGTTTAGTTTTATTTATATTTGTGCTTTGACTGTACTTAGGATGTATTTGGAGAAGAGCCTAACTCTGACTCTGGTGCAAAGAGGGAAACATCTGAGACAGCGGATGGGACGGTAGTAAAGCGAAAACGAACACCTCGATTTCAAGAAGTGGAGGAGCCTGAAGTCATACCAGGACCTCCATCTGAAAGCCCTGGCATGCTTACCAAACTCCAGGTACAATACAAATAGTAGAGCTACTCTGTGCTGAGTCATCACTGAAAAATACTTTTTTATTTGGGTTTTTCAACATAATATAGTGGGTAGGTTCCCTCTTTATTATTTTTTTCAGGTCTGTGATTAAAAAAAGGTAAAAAAATATTTATATGGCTAACAATGTTTAAAATAAACAAAAACAAAGCTTCTTTGGAGCACTTTCATTTTGCTAGGACGTCTGTGTTATCCTCAGTTTATTGTTCCTATTTCTCTTCTGGTATAAAATATGAGCAGCTCTAGTAAATTTCTTCCAAACACTTTATTTTGTTTGTAGTGTGTTATCCTGAAGTTGAGTAATAGCAACCAGACTCAATTCTTCTATCCGGCCGCTATGATTCAACTTTAAGACAGCATCACCTGCATGAATGAGAACCATCACAGACATAATGCACTTTTGAAAAAACTCACCAAAACTTTTAAAAACAGAAATAACAGTATTTATTTTAAAGCAAAAATGTACACCTAACAAGGAATATTCCTATGTTTTGCTTACTTGTTTTCATGTAGATTTGCAGGGCAGAGATATTTAGTGTTTGTTGAAATGGGAACCTGATAGTACTTTATAAACATTTATTGTTGTATAGTTTCCATCTTGCATGGTTTAGGATTGACACTATTGCAAATGTGATGGTTACTGATTTTAATGGAAAAGCATGATTTCAAATGTAAATGTTTCTTTTATAACTATGCTACTTTGTTACAGATCAAGCAGATGATGGAGGCTGCCACAAAACAAATTGAAGAAAGGAAAAAACAACTGAGCTTTACGTCTTCTGTCCCTTCTGCAACAGTAATTGTTATGCACATTTCTGAACAAATATCAGTAAGGTTTTTTTTTTTTTTTAACTTTGTTTTCTTTTTAACCCAATTGTCACAGTTGGATGGCTCACGGCTTCTGGGTGCTGGTACCTCGTCTGTTGCCCCCTCACAGGCTGCCAGTTTTATGAATGATGCGATTGAAAAAGCCCGCAAGGCAGCGGAGTTGCAGGCCCGCATTCAGTCCCAGTTATCTGTGAAGCCCGGAATCCTGGGAGCCTTGGGAAACACTGGGCCACACAACCTGGTGGCACTTGCTAATCTGCATGCAATGGGAATTGCTCCACCGTGAGAAACTTTACGATGCATAATATATTGAAAACATAAGTTGTAATCTGTATTTGCTTTCTGGATACAAATAATCTTTTTTTGTGTTTGTGGAACTGAAGTAAAGTGGAGATTAAGGAGGTGAACAAGCCAACACCTCTCATTCTGGATGAGAAGGGAAGAACTGTTGATGCCTCTGGCAAAGAGATTGAACTTACTCACCGCATGCCCACACTCAAAGGTAGGTCTTCTGTGGATCGGTGTGTAAACATGTCCCATTGTTATTTTGCTTTTCCTTCATGGCTCACAGATATTTTTTTGCAGCTAACATACGAGCAGTAAAGAGGGAACAGTTTCGTCAGCAACTGAAGGAGAAACCTGGTGATGATCTGGAGTCAACGTCATACTTTGACAACCGTGTGCTCATTACGCCTTCCCAGCGCACCCGTAGAGGCTTCAGATTTCACGAACCAGGACGGTTTGAGAAGATTGCTCAGAGAGTTAGAACTAAGGTTGGTGAAAAGTTTGACATTATCATCTCAAACTTTTTTTATTATTCAGATACCAATTTAGCAGTTCAAAAACTCCTTGGTTGATGCCTTTTGCGCACATCTTTACTCCCATTAGGCCCAGTTGGAACGGCTTCAGAATGAGATTTCCCAAGCTGCTAAAAAGACAGGAATTCAGGCTTCCACCAAACTGGCATTGATTGCTCCCAAAAAGGAGATTGGAGATGGGGACGTTCCCAGTATTGAGTGGTGGGACTCCTTCATATTGCCCTCCAACATACCCTTGTAAGAAAATAATTTTAAAGTTTTTACAATTTTTAAACCAATATGATAACCTTTCCTGTTCATTTCGTTTCATTCTGTTAACTTTATTTATTTTTCCCTTATAAGCAAACCGGAGACAAAGTTTGATAATTTGGAATTTTTTGGAGTAACCAACCTGGTAGAACATCCTACGCAAATGAGGCCTCCTGGTAAGTTTAGGTGAAAATAATGTGTCAGCCCTGTGGTGTTGATAATAGAATAGTAACAGCATTTTGACATAAATTTTTAAGATATATATATATATATATATAGATAGATAGATAGATCTATCTAACTGGATTTGTCATCACATGACATACGTCGTGAAAGACACATGGTCCAAATACGTTGGCAACGAATCACAAAAGGGGACGCAAAGTTTTTCAATCAACTGCAAATATTGCGACAACAAAACAATTTGATCAAGAGGAATCATCACAGGATAGGAATCACATTTTAATAGAGAGAAATCGGGCTGGGAAGCGTAAAGTTTGTACTTAAGTGGATGCTAGCAAGTAGCATGCTAGTTTGGTTCATTGTCAATTAGGGCTGGGCGATGAAACGATAGCTATCGATATCGCGATAGTACTTTTTCTTGATAGTAAAATGAGCCTATTGTAATAGACTTTTATATTGAAGGGTCCAAAAATTGAGATGTGAAAAGTCTTGCACCAAATGTGTGTGTGTAAATGTGTTTTTTTGTGTGGATAACAAGCGATTCTTGCGTAATTTTTAAAGATTTGCATGTGTAGTTAGTTCCAAGCTGTTGTCATTTTAAGTTGTGCATGTGTATATTGTATGCGTATATATTTCTTTATTTTCTCATTTTTGTACTTCTGAAGAATGTGCTTTGTATGAGTTACAAATCAAGATTTACGCACACACAAATCAGGGTAATATTTTTTTCTCTCCATAGTAAAATGTCTTAACTCTTGTTGTGGTTTTAAGTGACTCCCATAGACATTTGTAAGGGAATTTTGTCAAAGATTAAATGTTTTTCTTTTAATTTGTAAACTATAAATTCTGAGATTGTTCTAAAGAACCATTTCAAGGTTCTTTTTTTTGCCTCACTGTTTTTACTTAATTTTGCTATTATTTTATGGGTGTAACTTAATTTATGAAACTGCAATTTCTTATCAAGATAATGCTCCTAATGAACTTTTTTTAAACTTTAATTTAAATTTTAAAAATGCAGATAAAAAAATGAGTAATTTCTGAGTTAAAAGTACAATTTTTTTTTAACATTTTTGCCTATACTTTTATAAAAACTTTTTTCAAGGTTGTTAAATGAAATGATTTACTTGTCTGTTTTACAAAAAAGCTCTTATAACTACATTCATTCCATTAGTACTAGTTATATTCTTATAACTGTTTACTTCTCTTCACAGTTGACACCGATAAACCAGTAACCCTGGGTGTATATTTGACAAAGAAAGAACAGAAGAAACTGAGGAGACAAACACGGAGGGAGGCACAAAAAGAAGTTCAGGAAAAAGTCCGTCTTGGATTGATGCCGCCACCAGAGCCTAAAGGTCAGGGCCTGAATTTTGCTGTGGGATAGCTGGTATCACTCATATTAAAATTAATTCCTGCAAGTGGAGCTGGGAAATCCTCCAATAAAATTAATGTGTCTCAAAAGTAGTCAATAGCCAGTGAAAATTTACTGCCTACAAATAAAGCAATTGCTGCCTACTTTCTGATGAACAAAAGTTTCATTTAGTACCTCACAGCAAAAAATCACTGAGTGATGTAATCATGTTCATTTTGACGAACATTCCGCTTCTTTTGGTGAATTGTTTTCATGCTCTTCTGCTGTCGACATGCAAGGAATAAAAGCGCACACAGTACCAGATCCCCCCCCCAAATACACACACGAGATCCCTCGTCAGTGAAACATTTGGCTGATGATGGAGTGGGAATATGCTGTGAATAAAAAAAAGTCCAGGTAGAACTGGAGTATAAAGCCGCACTTACAGCAAAAACACCACTGGTTTAGACTACAGGTGACTGACAGTTCTCCACATGGGGGCTGCAGGGAGCTTTTTCAGTACAATCCTGAGATGCCGTTCTAAAGCAAACAACAACTTTTTGTGATCGAAAGTACAAAGCTTCATTGACTGTGGGAAAACGTCAAAAGTGGAAAACAAAGATTCTCAATAGAAATCAATAAAGGAGTTACTTAGAAAAAGTTTCCTGGAAAAAAATGCTTGGGTTTTTTTAATGAGCTTAATGATTTTCTCTGTTTGCATTTAACATAATATAATTTTATAAAATCAAACACCTGGTTATTCTATGTAAAACAGTGTATTTGGCTGGTAGGCAGTCAGTTGTTGTCATGGTGACCGCAGCGATCATAATAAGGTTCTCTGCAGTTTTAAGCGTATTCACTTAGATCAAATATTTTAAATCTCTTCTGACAAATTAAAACCAGTGCTGTTACTTAATCAAGATTCTTTGCTTTAGTAAAGCGTGTTTTTTTTTTAATTAATAGACATTTGGTCCACAATGAAAGCAATTTTGCAACATTAGAAAAGGTTTTTGTTTTAATTTAGAAACTTTATAACTGTATGTAAAGAGTACTTGTTTTTTAAAGTACTAAGTAAATTTATTTGAACTGTGGCCCTTCAGGAGCTCCTCGTAAAAATTTTTGGAAGTTGTCGTAGATAAGTAGTCATAGGAAAACAGATTGGAGGAAATTATAGTTTTCAACAGTGATAGAGGACAGGTTCAGTACTAAATCCCTCTTCTCTACTGCTTTCAAATCAGCTGAAATAATGCCCCAGATACCTGGAAAATGTATAGAAAGGGACCTAATTTTCCAAATTATCGAGGACAGGGGGCATGGGTGGAGGGTTTTTTGTTGCTTTGGCACTCTGCTTTGTAGTGGTAGCCTCCTAATTTCTTAACAGCCTCCTAATCTGAAAATTTTTCAGGAATACTGTGGAATAATCCTCAACTACAGAACCACAAACAAAGAGTAGTACCTAAACGAGGTAGAATAAAAAACATTTAAAATCTAATTTTAACAATTCAAAATATGTATTATTCTGTGGTATGAGTTGAGCATCTTAAAATCTGTAGTCAAAGTCACAAGTAATTCCCGCCCCTACCCCTAAGAAGCAAGTAAAAGGGGAAATCCCATCCCAATTTAACAAAGTGAATTTCAAGCCCTGAAGGTACTTGCACAGAGGTAACAATTGTAACAAGCCTGTAATCAAGTTTTGTAACCATGTTTATAACGCAGAATGTACATGATGGTGTTTGGGTTTTGTTCTTTAAAGTTCGTATCTCCAACTTGATGAGAGTCTTGGGAACGGAGGCGGTTCAGGACCCCACTAAAGTAGAGGCCCATGTGAGAGCACAGATGGCAAAAAGACAAAAGTTAGTGATTTGTTACCATGAAAATCCAAAGAGATTCAAATCATTCCTAAGTGTTTTTCCTAATAGCGACACTTTTTTTCCCCCAGAGCTCATGAGGAAGCCAATGCAGCTCGAAAACTTTCAACAGAGCAGAGAAAAGAGAAGGTGGTCAAGAAGTTGAAAGAAGACCTCACTAATGGCGTTCACATTGCAGTGTATAGGTGTGTATTTAGGGACCGGAAGAGAAAAAATTACTTTTTTAAACATATCGACTTTCAAAACTTTTTTTTTTTTTTACATATTGAAAACCGATTTGAATGTTGTATGTTACAGAATCCGTAACCTGACAAATCCTGCAAAGAAGTTTAAAGTGGAGGCTAATGCAAGCCAGCTCTACCTGACTGGCACAGTAGTTCTGCACAGAGATGTTAATCTTGTTGTTGTGGAGGGAGGTATGCAAGAAGTCTGTTTACAGTTTCAACTGGTCTACTTAAACTTGACACATTTATTAACATGTTTCGACTAATACTGTTATGATAGCTTTGAATTTTCTCCTTAAAAAAAATACTAAAGATTCTAATGTTTCTCTCCATTTAAGGGCCTAAATCCCAGAAAAAGTTCAAGAAACTGATGATGCATAGAATCAAATGGCAAGAACATAGCAGTAAAAGAGATGGTAAGACTGCTGTTTTTGTATTGCTTCTTAAATATTTTTTTTTTTAAACGTTTAAAAAAAAGACTAATTTTCTAAGCTAAATGATCAGAACCATTGATTCTTTTCAGATCAAATCAGTTTCAGAATATTATTATTGGCTCAGAAATCATTAATCACATTAAATTTTTCAAATCTTAGATCCAGGTCTTGATGATGACACAAAGAGAAACAACAAGTGTTGGTTGATTTGGGAGGTAAGTGAACATCCAATTCATTTTTTTTTCTGTTGCATGAACATTTCAAATTTCTTTAGTTCATCCAAGTCTAATGGCTCCTTCTGCTTCTTCAGGGAACAGCTAAAGATCGAAGTTACGGAGAGATCAAGTTCAAGCAGTGTCCCACTGAGAGCATGGCCCGAGAACACTTCAAGAAGCATGGCACAGAACATTACTGGGACCTCGCCCTTAGCCATAGTGTGTTGGACGGCACCGATGACTGAAGCCTTCGATTGGAGAGATTTCTTTCAAAATATGACTGCTACCTTCAAACGTGCAGACCTGCTGCCTCACAATAGCCAGTCGTCACTGTTGACCACTAAGAAAGGAACAAAAACTCTATTAAGAGACTTCAACAGAAAAAAGCAGGGAACATTAAACCTGTTTTTCTAAGAAAAAGTGAGCTTCTGTGTGCATAAGGCAGTGTATGTAGTTTTGCATTTAGTTGATTCATTTGATGAAAATCTGTCCTGTCCGACTTACATCGAACTGGTTTGGCTCATGAGAAACTGTATTTTTTTGTTATAAAATCCTCTTAAATCATATTGTTTTGGTTAATTAGGAATAATGTCCTAATGACAACACAACATCACAAAGGTGACATTGTATTTTTTAAAATTTGTTTTTGAAACTTGTCTTTTAGACATTTTTCGCACAGTTGCTACATACTTTTTAATTTTTGACCACACAGTGTGTCGATCCCATATCCACACAGGTTAGGCATATTTCTCTGTAACATTTAGGACTGCCTTAATTTAAAAAAATGTATTAAAGCGCCCTCTTCTTTGACTTTTTGTTTGCTGAAAGCATCAGTTGCCTGAGTCGTGAACATTTTTGGCCTAAAATAAAAATATATCTTCAGTTAGAATATTGGCCTGTAAATTAATATTATGACATTTAAGTTATACGTATGTAGTGAAGCGTGGGGGGCGTGGTCTCCCCTTCCGTCGCCTCGTCTTCATCACGCCCTCGCCCTCATCCCTATCATTAGTTGATAGAGCTTGAAATATGGCGGCCGGTTCTGAGGCTGCGAGCGGTCAGGGAGCTCGCAGCTCCACCGCTGCGTTGGAAGCGTCGTTGGACCGCCGGTTTCAGGCGGTGTCTAACACCATGGAGTCGATACAAGGACTCTCAAGCTGGTGCATTGAAAACAAGAAACATTACGGCCTTATTGTTCGCTATTGGATGAAGTGGCTCAAGAAATGTGAGTAGTTTGCCGCTGGAGCTAACTGCTAGCCCGCCTATTTAAGCTGAGTCAAATGCATTTAGGAAATCGTTCTGCAGAACCCTGCTGTGGTTCGTTTCTGTTTTATGTGCAGACCCTTGCAAGGGGTTTTTGTATAAATAAAACGTAGTTTCACAGTTGTTTTATTGAAGCTAAGTGTTGGCGTCGTTGTCTTTTTTGCAAATTAGCTAATATTAGCTAAGCTAACTAGTCGTTGTTAACACTGTTTACAGTTAGGCCTCCCATGATGTGGAGCCCGGATTGGATCATGGCTCCATCGTAATACCTACGTCAAAAATACGATTTTAAAATAATAAATAAAAATATTTTTTGGGAAAGCATTAATCCGTACTGTTTAGTTAAAAGACTAGAACCTATAGAATTTTTTTCCGGTAACTTTTTGCTTCATCAGTGCCTATTCTGTTCAGCACATATTAAGCTTGTACATTTTATGCAAAATGTAAATTATTTATTTGGTTTAGATGAAAGTTTATCCAAAATAGTCTGCTATGACATGTTTTATAACTGTATTGTACAATTTGGGATACGTACAAATTCTGTTACAATTTATTTTTCCATTACCCAATCTTATGAAAACTGCGTTTTAGATTTTATTTTTTAAGTTTAACATGTTCTTGCCATTATTCTCATGATGGGGGACATAAAAAGCCAACTTAAATTTCAATAGTATTTCGTTTTTAAAATCATTGTGAATCGGGAGGGGATAAAAACAAATGCAGTAAATCCATGTACGTCTTCGTTTTTACCGTTTTTGTTGCATAACTAATGTTAGAATGGGATCGTGACAGGCTGTAAGCTAGCGGAAGAAAGTGTAAACGCAGGGATGATGGGGAAATAAGTGCAGGCTTACTTCCAACTCAGAGGCCAATTTCTAATGATCTACTGCCACTCTTCAAAAACAGTGTCCTAGAAAATGACAGCTTAAGTTTTGGCTAAAAATGGCATTTCATAGTTAAAAAGGCTGCTGAAAACAGTGTTACTATAGATCAAAAGATCGCTAGAGTGGGACTTTGAAACATGATAAAAGCTAATGCCTTAATGAATCAAAAGCGCTAGTAAAATGGGTAAAAACCAGCTGAAGTGTCTAAAGTGTTGAAGTGATAGAATGCAACTGCATTTTAATAAACACGTTTCCAATCTAGCATGCTTGGTGACAATGACTATTAAAGCTGGAGAGTAATATATTTTAAGTTGTCCTTTTTATCTATCTTTCTATCTGTGATTATGTTTTATCAAAAAGCTTTATGTGTAGTGGCATTATGCCATATGAATATCTGTCTACTATATTTGGATCTGAATATAGTACTGTAAAGGAAACTGCATCCTTTTTTCAAGAAGGATATATACTATAATGTAAATTATTGGTTAAAAATGGTGACGTGAAAGTTAACACCAAAAACGTGAATACATTTATTAATCCTGTCATCTAACACCTATACCTATACAATGTTGGTAAAATAGGTGAGGATTATGTGAACATTTTTCGTTTCATTACCCAAAATAAAAAAAGGTTAGGTTAACGGATTACACAAACTGTTACTTTTGGTAAATAATGTATAGAGGGCACCATGCTAAAACATTGCAATGTTTGCAGAATGTCAAAGACGATAGATGACCTATTTGTATAAATGACTGCTTTTATGTTGTAGCGATGGCAGTAAAATAAAAAATAGGGCTGCAGTTCTATAAAGAATTATAGAATAGAAGAGCAGTCGCTAACGATACTTTCTCACTGTAGATGAACTGAATAATTATTTTATCTATGCAGTGGATCGTCTGAAGTTGAAGTTCTGGTTTATTTGGTTGATTGTAAATATAAAACATTTCACAACCTGTATTTGATGATCAAAATCAACCAAAAAGGAGTTGTCTAAAGAACCATGCATATGGTGGTTGCGCATGTTTTTTTTCCCTTAAAGGTCTTTTTTAAATTGGCATTTGTAATATTCCAGTGTAGTTAAAGTTTCAAACTCCCTAAATATACTGTTTTTAATTATTTTAAAATGTGTTTCTTCTAATTTTGAAACATTGGTTTCCTATTGTTTGTTTTTTTTTTTTTCCGTTTTAGTAGTATGTAGTAAGCATAATTTCAGATCAGGGGTTTGGCATTAGTTATTTGGGCAATTGTGAATTTTTTTTTTTTTTTTTTTTTTTAATTTTATTTAAAGCAAAAAGTAATGCAAAACTGTTTATTTGAAATAAGCAGAGAGAGATTTTCTGTTTGTGTTATAACGTGAGCTGTAAAGATTACTGACTGCTTTCCTTTACAAGATCCAAGTCAAAATGATGGATATAGATTTAGCTTTGTATAAACAAATGTGTTGACTCTAGGTTCCACATTACTACAACAGTCTGATATTACATGCACTTTTCTCTGTTTAACAATTAGTTTGTTTCAAATAAGCACACCCATTATTGTTCTGATTTCAACAAAGCTTTCATAGCTCGGCATGTATTTTTGGAGACACGTGATAAGTGTATATTTTTCTTTAGATTGTATTCCTGCAAATGTAATTTTGCGCAGACATATTTGACCAAATACATGTGGTAGATCAAAAAATAGTCATCAGTATTTTATCATTGCAAAATTATATTTTCTTAAGCTTCAATACATCAGAAAGTGAGTGTGGGTATTCATCATTTGTTTTTCTGTGTTTTAAAGCCATTTCTTATAGTTGCAGAAACAGCAGTTTTGTTGTGTAGCTGACATTGTAAAACATACTAAACTGGAAACATGCCTTGCTTTTCACTATGTTTTTTAACATGGGACCAACTGTTTTATTTTAGGATCAGGCCAAAAGCAACACGTTTTAAGCTTACATTGAAAAACTTTTTGTTTTACACATACGATTGCTAAAGTAAGCAAAGTCATGAGCAATTTCAGCTAATTTTATCACCTATTTGTTTTGTCTTTTTAAAGATTTAATTTGCACAACCTTTTTTGTTTTGAAATCCAAATGATCTCCTGTTTGTTTATTATAGCTTAGTTTGAATGTGGTCATTTTCTTTAAATACTGATACATTATAATATTTGCTATTGTGCTGCTCTTTTCTTCTCTATTCAAAAGGCTTAAAGGCATTTTTTTCTTGAAATCATTTCCATGTTTATTTGCACTGGTAAAAAACGAAATTTTGAAAACAGAATTCGCTGTTGACTTTCAAAACTACCATGTTTGTTTACAAGTTTTTTTGCCCCAGAAATAGTATGTTTGTTGACTTGTTTTTTCAAAACTGCCATTTTTGTTTACCTGCTTTTTTTTGTTTTTATAGAACTACCATGTTTCTTTACCTTTTCTTTGCTGAGTTTTTGTATGTGTCTAATTTAAAACCTAAATCGTAACACCTTTTGTAAGCGCAGAATTTTTCCTGCCCATGCGGAGTCCCAGCTATGTTTTGTGGACGCTATATCTTTTTTTGTCTTTTTAATGAACACAGTAAAGGATGGGTCTTAATGTTAAGACATAGAAACACTCACATTTTATATAAAAGAACCTAAACTTAACTCCAAGTGATTAACTTATTCAGATGATGTATAGTTTAGGGTAATCGTCATCATTGTATTTAAATGAAATAAAAATGTGTTTATCAACCGAAAGTAAACCTAAGTTGAACAGCACTTTTGATTAAATCAAAGACCTTCATGTTTTGCCCCTGAAAAACACATTTTTGTTTAAAATGAGGCTTAAAACAATAGAATTCTCTACTATCTAAGATTACAGACAACAAACAAGAAAATATTTAGGATACAATTGGCAATTTGTTTTGAATGTCAACTAACTCTTTTCATCTCTTTTGATTTGCATCTAATTTAGCTTCTTTATTTTAGTAACATAAATGTATATATATATATTTTTTTGCTAATCAGAGTAACAATGGGAAAAAAACTTTCAGTTGGCTTATACTAACCCTAGAGTGATGTATTAAAGTTATACTAAACGTGAAATATATGACAATGCACGTGTTTGACTCTTTCAACATATGCAGATGTATGGAGTAGGGATACAATGACGCCCTTTGCCAGCAATTCTATTAAATGGTGTAACACATGGTTTTAAACCCCAAAATTGTAACATCTTCGATTTAAACTTGTAGTAGTTTATTTTGACAAGCTGTGGCAGTGCTAAAGCACTGCTTACAAATGAAATAATGTCCAGTGTAATGAAACGTAAAGCTCAAAAGAATGATAGTAAATGAGAGTATCTTTTTCTTGGATACTTTGTTGAATGAAGAGTTTCTTACATTGGCAGCACTTTCTGTTTTTGTAATTAATGCATCCCCAAATTCTTAACTCAGTCTGCTTTTGCTGTGTTGTGACTCCCCTCACATCAGTCATTGTACAACACTACAACAAAAAACCCAAATGGTGATTGAATTAGACAATAATATTCTAGAGGCCAAATAAAATGGTCCCATCACTCCTGTAACATTTTAGGTAAAAGTTCATTTTTCTGTATATATTTCATATTTCTTACAGGAATGGTTACAATTGCAAACACTGTGCAATTTTACCATGTTAAAAATGAAAAAGACTTTTTCTAAAATGCATTTCATTTCGACAACTTAGAAATAAAACTGAACTGAAACATTAAAGTTATCGTTAGCATTCTGTTAATCAGTTAGCCACAAATAACTTCTACAAAGAAGCATCTTAAAACAGAGAAAGTCGTTTTATTTATGTTTTTCAACATAATTATGGTGTTAAAAATGCATGATGTTGTTGTTCTTTAATAAAATCAAACGATTACATTACAGCATTACATTCTTGGAGTATGACCCCAACATGTAGTGTGTTAATTGCATAACTAAGGTTAATATGAAATATTTTTGATTCAACACTTATAGAAACCTAGAAGATACTTAGCTTTGTCTTCAAAATTTTGATTATTCTTTCTTTTTTTACTACAGCTGACAGCAATCACCGCTTGAATCTCTTCTACTTGGCCAATGACGTGATTCAAAACTGTAAAAGGAAAAATGCCACCGTTTTCCGTTCAGCCTTCTCCGATGTCCTGCCCAATGCTGCTCAACTCATCAAGTGGGTACCAAGTTTGATGTTGGTCTGTTTGTAAAACACTGAGGATACAAAAAGAAATAATTAATTTAGTCAAAATGCAGAGTACATTTAATAATGTTTGTTATAAAAAGGATCGTGTTGTTTTTGTCAGGGATGGGAAAGTCCGCAAATCTGTGGAGCGGATCTTTACAATTTGGGCGGAGAGGAACGTGTATCCAGAGGATGTCATTGCCCAGTTCAAAACCTGCTTGAACAAAAAGGAAAAAGATCGAGTGAAGCAAAAGGAAAAGGAAAAAGAGAAGGAAAAGGCAACTCCTCCTGCTAACGGTCAGTTTAAGGATTTTGTTTTCTTCAATCTTTTTCTCTTTGTACACATTTGGGCTTCAACCTTTCTAAACTCAGTGCATATTTTAATGAATGCCAAGCTCTGGGTGTTTTTGTTTGATATTTTACCATTAAATTAAGTTAAAAATGTTTATTTTATATGTATTTTACATAAAAGTCAAATTATTATCTTTTATTGGGATCTTACCAAGGACATTATTTAAATCATTAATGGAGATGCAGTGCCTCTGTATTTGCATGTCTGTCAGTAAAATAAGTTTTTGATGGGTTTTTGATATCACAAGAGTAAAATTGTATATGCTTGACCCCTTCTACTTTGCTGGTTGTCACTTGGAGATAATGCAAGCCAAAATGATCGACTTGAGACCTACAGTTTTTTTTTTAGCCATGAAAAAAAAATGTCATGGGTTTTTGCTTTCAAGTAGATGCTAAATTTAGTTAATTTAGAGCAGAAGTGGCACTAGTGCTCATCATCATCTGTCAGATCATCTGACAAAGGAGATGTCTGCGTCTTATTCAGGCCATGGAGCGGCAAGCTCCTTACATGTGGAAGCAGCTATGGATGAAAAGATTTTGGAAAAACATGATTGGTGATTTTACAGAGGAACAACAATTTAGCATGACTCGCTCAACTTTTGATGAGCTGTGTGATGCTGTTGGAGCTCTTGTGGCGCCCGCTCTGCAATGCCTAAGGCACTATGCTTGGATGTGACTTGTTTAATTTGAAAAAGGGTTTCCATTGCAGTTTTGCGAAATATGTCAATTTTGATATGCCTCAGAAACCCCCTTCTCCAAGGGCAAAAACTTTTTCTTTCTTGATAAACTGAGTATTTATTAAATTGTCATGTTTCCAGTAGGTAAATTTATTACCTAATAAATTATCGTAAATCCAATTTGCGCACTTTCGTAGTCAGTGGAAACGTAGCTACTTCAAGTCTGAGGAACTCTAAGATACTTTAGAATAAATTATTTTGTTGTTTTTTGGTTTGCAATGTTTTGATTGGGTCATACCACTTACAAATCCAGTTCTAATAGGACTTTTTGTTACATTATGATTCATTCATTACTTTTGTGGATTTTTTTATTATGTTAAACGTTGTCTAAAAATTGTAAATTGGATCAAGTTAATCCTGGAAAAAACTGCCTTTTCTTGGAAGATTTGTTTTTTCTTGTGTGGCTGCGTTTATTTCCCCTTTTTTTGTTGAAATTACAACAAACAAACACAAACTTTTTCTACATTTGCTAGTCTGCTGATTTGTTCAGGATTTACTGGCTATACCCAAAAAATTATTAATGAAAAAAAAGTGAAGGTTTAAAGGTAATTATTTGATGTGATTTCAGGAAAAAATCATAATTTTGGCTGGAAAATAAGATGTATTTAAATTGTTGCTTCATTGTTTATATATTATTTAAGCTTTTATATTTTCTATAAAAACTGATATGATACATTTTCTAAAAAAGAAAGTAATCAAAACTTGTAAAGATAATATTTTTGTTTTACTCTACAGCCACTACAGGTACCAAAGCTGCCATGAAGTCAAAGATTGTGGCAGAATTCACAGTAAGTCTTCTACGTTTTTGCCCCCTTGCTGTAGTTTTAAAACAGACCTTCTGGTTATGTAACATTTACTAATTTCTTTTTATGTATACTCTTTTCCAGCCACAGTCACTAATAGAGCTGTTGCTAAGATATAAGCGTGCTGTTGGAGAAGAAGAGTTCAGAGAGAAGCAGCTTGAAGCTCTCAGGGTGGATGTCTGCAGTACTGAGGCCCTCAAGCGACTGAAGGGTAAAATCTTTTCTGCACTGTCAGACCTTTCCCCTTTTTAAACTTAATCTGTAAAGCAGTCATTACATTTGGTCATTATTTTGTTGCATAAAAACATGTAAACATGTAGTTGTTATATTTATTGAGCAGAAGCTAATTCTGTTAAAAGAAAAACATAGGGGAAGATGTATTTCCAAACAGGATACTTGTTCTTGTGTAAGTAAATGTTTCCATCATCTTAGTTTACTTAAGTTGTAATTACCAACATTTATATTTAATGTGCTTCTTAATACCAATCAAAATCCTACATTGTGAGTTTCGATTTGATTGCTAGCTAAAACTTTCTTTCTTTTTTTTTTTTTTTTTTTTTGTAAAAGTAAGGATACAAAATGTGCTAAATTTATTGGCTTGCACTGTTTCTTTTCTGATAAGTGTAAATTATAAATAATGTAATCATTTTAAATTGATCTATACCTTTCACAAAGAGATGTAAAAATATTTTGTCTTCAAAAGACAGGTCTGCATTGCTGCATATCATGTTATTGCTGCTTTTGAGCTCTAGACGTCATTTTCATCACATAGTTTTGAACTCCTGATGCAGTAAATATTTCTTTAAAAAAGAAGAATTAGAAAACTTTATCATATTTTAGATTTTAGTAAAAATGATTCTTTTTTTCAGGATTTTGCAGGGCATTTAAAATATTTTAACGTCCAACTGATTTGTGTCTAAATAAAAGCCCAGGATTGCATGTATAGAAGCTTTGATTTAAATTCTCAAGTACATTAAAATATTTTTGAAAGTTTTTAAGAAAGCATATTTATCATAAACTGTTTATCCAGCATAGCTAAACACACATTTTTTGTACTGATTGGTCTGATTAAGTTGAGAGGTATTACTGAATCTTAAAAATAAAAAAAATCGAGCAGTAAACAAAACTATGATTCAGCATATTTTTTTCAGTCAAATCCACCGAAATAAAAATAATATATAAATGACCTTTTTCTGAAAATTAAATACATCATTGTGGGTGTATTTTTTTAAGCATTAAAGTGTGCTGAGTTCTGGAAAAATGTCAAAGTAGTTGAACTTTTCCTTTGTCTTCTTGTGTTCTCTTGTCAGATAAAGCTGGAGGAAATAAGTTTGCAAAAGATTTTGAGGAAGGAAGTCTGAAGCTTCAGGAGTTTGTCACCTTCCTGGAAAACGAGTTGAAAACAGGCCCAACTCTACTGGAAGCTTTGGGAAATGCAGACATCTTCTATCAAACACAGTACAAAGAGGTTAAGATTGTGGCTAATGTGAGTGTTTTCAATGTAAAAGTGTCCATCCCAAACTATTATGGTTTAATTACTTTTATTTATTGTTGTTAAAAGCTGAAAAAATGTTTTTCATAGTGCTACTTCTCTTTTTTGAGACACTTTTAGCAATTATTTTAATGTGTAATTCCTCTGATAACGCTCTGTCTCTCTCTCCAGGCTTATAACGCCTTTGCTAACAGAGTGACCAGTCTGAAACGGAAGCTAGATTCTTTAAAGGCAACACTACCTGGACCCGAGGACTCTCCTGTCCCCTCACCTTCTGAAGATGCCCCGTCACCCACAGGGTCTGAGTCTCCCTTTCTGGGAATGGGTTCCAGCAGAGCACAGGTGGATCCCGAGCTGGATGGAAAAGCAATGGATGAAGGAGAAATTCAAAATGAAAGCAGAGACACGGAGGACATGGACATGTCCGATGAAGAAACTAACACTGCTGCAATTGAGGGTGAGTTGATGCTGTAAACCTGCAGTAATTGAAAATACGTTTTTGTTAAAAAACAAAAAGGCTTCAAAAAATTTGTTTTTTCTGATTAAATGAATTTATCAGCCATCGAAACTTTGCTTTTTAGGTGCAGATGAGAAGCACGAGAAGCCAACAAATGCAGTTTCCAAGACTTTAAAGCCAGATGTTCTGTCAAAACTCCCAGACACGCCAGCAAAAGCTTCAAAGGTCAATGCTTCTACTCCCACATCAACCCCAGTGACTCCTACAACCACCAAAGCTACCGGTGCACCAACTACTCCTCTGGGAGTAAATCTGGCTAAAGTCGACCTGGGGAAAATCAGCTCCATTCTCAGCTCACTCACATCTGCAATGAAGAACACAGGTGAGTTTGAAGGGGAAAATGTTTTTGTGTCCTCCTGAGGCTTTTTTTTTTTGTCATTGCAAGTTAAGGGTTTCTAAGACCTTGTGTAATCTTCAATCTTTAATAATCATGGTAAAAAAACACACTTTTGCATTTTAAAGTAGAACACCATACATGAAAGCTAGTTGTAACTTGTAACTAAATACATTCAGTTAAAGGCCTTTTCTAGCAATCCAAATGTCTCTGAAATTTCAAGTCACCTGACAACTCTTTAGTATAAAGAATATGTGGGATTTGACTTTTTATTTCTAAGTTTTCAACCAGTTCCAGGAACATTTCAGGTCACTGTCATTTTTCAGTGTGCAGTTCAGCTTCAGTTTTTTTGCAGGCAGAACCACATATTCCTCAAGCTCCTTCTTATATACCAGAATTTATACTGGAGTGTGTAACGGTGAACTTGCCAATTCCTGGCTACAGTAAAACCTGCCCAAAGCGTAACACTCCCACCTCCATGCTTCACTGTGGGTAGGAGGTTCATGTCTTGACATGCTGTACATGGTTTAACTCTGTTCTTGCATCCTAAAAGGAACATTTGGACTTTTTATTATCAAAATCTAGACCTAGGAGCTTTGAACTTTGTTCATGCCCAAACTTTAATCTGGCATCTGTTTTCTTGGAGTGCACCCTCTATAAAAACTTGTGGTCTCTATCTGATTGTATAGGTGTGCACTTTATTAATAAGTAATTGTCGCAATGGTATGGTGTAGGATCTTCTGATGAATTTCTGTTTTTTGTTCAATGTATTAAATGTATCCCATTGTTTTTTATGCCTTATCACACTCAAAAGATGTTTATCTTTTGATATCAATGGGATGTTGGCCCAATCCGAATTCTTCCCTTCGCCCTACCACTTCTCCCGTCCCCTACATTTAGCCCTTCAAAAGAAGAGATATGGAAAAATAGTGTCTCCGAATTCAGACGTCACTACCACTCGATGACTTCACCCATAGTCGCCGGTTAGCTACATTATCGCGGCGTTTCCAGAGCTTGAATATACATAACAGCAGATTTATAACTTTAAAAAGGTCATGCTAAAACAAAAGTAATTACTTACATTTAAATGTAAACCTCTGTGCTTCTGAGCGCACCCACATGAAGAAAAGTGCTTCCCCTCACTATGGAGGGCTCTGCATCACTTTGCTTAGGGAGTAGCTTAAAAAAAACTAGTTTTACAAGCTAACATTTCTGGTAATTCACCAGAATGATCCGGGAAAGAGGCACCTGCAGTTAATTGCAACTTTATTTGTACATTTCATGTACTAAGACAATTCAAAGTGCTTTACATAAAACATGAAAAAGACAAAACAATCATTTAAACAAAGTTAAAAGCAATTTAATTTAAAACATGCATAGATAAACAGTCCGCTAAACTTTTGAATACAAATTAATCAAATGCAGCTGAGAACAGGTTGGTTTTTAATCTGGATTTACTGCCATAACACAGGTGTGCAATGTCAAACAGGAAACTGTATTCTGCAGCAGAAATTACTGTAAAATCTCAAATCTAGCTGTGTGAAATTGAAATGTAATATGTTCAACACAAAGGTCCTCATGAAGTCCTAGGTCTGTCAGAATTCCTTCACTACTCACTACATAATGCACTATGAAATGGGTTTGCCATTTGTAGCACTGTAGTGTCTACAATTCCATGGTGTCTGAATTGCTTTTAAAATTCAGGGCACTAGATAGTCTTGTTTTTAAGTAGTTTGAGAGTAGAGAGAGAATTCGGACTTAAACCTAGTTTTTTCACAATCATTCCTTGTGCTAAAATTTCCTGATGATTGTTTCTGAACCAGTTTTGTCCCGCTGAATCTTTTTAGGATAAATATTAAAAAGATGAGTTTAAGGCAAGTGCCCAGGTGCTGAAGAATCTTACAAGATATTAAGATTTACTCCCCCCACCTCACACACACACACAATTTCTTTCACTTAAAAACATATTAAAAGCCAATAGCTTTGGTGACAATAGCTGTGAGTACATGAGCAAAGTCTTTAATCTGATTAAAGATCGAATCAGAATTGAACTCTGTTCATGGGCCCTTAAAAATATATTCAAATATAACATCCGTCATGCGTTCAATTGGAATAAATAATTTTGACATGAGCAGAACTATCTAAGAACTATCTACAATACTTGTGTAAAAAAAAAAAAGGATAAAAGCATATTGAGGATTATGATAAGCTATGTATTTACCTTTTTTTTTTTTTTTTTACAGTTCTTTAAAAAACAAATAAAATGTGAGTTGGTCTGAAGATTAGACAGTTCTTG
Source organism: Oryzias celebensis (assembly GCA_014656515.1). Classification (NCBI taxonomy): domain Eukaryota; kingdom Metazoa; phylum Chordata; class Actinopteri; order Beloniformes; family Adrianichthyidae; genus Oryzias; species Oryzias celebensis. The sequence continues at coordinate 12,169,548 of BNCR01000015.1, read as the reverse complement.
TAGTTGTGCACAAATGTTTTACAGTGTTCCCATGTTTATCGCAGGGTTTCCATTCTTTAAGTAACCTGTAATAGGTGAAATCCACAAAGTATGATTGTAGATGTTTGAAGGGCTAAAAAATCCTTCACTGCACACTTTATACACCTTTCTCAGAGACTAACATTTTCACACTTTTCTCTCTTGTTTAAACTCTCAAAATTCAAACCTTCATAGAACAGTAGGTCCAGTTTTATAGAATGAAAGCAAAGATCAATCAAAGATTTATCAACTGAACGCATTCTGTACTGGAGGCACGGCACAGAAGAGATTGATTTGCAAGGTCCACAGCCAACCGCTATATATCGGGGAAACACTGTATACAGATAAATTCCTAATATATATACAAAGTGATACAAATCGGAGCTTTTGGATGTGTAAAAACAAACATAGATCTTTATTAAAAGCTGTTTTCATGGCAGTCGTTTGAACTTTTTGGAAGCAGCAGGCCACCGTTTAAAGTTTTAGAGGTACTTATTTTATTTCCATATTCTGAATGTATTTATTTTTCTGTATATGTCCTGATTTTCTTTGCTTGGGTTGCCGCTCAGAAGCTAGTCCATTGCCTCGACCATCTCCTGGGACACCCACCACTCCTACTGGCCAATCAGCTGTCCCCAAAGCTACTCCACCAAATCCTGCCTTGGCCAGCATCTTGTCACGTGTTGACATTACCCCAGAGGGGATACTAAGTGCTTTGTCTAAAACCAACACACCAGGTTAGATTTAGATTGTCATAATGTTTTTTTTTTTGTTATTGTGTATTTTTTTTATATAACTTTTTTGTCATTTTGTCTTGGAACAGCTTTTTCTTCTCTGTTGCAAAGCGTGACAAACACCTCCTCTGCTCCCTCTTCCCGAACATCACCAGATGCAGCAAGTGTCAAAACCCCAGTAACCCCAAACACCCCGAAAAACAAACCCACTCTGGAGAAAAGCTTCAAACGTGACGCCCCAGGGAGAAGCAGAAGCTGGGAGAAGGAAAGGGAGCAGTCGCCTCCTCCTCCCCCACCACCCCCTCCTCCTCGTCCCTCAGCTCCTACAGTTTCTCCTCCGAGCTTGGAATCCAAGATCAACAGTTTCTTGCAGGGTAATCCAGGGTTTAGTCTCGCTCTTGGCGATGTAAGTCCCGACGGAGTTGACGGGACCCCAGTGAGAGACGAGGGGGCAGGTACCCCGACCCAGGATGAGATCATGGACACACCGTCAAAACTGCCAGAATCTTTAGGCTCCTCTGGAGGACACAACCTCTCACCTACCGCCTATCGCAGTGATACCTGGGATGCTGCCGTTAGCCCCACAAGAGGAAACAATGAAAACTTTTTGGGCTCGTCATTCTCCAGATACAGGGCTGAGAAGAAGAACACCACGAAACTGAAGGAGAATGAAGCCATGAAAAAGCAGGCCTCCTCTTCTGGTAATGACACGAAGGGAAAGAAAGAGCAGCTCAGCCAGCCAAGGATTGTGGGAAATAGCAGAGGGTTAGGAGAGAGGAGACTTTCCACCAGTTCTCGTAAAACAAGCATTGGGTCTGAGGATGGCAAGATGGAGGAGAAGGGGAAAAACCAGGAGGCTCCAGGGGGAGACGGTAAGGAGGGCAAGTACCACCGTATTGAGACACTGGTGTCTCCCCACACTGAAGGGGCGCCCATCCAGACTCTGGGGTACTCTAACCGACCACTTGCTGGGGAACCCATCAAGACGGTAGAGAGCATCCGCGTGATTGGCCAAGGTTCCCGACGAGGGGGAGGGGCTAACAGTCGCCCAGGGGTTTCAGTGTGGTATGAAGAGGAAGAGTACAGGGGAGCTCAGCCTGTTCCTCATCCTCTTATTGGACAGGGAGGCACTGAAGACATGACCTCCATGCCTCCTCTTCCTCCTCCACCACATCTCCTGATGCCTCATCTTCATCCACCTCCACCTCTTCCTCCCCCGCATCCTCTTCCTCCATTCCAGATGCCCTACCACATAGACAACATGCAGACTCCGCTTCCATCACACCTCCAGCACCTTCCTCCAACCTCCCCTTTCTTTGGTGCTCCTCCACCCATACCTCGACCCCCTCCGCCCCCTGCACCTTCGTGCCTGTCACCGCCACCTTTGCCCCCTGCAGTCATGATGGGGGGTTGTTACTACACGCTGATCATGCTTCATCTCTCCCTCCCCGAGCCAGATCTGAAAGTGGAGATCGAGGTCATATGGGGCCTAAAAGAAGAAAAGTGACCCCTCCACCTCTCATGGGTTCGCTGCTCGGCGAGCCTCCAAGGTTTTCACGTCCCAGCACTGTTAAAGAGTCCTTTGTCCCCCGCCACACCCCCCCACTCCACCGCCCAGGTACTCCTGGTGTTCCTCCACCTTTACTCGGCAGAGTGAAGGAACCTTTGAATCTACCTCTCCCCTCTTCCTCTCCCAAATCCTCCTCAACCTCACCATCTACACCTGATTCCCCTGCAGGCGACACAGCCCCCGTTCGCTCGCTCTCTCAGTCGGCTGCCCCCTCACATCAGAAATCCCCCGTTAGTCCTCCAGCTCAGTCCCACAACCAAACATCCAACCCTGTTCCCCTCCTCAACTTGCCCACTCCTCGTCCCCCGATCCTGTCCAGTCCCTCATCACAGAGACCTCTGCTGCGAGCCCGAACCCCGTTTCAAGGTCTCTCCAGGGGCGGGTTCCGCGGCGGGAAACGTGCTGGGCCTTCATTCTCTGGAGGTTCCTTCCACGGGCAGAAGAGGCCTTTTCTGCCCCCACGCTACTGAAGTGTCATCTATGACAACCGAATGAGAAGTCTAAGCCACACAACTAAGAGTGCAGTGTGTGTTAGCCCTGCGGGTATGAGCCCACATATCTTTACTCTGTTCAATTAAAATGACGCTAGGCTGTGTGTAAATAACTGATTTCAACGTCGTGCTTCAGTTTGGTTAGCAGTCATACTATACTCCTCACAGATTCTCACTTGCATAATGTAGTGTTAGAAAAACCTTTCTTCCATTTTTCACAAACAGTAGACAATATAGATAAATAAACGTGTGACCTAGACATTAAAATATTAATAAAACACAATTAGTTCAAGCAGAAACTTCACTTTTAAAGCATTTCAACTTGTTCTTCCTGTTTGGTTACTTTGCCTAAGTTACAGAGTGAAACAGAGGATTCTGAGGAATCGGGTTGTTTGACATTTTGGGAATCGTGTCTTTTGGCTTCCATACCCAGACTGAAATTTTCCACTTACAAATCATCTTGCTATTTTTCCGAGGAAAAGGAGTGAGACCTGGTTTGTTCTGAATATGAGGAGGTTCAATATGTTACTGGTTTATGCAAAACTGAAGTCTATTAAGAACTATAAACCAGGATGGAGAAAAGGAGGCAAATTATGTCGCATTAAAATTGAATTTGACCAAGAGTTTGCTTTTTGTCATTTGGATTTTCTTGAGATTTGCCATTGCTAATTTGTTTTTTGAATATAATTAAAGGATAAGTGACACCTGGAAAAGGCATCTCTTTTTCCCAAAATGTCAAACTACTTTTAGAAAATGTGTGACTGCAGTGTTTAAAATACTTTCCAAAGTAATTTCATATTCCACAAGTGTGCTGTGCATCAAAAAATAGTATTTTTCTTTTTAAAATATTCTTCTAAAGCGATATTTTGCTGCAATTGAGGTGATCACTTGTTCTTATTTCTGCAATACAGGCTTGTAAATATTCTTCTCTTACCCAAACTTTCTTACCCCTCTATTCCTCCCGCTGTACATTTCTCAGCTTGTACACATAAAAAGTGTCTGATTTAATACCCCTTTTTCTCTTCAAGCCTTTTTTTCCTGTATATAAGAGGACAATGAGCTTTACTCATGCACCCCGTCTTCACTGTGATTGATGCCTTTGATGAGCTTTATTGAAGCTGATGAGTCTTTTTTTTTTCCTGCAAACTTCACTCTTCCCTTTTCAATCCACTCAAAAGAAGAAGATGATAATGTAATCTGATCTTTGTCATAAATGTTTTAGGCGTGAGAATTTAGTCACTGGAGATGCTCAGTACGTGGAAGGTGGGGTTCACCGATGAGAAAAACTTCAACATGTACCGGCTTTGTATAAAATCCATAGTTTTATCGAAGTGGGCAGGGGTGGGGTTACTTTATTTGGTTAATCCCTTATCGTATCATCTTTAAGCAAATTCATAGTCATTTGAAACACTCTTGGTGTTTTGGACCTTTTCTCTGCATTTTCTCATCTAATTTCCTTATATCCCATCATTAGAACAATGTCTGCACCTTTAGAGTTTTCATGGAATAAAAATATAGAAGTCCACACCAAGGCAGTAATTCTCCCTGTTGTGCAGGAAGTGACGCCATGTATTCCCTCTTTTATGTAGTGTTTTCTGGTTTTAAGAGGTGCAGTCCACCTTTGACGTGTTCAGTGTTTTGTCTCCCATGCTTATTTAGTTCAAATGCCAGCTAAACAAAAATGCTGGTTTCTCTTGTTTCTAGAATGTGAATAGCTTACATTGTAAAAATGTAACCAATGCTTGCTACTACATTGTTGGCACTCGTGCAGATGTTTACTGTTACCATTTATTATTAAATCTGCAATTACACGCTGGAGCTACTACAAACTAGTTGTTTACAGGACAAAAAAAAGCAACATTTCTTAGCTAAAACCACAGTGAACATCCTAACTGTCCTTGTAAATGAGTTTTTTTTTCTGTAGGATGCCTTGGTGGAAATGACTGAAGAAGCTGATGGCCTGTGTGTATTTGATATTTTACCTGCTGTTATCATCAATGATGTATCACTGATCGTTGAGTGTCCAATCCTTTCTGGTGTGGTGCATACATTCTGCAGCCGCTGTTTGTCGCGCTGCGTTTGACTGACGGCTGAATCCCCTGCATTGTTTTTGGTACGATGACAACGGAATTTAGTGGATATATTTGACTCGGCTTTGTCACAAAGGATTTTTTTGTTTTTATTTATCTCATTTTTAATGTTCTTCGAATTGTGGTTTATTTTTGCTGCAAACTGCTTTACGCTTTTTTGGGGAAATTCAAACTTACGAAGAACCACTGGATTATTTTAGTCACAGGCTATGCTTATTCACCTCCATTAACAAAGTGATTAAAATATCAAATTCCAGTGGGGCTAAAGGACATAAAGCTGCAGTCATCCACTACCCCTAATGCATTTTTTTCCTTAAATCTTTTTTTCCTCTAGTAAATAATGCTCAAAGGTTTTTTTTCCCCAGCTGGCCTCTTTTAGCTTCTTTTTTTAATAAGTCAGCTGCAAGTTAAGGTTTTATTATTCTACAGCAACGTTTCTATGGTTTTGTAAAATCTTGGTCATTCTAACAAGTTACAAGTCCCCACTCAAAATGAAATATATTTATTTTTTAATGTGAAAACCCTATTTATTGCCGCTACATCTAAACACGACTACAGACAGAAACATTGACAGCTAAAAGTAGTGTCCATGTTGAAACATTTGGGTTCATTTAATATTTTTTGGGGGTAAAGCTATCAGAGAGGTTTTACTGTGACTTTAATAGGATTTCTCGGTGTTTTTAACATTGGAACTTCTGCCCCCTCTAGTGGAATTTAGTGATACCGTAGTTTATCTTCCAGAATTCTCCCAAACGTCCGTTTCCAGCCATATTTGGGCCTTATTTTGATGTTTCTAGTAAATGGCAAAGGCGGAAGTGCAGTGAATACTTCAAAATAAAAGCACTGCTCAAAGGATTGACAGTATGACTGCCTTGCAGCAATGTAAATGTGATGCGCAGGGTTTCTTTTAATCTAAAAAAACGCGATAATAAGTTTTAGATCTTTTAAAATAGTACTGATATTTTTTGGTTATCGTTTTTGGCAAAAAAATGTACACACCAATCGATGCCAGGTTGTTGCAAAATGTGTCTTAAAGTAAACATCACGCGACAAGAGCTCAATATTTCAGCCTGTTGCTGATTTGTTGTCTGTATTAAACCTAATAAACGCTTTGCTGTGGTCACAGGCTATACGGATTGATACCTATTGGAGGAATGTGTAGCGTCTGCATAACCTCGCTTCTAACTTGTGGTGTCATGTTTGTTTACATACATGCGCAGCGTCTGTGTCAAAGCGCGCTCCAGTGAGAGAGCGCGCACGCTGCGTCTAGGCTGCGTCACGGGTTTACAACCACGACGTCACCCTGCCCGTTTACTTCATGCTTCCGGCGTCATGGCCGCCTGCATGGAAGGGGAGAGTTGTGTGTTATTTGTGTGGACAAACGTATAGTTAGCCACGTGAAGATGGCGGTGACACGGCTGGTTCGGTTGGTCGCTTGCGGGTCGGCAGCACGTGTGACTTTCCGCGGTTACAGTAAGGTGTGACGGCGTATTTCAGCAAACCAGTGAAAGATTGTAGCGTTAGCTTCCAGGAGCCCTGTTATGTCAGTGGCATGACATGCTCCTCCACGTCTCCTTTGAGTTGTCTCTGGTTTTTATTTTTAAAAAGCATCGCCCTTTGTTTTATTTACATTTTACAATTTTCTTTTTTTTTCGACTTTTGTTTTGAAAACAGGAAGTTTGTGCTGATTTGTTTTAAAAAGTAATTAGAGATTTCCTAAATTAAATTAAAACAAAGGTCACATTTTTATTGGAGTTATAAAAACACAGTAATCTGTATAAGCAATTTTATATGCCGTAAACCCTAAAGCTGCCCAAATATTTTTTTCTTTGCTAAATCCACTTTAATTACTGAGAAATTAAGTCAGATTTACTTTCTTTTACTTATAAAGCTCGTGGCATTTCACTCTTATGAACAAAAACACATGCATGGGTTTTATATTAGGTTTTGCACTGTTATTTCAGTTTAATCTTACCTGTCACATGTAATACGTCAGTATTTTCTTCTACTTTTTATTTACTCTTACATTTTAAAACTGCATACATTGAAATTGCTGCTGAAGTTTTTTTCCTCTGCAAAGCATAATTTAAACTTAGAAAAACGCTTTTACTTTTAATGTCATCTTGAAAATATATGACTAGTTAAGTTATTACAAGGATAAAATAATGAAATAAACCCTGAAGAACACTCGGATCAAATTCGGCCCTGGTTTTCTTTTTTTTTTTTTTTTTTTTAATATATATAATTTTTATGTTTTTATTTGTTTTATTGTTTTTACTTTTTGGCTGCTTCTAATTGCTGCTTCCTAAAATGAACAAACAAAAAACAAATTTGTTTCATTAACTTTAAAAGCCCTGAAGAAAATAGTTGTTGGGTTCTCCAGGGTTACAAGGCAATTTCCTCTCGGGTCACATTAGTTTTATTTTGAAATCCTGTCTTGGCCCAGAAATGAGCAGGAAAGGAACCCCAAAAAAGGTCTGAGCCAGGAATTCAGCTCTCTTTGTTCATAATTGTATTCAGAAATGATGTAAAAAAAAATTAATTATTGCATCAACATCTACACACCAGCTGCAATAAATCACATATACAGACATAATTACCTTAATTTGAAAGGAACTGTAGTTCTGGATTAAATAAATTATTATTGCCCAAGTAGAAATAGATTTCTAAATGTCTTGGTTAAAGAACAACTTTGGCAGCACCACTTCAGATTGTTTCTAAATTAAACTGCATTGTAACACAACTCATACATGTTACTAAGGGGATTGGTGTGTTTACCTAGTATTACAGAAATGAATGACAGCCCAGTCTTTGATTCTTGCCATGAAATAAATAGGCTCTTTTTAAGATGATGTGACTCTTGTAGAAAAGGGAAGATGAATTCTTAATGATGTTGAGTGGTCACTAGTTTGTCTTGCCTTTGTACCTCCTGAGATATACTGAAGTTCTTTCTACTTCTGTTGATGCCGTCACACATTTAAAACTCCTTTCCTCTGCAGGTGTCATCGTCTTCATCTGAGCGCCTGCTTGTGTTCGAGTCTTTAAAGTCCAAACGAGCTCGTCAAACAGCTGAAGTCACAGAAAAACCTCTCAGAATCCATTTGTGCGATGGCCGGACAGTGAAGGGAACGGCGAGTGTAACCACGCCTCTCACAGTTGCACAAAGTTTGCGGTAAATCCACAACCCATGATGGAAATTTATTTATTTTTTTGTGGGGTTTTTTTTTTGGAGTACAGCTTTGTATTTGTGTTTGCAATTGCAGGGTAAAAGGGGCACTGGTGAGTAAAGTGAATGGGGTGTTCTGGGAGCTTGGACGACCTCTAGAGGCAGATTGTGAACTGCAGCTCCTTGGGTTTGACACGGTTGAAGGAAAACAGGTAAATGCAGCCTGAATTTTTACTTTTTTTGTAAAAGTTTTGTGAACCCCTAATTTCATAACCTCTAATAGGCTTTAATTGTCCTAATTTGTTGTTTCAATACAACGAGACAGAAATTGTGTGAATTTATTTTAAAAACATTTTGACCTTAATAACCATTTTTAATATTTTAATCAGGCAGCATGGAGGACAGCAGCGTGTGTCCTGAGTGGTGTATTGGAAAGAAGTTTTGCTGCTGAGGTGTGCAGAGAAGGAGCTTCAGCTTTTGGGTTTTTCTGTGATCATGTGCTGGACAACAGGTAAAATATACAGTTTCCTTCCATTAAAAGCTTTTTGAGCTTTGCTTTTTTTAAAATAAATAACTCACATTCAGATGTTTCTTGTTAGAAATGTACTCAAGTCCTAGTACTCTATTCACATTTGACCCATCCTTTAGTTGATTTATGCCATCATGGATGTGCTTAGTTTTATTACAGGCTTTTGTCCCACAATCCTTGTCCGGTTTTTGTTGTTTTACTGGTTGTTTTTTTGTTTTTGGATCCAACAGTGGCTTGTCTCTAACGGATGTGGAGCAGAGATGTAAGTCGGCAGCAGCTCTCAATCTTCCCTTGTCCAGGCTGGATCTGAATACTGAGGAGTTCCAAAAACTTTTCCAGGTCAGCAGCTTTTGCTGCCTCTGTTTAACAGCAAAGACTCTGTGTAACCCACAGCTGTAGTTATCACCGCAGGAGGAAACTAGTGATCTTGAGTTCTGTTGGAATGCTAGTTTCTTGTTTATATTTCACCTGATAAATGCATTTTCTTTTTTCTGGACATTTCTAATATCTTCTTGTGCTGTGGGGGCGTTCTCGCTTCAGGGGAGTAACATGAGGATGCAGCTTTCTGAAGATCAGATGAATGACTCCACTATTACAGTCTACAGGTGTGCACATGTCAGATGTGGACATCTTTCTTAGACCATCACTCGGTGGTTCATGTTTTCCATCTCTTTTGTGTAACTCAGGTGTGGAGACAGCTTAGCAGTGTGCAGCGGCCCCCTCCTCCCACACACAGGCTTTCTTAAGGTTTTCAAGATGCTACAGGTACGTCTGCGTTTTTGTGCCCTCTCCACTTTTTTCTGAACTTTTTTTTCTTTATTGTCACATTTTAGCTCAAGTGTTTAACTTTAAAGACAAACGTGGCTTCATCTGCTCGCTTTTTCTAAGCTTAAATTAGTTTTGCCTCCTGTTTCCTATCCCACATTCCACTACTGTTATTTGTTGACTCTCATTCTTTGCTGTCCTGTTCTCCTTTTACCTGTCTTTCTATTCCTTCGTCCTCCCTGCGTCATCCTAGCTGTCCTCTGTGACTCTGGGGGATAAGACTGAGCCCTCGGTTCTGAGGCGTCTTTTAGGCGTGGCGTTTCCAGGAGAGAAGGAAAGGGAGGAGTGGGAGAGAGAGCAGGAGGAGGCGAGGAGGAGGGACCACAGGCGTATTGGGACGGTGAGTAATTCAAAAGGAGAAAGTCGTAAGCATCAAATAGAACGTTTGCTGTCAAACCCATTTTCATGCTTTTGCTCAGGACCAGGAGTTGTTCTTCTTCAACGATGTGAGTCCAGGAAGCTGCTTCTTCCTCCCTAAAGGAGCTCACATCTACAACACCCTCACCGACTTCATTAAGGTGAGCCTTTTTAGGGAGATGTGGCCATGAGGAAAAGTGGGAGTGGTCTTCTCTGAGCTAAACAGCCTGATTAGTTTGGGAATGGAGGGGGTGCAGAATCCACCAGTTCTGGCTCTGATTCTGCCAAACCTCTACCCATAAGCCAGTGGGGGAAACGGTTCATGTTGAAGAAAAGTGACACCTTTAGACAGTAATGAGCGGCGATTGGTTAAACACCAACTCTTTTCAGAGCCCAGAAAGTAGACCCTTCAGTTGTAATCTTTTCTGCATTCATACAAAACACGTCAAATTAATGGTCGATGCTTGTCCTTCAATGTGTTCATAAACTTGATGTTCCTGACTCATGTGGGAGGAGCTACTGTCTAAAGTGTTTAGCCTCATTGCTGCAAGGCAGCATTGACTGATTCATGGAAGACAGAGATGATGTTGAGAGGTCAGGCTTATTTATTTCTGAAGAGCTCTTCAAAAGCAAACCAAACCACTGCCTTTCATTGCTCAAAAAGCACCACAGGACCTCAGATCACGTCTGGATGTGAACTTTACATTGAATCTGGACGCCCCTGATGCTCAAACCATGATCAGTGTGAACATATCTTAACACCGTCCTGCTATGTCAGCCATGAACAGTTTTATTAAAATATGGAAATAAAATATTTAAATGTAAATTCTCTTTTTTTAACAAGTTGGAAATAGAAGTCACGTTAATAAAAAAGCAAGAAACTCAGATGATAAGTTGAAATCTTGACCTGTTTTAATCATACTTGGGTAACACTTAGTGTGCTGATTTACACATCTTTCTGCAATTTTCTGAAGTAAAAAAAAAAATGTATAAATGTGAAAAACATTTGAACTAATAAATAAAAGGCAGCTTATGGAAATCAAAATGATTAAAGCAAAAATGTAAAAAAGCACAACCCACTTTCACTTTTGCTGAAAGCTTTTAAGTTTTTGCCTTCTCTGTTCCACACAGAGTGAATACAGAAGGCGAGGCTTCTCCGAGGTCGTGACCCCTACCCTGTACAGCACTGCATTGTGGGAACGCTCGGGCCACTGGGAGCATTACAGCGAGAACATGTTCACTGTGACTTTAGAGGGCTCTCAGACCTTTGCTCTCAAGCCTATGAACTGCCCTGCACACTGGTAAACACAGTCAAGCTCTCGCCCTGGCGCCCTCTGCGGGCGTCTTCACAGCAGCTTGACTCCTCCCCTCTTGTGTTGCAGTCTCATGTTTGAGCAGCGGGTTCGCTCGTGGCGGGAGCTCCCTCTGCGATGGGCTGACTTTGGTGCCCTGCACCGGAACGAGCTCTCCGGAGCTCTGGGGGGTCTGACCCGAGTCAGGAGGTTCTGCCAAGATGACGCTCACATCTTCTGCGCACCTGAACAGGTACAATGTAAAATCAAAGAAGAGGAAAACATTTGCTTGAGATCTTCCAAAATGGCTGTTTTCCGATCAAAAGTGGTGGGATCACATGGGGAACGCAGTGATTAGGTGGGCCGGACAAACATCTCCTGAGGAATTCCAGGAGGCTTCAGCTGCAATGAATGAGGGTCTTTGTTTGAACACGACGCTTCCATGTGTGCTGATTTAGCTGCACAGATGTCCTGACCCCCATCATCCCAGAAGCCCTCTCATCCAGATTGTCTCCACAAGATGATCATTGTCTTCTAATTCACGCTTTTTCTCCCCAGTTTGTTTGGAATTTCACTGTTGAAACTCTTTGCTCTATTGATCACTGATAACCCTTCATCGTTATCCCTTTTTCTTTTGATGTTTGTCTCAGCTAGAAGAGGAGATCCTTTCCTGTTTGGACTTTGTGCGCAGTGTCTATCAGGTGTTTGGATTCTCCTTCCACTGCCTGCTGTCCACACGTCCCACGCCGTGCCTCGGGGAGCCTGAGCTGTGGGACAACGCCGAGCAGGTGAGCTCACGCGTTCACAAACCAAACCCTGTCTTCTGTTCTAACAGGAATCTGCAGCAGCTGTGGGCATATTTGATGTCTTTGTGGATCTTTTGAAATTGAGCACAGTAGTAGTGCCATAGAACAAAACTGTCATCCCGACATAATGCTCCCAGTGTGCATTAATCCTTCCCACACCAATCATCTTTTGATCTATTGTAGAAGTGTTCCCATTGGTCTTTTAATTTATTTTTTTTATTTCATTTCATTTATTTTATGTCATCTTTAGCCCAAACCAAAAAGCCTGTGTCGTTTTCTAGGACGTAGTTTCTGCAGGAGTTCATTAGAAATTCACTTCTGAGTTGTGGGCGAGACCATAGCGCAGAGCCACTCCGCCCCCCCTTTCCCTTTCTGTTGCGGAGCAGAGCAGGAAGCTTGTGGTCCAGTCAGAGTCACAAATACAATCTTTTTTAAGCAGCATTTTTTTTGTCTGCTCCTCCTTTACAACGATTTGTTTAAGAAGTATATTCAGTATATTCAGAAATGATATTTTTGAGCTTCATGTTCTTTAAAGATGTCCTCCATCATGACAAAAATGCTTCGTTAAACACAATTTTCTTTGGAGTGTGTGTTTAAATGTGGCTTCTGATGATGTGCTGTTTGTGTGTGAGCAGCAGCTACAGAGCAGCCTGCAGCACTTTGGAGAACATTGGGAGTTAAACCCCGGAGATGGAGCCTTTTATGGACCAAAGGTTAGTTACCGGTTGTTTTATTTCAAGACTGTTTCTTAACAGCAGCAGCAAAAGTTTGGCTTTCATTTCAGCCACAGATATTACATCTGTCAACAAAATATGAATGTAAGATTCTCTTGTAAGCTCACACATAATTGAAAATGGAAAAACCTTTCATCAAAATAAGTGGAACAAGCGATCTAAAATCCTTTTTGTTTTCTTTTGACTCTTTAAACAGCGACAGTTTTTGCTCCTTCTTTTTGAAGACAATTCAAACCTGTTTTCTGCCAGACTTCTGTAGAAATAAATGTTATGCATGTTGTTTCAATTCCTACAATTTGAACAAGTTTGGCTTTTTTTAATGTATTTTTTAAAGTAATAATTCACCAAAACATAAGCTTTCTGTTAAATGTCAGACGAAAACGGTTGTTTTCTTTTTACAGTTTAATCTGATTAATATCATATCAGTAAATGTGTTGTGAGCGATTTTTATTGCTCTGTGACTCAACTTTATGGCTTTCCTTTGTAGTTGAACTTTTTAATAGACGTTTTTATTAAACCACATAACTAAACTCTTTAAATTAAAATAATCCAAATAAAAAAGGGTTTTGTCAGCTGTCGGACCTGTAAAATCATCACGTGGATTCAGTTCTGTGAGTGAAACAGTGTAATGTAACTCCACTGAGAGTAATATCATTAGAGTAGGATCAGACAAGTGAGTAACAAAGGCTTCTTTGTTTTGCTTCTGCAGAGAAATGTGAAGCATCAACAGATGCACTTGAGTGAAAGCTGAAACAGAATCTTAAATTTGTGCCTTTTTTTTCATTAATTTCGTTAATAAAATATGTTCCAATAGCCTCAGACTCTCTCAGGTTCTTAGCCACAGAGCTTTAGGTGTACTAAATCCTTCTCAGTGTTATAACGTTAGGGAGTGTTGGCCACAGTTTTGTTTAGCTTCTCCAAGAAATCCATTTGCGACCTGCTCTGTCCACAAAAATGTTCTTTGGAGAACAGCAGAACGTCTCTGCTCCAAACGCACGTGAAGCCTGCTGCCAGTGAACTCCTTCCTCCTATTTTATCGCAGATCGACATCTTGATCAAAGATGCTATCGGCCGGCAGCACCAGTGCGCCACCATCCAGCTGGACTTCCAGCTGCCAATCAGGTTCGACCTGCAGTATGTGGGGTGAGTGGGTTTAGCCGTTTGAACATTCCTACATCTGCAAGCGTTTAAAGCAGCTCAGGAGTCTTTGTGTGCCGTTTGTTAGGTCAGCTCTGTGTGGTCAGGTTAAAATCCTGCAGAACTGCACTACCTGCTCAACCTTCTCAGACACTTTTTTTCCTCCCATTTTTAAAAAAAAGTATTTTGTTATTTAAAAAAAACACAGAGGGAAAAATAACAAATCATGTAGTTTAGAAGTCAATCGAGCCGTCTTCTGATCTGTTTCTCAGACAAGATGGACAGTTGCACAGACCGGTGATGATCCACAGGGCAGTTTTGGGGTCTCTGGAGAGAATGATCGCTATTTTGGCTGAAAACTTTGGAGGGAAATGGTGAGGAGATGGTCATCGTCTACAATGGAGCCTCTTAGACAGGAAATGTGGTCAACCCTTTACTCATCACTCCTCTTTTCACCTGAACTAGGCCCCTCTGGTTGTCTCCAGCTCAGATCATGGTTCTTCCTGTAGGGGGCAGCAGTGAGCCATATGCCAGACAGGTACGTCTATTCAACCTGCTGAGTGTAAATTTAGAATATGTCTGAATTCCATCCCTGCTCCCCAACTGCTAAAAGACTATCTAGTGTCCTGAATTTTACAAGCAATTTAGACATTATGCAAGCTTGTTGCAACTATTTATGAATTCACTTTGTTCTGATGATGAAAACCTTGATGGTTTATTTTAAAAAATACATTTAAATACCTTTTTTCTGCCTTTAAGGTGGTTCAGCAGTTCACTGAAGCTGGCTTCATGACTGATTTGAGTGCTGACCAGGGCACGACCTTAAATAAGAAGATTCGCTCTGCTCAGCTGGCCCAGTACAACTACATGTTTGGTGAAAAGCTTTATCTTTGGCCATTTTTAACATCAAGTAAAACTTTAGTGAATCAGTTTGAAGACAAATCTCTCTTTTTCTTTTGTTTTTTTTTTTTAGTGGTGGGTGATAAGGAGAACGAGAGTGGAACAGTCAACGTTCGGAGCAGAGGGGGTAAACAGCTCGGCAGGAGGCCGGTGGAGGATGTGCTGAGATCCCTCTCACAGCTGCGAGACTCCAGGAGCAATCGGGATGAGTTCTGATGAGCCTGTCCTGGACATAGTCCTGCATCTTTTGTTCATAAAAATGCTGTTTTTTTACGTTTAAGGTGTTACATTCAGTTTTTAATTAAAATGTGGCTGTAAGGATACATAATTAAAGTTTATAGAGCCGTCTTATTTATGTACTTCATCTTTTTAATGCTGTAAAATTGGGAGTTCATTGTAAGATATCACCGTATTGCAGCTTCAGAAGCATTTTTTTCATTGAAATCCATGAAAAATACGCAAACCCTCTGTCTGCATAAGTCATGTCATGATATTGAAGTAGAAAACCAGACATACTTTTAAAAGAGCAGATGAAAGGGAGGACATGGAGGAGGATTTGACTAAAATAGGAGAGGGAGCAGCTGTGTCAAGGCTGTGTGCTTTTACTTGTGTTTGGTGGAAAAAGCCAAAATAAGGTAAAGGTCAAGAGGGCTGGACTTTCTTTTTTCTTTTTTAATTGAAAGAGAGCAGCAAGATGGAAAAATAAAACAGTCACCATGTTCCACAGATGATAAAAGATGCTGTTTATCAACCGTGTTGATGAAACTAGAGGAGATGGTGTGGTACTTTCATCAAGAAATCATTTGATGGAACAAAACTAATTAGCTTTTTTTTCCAAAAATCTTTTAGAAAAGCTGGATTTAAAATGATAAAACAAACTTTAAATTTAAGCACAAACATAAAATGTGATTAATAGAGCACCTCATCAGGAAATATTACAACTTCTCCCAGTTTATTATCTTTAATATGACACGGTGCTTTTAAAACTTGAGTTAATCCCTTCACTTCAAGTGTTGCTAATTTGCTACATACCAATAAATCCAATTAAAACTCCACTTAATTTAACATAACTTTGAAAAGAAACAATCAAAATACATTTTTATAATATTGGAAATATTTTTTTTTATTTTACTTTGACCCGAAAAAAGGGGTTTAGTTTTAAAGCACAATGTTATTACAGCTAAATCTGCTATTTTCAGACAAGTTCAGGCAAAACAGAAAAATGTAAGAAAAATTGCACTAACTTTTGCATCAAAACGATTGAGAGGAGATATGTTTAGAACTTTATGTGACTAAACAAAAGGAAACTGCATCAAAACCAGAGAAAATAATGAAAACAGGAATGAAAATGTTGCTGAAACTTTTTTTTTTACACTTTCCTTCTCAGGTTTGTGGAGCATGTATGTTGCTTTAATATCAATGACATTAGTGTCTGCTCCACTGCAAAAATACTTCTCAGTGCCTGACATTTAAACCTTAAAGACCCGCTCCCCTGAAAATTGGGTTTTTGGGGTTTTTATCATGTTCTTGGGACATTTTATCATGATGGAGGACAAATATATAGAAAATTAAGTTAAAAATTACATTTCTGAGTATTTCTTTATTTAAATTGTAATGAATCAGGAACAAATGAAAGAACAGTTTGAAAAACATTATATTTATTAAGTAGAATATACAAGGGGACCACAAATTCACTGCTCCATTCTCACCATTTTTGTTGCACTGGTAATGCTAGGTCAGGGTTGTGAGGAGCTGTAAGTTGTAAGAGTACGTAAACAGACGGATGATGGGAAGGGATCCAAGCTTACTCTGCTCCAACAGTCCCGCCTACAACTCTGAGTTGAACTACTGATGTACTATTACTGCTCTGCAGAAACTATGTCCTAGAAAACAACACAGGTTGTTTATTTCTCCCAAAATTTGCAAAATGTAGAACATCCTTCAGAAATCCAAGAACAGGCCAATATAACATAAAAAATACAACATTTTGTAATATCACACAATTTTGTTGAAATGTATGTATTTGTTTCTTTTATTTTGAAAGTGCTGCCATTTCATTACAAGTGCAAAAACAACAAATGTTGGAACATCTTTTCAAATCTTCTGAAAATCCAAAATTGAAAGATTAAATAATTTTGATAACATGGGTTTAATTTAATGAGTTTTTTGTTTGGTTGTATTTGTTTTGAGGTTTTTTCAAAATAAAATGTTTCTTTTTAATTCCAGACAGTTTGCATACGAAACCTTTTTGTGAGGTTATTTGAAAAAACCTTTAGGAAGAAAACTGCAACACTGATTTGTTTTTCTTTGCGTTTTATTTGACAGAATGATCTGTATTGATCTTTTGTGCTGGAAGCTTTTTTTTTTTGGCAGCTTTTCTCCAAAACCGGGAGATAAAAGTGATCCAAAAAACCCAGTCATCAGCTGAAATTGCACAGTAGTTGCATGGCGATGACATAGACCATTACCTCCAGTAAACAGCGCTCTAATCTTTGCAGTAGATAACAGTAGCTGCTCGGAGAAAGATAAACAGGGAGCTCTGCATTGTTCTCCCAGTATCACCAAGAAGCTGTCAGCCTGAGTGATTGAAGGTTGAACCTCCCAAAATATCCCCTTCAAGGCCAGGCTGCGTTTCCCTTCCACTCCGTTATAAATAATCTGTGTGTGTCGCTGTGTGTGTGTGTGTGTGTGTGTGTGTGTGTGTGTGTGCTTTTTATGAGTGCATGTTCTCCAGAGAGGGGACAAAAGAGAAGAGTGTGGGAGCAAACGCAGAGCCGTGTGATTTAACGCAGCCTTAGAAAGTGAAGCCACTGAAAACAATACCTGCAGGTTTGTGAGACAAATAGTGACTGAGCATCCAACCCCCCCATTCTTACCAGTCTTCCCCATATTGAACCAAACTGAGACAATTAAATCAAAATGAAGACATTTCATGAAATCTGGGGAACCTGTCGAGGGTTAGTTGATGAAAGTTGAAAACATACATGTCCGGCTACATTTTGGCAGATACCTTCAGAGCATTCTCATTTGAAAAAATCCTGTTATGGTGGATTTTATGAGGTGGAACCCCAATTTATGCAAAATAAAATCCTTGATATCAATTAAACATTGGGCCCTGAATCCATATTCTATGGAAACGTTTTTTGAATGGAATTATGGAATGAATGCACATTTCTATAATATTCTAATAGTTTGGAAAGGGTCTGTATCACACATGAAGGCGCTGCAGCACTGATGCACACGAACACAAGCAGCTCAGTGACGACTGTTTGTGTGTTTGGTGCTCAGCAACAGTATTCACTTACTTTTCCCTGAAATGAAAGAAAGAGGCAGAGGAAAGCTGTCAGAAGGCTTTCTCCTTTTCTCCCCAAAACCTCAGCCCACCCACACTGCCTCGGCTCACCTCCCTCCTCCTGTAACTCAAGCATCCCCTATAGGTTGCTCCTCCTGCTATCTGGCTGCTCCTTCGATTCATCAGCCAGACTTCAAGTTCTCCGCCAGCGCGCTCTTTTCTATTGTCATGAACGTTGCTGCGCACTCTGGCGGCGCTGGATTCCCCGTCACACTCCTGCATGCTCGCCGCCCCGGTCCAAACTATGTCTGCTATGCTCAGCGCACTGCTGACCTGATTTCCTACCTAGAGGGACCAGACTGAAGAGAGAAAGCGTTTGCTTGATTGTTTTTGGAAACCTGTTGAATCGCTCACAGGAGGGAGGAGGTCAGAGGTCACGTTGACACACTGGTCAGTTTAGTGAGCCGAGAGGAATAAATCCTTTCCTTCTCTGAGTCTTCAAATATTTACTGTTATCATTCTTGGGTTGTTTTGTGTCCCTAGAAAGTCTTGCAGAGTGGGAGAGAGGAAGGGAGAGTTTTGACAGCTTTGCATGAGTCTTCACAAACATACGCAGGAAGACTGAAGTGTTTTGGATAAGTCCGTACATCACAGAGGCACTGGAAACAAACCATTCTTCAGCAGAAGTTCTAAAAAATTGATGATTTGGAGTACTGTTGACCTGGAGAGGGTAAACAAGTTGCCTTTAATTCAATTCAGAGGAGGTCACTGTTGAGAGTGATATATCCACTGTTCCGATCAGACCCTATTGAGCCGGGATCAGGAGTTTGACCTCAGTTTGTTTTCAAGATTCCTCCTTTTCAGGGGTAACTTGAACCTACCGGGGAGGAAATGGAGTTGGAGCAGGCAGTTTATACAAGACTAAAAGAGTAAGGGGAGGTGGTGCTGGAGCGCACAGCCAAACCTTTGTGAATGCGGTTTGGAGTGCGCTAGAAATTTGGAATGGTTGAACATAAAAGCGGAGCTGCTCCATTACGGTTTCTGAGCGTGGCATGTGAAGGATTGTTTGCTTGTGTAAGAACGGCACAATTGCATCAATCTCTTACTGACACGTGTTTGTGTTTGGCAATGCGTTTGACAAATCTTTCATTTTTCGTGGACTCAGACTAAAGATCCTGACAAATAAAGCTTGATTTCTTCATGAATATTTTGTTTTCGGTGTTTTTAACATGTTCTTGTGACATTTTTCTCATGATGGAAGACAAAGAAAATTAAGCTTAAAATTGAATTTCTGAGTATTGCTTTATTGGAGTCGCTGTCAGTCAGGAGAAGATGCAAAAATGCAGTTTAAAAAAAAGTGAATTGCTGATTCCTGCTCTGTTCCACCCTGATCCATTCACTTGCAGACAAATAGATGGTTGTGAGGGGCTGTATCTTAGCGGGACAGCGTGTAAACAAGGGGATGATGGGAAATGAGGCCAAGCTTACTCTGCACCAACAGTCCTGTCTATAACTCTGAAGTGAATTTCTAATGAACTCCTGCGGAAACAATGTCCTAGAAAACGACACAAGTTTTTGATTTAGGCTAAAACATCATCATCATTAAAAGACCGGCGGGAATGCCTTTAGATCAAAAGATGATTGGAGTGGGACTGTAATGGAGATGACTTTTACACCGAAAGTGTGGCAACATTTTGTGTCAACCTGAAGCATCTGTTGCAGTTTGAGTGTCTGTGCAGTGTAGAATATGAGCAGCTCTCAGGCTCAGGTTTAAGATTAGAACCTGCCAGTGGCTCATAAATTAGCTTCACAGAGACTATATTTCTCAGAATGTGTGTCTGCTAAAGTTGTAGGTAAATCCTTTAAGAGTCACAAAGCTTTCATTCAGTGACAAATGTCTGAGCTAAAAAAGGGTTTCGCTCACAGCTCTGCATTATAAAGCTGGCTTGTGGGCCCTCATACACAACGGAGGGGTAAAAGATCTTTGTGGTGTTCTTGCTTTGAGTCTGTGGTCGCTAAGCAAACCTCCTACTGACAATCAGTTTTAGCTCCTAAAAGGTTCATCTTTATAGACTTTTCTTCTACTGTTGTCTGATTGAAATACTTTGTAGAAACTTTTAATACATCATAAAACATGCTTGTGGTTGATGGAAATAGATTGCTTTTTATTAATGGGAAGTTTTCTTTTGCGTGTTGACGTCTTATGTTGCATCACGCAAGAGTTGCCATTAAAATCCTGATAAAGAAGTCTTCTTCCACATGTAAGTGTTGTGGCAGATCTAACCTGACTGCAGTGTCAGTTTCAGGAATGAGATGAACCCATTTATTTAACTTCACATTCGGTTTGGTGAGGATCTTCTCATTTGGTTTCATTTGATAATCAAAGCTGTTTTCAGTTGAGCCAGTCCTCTTCAGTGTGTATATGTTTCTGGTGTTCAGATCCACTTCGTCATGTGCTTCTTTGTTTCTGCCTCTATTCTTCGGTTTGTAGTTTTTAAAGTTTTCAGTTTCTGCCCGATCTCTTACATTGTGGGTCCCATACCACAGGTTCCTGACCTGACCCACCTGCCCCCATCAGGACATTCCTTTTTGCTTTGGCAGTTTCCTCGCCATGATAACGATTTTCTTGCAGTTCAACGCAGTGCGCCTGCCTTCCTGTTTCTGAGGAGGGTCGCCGGGTCAAACCTCTTCATTTCTTGTGTTTCTGAGCAGGGATTTCAGTGCCGCTCCTCTTCCGCCTATCTCTTCCTTGAGAGCGTCGCCATGATAACCCCTCACCCCTATTAAGCTGCAGGCACCTGGACTAATTTTCTGGGTTTGTTTTGCTTGTTCTGGGTCTCCGTCAGATGCCCATCGTCCTACCTGGTGTGATTGTGTAAGGGTACCTGAAATCCACACTTTTAGGGAGGGGGTACTGTGGGATTTATTGTCTTTGGAACCCAAAAGGTATTTCTTCTTCTTCTGGGTTTTTAGAGTTCATTTGATTTTGTTTATTTGTTTTTGGGTTGTAGCATTTAAAGGCTGCCAAAAAAAACATAAAAGAAAAAAAGAATAATAAAGAATTGCCCCCATGGATTCCCAATTTGGAATACTTTGTTTTCAGTTATGCTTCCTTGTTTTTTTTCTGTTCTTAGGTTTTGTGAGTCCCATCAGTCTCATCTGGTTCCATCCAATAACCATCCACAAATGTCTTCTATTAAAGTCCATCATCATCAAGGTCTGTGTTTCAGACCAAAACAATCAGGTCTGTAATAGGATGTAGGTCAGTCTTGACTGTTTTGACACCTTTTTCGTTTCTCTCCGTTTACGATGTTTTTTTGGTAAATCTTAGTGAAATGAAAAAATTTTCATGACCAAGAAAAAACAACTTTGCAAATGTGAAAAATTAAAGAATCAGAATCAAATCAATCCATGGGACTGGCAGTTTCACCCAGCACCAGTTTCATTTGGAGTTCTTGTTTCTGATTTTTTAGTATTTCTAACACAATTCAATTCAATTTATTTAAATAGCCCAAAATAACAACCATTGCCGTTCCAATGGTCAAATACCAGTCAAACTGGTATTTATGCAAAGAACACAAAGTCAGTCATAAAAACATAAATAATAGCTGGTTGCTAAACTGACATCCCTGCCCTTTGACCCTCTTTCTTGGTGAGGAAAAACACCATCTTGGAAAAAAAATAAGAAACCTTAGGGATGCCCACATGAAAGAGGGATCCTCTCCCAGGATGGACAGGCAATGTGTTAGAACTGTTAAAGAAGAATGAGCTTATCTAACGCTACCTGTGAACAAAACTTTTTGCAAAGTCTATACCACCTGTGCGTCAAACCAGTAGTATTAACACATGCTGCCCATGTGAATTATACAATGTTTTTAATCAATGTGCCATTAGTGACAACTGTCCACCGGTCAGGAGGATAACAGGGAAAGCAGGCAGTGTTTTCCAGTGGAACAACCTTCTGTTACTCATCAGCTTCATCTTTCACTGGACTTCATGTCAAATGTTCCCGAGCTGTGCTGTCAAACCGCAAGTTCTCGTTCACGCCAACCTGAATAGTTTACCCTGAGAATATATACAAACAGTTTTTTGGGAGAACAATAGGAATGAGGTTACCACAGCAGTCGAGTTCAGCCAATTAGGACAGAAGTGAACTGAGGCCATGCATGCTCTTATTGTTTGTCCAATGACGACTGTAGCTCATCATTAGTGACGTCCACCCACTGACCCTTTTACGTGATGACATCCTAGACAACAGTTTCAAGAACCCTTCAGCATGCAGAGAGAGCTTTCGTGGTTGTAATGTGTCGAGTAAAACACCATGGGTTGACAAAAGCACATTAACTCACATTTGTTTCAGGATTTTTTTCTGTGCATTTCATCCCCCTGGACCTCCTCGAAACTTTAAAACAGTTACTATTTCACAAAGTGTCAAAATCAAGTCAAACATTTTAATTTCTGAACAGCAAATATTTCCAGCACTGCAAGAACTTTAAAATCCACTAGTTTGATGAATTCATTGTCAAATGTTACTATTAAATCTAATATTATAGGTCAGACAACTAACTGAAAATGTACATATTTTTAGACTACACTTCTTAAATTCTAATCATTTTCCACTTGATCTCTTGGTAGAATGAACTAAATTTGACAGCTAAGATGCACATTTTAAAGACAAATGCTCTCAGTAAAACGTTTCCTGAGATATAAATATTGAGTCAAGTCAGGTGTGAGAATTTAATTTTATTAGAAATGAAACCGATTAACAGTACCTGGTCAGATTGAGACCATTTGTTCTAATTTCTCTTTGTTTTTTCTCTTTGTGGGTTTTTTCTTTTGTAAATTAAGTCTGAATAAAGCAGCTAACTCAAGAATGTTTGTCTTGTCTAAACCTAATAAAGGGTTTGATGGATTCTGTGGGGATGTAAAGACAGAAAACAGCAACCCTTCCTCCAAGGTCCAGAAGCAACTTTAAGTAGTTGATGAGGAAACACTTCATAAGAACATCAGAGAAACATAGTGCCGCTTGTGGAGACAAAGAGACGTCCAAACTTCCACCCTTCTGGGTGGATTTCAGGTCAGTTATCTGCTTCTTTCTCGTTTTTCTATCACACTTCCTTTATTTATGCTCTCAGTTAAAAATTCCGACTCGATATATTTTAGATGTCAGATTGTGAGGATTCTGTGCTTAGATTTTTGTGATGATTTGTTTTCGCTGTCAGACTCACTAGGTTGGGTTCATCATCCACAGCTGTCTTCATTTAGCTAATCTACCTCAGTATAATATATTTACAATCATGTAAGTGTCTGGTTTTCTGTTCATCTTTCAGGTCATCTGCTCTGCTTTTGTCACCTTTCTCTGTGGTTTTGTCATGTTTCAGTTTATTTATTAAAGGTTTTCAGTTTCTGTCACAAGCCTGGTCTCCTGCATGTTGGGCCTCCACCACCATCACTCCATGACACAAATAGATTGAGTTTAAGCTCATTTTTTTAATTATCAAGGATTCGTGTCCTCATGATTCTCTAAGCATTCAGGTTGTGAAGTTGTGCTCCTGTGGGTTTCTATGACCTCCTCAGAGCACACACATCACTTTCATATCCACTCTGGCACTGAAGTGGTGGAATGGAGCAAATATTGACTCCATCTGAACCGGCTTTATCGCTTCCCCCCTCCTGCTCTTTTTCGTTTTCTCTTTCCTTTACACTTGCTCTGTTCCCCTCTAATCTGCCATTACCTCTTTGTCTCACATTCCCTTTCATCCTTCTCTGTGGCTGCTTTTCTTTTCACCTCTTTTGTGTCCATGTCTGTCATTCTTTCTCTTCACCCCTCCAGTTTCTCAGGCTGACAGCTCTGTGGTGAGTTTGGCCTCTCCTCCTCCTAGATTTCAGTCTTCGACTCACTCCATCTTTCCATCAGCTTGTATTTCCTCCGTTCACATGAATGTCTGTCACCTGAGCGCACTTTATGTCCATCTGCATGCGGCTGTCCTGCACCACGAATAACCTTTTTCAACCCTTTGACCTGAAAACATGTGCAGACAAAGTGTCAGGAGGGTGTGTGCCAGCAGCAAACTCCCACATGTGCTGCAGCCGTCCACTGAAAGCTGCAGGTGAAAACTTCAACCGAAACTTAAAAATAACTCTTGGGTTTCAGCTCCCTATTGTTTGATCTCCCTCAGACAGAAAACAGCTGGATTTTAAGTTATTGGGATGAGATTAAATACTTTCACGTCTGTGTTTTAAAAAAATGTGAGCAGAAAATTGAGCAGAAGAAGAAGAAAAAATATAATTATTGTTAGTCTCTCTGGAAGGGAGTGGCCAAAAATATCAAGTGCAATGTATATATTCACAATACAATGCAAAGTAATCTCTTTTTAATCAAGGTTAATCACACTAACTGTTAAAAGTAGTTATGACAGAGACAAGAAAAAAAATACAAGATGGAAACCTCTTCTCTGAAACATGGCGGCGGTACTTTCATGACATATGTTTGTCTATTAATATCTTGCAAATATTGGACAAAAAGTCACATTCCAGGCCATGAATGTGTTTTAAGAAACTATTCTGGATATTGGAGGCTTTTGGCTGGAATTATATCATTTATTGTATTCCATGTATTCGAGTTCCTCTCACGCCTTGATCATTTAATCGTTTGGACTCCCAGAAGGCTGGATCCACTGTGGAGTTTCTGTCTTTAACCCTGTAAAGCCCTCTACATTAAGGAAAAAGTTGGCCAAATTTATTTATTTTTTAAATGAGGATGTTTTTAAACCCTTTGATAGATTCCACAAAAAAACATTTGCATAATCATTTTTTATGAGATGTAAATTGCATCAATTATGATAAGTTGGGTGATTTGGTATGTTTTGGTTACAAAAACGTTAGTCTAAGGTGCAAAAATTTTTTTACTCAGTGTCTCAAATTTAACACACACAGTTTTAACATGTTATAACTGAATTATAAATAAGCAATTATCAACAAGTGTTCATTCTTTAAATACAGTATGTAGTTATTTAAATGAGTAAAAATCAATGGTGGAGTTTTTGTCACCACAAAGTTTTAAAAAGTAGTCAAACTTTTCCTGCCAAAAGTGTTTTTGAAATTTCATGGAAGCTGCCATTTTGAAATGAGCAGGAAAAGCCCTTCTGATGCCCCTAGTGGAATGATGATGAACTACAGGGCAGAAAACATGGGCCAAGTCATTTTTAATAGGTTTTAAAGACCCACTCCAATGAAAATGGTGTTTTTGCGTTTTTGAACACGTTCTTGTAGCATTTTCCTTATGATGGTGTAAACATATAAAATAATTCAAGATTAAAACTGTGCTTCTGAGTATTTCTTTATTCAAATTGCATTGAAGAATGAGAAGATGAAAACCTGCAGACTGAAAAAGCTTGAGTTTGAGCCGCTGTAACGCCATGGGGGGGACCAAAGTCTCCCCTCTGCTACAATTCTGAACCATCAACTTACAAATGGACAAAGGGATCCCTTAACGTCTTCATTTTCCTCGTCTGAGTTGCTCCCTGGCTCAAAAGTGTGCTGTTTTTTTTGTTGTTTTTTTTTTTTTTATTACGCTAATGTTAGTTTGGGCTTGTGAGATGCTATAAGCTAGTGGGAGAGAATGTAAACAAAGAGCTGATGGGAAATGAACAGAGCTAACTACACAGGGTTTTTGGGGGCTAGAAACTACATTATCGTAATGAAAAGACCACTGGGTAAGATTTTACAACAGATAAAAATATAGTTGGAGTGAGACTTTAAGGAGAGTTGAGATCATGTAACTGAGATAGAATTCTCAGAAGTGTGTGTATTAAATAGGATCAAGATGATTATTTCTGGTTAGTTGGCATTGGAACTTGGGAACATGGCAGCACATTACTCTTGTTTAGTTTGTGCTCAGAAATTTGAATGTTACTTAAGATTTTGAATTTTTTTTTGTATTTTTTGTTATGTTTGAGTTCACACAATAAAATACATAGAGTCAGAGACAAGACAGTTCTTGCTCCCCAAGATACCTGACTGCAGTTGCACTGATGAAAACAGTGACTGGCAGATGAGTTGATGATTTTGCAAAAGCTTTTCCAAGAACAACCTTTGGCCTATCAAGAAGGAAATGACAATCTTCCTGTTTGCACAGTTGCATCATGTCTCCTGCTTTAATGTTGCAAGAACTTTTACTAATACTGAAGAATGAGGACATCATTTTAGTTTGCTATTTTCATCCAGGTTGACCAGAGGAGATAAAAGTTCAGGGAGTTCACACATGCAGACTGGAGAGGGAACTTCTGCTTAAGTTTTGCACCGTCTGTTAGAGTCATGAACTACATAGGAATACAGTACATGATGTGTGTTCCAATGACCTGCTCAAATCCACGTTGTTATTGCCTATAATGTGTTACAAATAAATTTCTAAATTCCGGTTTATTGCTTTTACTGTGATTTTGCCCTTAATCCCACTAATAAAGGAGCGTTGACCTACTTGTAAACATGTTTTCTGATGGAGCAAAGTAAATTGAATTAAAAAAGCAGTTTCTAAAGGAATAAGACATCAGTCACAGAAGTAAACCTCAGGAGAAGGTGGGTCAGCCTACAAAAGAAGAGTGGGCAGGAATGTAATTGATGTCTGGGAGGTGGTGACCTTATCACAGCAGAAATGTCATCTGTCTGAGAGTGATGTCCAAAAGTATACAGTAACTCATCTCTCCAACAAGTTAAAAGTAGCGTGACACGAGCAGGAGCAGCACTGACCTGGCTCCCGGTGTCTTTTTAACCTTCGTTTATTTTACTTTCATAATTTTAAACTGTAAGGCGTCCGCTGGTCCTGAGAAGTCTGGAGTTAAAGGACAGTAGACCTCATGAGCCTGAGGCTAGGGTGTGTTCCAGAGGCAGGGTGTGTGGGTGTGTGTGTGTGTGTGTGTGTGTGTGCACAAGAGGCTTTTCCAGTGATTTATCGCTCCCTCAGGCCCCTACAACTCTGATCTGCAATGCTACAATGCTATTACTCAGATCAACCAGCTGAGACAAACAACAAATCTGCTGCTACATATAGACCTCCCTGGACCTACACACAAACACACAACGTCAGCGTGTTGTTCTGACCACCGGAGGCAGACATTTTGCTAATGGCGGTGCTGTGGTTGGCAGTGCATGTCCACAAACCAGCATATAAGTTATTTCTTCTCAGAGATCCAAAGAACGAGGGAGGAGGAGGATACAGAGGGCATAAGGGAGGGAGGAGAGCAGCAGAGGGTTATAAGTGGTCACGGACTACTGGTGGCCATGGAGATGACCTCTGGCTAATTGCTGGTCGTGATAGACATGGCGCTCAAGTCCCAAGATATCCATTTCACTAATCGCCCTTAAAACACACAAACACACACTAACAACTGCTGCATATGTGTCCGAGCTTGATTTACTGACCAAATCTGCCTTGATCCTTCTTGGTACACTTCACACATTTGCTTTTTTGTTGTGTCAGATCTTAACCCCCCTGTGAAATGTGGTTTGTTTTGCAAACGTTGGCTTTGAGATCCCTAATCTCTGTCACCATCGCTGGGTCAATGTTTTCAGATCCCCGTCCAAGAAAAGCAGCAGCAAGCCCTGGGACATCCCAAACACAGGGTGTGTGAAGAGTGTTTTACCATAATTACACTCACACACATCAGCATTTCCAATCGTCACTCCCTCCTTCCCTCCAGATTTTCTAAAGATTCGTTTCAGGGTAACTGTTTTCACAGTAAAGACTCACTCTGATGAAAATCGTGACGTTTTAACACGTTCTTGATGCATTTTTCTCATGAAGGAAGACATGTTCAAAGAAATTTCTGAGCTTTTCTTTATTCAAATACTTAGGAATCAGAAACAGATGACAACAAAATTGGAAAAAGTCTGTAGCAGTGCCATAGACGCTTCAATCGATGTACGGGTTTGTTTTTGTCTGAGCTGGTATCTGGCTCCAAACTGTATCGCTGGATGGCTTTAATATTGCTCACCATTTTTGCTGCGCAGGTAATGTTAGGTAATGGGTTGGCGGTGTAAGGGGCTGTAAGCTAGCAGGAGAGCATGTAAACAAAGGGATGATGGGAAATGAGGGAAGGTTCACTCTGCTCACAACTCAAAGATGAATTTCTATTCAACTCCTGCCGCTTTGCAGAAACTATTTCCTAGAAAACAACACAGCTTTGTTGATTTAGCTTAAAAACGACAAAATTGTGATTTTTTTTTAAAGAAAACCCACTGGGAACGCTGTTACGACTGATCAAAAGATGATCGGAGTGGTTCTTTAACAGAAAGTTAAACATTTCTGGATACATTTATAACACATGGAATCTTTTGAATAATAGAATAATGCCAGTCCTTATTTGCCTGAAGTGTATAAACGGGTTAAAGGCCTGTGTGCATCCTTTTCCTTCAAACTGAGTTAAGCTTTATTGGTTTAGAAATCACCAGCCTTGCACACGTGCCACTGGAGAAATCTCGTAAAGAACTACAGGACCTATAATTTTTTCTGTGTGTGTGTCGCCGTGTCTCCTGTGGGTCATTTGACCTAAGTTACTCATTTAAGTAAAGTGCCTGGCTGGGCAGGGCTTTGTGGATTGTCATTTCCATAAATGCGATGCCATCAGATGGGTGTTCACATCTGTTTCAGCCCTCACACACACATGTAATCATGCGCACTCAGAGAGGCACATTTCAGCCTCAGAAGTGGCTCGTCTCCTGGGTGTACTCATCCCAAACACCAAACTGGCGGAGCATGTCTGGTTTCTGGTGTTTAAATGGGATTAAACCGTGCAGAGAAAGCATGTTTTCCTCATGTAAAAATATCTGGATTTCAAGAATGAAAAAAAAAAAAAGCAATGATTCCTATTCCAGCTGTAAACAACATCATTTGAGCTTGTAAGTGTCAGACTCAAGAGACAGTTCCTCCCCAACTTTCCTGAAAAATGCTCAGCTAATTATTGATCAGTGTGGGGGGAAAAACGCACAAGGAAACGTTATTATTTCTTTGATTGTGCAACTAAAACGAGGCTCTGAGGATTATTATTGCTTAGTCAGGAGCAACAGTTTGTGAGTATGACAGAAGGAGAGGGAGGGCGTGAGGGAGAGGAGGGGGGAGTGCATAATTTGTATGTGAGAGTGAGAAGGAGCCCGAGCGAGAGTTGTATAATCTGTCCATTTTGTGTCTCTCTGCGTCTCTGTGTGGCCCCCTGGTTTCCATGCGTCACGGGAGTTTATAATAAGGAAGGACCTGTGAAAGTTGTGGACTGAACGGAACCGGGGGACACAGACTGGACTCCTCCCCGGTGACACAGAGAGAGTCAGAGCAGGAGCAGTCCCCGCATGTCTTTCAAGGCTGGAACGGAGTTTAGATTTGGACCCGAAGCATCACTTTTGGAGCGGGAGACGTTTGGAGCATGCAGCTCGGTTCACTGATCAGGTAAAAGCTGGAGCCGTCCGGCTGCTGTCTGATTCTTCTCATCACATGTGGATTTGCATCTTTCCTCGAGTGTTTGCGCTGATTTTGGTTTGGTTTTGTTGGTGCAGGAAACTTTTACGCGCGCGGCTCACTTTTTGCGCACCTCTCGCTGCGTTAAAATGGTTGGAATTTTCCCAGAGGCGCGCATTTTTGAGTAAAAACGTTCATTTTCTCCTCGGATTAGACTTTTCTAAGAGTGTTAGTTGGTCATGAGGGTGTCTCTCGCCCTCTGCGCGTCCCCGTGGCTGCCGTTTACTCTACAATGTGCCACAGTAGCGGCCGTGGAAACGTGGAACCGTAGGGGGTCGTTATTTCGGCCTGAGCAGCTCTGTTGTGTCGGGCTGTCCGGGACTTTTCTCTGTGTTTTTCGGGGCTGATTGTGCAGTGCAGCGTGGGGAAGCTTCCAGAGACCGCGGCGGTGCACCACATTGGGGAAAACGAACCAATTACGCTGCCTACATGTGGTTTGCGGAGTGGAGATTGCGGTGATGGTTTGGTTCACTTGGTGAGCGCTTCAAACTTTATCCCAGCGAGTCCTGTACTTGCACGGTCAGAACAGCTCCTTGGCACACTGGAGGTCGGTATTCCACTTGTTTCCATTGCACTTGTCTCACATGCATGAGCATGGGTGGGATTTTTCTGAATAGGTCCAATCTGTACACAAACTTGGCACTTTTACAAAAATGAAAAACTTCATAAATGTCGTTTTCTTTTTATTTTTCCACATGTCCCTGACCTCCCAGCAGTAAAACTGGCCCATCCCAGATTAATTTAGACCAGGGGTCTGCAACCTTCAACACTCAAAGAGTCACTTGGGTCACAGTCTCATTTCACCCTTCAGAAAAGAAGACATTGATTTGTTTTTATGTTGATGTTACTATTATGATAAATATAAATAAACTAATGCATTTTTGGCAAATTAACACATAAACATAAAGAGAAGTTCACATGATTTCATTTCAAAATAAGACATCCTGTACCACATGATCTCAATGCAACAAATCATTAGATTTAGACATTTCAGCCATAAATCTGTAATCAAATGAGCTATAATTAAATCAGAGTTAATTCAGTGACAAATACAGCATTTTTCAAACTCTTAAAAACCTTTCAATTTCCTCAGAAATAGAAAATCCGCCTTATAATCTGTGGGACTCAAATATCAGTCAAAACTCTTCTGTGAGTTAAATAATTACTACTACCTTACCTTTAACTTTAAAGTTACTTTTTAAAACTAAAGGTGTTTTATTTTGCTGTAACCAGAGAGCCACAACAGAGAGGTCATAGAGGCATGTGGCTCTGGAGCTGCAGGTTGCAGACCCCTGTTTTAGATGTTGGTTCATTAAGCCTGTGTGGTTGTAGCGTATGAGTGTTAAAGCCACATCCTCGGGGTGTGTACAGAGGGAAAACATGTGAAGTGTTTGTAAGCACTTCCAAGGTTTTTCCCAGATTGATTGAGATGTTTGAACCTCGAGGGCATAAAGAGATTTTGTTTTTTGTTTTTTTAACAAAGACCTTTCAATTCAGGTATAACAGGTTATTAAGTCAATGGAAAGTTTAGCTAATTAATGTACATTGAAGGAAATATATGCGACAGATCACAGTCCATAGGCTTAGAATAATGGGAGTCTTATGTGTGAACATGAACGACTTAAAGCTCAACTTTCAGGTTTAGGTCATGGAGTACTGATGTGCTTTAATAAAGGACCCCATTCAGCTGCTGTCATTTTTAATCCTGTGATTCTGTCACCCCTCACCCCCTCTGTTCTGCATCCCTCCAGGCTCTGTGTGCTGTTGGCTTCTGTGGAGGTCACAACCTCCACAACCAAAGCCGCCAAGAGGAAGGTGAGTCATTAGATCATCCAGTTAGGTCAACACATGACGGAAAAGTCAGGTTGACATATTTTTCCCTTCCATTTGTCCCAAAGCATGAAACCAGAACAGAAAAGGTTAGAAATCACCTTTCCTTATCTTTGCATCCTCACCTGGAGACCAAATACTATCATGCTCTGATGAGCTATTTAACGTGGTGACAGTAAATTGTACTGATTGCTCAAGCAGGGATTAAGGTAAAAGCATGCAAAGGGGCGTTCACTGCTGGAGGGTGTGTTATTTAAGTAAGAGCAACAGATAAAGTGATTTTAAGGCTTATCTGGCACCAAAATGTTGCACACACCAGCCAGCAGAAACTATTTTACCTTAAAATATGCTGTCATGAAACAATCTCCAGGTTCTGTTTTGTTTGAGTGGCAGAGACAAGACTTTGCCAAATTATGTAATAAAAGTCTGTTTGACCTTTTATTTAATCACTGTACTCATTCAATGCTGGATTACAATTTCTACAGACACGTCAATCATTTTAAGAAGTTTGAGTTTCTTTGCTCAGAAAAACAAAATGTAAATACTTGATCAAAGTTGAAACAATTCAATTTCATCTGAACTCCTTGTTTTATTCAGTCCTTCAAAATCAAAAACAGTAAGAAAAGCTTCTTTTCCGCTGCTCATTCATTTTTAAAATTGGGATGCAGGTGTTTATGGCAATGTTCAAAAGCCCTCCAGATGTATGAATGCAACAAGTTTCTTGCAAAACATTTTAAGAGCAGACCATGGCAGCACCTCTGTGGTGCTGCTTTGGTTGAAGCGGTGGCTGCAGAGGTTACAGCGGCTGCTGCAGGGTCACTGCTCACAGCTCATTAATGCTCCCAGTTATGTGGCAGCTGTGGGTTGGATGCCACCAGAGATGGGGACTCGGACTTAAACTCAGACTTCAGTAACACCGGCAGAGACTTGAGATGTGAGAAAAGTAAATCACGTTTCTTGTTTTTTGTTTTGTTTTGTTTTTCTTAGCTCCAGAACATCCGTGTCAGTTAAAAAAAAATAAAAGTGTCTTTCAGTTGGAGTGAAGAATCAACAACTGGATGTTATTGTGTTCCCAAAAGTAGCTTAAATTAGTTCAATACAAATTTTTTCAAGTTTTCGGACTTGAGATTTGACTTGGGTTTGTTTCCAGACTTGCAAAAAGAGATTTAAGAACAGCTTTGGATGATACTCAGGAAAGCAAAGCAACACTCTACTCGCAAACCCCAGGAAACTCCCTTTCCCTGCAACCTTTCTCTTTCATTTTCTGCCCAGATGGGGAAGGACTCACACCTGTTTACCAAAGAGTTTGTTCCATGTATTTACAGATGTCTGCCCATGTCCACACTCCTGAAGCACGCATGCTTGTGCAGAGAGTGCAGGGGGAAGTAGAGCACAGATTTTGGTGCCTTCTCAATGGAAACTTTTGTTCAGCTCGCGTGTTTGCCACACTGCCAACCAGGCCAGCTCCTCAGTTATGAAATGAGAGGAAAAACATTGATCTACAACCACAGAGGAGTGAATCAAAGCCTAAACTGATTTTGTTGTGGACGAATGTCACCAACTCCAGTCAGTTTGTTCAGCTGCTCTTATGGGGCTGGCAGGTGACGCAGTGTCTTCGAGCCAAAGCGCAGTATGAAAAATTCAGGATTTATATTTTTTGCCTCAGAGGAAGGAAAGTCACGAGACACCAGAGAAAGAAATCCCAGCGGAGCTTTGGGATTTAGTGATGGAAAAGGTTTTATTTCTGTAACTTACAGCAGCTTTCAGTCATTCAAAAATAGTAGAATTTACGAGACATACCAGGAAAAAGTACAAGAAGCTGAAATGATATGATTCAGGTTTTAATCAGCTGCTTTTTTTTATCTTGTTTAGGAACTTAAGCTATAAAATAGACAAAAAAATGACAGACCTCTGAATAAAAGCAATAGTGGCCTCAGGGAGGGCAAATTAAATACCAAGTGTGGCTGTCTGGCCTTAAATTAAAGAAAATCCAGATAACAACTGTTTATTTAGTTCTTTTTAGCACTACTGATCTTCATCTGCTTAAGAAGTTTGTTTTCGAACAAAAATGGATTCCAGATAGTTTTTTAAGACAAGAATTGAAGCCCTAAACTCCATCACTTTACTCTTTCTTCTACAATCTTGAAATGTACAGCATCTATACACCTCAGTATCATGTGTGGCAACGCTTTCAGAATTCTCTTTCCTGTGAAATCTGTAGCACTAGCTCTTTCCTTTTCTAATCCAAACCTAAAACTCCATCATTTCATTGGAATTCCTAAGTTTATACTAATGACTGTAAAAGAGAAGTTGACAGAGTTTGTGAGACGTCACTCAAAGAAAATGACTTAAATTTCTTCCGGTTTCAACCAGTCGAAGTCAATTCAGTTGCCATTTTTCCGTGATATATCCGTTGCCATGTTGGCCCCAGTTGTCCTCATTAAGCTGTGATTGGTTCTTGTCAGTCTGAGTCTACGTTTCTATCTCTCTCCAATCAGGAGTGAACTTTCCACTGAAAAGTCTCAGGAGGTTCAGTCAATCAAACGCTTTACATGTTCAGCGCGAGGCCACCTGCTTTTACTGAGACGTCTGATTGGTCTTTTTTTAAGTTGAATAACTTGCGTTACAGCACAAAATCATCATGAAAAAGATTAGGATTAGCAAGAATATGTTAAAAAAAAGGTGTCAACAGAAGTTATGGGATTTCACATTTTTGGGACCAGCGAGTACTTCCTGTTTGTTTTCTCAGTCCAGTTCTCATAATCAGTCATTGGTTTATACTTGATTTTTGCCCTTTTTTATTGTGTTACTTACTGGATATTGTCCTTGAGTGTTTAAAACGTGTATTTTTAAAGAAATATACGATCATTATTAACATGAATAATATTCACACTCAAATGATTGCATGCTCTTTTTTGTCTCTGTGCATTTGTGTTTCAGGCGGCTTCTCGTAGGTCCCGGCAAGTTTTTGAGGCGGAGCCTGTGGAGGGGGTGTGGTCCCACTGGGGGGAGTGGTCAGAATGTTCTCAAACTTGCGGCGTAGGTGTCTCACAGAGAAGCAGGAAGTGTCTAGCACCTCCACCTCCTCAGACCCGCCCCTTCTCCCCACTCAACTGGCCAGGTTATCTCCCTGGCGGCGTCAGACGCCCTGCCACCTCACCTGTGAGCCCATTCTACCATTCTCGTTACCCCGGGCAACATCCACCGTATCACTCTGCATCAGTCTCCACCAATAACAACGCAGGGTTGCCCCTGTATGTGAACTCACCTGCTGCTGTTCCAGGACAACCTGCTCGCTCGCCTCCTTTTTTTCATCCCGACTTTCCCTCAGCCAATCAAGATGCAGCTTCTTCTTACCGGTCTCCCTACTATGTGCCTTCACAAGGCTACAACCAGCCACCGAGAGTCTTTAGGAGGCCACCAAACCCAGGAGCGGAGAGAGCCGGAGCAGGCGGGAGCAGACGCTCTGTTCCAACCAATCGGGAGGTTTCAACTTCAAGGAGGTGAGTGAGACTAAGGGGTTTGAATAAGCCAAATCTAAATCCCATTTAAAGAGCAGGCTGAAAGGAAGTACCTTAAAGCTCTCTGCTAAAAGTTCACTTTACCTCTGACCACAACATTGATGAGTGGCTTCTTTAACCATCCTCACGTCAACAAATGGAACCTAAAACATGTTTCAATCAAAAGATCTCATTTGACATTACAGCTAACCTCAGGCTAGTCTTTGCGTCTAGAAAACAAGACGACAAGAAAGAAAATTTGAAAGTTGGAAAAAGTGGATGCCACGAGCTAAAAAGGCATTTTGAGCAGATGGTTTGATTTATTTTATTTTTTTTACAATAAACTATAAAAACATCCAAACATAGATTTTTAAATGTGCAATTTAGTTTGTTTCCAAGCTAGTGATTAATCACACAGACCTGTGTTTTTATGTTTGGGCTCTGGGATAAAAGTTTGTGCGTTTGCCGCTGTCAGCACTCTGAGTTCTCCTTTTTAAGGAGACCTTCTTCCACACAAAAGGAAGTGATTCACGCACGGGTGGCAGTGGCAACAGAGCTTTGTTTGGGTTAAATACTAGCTGTCACATCCTTAAAAGACAAAAAGGAGATATGTATCTGATCACGGACAATACAAAGAATTTGAGAGAAGGGACAAGTTTCTGAATTTGCTGGCAATTTTTAAAGCTCCGATCCGATGAAAATGTTGTTTTTGGTGTTTTAATATGTTTTTGTATCATTTTTCTCATGATGGAGGACATAATTAAAGAATCTAAAATTGATATATTTCTGAGTATTTCTTTATTCAAATCATTGTGAATAAGAAGCAGACTACGGCAAGCCACAAGGTCCCTACTGTCTCTATTCTGATGCATCCACTTGTAGACCAATAGCTCCATGTACATCTTCGTTTTCCTCGTCTGAGTTTGCATCTGGCTCAAAGCTGTACAGCTGGGTAGCACCGAAATTGCTCGCCATTTTTTGTTGCATTGCTAATGTTAGGATGGGGTTGTGAGGGGCTGTAAGCTAGTGCGTGTAAACAAAGGAATGATGGGAAATAATTGTAGCTTACGTTCTACACAACTCAGAGACACAAAGAACTTCTGTCGCTCTGCAAAAAAAAAAAAAAAAAATTAGCCAAAAACGGCGTAATCATATTTAAAAGACTGCCGGGAGCACTTCTACAACAGATTAAAAGTTGATTGGAGTGGGACCTTAGGGCGCCATCAGTTTAACGACAGTGTTTATTATGATAATCAGCTGTGTTTTACGATATTGTAGCTCATTCTGCCTGCTCATCATGTTTTCTGCATCCCTGTAGTTTCTTTGTCTGTGGATGCACATTTTTTTTCTAATATTCATGGTGTTGATTTGTCTTTCTCCTCTGCCACGCAGGCCTTCTGATATTCGTCCTGGTCAGTTTGGATACGGCAAAGTTCCTTTCTCTCTGTCCCTGCATCGAACCAACAGGCAGGCTCGCCACATGGTTAATGACACCGAGGAGACCCAGGGACCCAACATGGAGAACACTGTGACAGAAGAAGAGCAGAGGGATGGAGATGAAGAACTCAAACAGGCAGGGAGGGACGAGGAGGAAAAGGGAGAGATCATTGACAACAAGGAAGAACCCGAAACAACCACTGGCAGACCCCGCCCACATGTGGACCCAAGATCACACCCCCACACTGACCACGGGAGAAGCAGAGTTGCATCCCGTCTCCCCGTCTCCCGCTCGCAGACCCCCTACAGTCACCACCCTCGTTTTGACTGGAGCTCAGTCACCGCTCCCCCACCACCCGTTCACTCTTTCTCCCACTCTCGTTCCTCACCTTTTACTTCCCCTCTTCATCGCCCGAACCAAGGGCACGGAGACAGGGAGCTTCACGCAGGCTTCGGCCCCCAGGCCCCGCCTGCGGGCAACGTCTACCCTTTCCAGCACTCACATGCGTCGCACCTGGGGGTCGAGTCAGGCAGACACGGAGCTTCTCAGGTGTACAAATGCTCAGGGCCTGAGAAGGAGTACCGCAGATGCTTCTCTCAGGTAAGATTGCATCAAAATCTTCTCCTTAAAGCATTAAAATGAGACATTCCATTAAATTTATTGCTTGAAAGCCTCTTTTAATAATCAAAACGTCTGTCTGTGTTCACCTTTGCTGACTCAGCTGCTTGATTTATATTTGAGCTGCGTTTCGGGTCGCCTTCAAGCAGCTGAAAACGGTGGAGCTGAAGTTCATTTGACTGCTGTCACTCTCCAGCTCTAACACTGGTTGGTTGTCTCTGAGCATTCGCTTGGAAACCTCCTGCTACCCTGAGGCACACATGTACGCTGGGTCACATCCAGACCACACACCTCTGTTATGAACTCCTGCACGTACCTGAATCCATACCTTCTTTGTGAATATTTGTGCGTAGGTTTCAGTATGACTGCGCCTGCGTGACTTTGCAGATGTCTCTGTACGTTCATTTGATACGCTGAGTCTGAGCGGGGCCTGGAGCGGTGATTGGGGTCGTGACCCTCTCCATTACTCTCCACTGAGAGCTTTATCAGGAGCCACGTGTTGCTCTGCCATGAGGAGCAGCCATGCACATGCAGGCTGCTCTGACGACACAGATCCTCAACACTCAAGTGAGAAGGGGAAGGAATCTACTTCCACTGAGGGAGGAGATTAAAGAGATTATTATCCTAAATTGCAAAAATAAATCCTGTGGATTAATAGTCTTGGATAGATAACCCTTCCTCTCCCATAAGCTGAAAAATGACTTTTTTTAAATTAATATTTCTGTAGAAAAAGTCAACACTTCCATAAAAAAAAGTTTTATTTCTTGATCTATCCCCAAGAGTGAGGGATTTGAGTCAGACATTGCACAAATTAAATGAATCAAATCCATGTTTTTCATCTATTGAAATTTATACCCTCCAAAGTGAAGTGACACATCTGTCTTAGTTTGAAATTGGGTTTGGTTGCATTTTGTTTTGCTTTTTAGTTCTTTGGTTGATTTCCAAGTCTGAGCATCAAATGCCCCAAAGATTTGGGTGAGATTTTTCTCAGATCATATCAACTTAAATATCTAAATAGGAAAATAAGCTAAAAAATGTGTTTGAATTTAAAGATGGAGCTGGAAGGAGTGAACCTTTTGTTGATTTTTCTTTTTTTTACTCTTTTTTTGCAGCTGCTACCTGTGTTTTTATACTTAATTATCTCCATAACCTTACTGTATGCATTCTACATAAAAGAGGTTCCAACCTCACCATTCATCACAACCTTTCAACCTCTGAAATCTGAGATTTGTTGATATTTCAGAACAGTGGGGACACAAAGAGTCAAACTCTAATTTTCTGGGTTTTTCCTGCAAATTTTTGCACCACCTTGTTCTAACCACAGATCTATCACTAGTGCGCCGGCCTGCTATCATATGCATTCCTTTCTGATTAGACATCCTCTAATTTTACATTTTAGACTAGATTTAATCTGATTACATCCTTGGGCAGCTGCACTTATCATACCTAGCATGTTTATGGTTAAACGGCCATCATTTCTGTAAAAAGTAAGGCTGCTCAGTATAGATGAAGTCACCCAATAGAAAGAGAAGACAAAAATACTCAAAGTGACATGTGAGCAGGTTATTTTTTCCACTCGCTGCAGGTCTATCTGGAGTTGGAGCG
This sequence comes from Oryzias celebensis, assembly GCA_014656515.1. Taxonomy (NCBI): domain Eukaryota; kingdom Metazoa; phylum Chordata; class Actinopteri; order Beloniformes; family Adrianichthyidae; genus Oryzias; species Oryzias celebensis. The sequence goes on along the minus strand of BNCR01000015.1, from coordinate 12,131,110 downwards.
CAGGGGAAGCTGATAAGATTGGGTTTTAAAAGCTCCCCTCACCTTCGCTTCCACACGGCTACATCTTGCTCCCATGAAGTAGACACTCAGTCGCAGCCAGTTTGACACTTTTGGGCCCTTGACTCTTCCCTCTGGATAATGTGGCGGCACCCCTTGTTGTTTTTCCTCCTCCGCTCCTTTCCTGCGTCTGACTCCGCTCCCTCATGTCAAAGCTGATTTGGCAGGAAACATGCCTCGTGTGTGCCAGCAGGGCTAATAGCAGTCCTGTGATGGCTGATGCTGACTCACTGCGTTACATATTTACTCTCTGTGAGCCTCTGTTTTAGCTTGTTTGTGTCTGCAGCAGAGTCCTGGTTTTATGCATCCTCCAAATGGGTTTCCAGTGAATGCAGGACTTCGCCCGGGCTTGCAAGCTCTCAATATGTGTGCAAGCGATTAAAGGAGTGAGGCAGACTGATTGTGACACATCCTATTATCTCTTAGGTGTGTTTGTCATACCAATGCGTGCCTGAGGCCCATCACAAGTGTGATTGGCTGTTGCATTACAGCAAATGGGGAACCAGGAGAGGGACAGAGGAAATGGGAGGCAAAGGTGAATGTGGGCATGCATGTGTTGGAAATGTGTGTAAATAAGCTCAGGGTGGTTGAGGAAGTTACGCAGTGGAGCTGCAGTGAAAGAGAGCACTGTTTTTAGAAAATCTGCACACACAAGTGGGGGGTGTGTTGAAAGGGCAAGAGGAAGAGATCAAGTCATGAGGGACGTAGTGATGGAGGCTGATGAAAATCAGATCTTAGAGGGAGGAGTTGTTCATCTTTGTGCTCTGAAATCCTTAAAATTCGGATTTGAGTAGAAAATCAAACATGAGTTTAGAATAGAATCAAATCCCTGCTTACATCACAACAAAAGCACATTAGTTAAGTTTCTTTAACTCCAATGTGCATAGACTTTGAGTTAAGCTTCAAAACCATGAAAAGTGTAAACATGGTTTAAAATGAGCTGACATCAAACAAGCACCTTTTTTTGGGTAAAATTCCCTTCTTTCAGGCATGAATTCATCTGGGATAAACTTTCTAAAACGTCAGTGTGGTGCCACTGACATGCCATGGTTCAAAGCCTTTGCTTGCATCAAATCCTTAATGGTTTCTTCTGCTCTGAGGGTTTAGATCTGCAGATAAAACAAGCTTTTGAAATCATTTTTCAAGTCCTTCTTGAAGTTTAGATCACCTAATTGGTGCTTTGGAGCATGCTTTGCATCTTTTGATCTGTTTTAAAGGTGTTCATGGTGGTCTTTAAATTCTGATGAGGCTGTTTTGGCCAAAGTGAACATATCTGTGTTGTTTTTTTAGGACATAGTTTCTGCAGAGCGCCAGTAGTTCCTTAAATATTTGCCCCGGAGTTGTGGGACTAAATGAGCTGAGTAAGCCTGCCTTAATTTCCTGTGATCCCTTTGTGATCTCCACTGACTTACAGCCCCTCACAACCACAACCTAATAATACTGTTGCAATAAAAATGACAAGAAATATTGAAGCCATCCAGCTGTACAGATTTGAGCCAGATTCCAGCTTATACAAGGAACACAAATACGAACATGGATGTAGTCGTCTACAAGTGGATGCATCAGAAAGGAGCAGAGCAGGGAGTTTGTGGCCTGTCTTTAACACCTACATCACACCTACAAGCTTTAAAAACTACATGTTTTCATCTGCTCCTGATTCACAGCAATTTTTAATAATAAATGAATGTGATAAATGAATGTGATCATGAAAAAAACGGGTTGGATTGAGGGCATAAACCACCAAATGGTTCTCAAGAGCAGCTGTGACTGCAGCTCACCTCTCCCCCAGGGGATGGGTCAAAAGCAGAGAGAAAATTTCACACACCTACTGTAAATGTAGGTGTAGGCATATATTCTAGTTGCTTCTAACTGTAAAAACTTTAGTAAATGTGAACTTTTCCCAAGAGGATATTTAGCTTGTCTAGTTTGATTGATGACTTGAAAGCTTCCCTTAAACAATCTGCTTTTTTCTTCCTTTTGTAAAAGAAAAGTATTTGTTTGCATTCTCTAGCACTGTTTCTAGACATTTGTTAAGTCATTTCATGATGATTCAGTTTAACAGAAACACTAGATAAATTTGCAGCTCGTAGATCACACAATGGATATGAACAATGGAGTGTCTGCAAGCCAATCGAATGTTTTTGTTTTAATAATTATTGCAAAGTTCTGAATTCTTTAACAGTTTTTTGCCCCTTTAGTTTTTGGTTAGAGAAAAGAAGAACACACAAAGAGGTTTGGCCTCCTGTTGCATCAGAGGAGATGTGAAGGAGAAGTTAGACTCCTGGAGGAAAAACAAAAGACAGCCTGTGTTGCAGAAAGGTTTGTGAAAAAACGTGTTTGTGGGAGAGTGATCACATGAGGAGTGTGTCAACGGGAGAAGTTCTTCTTTCAGAGGGAGATGTGCGGGAAAGGTGGAATTTGAGAGGAATATGTCTGGAGTGTACAAAGAAGAACAGACGTTTCCTTTCTAAAGTCTTTCACATTGTGTTTCTATGGATGCTAAAGGCTCTCATTTCACCCCCACCTCACTGCCCTCCAATCTTCAGAGCATTTGCCCCCAAATTACTAACAGGGACGGAAAGCTATGGAAGGTGGATTTAAGGTGGCTTCTTAAGTGGGATACCATTAGGTATCCACCTTAAATAGGGGGGTGGGGGTAGTCATAGTCTTTTTCTACTACTTTTTAAAAATATATTTTGGTAGTTGTGGCAGACTTGATTGTGTTGTTTCAACAAAGGAGTGCAGAAAGTTTTAATTTTGCTGCAATTTCCTACAAAAAAGTAAATATATTCATCTTCAGGATCCCTTTTTGGGTCGTGAGGTTGCTGGAGCCTATCCCAGCTACAGTGGGGTGACAGTGGGGTACACCCTGAGCAGGTTGCCTGTCTGTTGTAGGGTCACACAGTTTCATAATGCACACCAATTAATCCATGAAGCATGTGTTGGACTGTGGGAGGAGGTGTTCGGAAAAAGCCCCGGCATGCACGAGAAGAACATGCAAACTCCACTCAGAAAGATCCCAACCCGGATTTGAACCAGGGCTTTCTTGCTGTGAGGCAAGAGCGCTAACCACTCTCCAGGACAAGTAAAACTAGAAGACATTGAAAAGGGTTTGAGGCCATCTTTTCATATTCTCCATCGTTGGAGATCTGCAAGAATGGACGGTCCTCTTCTGGAGGCCTACACACTGAGAGGGGGTTGGATCATCTAAACCAGAGGTTTTCCTTTTCGTCATCTTGGCTTGAGCTGAACTCAATGCGACACAGCCTGGTGGAAAGTGAGATTTTAATGAGGGAGAAAGTGATGGAGATCAGCTGTAGAGGGAAAAACCTTGTGCCCGCTTCAGAACATTGTTAGACTTTCAAACAGACCTGGATCAGGAGAAGCTAATGTCAAGCAGAAACTGTTTGGTTTTATAATGAACGCATTAGGAGCATCTTCTCCTGGCTTAATGTACCACTCATGGGTCCAAATGTCATTTCCAAGTCTGACAAATAATCTCATCTTTAATTTGGCAAAACAAGCAACTTCTCAAAGATTGAAATAGTATTTTTGGTCTAATAATCCACTTTATTTGAACTTTCCCAGACATGACAGCAAGCTTGACTGCAGTGGATGAGTTTAGATTTCTTTTTTACCAAACATTCATTCAATTTTTCTATGTTCTCTCAGCTTTTAAGACCCACTCCAATTGTCTTTTGATCTTTTGTAAAAGCGTTCACAGTGGTCTTTTTAATTAAAATTATGTCGTTTTTAGCCAAAATAAAGAAAAAACGTGTTGATCTCTTGGGCATCTTTTCTGCAGAGCGGCAGGAGAAATTTGCCCTTGAGTTGTGGGCGGGACTGCTGGTGCAGAGTAAGCTCACCCCCATTTCCCATCATCCAATTTTTGCACTCTCTCGCAGTAGCTTACAGCCCACACCCCAACATCCCAATACTGGTGCAACAAAAACGGCGAGCACTATTGCTGCTGTCCAGAAATGCTTATCTATATAAGAAAAATGTCACAAGAACGTGATAAAAACACCAAAAATAGGATTTTCAGGGGAGTGTGTCTTTAAAAAGACTGTTGTCATGGGTTGTAGGAGCTCTCCTGTGTTGCAAATGTCTTTTACTTTGTGGCTTTGCTTTACAGATATAACACATGGCTCTTCTGAGAGGTTGGTGATCTTGTGACATGCTTCACTAACTTGTGGCTGCAATACAATTTTCCCCACCAACTTCAAAAACAAGACCTCTACCGAACCATGTTATACGTTTAAAAAGAAACTCAAAATATTATGTATGTTGAGAAGAACAGACCGATTACACAATAAGAAAGTTCATAAACGGTAATCTATAAAGGTTATTGTTTTGTTGATCTTTAATAGAACTGAGTGTTCCACTTAACTAACTCGTTCCTGCCCCTTAATTTGTAGTTGAGATATCTGCAAGCAAACTGAGAGGAAAACTGCAGCCTCTGTTCAGATCGGTTCAGCACACTGTAATCAATTTCATGCTAATACGATTCACAGCAGGTTCCTGGAAGGATAGAGTTTGTCTGTTCTATTGACAGAACACACCATGTCCTGGCTGGACGTAAAGGTGATAGGTGTGAGCCGCTGCGCTGAGAGTCAGACGATCTGATCTAATGACAGTCTATCATTACACTGATGGTCGTACACAGCAAGTATATTATTAGGACTATAAGTTAGAGCCACGTTCCTCAACTCCAAAGACTGCTAAACTCGCTGTCAGGTTCATCTGGTGTCACTCAGGTCCAGATGTGTCAGGCTGCGGGAGGCACACACACTTCCATGCATCGCATCCACGTGGACTCATTCAGACTGAGCTGTTCTTTCTTTCTTACTGTTTTCTTAACAAACACAGGTACCTGCTTTTCTACAAGAAAACAGCTACTGCTCCTTCAGTCTGCTCATAAGTTCTCATATGATTTCCTTTAGGTCTGTTTTCTGTCACTCCCCGCTGTTCTTTTGTTGAATGTCAGCAGTTTTGAACCTGATCTTATGCACAACATCATTCGAATTAGGCTAAATGGGTGAAATCTTTTTTATATTAGTCCTATTCTGAAAATGAAGTTGATTCAAATGTATTTGGGTCAGAGATGATTGAAATACACGACTAACTCTGGCATCTAAAGTGAAAAGAGGAGACAATTGGGAGGATTGCTTAAACACAGAACAGCCCCGGTGCTTCCATTACCGGGCTGCAGGAGGACATGAGGAAACTTGCTTCCACATAAACAAAAGCAGGACTGTAAACTGCTGTGTAAATAACACACTCATAAAAAAAACAGTCAGTAAAACGGATTAACCATCTCCAGAAATTCTTGAATGCAGCTGTAATGCTAGAGGAACAACTAATTTCCTCTTTATTGGGTACAGTTTTTCAACAACTTGCTGATGCATTTTTATCACCAGCCAAAGGCAGCTTTTACAGCCTACTGTAGATTATATATATATATATATATATATATATATATATATATATATATACTTCAAACCTAGCATGAGTGAGAATAACTGATAAGAGCACCTGAAAGCACTGCAGATCTTCAGGATGTTTGTACACAGCTGTCATAGGAATATTTTTGTTTTACAGAGAACTGTCCCAAAACAGAGTTGAAGGATCAACTGAGCACACTAGCCCCAATGATAACCTTTAACACAGAAGCTTTAGCTCCACTGTTTTTTGACTGTGCTTTAACTCTTTACCCGTTAATGCAATTAACCTAATTCCAGCAGATTCGGAAGTGGCTGATTTGCAACACTTCACAGTAGTGAAATGATTACGCAATTAACTAAAATCAGCTGATTCTGTTGTGGAAAAAAATGCATTTGCAGAATCAGCTGATTCTGATCACATAAACGGTCAGAGTTACGATATGTCAAAGGGCATGTGTCATTTAGGTCTTTTAGAATGATCTACAGTGTTAAAGGGTTAATATTAGTATCCAGATGTGTCTATTTCTTTTGTCTTTTCATTAAAGACCCACTCCAATGAAAATCCTGTTTTTGGTATTTTGACCATGTTCTTGTTGCATTTTCTCATGATGGAGGACATAACATAACATAATAATTAACTGCATATCTGAGTATTTTTTTATTCAATCGTATTGGATCAGGAGCAAGTGAAAACCTGCGGTTTGAAAAAGCTCAAGTTTGTGACGCAGTAACTGCCAGAGTCTCCCTTCTCCACTCTAATTGTAAATCTCCCACTTGTAGACAAATAGATCCATTAATCTCTTCATTTTTCTCGTCTAAACTGGCATCTGGCTCAAAGCAAGAAACTGTCAGCTAGCAGGAGAGAGTGTAAACAAAAGCATGATGGGATATAAACGTAGGGCTACCTCTGCCCCAACAGTCCCGCCCACAACTCAGAGGCGAATTTAGAATGAGCTCCTATACTCTGCATAAATGATCTCTTGAAAAACAACACAAGCTTTTTGATTTGCTAAAAAACTGCATAATGATAATTAAAATACATCTGGGAATGTTTTTACAACTGAAAAAATATAGTTGGAGTGGAACTTTAACCTGTTTTTCATTAAAGTGAGTATGACTTGATTTGTTTGAGAAAGAATCCACCTAGTGGTGACCTGCTGAACTGACCAGTGTGCAGTAACTTTCATTTTCAAATAGAAATTCATGTGGTTTCCTTTTTTTCTACTCTACAACATATCAGGCGTTAAATGGTGGGTGTTTTACGATGTTGGTTTAATGATCCATCCATCTTCCAAGTCCGTTAGATAACTGTCAGAGTCATGGGGTTGCTGGAGCCTATCCCAGTTACTGTTTGGCAAAGGCAGGATATGCCCCAGAGAGGTCACCAGTCAGTTGCAGGGCCACACAACCATACACATTCACACCTATAGGGACAATTCAGAATAACAAATTAACCTATGAAGCATGTATCTGGACTAACAGGAACGCCTGGACAGAACCCACGCGAAGAAAACATGCAAACTCTACAACAAAAGATCCAGATTGGGATTTGAACCAGGGCCACCGTGCGTCCATGGTTCCATGATGTTTTTCATAATGCATTTGGCCACCTAGTACCAACTGAACTGTGACTTAACGCTACATCCTACTTTACAAAATCATGTTTACCAGTAACTCCATTAAAGGAGCTGATCTCGTGCCAGATTTGTAACCATATTTTTGGGTGTAGGGATCAAATATCTTTTAATGCTGGACCTATACTATAAATGACTTCCACAGGAGACTCATGCTTGCCACACAGCCTCATCTTACTGACAACTAGGAACACAATGCTCCTTTTGTGGTTTAATCTACACAAATGCAAGAACTGTCCCTCTGCTTTTGTCGAGTTCTGGCTTCACATTCTTAGTCCTGTTAGTTTGATGCTACTAGTGATGCACAGATGCCTCATACAGTCCCCAGCTATTATTCTAAATGGTTTTCCTTTTTTCCCGTGTCAAGTAAATCCAAACTAAATGGCCTGATGTAAAACAGATGGACATTGGAGAAGCACCGATGGTCATATTTATCTTCCTAAAATAATTTTCCAAGAGGCTGAACACCTTTATTCTGGAAAGCGTCATTCTATTCTCCTTTAACTTCTTAGCACTCACTTTCAATGAATTAGAAGCAGCTTAGCGCCAGATGTGCTGCAAAATCAGAAACATAGATAAACATTTAAACCAACAACATGTGATTTACATAAACTGAACAAACAATCTACGTGGCTCAGATTTTTATAGATTTTTGTCATGTTGAGAGTGTTGGTGGGGCTGCATATCACAGCTGTTGCAGGAAGAGAGCAGGGTTCCACCTGGACAGGTTGCAGTTCTTTTATGGTTTTTTTAATGAAAAGAAAAAAATCCTGTTTTCTCGTCCTAAAACCTTGAATTAAACACTGTTTGCCAGACTTTTACAAACATGGTTTTAAGATCCAAGTTTCAAAGATTGCACACAGATGAAGGAAGCAGTTTTTCTTTTGCCGGGTGACTTGAAACGTATTGAACCAGTAAGTGTTAATGCACCCAACTCAAATTCCTTCAACAGATGCATTTTGGTTTAAGAATTTTAAGACTG